>CP106717.1:49706404-50956404 GCA_025503065.1 Gossypium bickii | reverse complement strand
CTATTTCGGTTTTTCAAAGGCAACAGCCGAAAAGTTAATAGTTTAATGGTTCTATGTTGGGCGGCATTCCGGGATTTGAAGGAAACTTGGTCTTCTAGATCTAAAAACCGAAAAATGTTAGTCTCCAATTTCGAGATTTTAAGGTAAGAAGATTTTTCCTAGATTTTTACTAGATTCGCTTGTTATATGCAAGATAATAACTTTATGATGAGGATTAACGATCATAAATTATGATAGTAGTTCTATCAAGGACTTGTGATGGAAATAAATATGGATCAGACAAAGGAGAGAATCCCTAAGTTTAAGAAACAAGCGGTATCTGCCGTTCGAGATTGGCCACTTGGTTGTGGACCGGCTTCTGAACAACATCTTAGGCAGATAGCGGTTGTGTCGACTACGGATAGCGTCAACATAAAAAGTATCATTCTATCAGTAATCAGGAGTGTAGATCTCTAACACACTAATAATCTATATGAATATATATATGTTTATGTTATGGGCTAAAAGCCGGGAAAAAGGCTATATGAACAGTCATAATACCTAAAAAGGGTAGGCAAAGGATGCCAGGTATGTAAGTATAGGAACTTCTCTATGTGTATCGATGTATGTGAAAGACTGTAATCTCTTATGTAGTATATTGTTATGCATGGTATGGGTTTGATATGGAAAAGGGAAGAGCATGATTGGTCACAAGGTGATCGGTGGTAGAAAACCCGCGTAATGAAATGTTAGGTCACATGGTGATTGGTGGTAGAAAACCCACGTAATGAAATGTTAGGTCACATGGCGATCGGTGGTAGAAAACCCACGAAATGAAATGTTAGGTCACTTAGTGATAGGTGGTAGAAATCCCACAAATATGAATGCTAGGTCACACAGTGATCAGTGGCTATGCCACGTTTAATGATTCCTGAATAATAGGAATAGCCAGTACGGCTGTCGTTATGGTGTGTAGCGGATGAAGGTTGATTGTAGAAATCCCCAAGGTGTGATGGTTGGTACGGGTTGGTGTGTAGAGGATGGAATTTTAGGATGGGTTGGGCTATTCATCATCTATTATCTGTTATGTGATTATGATTGTTGCCTTTATGAATGGGCCAGGGCCAATAATGTGTTTGTGGGCCCAAGCCTTTTATGTGTTTTTGGGATTTGCACACTGAGTCTTGGTGACTCACCACTTTATTTTCCCTAACTTTTCAGATGAGCAGTAGATCGTGGACATAAGAGCTGAGACGGACTCGAGGGGCCATCAAGTTTTACTTCTATAGATTATTTTCGGTTTTCTTTAAGTTTTTTTTATTTTATTTTGGAAATATTTATGTAATAAGGCCCCATAGTTTACCTTCATATAGTAGTTTTTAATATTTGCAACTTATAAAACCATGTTAAAGGTTTAAATATACGAAATAATAATAATACAAGGATTTTTCAAATATCACTTATTTAATCAAATATTGTCTAATTAACTTGCGATTTCCAAAAACAACAAAGCAAAAGTTTTCGACGTACAACCGTAGCATACCAGTTCTAGTCAAAACTTATGGGCCGAGTTTGGGGTGTTACAAATTACTATCAGAGCCCAGTTCAAAACTCGAGCTGTGAAATGGATCCAGTTGTGTTTTGAAAAAAAATTGAGATGCTCTTGAGAAAAATGTTTTGGATGAAAATATGGCCTTCGAGTCTACCGGCACCGGATCCACGCAGGTAAGTATTCTAAACTCTTGATGTGATATACATGTTGTGCTTAATGGGCTTGAGGGACATAGGCTAGTATAGTAGGCATTGATGGACTTGAGGTTTAGTTTAAATCACTCACTAAATTCATAAGATTTAATCCAACCAAACAAACCTGTAAACAAGTCGCGAGATTAGGGTGTGGCAACAGGCATACGCATGTCTAGGATTGGATTCAGGGAGAGCTTGGTATTAAAGCAGTCCTAGTGACTCACCTCCTCTTCGCTGGAATCCTACCTGGTGTGTAGTGACTGTTCACCTTAGTCACGAGGACTTGTTGACGGGCCAAAATTTGTAATTAAAACCCGAAAGGGACCAGCCATCCTATTTTGCAAAATTACCAAATTACCCCTGATTTATAAAACGACCAAAATAGCCCTGATTTATAAAATTACTTAATTACCCCGGATTGCAAAATCACCGAAATTACCTCGGATTTGTAAAATTACCAAAATACCCTTGAATTACAAAATTATCAAAATACCCTTATTTCACAAAATCACCAAGGAACCTTATTTTGGAAAATTACGAAAATACCCCTGTAGGATAAATTATGAAAATACCTCTGTAGGATAAATTACGAAAATACCACTGGGTAGTGAAATGACGAAGATACCCCTACATGATGAATGTAAGTTCATGGATGTTATTTGTATGTTGATGGTTGATGATTGAATGTATGTGTTTCCTAGAACTAGGAGATGTGAACTTGAGACTGAATTGTAGATAAAATTGCGAATTCGAAAGAACTACTTCTAAAACTACTATTCATAAGACTGTTCATGGTTAATCAGTGGAAGAAAACTAATAATTCATAAAATTTCTAATAAGATAAACGCGAATCGGGAGAATGAGTACAAGGGGACAAGGACACTCTAGATGCGAATACTGGTGCGTACTCTACTATAGTACACGAAGTGTTTCTTTTGGCTTTAGAATCAGAGTTCGCAGCGAAAGCATAGTGGTGAGACTTGGGTAGTACGATTAATAGTTAGTTGGAAATTTTGAGGACGAAATTTCTTTTAGGGGGTAGAACTGTAACATCCTGAATTAATGGGTCTATGCGTTTAGTGTAAGAATATGATTAATATGTTAATTTAAGTGATAGGGGTCCAAATTGGGCTCAGGACTGGGCAAAGGCCTTGGTTAAATTATCTCATTGGGCATTATAGAGTTAAAAGGACGTAATTGTGTTTAAAATACCAACGTGGGCTTGTGGCCCAACAATAGGTGGCACTGCAAGGGGATTTGAAGGTGGTGTCATTAACAATTAAAGGGGCCCATGTTTTGGCCGCAAGGAGCCCATGTTTCTGGGCCATTTTCGGCACTTTAAAGGGAGCAAGGGGTGACGCCACACAAAAGGAGTTAGGGGCCCAAAATTTAGTTTTATGGAGCCTAAATCTTTTAATTTAAGTTAGCTAAATTTGGCATTAGGGTTAGGTGAAGTGGACGGCAACAAGGCTCAAAAATAGGAGCATTTATATGGATTTTATAATTGATAATATAGAAGATAAAAAGGAGAAAAGATAGGAGCTATCTGCAAGGCAAGGTGATGGCCGAAAATCCACCACCTAGAGGAGTAAAGAATTCAGCTACTTCAGGGATAAGGGGTGCCGAATTTTCCCTTTTTATTAGCTTGACTTTTAGTTATCAGGAAGGCGTTTTCGGTTTTAAACAATGGGTGCCGAAATTTCTATAAATAAGGGGGATATCTCATTGATTTTGGCATTTAAACCCTAATTTCCTCTTCACTCTTTGTGCCAAAATTCTTAGCCTCTCCCATTACAATTTCTTTTCTTCAATTTCTTCAAAAGCCGAAACCTCTCTTTTCACTTTCTACTCTATTCTTTTTCTCTTGAGCTAATTTCTCTAAAAAGCCGAAATCTCCATAGTTTTTCTCTATTCATCCCATTTGTGAGATAGTTCTATTCTTCCGGCATTTAATCTTTTCCTTTGGCATCGCTGAATCTTCTCTCTAGTGCTAGCCGAATCCCCAATGTTAAGGTAAGTGTCGACTTCTATTAAGCTCTCACGTTCTATACGGGTTTTTGAAAGGCAAAAAGGCTGTATGAACAGTCGTAATACCTTAAAAGGGTAGGCAAAGGATGCCAAGTACGTAAGCATAGGAACTTCTCTATGTGTGTCGATGTATGTGAAAGACTGAAATCTCTTATGTAGTATATTGTTATGCATGGGATGGGTTTGATATGGAAAGGGGAAGAGCATGATTGGTCACAAGGTGATCGGTGGTAGAAAACCCACGTAATGAAATATTAGGTCACATGGTGATCGGTGGTAGAAAACCCACGAAATGAAATGTTAGGCCACTTAGTGATTGGTGGTAGAAATCCCAAAAATATGAATGCTAAGTCACATAGTGATCGGTGGCTATGCCACGTTTAATGATTCCTGAATAACAGGAATAGGCAGTACGGCTGTCGTTATGGTGTGTAGCGGATAGAGGATTGATTGTAGAAATCCCCAAGGTATGATGGTTGGTACGGGTGGGTGTGTAGAGGATGGAATTTTAGGATGGGTTGGGCTATTCATCATCTATTATCTGTTATGTGATTATGATTGTTACCTTTATGAATGGGCCAGGGCCTATAATGTGTTTGTGTGCCCAAGCCTTTTATGTGTTTTCGAGATTTGCACACTGAGTCTCGGTGACTCACCCCTTTATTTTCCCTAACTTTTCAGATGAGCAGTAGATCGTGGACATGGGAGCCGAGACGGACTCGAGGGGCCATCAAGTTTTACTTTTATAGATTATTTTCTGTTTTCTTTAAGTTTTTTTATTTTATTTTGGGAATATTTATGTAATAAGGCCCCATAGTTTACCTTCATATAGTAGTTTTTAATATTTGCAACTTATAAAACCATGTCAAAGGTTTAAATATACGAAATAATAATAATACAAGGATTTTTCAAATATCACTTATTTAATCAAATATTGTCTAATTAACTTGCGATTTCCAAAACCAACAAAGCAAAAGTTTTCAATGTACAACCGTAGCATACCAGATCTAGTTGAAACTTATGGGCTGGGTTTGGGGTGTTACAAATTGGTATCAGAGCCCAGTTTAAAACTCGGGCTGTGAAATGGATCCAGTTGTGTTTTGAAAAAAAAATTGAGATGCTTTTGAGAAAAATGTTTTGGATGAAGATATGGCCTTTGAGGCTAACGGCACCCGATCCAAGCAGGTAAGTATTCCAAACTCTTGATGTGATATGCATGTTGTGCTTAATGGGCTTGAGGGACGTAGGCTAGTATAGTAGGCATTGATGGACTTGAGGTTTAGTTTAAATCACTCACTAAATTCATAAGATTTAATCCAACCAAACAAACCTGTAAACAAGTCGCGAGATTAGGGTGTGGCAACAGGCATACGCATGTCTAGGATTGGATTCGAGGAGAGCTTGGTATTAAAGCGATCCCATTGACTCACCTCCTCTTCACGGAATCCTACCCGTGCGTAGTGCTCGCTCACCTTAGTCATGAGGACTTGTTGATGGGCCAAAATTTGTAATTAAAACCCGAAAGGGACCAGCCATCCTATTTTGCAAAATTACCAAATTACCCCATATTTATAAAATGATCAAAATATCCCTGATTTATAAAATTACTAAATTACCCCGAATTGCAAAATCACTGAAATTACACCGAATTTGTAAAATTACCGAAAACCCCTAAATTACAAAATTACAAAAATACCCTTATTTCACAAAATCACCAAGGAACCCTATTTTGGAAAATTACAAAAATACTTCTGTAGGATAAATTACGAAAATACCCATGCAGGATAAATTACGAAAATACCCCTGGGTAGTGAAATGACGAAGATACCCCTACATAATGAATGTAAGTTCGTGGATGTTATTTGTATGTTGATGGTTGATGATTGAATGTATGTGTTTCCTAGAACTAGGAGATGCGAACTTGAGACTGAATTGTAGATAAAATTACGAATTCAAAAGAACTACTTCTAAACTATTCATAAGACTGTTCGTGGTTAATCAGTGGAAGAAAACTTTCATAAAATTTCTAATCAGATAAACGCGAATCGGCAGAATGAGTACAGGGGACGAGGACGCTCTAGATGTGAATACCGGTGCGTACTCTACTATAGTACACTAAGTGTTTTTTTTGGCTTTAGAATCAGAGTTCGCAGCGAAAGCATAGTGGTGAGGCTTGGGTAGTATGATTAATAGTTAGTTGGAAATTTCGAGGACGAAATTTCTTTAAGGGGGGTAGAACTGTAACATCCTGAATTAATGGGTCTATGCGTTTAGTGTAAGGATATGATTAATATGTTAATTTAAGTGACAGGGGTCCAAATTGGGCTCAGACTAGGGAAAGGCCTTGGTTAAATTATCTGATTGGGTATTATAGAGTTAAAAAGACGTAATTGTGTTTTTTTATACCAACGTGGGCTTGTGGCCCAATAATAGGTGGCACTGCAAGGGGATTTGAAGGTGGTGTCATTAACAATTAAAGGGGCCCATGTTTTGGCCGCAAGGAGCCCATGTTTCTGGGCCATTTTCGGCACTTTAAAGGGAGCAAGGGGTGACGCCACACACAAGGAGTTAGGGGCCCAAAATTTAAGTTTTATGGAGCCCAAATCTTTTAATTTAAGTTGGCTAAATTTGGCATTAGGGTTAGGTGAAGTGGACGGCAACAAGGCTCAAAAATAGGAGGATTTATATGGATTTTATAATTGATAATATAGAAGATAAAAAGGAGAAAAGATAGGAGCTATCTGTAAGGCAAGGTGATGGCCGAAAATCCACCACCTAGAGGAGTAAAGAATTCGACTACTTCATGGATAAGGGGTGCCGAATTTTCCCTTTTTATTAGCTTGACTTTTAGTTATCAGAAAGGGCATTTTCAGTTTTAAACAATGGGTGCTGAAATTTCTATAAATAGGGGGGATATCTCATTGATTTTGGCATTTAAACCTTAATTTCCACTTCACTCTTTGTGCCAAAATTCTTAGCCTCTCCCTCTACAATTTCTTTTCTTCAATTTCTTCAAAAGCCGAAACCTCTCCTTTAACTCTCTTCTCCATTCTTTTTCTCTTGAGCCGATTTCTCTAAAAAGCTGAAATCTCCATAGTTTTTCTCTAGTCAACCCATTTGGGAGATAGTTCTATTCTTCCGGCATTTAATCTTTTCCTTTGGCATCGCTGAATCTTCTCTCTAGTGCTAGCCGAATCCCCTGTGTTAAGGTAAGCATTGACTTCTGTTAAGCTCTCGTTCTATTTCAGTTTTTGAAAGGCAAAAGTCGAAAAGCTAATAGTTTAATGGTTCTATGTTGGGCGGCATTCCGGGATTTGAAGGAAACTTGGTCGTGTAGATCTAAAAGCCGAAAAACATTAGTCTCTAATTTCGAGATTTTAAGGTAAGAAGATTTTCCCTAGATTTTTGCTAGATTCGCTTGTTATATGCAAGATCTTAACTTTATGATGAGGATTAATGATCATAAATTGTGATAGTAGTTCTGACAAGGACTTGTGATGGAATTAAATATGGATCAGGCAAAGGAGAGAATCCCTAAGTTTAAGAAATGAGCGGTATCTGCCGTTTGAGATTGGCCACTTGGTTGTGGACTGGCTTCTGAATAACATCTTAGGCAGATAGCAGTTGTGTCGACTACGGATAGCGTCGACATAGAAAGTATCATTCTATTAGTAATCAGGTGTGTAGATCTCTAACACACTAATAATCTATATGAATATATATATGTTTATATTATGGGCTAAAAGCCGGGAAAAAGGCTGTATGAACAGTTGTAATACCCAAAAAGGGTAGGCAAAGGATGCCAGGTACGTAAGCATAGGAACTTCTCTATGTGTATCCATGTATGTGAAAGACTGTAATCTCTTAGGTAGTATATTGTTTGATTTTGCATGAATGTATGCATGGCATGGGTTTGATATGGAAAGGGGAAGAGCATGATTGGTCACAAGGTGATTGGTGGTAGAAATCCCTCGTGATGAAATGTTAGGTCACATGGTGATCGGTGGTAGAAAACCCACGAAATGAAATGTTAGGTCACTTAGTGATCGGTGGTAGAAATACCACCAATATGAATGCTAGGTCACACGGTGATCGGTGGCTATGCCACGCTTAATGATTCTGAATAACGAGAATAGGCGATCACGCACCGTCGTTATGGTGTGTAGCGGTGAAGGATTGATTGTAGAAATCCCCAAGGTGTGATGGTTGGTACGGGTTGGTGTGTAGAGGATGGAATTTTAGGATGGGTTGGGCTATTCATCATCTATTATCTGTCATGTGATTATGATTGTTGCCTTTATGAATGGGCCAGGGCCCATAATGTGTTTGTGGGCCCAAGCCTTTTATGTGTTTTCGGGATTTGCACACTGAGTCTCGGTGACTCACCCCTTTATTTTCCCTAACTTTTCAGATGAGCAGTAGATCGTAGACATGGGAGCCGAGACGGACTCGAGGGGCCATCAAGTTTTACTTCTATAGATTATTTTCGGTTTTCTTTAAGTTTTTTTTATTTTATTTTGGGAATATTTATGTAATAAGGCCCCATTGTTTACCTTCATCTAGTAGTTTTTAATATTTGCAACTTATAAAACCATGTCAAAGGTTTAAATATACGAAATAATAATAATACAAGGATTTTTCAAATATCACTTATTTAATCAAATATTATCTAATTAACTTGCGATTTCCAAAACCAACAAAGCAAAAGTTTTCAATGTACAATCGTAGCATACCAGATCTGGTCGAAACTTATGGGCTGGGTTTGGGGTGTTACAAATTGGTATCGGAGCCCAGTTCAAAACTCGGGCTGTGAAATGGATCCAGTTGTGATTTGAAAAAAAATTTGAGATGCTCTTGAGAAAAATGTTTTGGATGAAGATATGGCCTTTGAGTCTCCCGGCACCCGATCCACGCAGGTAAGTATTCTAAACTCTTGATGTGATATACATGTTGTGCTTAATGGGCTTGAGGGACGTAGGCTAGTATAGTAGGCATTGATGGACTTGAGGTTTAGTTTAAATCACTCACTAAATTCATAAGATTTAATCCAACCAAACAAACCTATAAACAAGTCGCGAGATTAGGGTGTGGCAACAGGCATACGCATGTCTAGGATTGGATTCAGGGAGAGCTTGGTATTAAAGCAGTCCTAGTGACTCACCTCCTCTTCGCTGGAATCCTACCTGGTGTGTAGTGACTGTTCACCTTAGTCATGAGGACTTGTTGACGGGCCAAAATTTGTAATTAAAACCCGAAAGAGACCAGCCATCCTATTTTGCAAAATTACCAAATTACCCCTGATTTATAAAATGATCAAAATATCCCTGATTTATAAAATTACTAAATTACCCCGAATTGCAAAATCACTGAAATTACACCAAATTTGTAAAATTACCGAAAACCCCTAAATTACAAAATTACAAAAATACCCTTATTTCACAAAATCACCAAGGAACCCTATTTTGGAAAATTACAAAAATACCCCTGTAGGAAAAATTACGAAAATATCCCTGCAGGATAAATTACGAAAATACCCCTGGGTAGTGAAATGACGAAGATACCCCTACATGATGAATGTAAGTTCGTGGATGTTATTTGTATGTTGATGGTTGATGATTGAATGTATGTGTTTCCTAGAACTAAGAGATGCGAACTTGAGACTGAATTGTAGATAAAATTACGAATTCGAAAGAACTACTTCTAAACTATTCATAAGACTGTTCGTGGTTAATCAGTGGAAGAAAACTAATAATTCATAAAATTTCTAATCAGATAAACGCGAATCGGCAGAATGAGTACAAGGGGCCGGGGAGGCTCTAGATGCGAATACCAGTGCGTACTCTACTATAGTACACTAAGTGTTTCTTTTGGCTTTAGAATCAGAGTTCGCAGCGAAAGCATAGTGGTGAGACTTGGGTAGTACGATTAATAGTTAGTTGGAAATTTCGAGGACGAAATTTCTTTAAGGGGTAAAACTGTAACATCCTAAATTAATGGGTCTATGCGTTTAGTGTAAGGATATGATTAATATGTTAATTTAAGTGATAGGGGTCCAAATTGGGCTCAGGACAAGGAAAAGGCCTTGGTTAAATTATCTAATTGGGCATTATAGAGTTAAAAAGACGTAATTGTGTTTAAAATACCAACGTGGGCTTGTGGCCCAACAATAGGTGGCACTGCAAGGGGATTTGAAGGTGGCGTCATTAACAATTAAAGGGGCCCATGTTTTGGCCACAAGGAGCCCATGTTTCTGGGCCATTTTCGGCACTTTAAAGGGAGCAAGGGGTGACGGCACACACAAGGAATTAGGGGCCCAAAAGTTAAGTTTTATGGAGCCCAAATCTTTTAATTTAAGTTAGCTAAATTCGGCATTAGGGTTAGGTGAAGTGGACGGCAACAAGGCTCAAAAATAGGAGGATTTATATGGATTTTATAATTGATAATATAGAAGATAAAAAGGAGAAAAGATAGGAGCTATCTGCAAGGCAAGGTGATGGCCGAAAATCCACCACCTAGAGGAGTAAAGAATTCGACTACTTCATGGATAAGGGGTGCCGAATTTTCCCTTTTTATTAGCTTGACTTTTAGTTATCAGGAAGGGCGTTTTCAGTTTTAAACAATAGGTTCCGAAATTTCTATAAATAGGGGGGATATCTCATTGATTTTGGCATTTAAACCCTAATTTCCACTTCACTCTTTGTGCCAAAATTCTTAGCCTCTCCCTCTACAATTTCTTTTCTTCAATTTCTTCAAAACCCGAAACCTCTCCTTTAACTCTCTTCTCCATTCTTTTTCTCTTGAGCCGATTTCTCTAAAAAGCTGAAATCTCCATAGTTTTTCTCTAGTCATCATATTTGTGAGATAGTTCTATTCTTCCGGCATTTAATCTTTTCCTTTGGCATCGCTGAATCTTCTCTCTAGTGCTAGCCGAATCCCCTGTGTTAAGGTAAGCATTAACTTCTGTTAAGCTCTCACGTTCTATTTCGGTTTTTGAAAGGCAAAAGCCGAAAAGCTAATAGTTTAATGGTTCTATGTTGGGCGGCATTCCGGAATTTGAAGGAAACTTGGTCGTGTAGATCTAAAAGCCGAAAAACATTAGTCTCTAATTTCGAGATTTTAAGGTAAGAAGATTTTCCTAGATTTTTGCTAGATTAAACATTATATGCAAGATCTTAACTTTATGATGAGGATTAACGATCATAAATTGTGATAGTAGTTCTGACAAGGACTTGTGATGGAATTAAATATGGATCAGGCAAAGGAGAGAATCCCTAAGTTTAAGAAACGAGCGGTATCTGCCGTTTGAGATTGGCCACTTGGTTGTGGACTGGCTTCTGAACAACATCTTAGGCAGATAGCAGTTGTGTCGACTACGGATAGTGTCGACATAGAAAGTATCATTCTATTAGTAATCAGGTGTGTAGATCTCTAACACACTAATAATCAATATGAATATATATATGTTTATATTATGGGCTAAAAGCCGGGAAAAAGGCTGTATGAACAGTTGTAATACCCAAAAAGGGTAGGCAAATGATGCCAGGTATGTAAGCATAGGAACTTCTCTATGTGTATCCATGTATGTGAAGGACTGTAATCTCTTAGGTAGTATATTGTTTGATTTTGCATGAATGTATGCATGGGATGGGTTTGATATGGAAAGGGGAAGAGCATGATTGGTCACAAGGTGATTGGTGGTAGAAATCCCTCGTAATGAAATGTTAGGTCACATGGTGATCGGTGGTAGAAAACCCACGAAATGAAATGTTAGGTCACTTAGTGATCGGTGGTAGAAATCCCACCAATATGAATGCTAGGTCACACAGTGATCGGTGGCTATGCCACGTTTAATGATTCCTGAATAACAGGAATAGGCAGTACGACTGTCGTTATGGTGTGTAGCGGGTGAAGGATTGATTGTAGAAATCCCCAAGGTGTGATGGTTGGTATGGGTTGGTGTGTAGAGGATGGAATTTTAGGATGGGTTAGGCTATTCATCATCTATTATCTGTCATGTGATTATGATTGTTGCCTTTATGAATGGGCTAGGGCCCATAATGTGTTTGTGGGCCCAAGCCTTTTATGTGTTTTCGGGATTTGCACACTGAGTCTCGGTGACTCACCCCTTTATTTTCCCTAACTTTTCAGATGAGCAGTAGATCGTGGACATGGGAGCCGAGACGGACTCGAGGGGCCATCAAGTTTTACTTCTATAGATTATTTTCGGTTTTCTTTAAGTTTTTTTATTTTATTTTGGGAATATTTATGTAATAAGGCCCCATTGTTTACCTTAATCTAGTAGTTTTTAATATTTGCAACTTATAAAACCATGTCAAAGGTTTAAATATACGAAATAATAATAATACAAGGATTTTTCAAATATCACTTATTTAATCAAATATTGTCTAATTAACTTGCGATTTCCAAAACCAACAAAGCAAAAGTTTTCAATGTACAACCCGTATCATACCAAATCTGGTCGAAACTTATGGGTCAGGTTTGGGGTGTTACAGTTTTCGTAACTTATAATAATAGCTTCCGCAGCTAACTTGGTTTTAAAGTATAGTAACAAACTAATTTGATCAACGTTCTACTAAAATAGCTTGAGTTTTAAACGAACAAGATACCTTAAATTTCTGTTAAGATACACAAATGAGGTTTAATAGTAAGCATGGACTTTCTAAAGAAACGTTGTTTTCAAAAAAAAATTCAATGTGATATCGCCAGATATTATTCTTTAGATATTATTTTAAAAATATATATTACAATGTACAAAAGTAATTAAGAAAATAATCGTATACCCTAAACCTAAACCCTAAAATAAAACGATTTCTTATCGCTTTTAGTGACACCCTAAAATCCTAAACCCTAAAACATAAACCATGAATCATTAACCCTATACCCTAAATCCTAAACCCTAAACTCTAACCCCTAACCTTAAACCCTATACCCTAAACTTTAAACCCTAAAATCATAAACCCAATACAACAAACCCTAAAATTTAAACCATATAACCTAAAAGTATTAATTAAACAAGAAACCCTAAACCGTAAACCATTACCTCCAAGTCTAAAATCCTAAACCATAAATAACATATTTATTGCAGCATTTTTTATCAAAAACTAAAGGATTTGGGGAATAAATAAAAGGTTTTGTGAAAAATTTCAAGGAAATCTAATTTGGAAAAAAACTAAAGAATTTTTGGGCTAACAAAACGACATCGTTTAAGTCAAATTGGTATTGCAATTTTGCGGCGTTTATGAAAACACCACTAATAACTAATTCTCTGTAAAGAAATGAAGTTGTCCAGGCAAATAATTTTACGGCGTTTATAAAAAACGCCACGAATGTATTTCATATTTGCGGCGTTTCATGCAAAAACACCACTAAAAAAATTATGCTCTGTAGTGAAACGACGCCATTTAAGTCTATTTGGTATTGCAACTTTGCGGCGTTTATGGAAAATGCCACTATAGTATCACTTTTGCGGTGTTTTCTTCCAAAATGCCACTAAAAATTTAATTCCCTGTATTCAAACATTTTCGTTTAGGGCAAATTGGTATCGCAATTTTGTGGCGTTTATGAACGGTGCCGTTTTGAAAAATTTTCGTACATTTTTGCATCGTTTTTGCTCAAAACACCGCTATAGCTCGAACATGTTGCGGCGTTTTCCTCTTAGCGCCACTAAAAACTAGTACCTTATGAGTCTACGAGTAGTGTATATAACATCATTTCTTCATAAATATTTTTCCATCCATCTTTTGCTATCAATTACAAATATAAGGCATTGATAACAGGGGCGAAACTAGGGCTGGTAGGGCAGCTCTTAAAATAGAAAATTTTTTATTTAAGTCTTTTGAAATTTTTAAAAAATTAAATTAATAAAGATAAAATTACATTTTGGCTCTTCTTAAAATGATAAAAATTTGATTTAATCTTTTAAAATTTATAAAGATAGAGGCTATTAAAATAATAATATTACATTTTTACTATCGTAAAAATTACAATTTAATTTTAACCACCTAAAAAGTATTGTAACATCCTGATTTAATGGGCCTGTGCATTTTGTGTGTTGATGGTTTAAAATATTAAATTGAGGGTTAGGGGTCCAACTTGGGCTCAGGAATGGGCTGAGACTTTGGTTAAAATATTCTGTTTAGTCACCATAGGGTTTGAAGGTAGGTACTTGTGTTTAAAAATATCAAGTTGGGCTTGTGGCCCAAAGTAAGAAGCAAAGGGTGGCATCACTAGTGGAAGAAGGTCCAAGTTTTGGTTGCTTGGAGCCCAAGTTATTGGGCCAAATTCGGCACTTAAAAGGGAGCAATAGGGGACGACAACAAGGCTGCAATTTAGGGATTTTTACTGTTTAAAATATGTGGATATTGAGATGATAAAAAAAAAAAAGAAAAGAAGAAGTGGAGCTAACTAGGTCTCTCCTGGAGGGGGTGGATAAGATTGAGATAGCGAAGAAAGATAGGAGCTATCTTAGAAGATTAGTGTTAGCCGAAATTTTGAAGAGTTGGAAAGGAAAAGGGCATTTGGTTTTGGCTTTAGGTGGGTGTGCCGAAATTTGAAGGCATCATACCCATTTGTTCTTTTTCTTTCTTCTCCTATCTTCTCTCTCTCAAAAGAAATCGCCACTTTCCTCTCCACTTTCTTTTCTTTCTTTCTTCTTCTAGCTGAAACTCCTCATTCAATTCTTTCAAAAGCCGAAATTCCTAGATCTCTAACCTTCTACGCTTTGATTTTCTTCTGTGATTGCCGAATCTTTCTGCAAGGGGTAGTTGAAACTTTTTGTAGAGGTAAGTATCGATTCGTGTGATTTCAATCTTTTTCTGGCTTTTGGAGACCATAGCCAAATGGCTACATGGTGGACTGATCTTGTGTTTTTCTTTCTTTTGCGGTATTCTGGGATTTGAAGGAGATCCAATCGTCTAAGGTTCTAAATCAATAGCACTCAAATCATCCTACTTCCGGGATCTAATCGATTTAGGTAAGGAGATTTGTTTAGTTAAACATATAAATTCGGGTAAATAATAATCCTTGGCCGAATATAGGGGAAGCTTCATCTTCGCGTTCTTTCGGCTTTTGAGCAAAGTTATAGACAGAAGGCAGTAGATTCGATTAGCGAGGGTATCGACTTAGAGGGTAGTCCTACGCATTAATCAGGTGTGTAACATTCTCACACCATTTGGATTGCCTGTTAGTTATGCTTATAAATCTGTTATATTCTGTTAAATGCCAAAATACTAGCATGGCTGTTGAAAACCCGAGAAGGGTAAAGGCGAATCACCGGGTTAGTGATCTCTGTCTTTCTAAAGTGAATGTTCCGTTGATTTGATATGATAAACATGTATGCTGATTTCTGTGATTACACGGGGTGGGGTGATTGATAAAAGGGGAAGTGTTCTCTTGTAGTGGCATTTGCCATGATCTGTTGTAGTGGCTTTTGCCATGATCTGTTGTAGTGGCTAATGCCATGATCTGTTGTAGTGGCTATTGCCATGATCTGACGATGAGCAGCTAACTGCAGCATGACTGCCATCGATGGTTTGTAGTGATGTGGGTTGATTGTAGAAATCTCCAATGGTGATTGGCAGGTAAGGGTGGTGTGTAGCGGATGGAAACCTAGGATTGGGTTGGGCTTTGCATATTTTATGATATATTATACTCTGTTATCTATTTTGTGGGTCTAAGGCCCAATCTGATGGTGCATGAGGGTTGCACACTGAGTCTCGTGACTCACCCCATTATTTAACATCTTTCAGGTAGCACCTAGTGCATCGGACCGAGCTAGAGAGAAGCGCAAGGTGGCCATGCGAGAGATTATTTTGATTCAGCAAAAGACTTTACTAGTTTATTAATTTTTAATATTTTCAGTTAGTGGGTTTTAAATTTCATTGTAATAAGGCCATGGGCCACTAGCTTTATATTTTCGTTTGTTTTGGGCTTTTATTATTACTAGACATTTATATTTTACGTTTTAATTAAGTTAAGGCATGTATCAAATTTCGGTTCTTAATTCACTAAGGCATTAATATAAAATGTATATCCTTTACAAATTATTCAACCATTTAGTTTCCCGAATAAAATGTTAAAATCAAGAAAAATATTTTTCGAAATTGCGACATCTTTTAAAATCTCCTTAGTGACATGCCAGATCTGATCATGGTGTTTGGGCCGGGTTTGGGGTGTTACAAGTATTTTTGACTTCACCCCTGTTCATAACCACTCTTTGCTTCAAATTAAACCGGTTCAAAAATAGGATTTAAGAGTTTTCTTAGTTGATCTTCGTTTGAGCTTTCTTTTAACTTAAACAATATTTTTATTTAAAGCTTAATTGTAAAATATATGGAACATATAAAATTTTAAATTTTAAAAAACTTTAAAAGTCCATCCAGCTAGACCAAGTGTTTGTCAAGCAAAAATTATATATGTATATATATTCAAGTATAATCAAGTCCGATTTAACATGAATAATTTTACAATTGAGCTGTTGTTTCTTTTACATTATTCTACCATTTTCATTTCATATGTTTGTGATAAATTATTTGAGGTTTTTCATAATCAATTTGACAATTAAAGCTTACAAATAAACGTTTGTTAGACCCAAATAAATGGGCCCATGCTCTAATAACACAGATATGCTCAGCTTAGTGAGCATGGGAGATTACAATCCATAAATTAAAAAAAAAATGGTTTTTAGCCCAAACACATTGGGAACATGCCTAAGAGCCTAGTAAGGAATCTTCATTCCCACAAGCTCAGAATGCCTGTACATGTCCCTAAAGAAGATTTTACAACCTCTGTCAGCTTAATCACTCATTAAAATTAAGCATAGACTGATGTCTTTGAAGATGCAGAAAAATGGACTAGCCAATGAAGAGTGGCAATTAGACGCGAGCACGAATCTAGGCAGCTTAAGGAAAGCACCACAAGGATCCACAAATACCAAGGTTGTGATGTTGACTGGGTATGATCTTACACTTGACCTTGCACCATTTTGTCGTTCTCTTTAAGCTTTACTTACTTAACCATAGGCAGGTGCCCTGAAGTAGAAACTTTGGTGCCCTCTAACTTGTTCTCTACCTTGTATGTCACCTAAGGCTTTAATCCAACACAATCCATATTATCCTCAACAAATTGACATCAACTACTAGCACTATATGTGGGAATCCTTGAACAAAAGCTATGGATGTAATGACCCGATTTTTCAGTGATATCAGAAAAAGCGATTTTGGAATCCCATTTTCATAAATCAAGTCAGTAATGATTACATATTAATATTTATGATGATAATATAAAAATGTATTAAAGTTTGGTCAATAAATTTTGTCAAATTAATTGTTAATTAAGGTATAGGGACTAATTTTCAAAGTCCAATTGCTATAAAGTCTTAATTGTCAAAAGGCTTGAGGACTTAAATGGCAATTAGCAGAAGGTTTAAAATGGTAGTCCATTTTGCAATTGGATCTAGTAAAAGATGATGGAAGATTCCACTAGTTATTGATTAAAGATTAATTAAGCTAATTAAAACATGATTAACTTAAGTAAACTGAGTTAATTAACATTTAAGCATAGTATAAAATGGTAAGATAGTGGAGATTTGTAATCTTTTCCTTCTTCTCTACTGTCCAATCTTAAGAAACCAAAAGAGAAAGGGTTTGTTGCTTTAAAAACATTCAATCATCAATATTAAGGTTATTCCAAGTCATTTTCTTGTAATTTTTATTATTTTCGAGTCATGGGAGCTTGATTTAGCTAGCCTATGTACCAATTTGTAAAAGTGTTAAAGTTTGGGAAAGTTGTCATTTTTTATTTTTTAAATAATTAGGCTTGAAATTAATAGGTTCTGAGTTTAAAACATAAAAAATGACTAGATTGTAAAGTTAGCTTAGCTTGTTTGTTAACTTTGCTACATTAGGGACAAAATTGAATAAACGTAAAACTTGTTATGAATTTTTGTTAGAAGTAGAAGGGATAAGGTCCCTAGTGTGAATATATGAAAATGGATTTTAATCCAAAGCTATGAATTGAAAGTTATAACTATCCCGAGTTCAAGGACTAAATTTAACAAAATGTAAAATTTTAGGAGTATCGAAAAATAGAGTTCATGTAATAGCCAAATTTCGGTGAAATCAGAATAGTGGTTTCGAGACCACAAATTCGAGCCGAAAATAAAATTTATTTTTATTTTATTATATGGACCGTATTATGTTTAAAATGTCATGAAAATTTTGGAAAGAAAATTTTGTCGACTATGTGCTTAATTACGAGAAGGACCAAATCGCATAAAATGCAACAGTTGAATTCTAGTAGTTATAAGGATTAAATAGCTATGGAATTCAAAACATAATGTCCATATAAGGTAATTAGACCATTAAAGAAAAGTATGTAGATATTTTGATGACTCATCCATGTAAATTTAGAAAAAGGGTAAGGACTAAATTGGAAAGTGAAAATATTTAATTAATTAAAAGATGATAAAAGAGATATCATCTAATTTTCTCATCTTCTTCCCCAAAATAATACATGGAAATCCTAGGAGAGAGAGAGAAGAAACTTTCATGGCCAAATTGGGTAAGTTTCCTTGGCCTGTTTTTAGTAATTTTGATATTTTTAAAATCGGGATAGCTTAATCTATCTATTTGGGGATTAACTTGAAAAGTTATCAAAGTATAGAAATTAGGTCATGGATGTATATGCTAAAAATTTGAAAGTTATGGTAGAAAATGAAAGGTTGGTGATAGATAAACAACTTTTACAAAGTGATTTTTTATGAAAACATGATTTAGGGACTAAAATGCAAAGTGGTGAAAATTGATGAAAATTTCAGAACTTTATAGAAAATATGTTCTGTAAATTTTATGTTGAAATTTCGGTTAGGCTTGGAATAGGGAGTAAATTACATAAATTTCATTTTCCGAGCCTAGGGACAAAATTGGAATTTATGGAAAAGTTAGGGGCAAAATGGTAATTTTTCCTAGGATGTAAATTGAGTCTCCATGAATATGAAATGTGATAAATTGACGTTAAATTTACTCGTATAGATCCAGATAGACAAAATTCAGAGTTAGAAGGAAGAAAAGAGGAAAATGTCAAATTAGTATATTTATGTACACAAACATTTGTCGAGGTAAGTTCGTGTAACTAAATTGTATATGTTTTTATGCTTGAATTAAATGTTGTGTTTGTGAATTGTATAAATTCCATAAATATGTGAAATGATCACGTACTCGTTAAAGCCCAATAAATGATAATGCCGATAAATGATAAATGATAAAAATGATAATTTTATGCTTGAGTTGAATGTGAACATTTGAATTGCATAAATGCATGAATATATGAGATTGACCACCTGCTTGATAATGCTTGAAAAATGTTAAATTTCGTTTGAATAAAGGGAAAATTTGATGGATATATGTGCTTTCTCGAAATGGATGAGGTCCTGCATTTGTTGCTGACAGAGTTAGCTCGGATGAGTAATCCTATTGATCTCATTATAGAAAGGATTTAGCCGTGACGGGTAATCCTAATATAAGTCCTCTCGAACATATGTTATGGATTGGATTTAGTCCGGACGAGTAATCCAGATCAAGCTCTTTAGAGCATATGTCATAAAAAGGATTTAGCCTGGACTGGTAATCCTGCCTAAGCTCTATTGAGTATATGTATATTGGAGACGTGATTTAGCTTGGACTGGTAATCCTGTTGTATATATGTGTGGCTCGAAAGTGTATTATCTGAAATAGTACCTTATGGGCACCACTGAATATGAATTGACGGATTTACTGATTTGTACACTTTGTGTGTACTACCTATGTATCCATCGATATTACGAATAGATTCAACGGGTAAAAATCCTGACATGAGAAAATATGAATAAGAAATGAGTTATTACATGTATATGTCTGAAATACATGAAAATGATGATACATGACAATTGATATAAGAAAACCTGAGATGATGATACTTGTAGATGGAATTCATTTGATGAATATGTCATCCTTGATTATATAGACTTGTACAGTTTGAATGTACTACTACTCGTGTGACATTGATATTTCGAGTAATATGAGTAGAGTTCAGATGTGAAATAATCTGAACTTGAGATAAATTATATGGAAATATACTTGAGATATAACGATGTGATTTATACATGTTTTATGAATACGGGATATGGAAAGTATGTACATATATATATATGTATGGAAATCTAATTGTTGTTGAGCCCATATATATATGTTTTTGATATTATTATGGAATATATGACTAATAAGGGAAATGGGGATGTGTGTAGGGCTTGAGATCAAATTGATTGAGTGTGCCTTACATAGTTACCTCAAAATAGAATGAATGGTAAGTTAAGTACCATGTTATACGAACTTACTAAGCATGTAATGCTTACTTAGTTTTATTTCCCTGTTTTATAGTAAATCAAAAGCTCGTTGGATTGGAAGCTCGGCAGAGATCACTCTCATTATCTATCGGCCTAGATATGCATATATGGTAAATCAATTATGGTTGTAATGGCATGTGTAGGTTATATTGACCCTATTGGCATGTAAATGTAAATGGTGCTTGTAATCTAGCCATTGGAATGGCTAGTAATGGTTTGTTTTGATATATTTGTAATGTCATACTATGGTAGCTACATATGTGTTAAGTAATTGATCAAATTATGTTTAACATATGGACTAAACCAAGGTAAGATTATAAACATGAATGCGTGTAATGATATGCCATGTTTAATGACGGAGTTTGCTTAACTTGAATGCTTGAAATGGTTGGCATTTGGATGTGAGTTTAAGTGCAGGTCATTGGTGTGATTTTGGGTGAGAAGTGAGGCTAGAGATGGCTTTATTTCGTCCACACGGGCGGATACATGGGCGTGTGTCTAGACCGTGTGTGACACACGGCTTGGTGCATGGGCGTTTGGTTAGGCCGTGTGCCCCCTGCACCTTAAATTTGAGAAACAGAATATTCAGAATTGAGCACCGGGCAGAGACATGGGTGTGTGTCTCAACCGTGTGTTCTAAACGGCCTAGCACACGGATGTGTGTCTTAGCCGTGTGAAACCTACACCTAATTTTATGAAAACTGAATTAACCACACGGCCTAGCACACGGGCGTGTGGCATGGCCGTGTGCACAAGTCAGAGAGTTACACGGGGTCGAACACTGCTTGTAGCACGGGTGTGTCCCAGGGTCACACGGGCATGTCCCTTGGACCACACGGGAGTGTAAGCCCTGTAACTTGAAATTTTTTTGAAATTTCGTGAAAAATTCTTAGAGTTTTCAATTAAGTCTCGACTCAATTCCAAAGCTCATATTGGGCCTCGAGGGTCTATTTAAGGGACGTAATGAATAATCTCAGTAAATGAATAGTGATTGATGTAAATTATTTGAAAATGGTCTAAAAGTTTTGGTAATACTCTATAACCCTGTTCCATCGACGGATACGGGTTAGGGGTGTTACATTTAGTGGTGTCAAAGCTATGATTTAGTCAATTCTCGGATTGAACATAGCATATATGGAGTTTAGAAATACATGCCATTATAAAACGTGTGATAGTGTGATATCTCCCAACTCTGATGAAAATTATTTTGCAAATAGACAGAGATTTTTCCAACCGAACTAATTTTGATACTGCTGAAAGTGATATTCACGTGCCTGAGTAAAAATGTTCTTTATGATGAAACGAGACTCATAAAGGTATGAAATAAATGTTTTATAGTGAACATGTTAAGGATACACATTAAATGATATGTGTGTATTTATGAAAGTTAAAATTTGAAGCTTACGATCTCCACCCCCTTACCAGTATAGTTTTATACGATGAAATTTCAAAAGATTTATGTTGACTAAGTTCATAAGTGTGAAAGAAGAGTTCAAAGGCTGAATGATTAATGATGTAGTCAGAATTGATAATGGGTTAGAATGTAAAGACGATATTTGTAACACCCTTCACCCGTATTCACCGTCAGAATAGGGTTACGAAGCATTACCGAAACTACAACACTTTTTGTGACATCCCAAAATTGGGCTTAGTAGGATTGGGCATTAGGCTTAGGAGTGTTTAAAATTTTGAGAAAAAGAGAATGGCATTATTCCAAGATTGGACTAATTAGGAAGGTGATTTTGGAAAGTTACAAGGTTTCTAGGAAGTTCCCGGTTCAAGTTGGGCCTTAGTATAAATTTGTGTTTAAGCCTATTAAAGAGAGATAGTAAGTGGCATCAAGGCTTATGGAAATAGGTGGGTAATTTGCTTGCATAAAGGTGCAATTGGTAAAGAGGATATGATGCCACATGAAGGACTTTAAGGGAAGAGGTTCAAATCCCATAATGTGCAAAATTTTGACAATTTTTTTTTGTATTATTCCCTAAGTGTTGGCCAAGCTAACAAATAAGGCAAGGTGGACTTTTTATTTTAGGCAATGTGGCTAAGGAAATAAGGAAAGGGTGAAGGTAAGGTAAGAAATCAAAAGAAAAAGGGCAAGTAAGGGGAACATGTGGTTTTTTTCAAGGGAAGTGTTACGGAAAGTGTGGTTGGCCAATTTTTTACAATTATTGTCATGAATGTGGACGGTTTTGGGTGTAAGAGAGGTAGCCGAATTTTTTTCTTGGTATTTTGGTAAAGCTTTAGTGCTTGTTTTGGTCAAATTCCTTTAGCATCAATTGTGTCATTTTCTCCAATTGCTATTCTCTTTGCCGAATCCTCCTAGCACATTTGTGCATTTTTCTCCTCTTTTGTTGGTCAAAACATTCATCTCTTGTTCATCTTCCTTTGATAGCCGAATCACCTAGCCTCCATCCAACTTTCCATTCTTTTATTTTAAACATTCCTTCAATCTTTCCTCTTCTCTAAATCAACACCACCATAAGATCACATCTTCTTGTTTGATTATCCCCCATAGCCGAATATCAATATACCTTTTCCTCTATAACTAAACTTTCATCTCTTCATTATTCTTCCTTTCTCATTCGAGTTATCACTTACTTCATTGATCAATCGGTAAGTGGTTCTTTTCAAATATTTTATTTTCTTCTTCTTAATGCCGAATTTATGCCTTGGTTTGGGATGGTCATTTTGATCGAGACCATCATTTTATTCTACTCCCTCAAATGAGATCACTCTCCCTTTTGTAGTGGGAGGCCGAACATCATTCTAGCCTTAAGTTGAACGGAGAAATCGGATCCAATATTAATAAGGTAAGGAGTTCTTATGGATTATTGATATTATTCAATATTCGATTGGTTGCTAAAGGAGTAATAATTTGAAATAATCGACTATATGTTTTAGGGACAAATCACTCGATATATTCTACCTTCGGACATAGTGGTAAGTGATTCAAGTGTAAGTGATACGAAATCTTTGGAAATCCGAGGCTAACTTTTGGTTGGTATTGTTTTAGGTCAACGACGAGTGGTTCTTTAGGAAATCAAAATCAGGTGTGTGATCCCGTACCTTCCGTATACATATCTGAAATGGTGTGTAATCTCACACTTCTCTGAAAGTTTGTATGAAATATTCTGTGAATCGGTTGAATTACCGAAGAAAACTGAAAACCGGCATCCGTGATCACTCGGGCGTGCGTATGATCATAGTGGTAATCGTATTTTGTAATAAAACAGTTCCGGTTAGAAGCAGTGATGTGGTTTTGAAAAATCATGAAAAATAGGACAAAGGGAATTAGAAAGTGAATAAGATACTGTGTCTATTTTGATAAGGAAGAAATGGAGAAGGAAAAGGAATTTTATATTCTGAGATATCTTAATTTTAGTGAGACTGGTACTGAATGAATTCATGGATCCCTAATCTGTCTTGGAAAAATCATATAAAATTGTACAAAGTGAATTATGGGTTATAATTTATATGTATGGATTCCTTGGTGAGCCTATTTTCATTAGAAACAAGTGGGAGCAATTTATGAAAACCGTATAGTGAGATATTTGAAATTAAGGTAAGAGAGGTCAGAACTATTGGATAGTGAAACAAGGGAAATTTTAAGGAATAAACTGTACTAAATGGTTAAGCCAAAAAATCTGTTAAACTTTTAGTAAAAAGATATATGAGTCTAGTTTCAAGGAAAATTTACGGATTGAGATTTCGAGATTCCTAACTCAAGTTATAGTCAATTTAGTTAGTACGACGCAGATGGACAGTTTAAATTTTTATGCCTAAATTAGTAGTTAAGTCTGGTTTGCAAAATTTACCAAAATACCCTTGGTGGGTAAATTACCGAAATACCCCTGGGTTGCGAGATTACCGAATTATCCTTAGTGGGTAGAACTTTAGATTTACGAAAATGCCCTTATGGGCCGAATTATGGAAATGCCTCTAATGGCTGATTTGTCATATTGCCTTATTGGGCCGAATGGATATTTTGATAAATGGGCCAATCTGATATTTTGTTGAATGGGCCAATTTGATATTTTTGCTAAATGGGCCAATCTAATATTTTGCTTAATGGGCCTATTTGATAAATTGTTATAATTGGCCGTACTTTTGTAATGAATATCCGAATAAATTACTGTTGTTATACTGTAAAAATCATGAGTTACTATGCATTACATACGTGATTTTGCATGGGATGGGATAATATTGAAGAGAAGTTCTGGTGGCTCTGCCACATATTTTGGTGGCTTTGCCACAAATCTGTATAGTGGCAATGCCACGTATATTCTGTTATTCCGGTGGCTTGTCCACAATTAAATTTGTTATAAATGGCATAATGTCTGAGATTGGTGTGTTGGCGGGGTGGGTTGACTTGATCCCCACAGGTGTGTTGGTTGGTACTGGTGGTGTGTAGCGGATGGATTATTAGGATTGGTTTGGGAATAGCATTTCATTCACATGATATAATTGATATATTATTTTGTAAATGGGCTTCGGCCCAAGTTATTGTTTAATGGGCTCAGGCCCAAGTTTTTGCTAAATGGGTTCAGGCCCAGTGAACAACGGTAAGGGGATTATATACTGAGTTCTTGTAACTCACCCCTTTCTTTTCTTAACCCCTGTAGGTAACGCTCAGTGACGAGGACTTGGGGCCATGGATGACTCAGTGGAGGCCATACTTCATAAATGACTTTTGCAAACATTAGTAAATTACTTTTCCGTATTATTTCGTTACCTTTACTATTTCAGGTTTTAAATTTGTAATAAGGCCTCTGGGATAAACTTTAAATTGCTTTATGTTTGGACGTATTTATCATTTTACTTGAATTATTTTTAAATGGGGATTTTCTAAAAGCATAACCAACGTTTTTCCATAGTTGATTAATAAATGGATTTTATAACAAATTATTATAAATGATTTAACTCGAACTTTCTTTCAGATTATCAACGACATTTTCAAAAGTCACGGTTTTAAAATTTACTACCTCGATTTTTGTTTCATCAAACAATCTCTCGAAAATATTTGTATTTTATCGTTTATTTCAAATCAAACTTATTTTCTGGATTTTAACAAATCAATACCTATTTTAGTGCGAATAAAAAAAAGATTAAACATGTTTTTCTCATGTGACATGTCAGATCCGGTCATAACGCATGGTCCGGGTTTGAGGTGTTACACTTTTAAACATACATTTTATATAGAATTTATCAATTCAAATACAAATCAATCACAATCAATCATAGTGTCCCTTAAACGAGCCTACGAGGCCTTAAACATGCATTGAGAGTGGTTCGGGACTAAACCGATAACTCAGGAAATTTTTCAACACATAAAAGTTTTCTACAAAACAGGGGACACACGCCCGTATGACCAGGCCGTGTGTCTCACACGGCCACCAGACAATCCCGTGTCACAGGCCGTGTGAACAATTCAAATGGAAGCACATGGTAGTGTCCCAGCCCATATCCTACCCCGTGTCCAAACAAGTGAGGTTACTAACTTGGGTCACACGGCCAATCACACGCCTGTGTGCCCTTCGAAGTGGCCACGCACACCCATGTGTCAGGCCGTGTGCTAGGCCGTTGATCGTGTGTTAGAGTCTTAAAAATTTATATAAAGAATGATCGAGCCTAAAAACTAACTGTGATAACGATTGAGGCAAGTGCACCTATCGAACAGTAGTATAGCTTAGTGGCAAGACCAGATTGTCGAACCCAAAGGAACCAAAAGTAGTAATACTAACTTTCTTTTTATTATTTAGCCTAAGAATTAAGGGAATTATTAATTAACTAACTATTAAGCTAAAGATGTTAAGACAAAGAGAATGAATTGGGAAAAAATACTTGTGGGAAAAACCAATTGATTAAGACAATACCCGAGGAAGAATCCACCTAGACTTCACTTGTTATTTAACTCTGAACCAGACGATTTATTCACTTGACTTGATCCGTAGGATTCCCTAATTTATATTAATACCTCTTTTGAGGCTACTAACGTCTAACCCTAGGTTGATTAATTGAAATCTCTTTCTAATTAAAACCCCTAGAATTGTATTAACTCGATCTATGGACTCCCATATTAGGTTTGACCCTAATCCGGTAGATTTTTGTCATCCTATTTCGAGGGTTGCGATCAACTCTGCTTAATTATGCTTGATCTACTCTTAAACAGGGACTTTTGCTCCACTGCCTAAGCACATCAATACTTGAATCAATATCCTGAAATTTCAAAGCAAGAATTAAGAACACATAATTAAGAACAAATCAAGTATTTATCATATAGTTCAAAAAACAATAACAAGATCCGTCTTAGGTTTCATCCCCATGAGGTATCTGAGGGTTTAGTTCATAATAATAAAAGAATACACCTCAGAAGAAAATATAAAACAAAACATAAGAAAAATCCTAAAACCCCCTGAAGGAAATTGAAAGGAAGATCCTTCATTTTGAGTATAACTCCGGCTTCTTGAGATGAATCAACTGGCTTTCTTCGAGTAAATTCTACAATTCTAGCCTCTTTGGCTTGGCTCTTTGGCCTAACTGGATGCCCCCTGAAGGTTGGCCTTTAGGGTGTTTATATAGGCTTTTGGAATGGCTTTCTTTGCCTCTAAGTACCCTAATCCGAATGAAATTCTCTTTGTCACGACAGGGACACGCCCATGGCACAAGCCCGTGTGAAACGTGGCCAGGCCGTGTTCGGGTCTGTTAAGGAGGCACGGCCGTGTGGTCTTGGGCCCAGGCCGTGTCGATTTCGTGATCTGGTCTATTTACTCCGTTTTAGGCCCGTTTCTCGTTCTTTTCATCCTCCTATGTTTTTCTAAGTGTAAAACATGAAATTAAAGGATTAGGAGCACCAAATTCCACAATTCAAGGAATAAATCATCCAAAAGTATGCTAAATGTGGATTAAAATATGTATATATTACGGTTTATCAGTTGTGCCAAACCTGTAGGATATATTGACTTATGCAACACGGCCAAGTCACACGCACATGTGCTAGGCTGTGTGCCAATTAGGGGGTATACTAACTTGTGCCACACGGCCGATCACACGCCAGTGTGTGAGACCGTGTGGAGCATATTGACTTCATTTCAATATCAACACCAGTGGACACACGGCCTTGTAACATGACCATGTGTCACACACGGCTGAGACACACGCCCGTGTGGACAAAAATAGGCTATTTACCAAGCCATTTTGCCGCCCCATTTGGTACACATCTTAACCTATACAAATGACACCAAACCATAGCATAAAATACAATTATAGTACCTATTATCATCCATCATCATACAACCATCAACCAACTCAATTCATAAAACTTAACTATACATATAAGTACATTATTCAAGTATACCAACGAACTAAAATAATCCATCACACGTGGCTATATATACATGCCAAACATAAACATTTACAATGCCAATTCATATGGCCAATATCTTTACCAAAACATAACCCAAATGACTCAAAGTCCCTATACATGCCTTATGACAAAACCATAAGTTCAAAAGTACCAAAGTGACAGTTGGATAGTGTGACGATGTCTCTGACGATCCCCGAATCCGAGCTAGCTTTGAATTCACTATAAAACACGGGAAAAAAAACAAAGTAAGCTATAAAGCTTAGTAAGCTCATATGAAATAAACTCAACAATTATACACAATTCATCAAATTGAACTATTTAACATGTAATTCATGATAATAAACAAACCTTTCTCATACTTACTCATATGCTTATATACAATTTCATAACTTCTTCTAACTTAAGCTCATACTTTCCATCTATATACCTGTATAAATTCATAACGAGTTCATACCTATTCGGAATACTGTTGAATGCTCGATATCTCACACACTGAGTGCTAATACATAGTCAAAGCTATCTCGATCTCGCACACTAAGTGCCAAATATAGCCAAAGTTATTTTGAATTGCACACTAAGTGCCATATATAGCCGAAGCTATTTTGAATCGCACACTAAGTGCCATACATATATATATCCGAATAGTTGTCAGACATGACTATAATCTCATATACACAATTTATGCAATATCAAAGTATTTAAAGCATAATTATAACAATGTTTATTACATACGAACTTACTTCAGATGTGAAAACAACTAAATAGGTTGCTTAGTCGATAACTTTAGTTTTTCCCCGATCTAGGTCCGAATTCTGCTTTTCTTGATCTATATAATATTCAATTCAACTCATTTAATCATTCATTTATTCAATTTAGTACAAATTTCACTTTAGGACATTTTACACAATTGCCCTTAATATTTCACATATTTTACAATTTAGTCCTTGTTACACAAACCCACAAATTCATGAAATTTCAAAATACCCATGCTTAGCCGAATTACTCTTATGCCCCTAGAAGCCTATATTTTCCATTTATTTCACATTTTAACCACAAAGTTTCAACATTTCTCAATTTAATCCCTATTTTGCATTTTCACTAAAAATCGCTTAACAAAACTTGTATAACTCACAATCAACATTCATAATCTATCAAGAAAATTCAAAGTAAAAGCTTATTCATCAATGGCAACATTCAAAATCTTTAACTGTTTTGCAAAATAGTCCCTAGGCTAGCTAGTACTAGATGCAACGATCTCAAAAACATAGAAATCATTAAAAATTGAGTCAAAATCACTTACCAATTAGACTCTAAAGTGACCGAACCCTAGAATGAATAAAATGGCTATCTTCTTCTTCAATATTAGGCAATTGAAAGAAAGATGGACAAAATTTTCATTTTTGTTTTGTTTTAATTAACCTTTATTAACTAATTTACTTATTTAACCTTTAAAACATTTAATAATTACTCCAAATGCCATGCCACTATCATCCAATAACTCTCAAATGGGTTAATTACCACTTAAGGACCTTTACTTTAAGGTTCTATAGCTATTTAATACCTTTAGCTAATAGAGCATAAGTTTTACACTTTACGCGATTTAGTCCTTTTTATCAAACTGACCATTCAAACGATAAAATTTCTTAACGAAGCTTTCACACAATCATTCAATCATGCTATAAACATTAAAATAATAATAAAATAAATATTTTAACCCCAAATTTTTGGTCCTAAAACCACTATTCTGATTTGACTAAAAACAGGCTGTCACAACTCTCCCCTCTTAGGGATTTTCGTCCCCGAAAATCTTACCAGTGAATAAGTTAGGGTACTATTTTCTCATAGCTTCCTCAGGCTCCCATGTAGCCTCTTCGACACCGTGTCGTTGCCAAAGTACTTTCACGAGAGCTATACTTTTATTTCTTAATTTTTTAACTTCACGAGCTAAAATTTTGATCGGTTCTTCGTTATACATCATATCAAGTTGAATTTCATCTCAGCCGGAGAAATCACATGTAATGGATCTGATCGATAACGGCGTAACATCGACACATGAAATACATTATGAATCTTTTCCAACTCTGATGGTAAAGCTAGTCGATATGCCACTGGCCCTATTCTTTTGATAATCTCGTACGGCCCGATGAAACGCAGACTCAACTTACCTTTCCGACCAAATGTAAGGATTTTCTTCCATGGAGATACTTTCAAAAGCACTTTATCACTGATTTGAAATTCAATATCTTTTCATTTCAAATCCGCGTATGATTTCAAAACACTTTATCACTGATCTGAAGTTGCTTTCAAACAATTGCGAATTACTTTTACTTTCTATTCGATTTCTCTAACCAAATCAACCCCATGAATCTGTTTCTCACTAAGTTCAGTCAGTACAATGGAGTTCGACATTTACGACCATACAATGCTTCATACAGTGCCATCTTTATGCTCGATTGAAAACTGTTATTATACGCAAATTCAAATAGCGGCAAATATTTCTCCCAGTTGCCTCCGAATTCCAAAACACATCATCGGAGCATATCTTCGAGAATCTGAATGACTCACTTAGACTGTCCGTCAGTTTGTGGATGAAAAGTTGTATTAAAATTCAACTTTGTACCTAGAGCTTCTTGCAATTTCTTCCAAAACCGTGACATAAATCTGAGATCTCTATCCAAAATAATCGAAACTGGCACCCCGCGTAATCTAACGATCTCAGCAATGTACAATTCAGCTAATCTATCAAGTGAATAATCAGTACGTATAGGAATAAAATGTGCTGATTTCGTTAATCAATCAACAACAACCGAAATAACATCTTTCTTTTTCAAAGATAAAGGCAATCTTGATACAAAATCCATCGTAACTCTATCCCATTTCCACTCTGGTATCATCACAGGCTAAAGTAAACCCAAAGGTACCTGATGTTCAGCTTTGACTTGCTGACACACTAAACATTTCGCTACAAATTCAGAAATGTCTCGTTTCATACCCGACCACCAATACAGTTGTTTCAAATCATTGTACATTTTAGTACTTCCAGGATGAACGGAAAAACAACCACTATGTGCCTCGTATAAATTTTTCTGAATCAACTCTGGATTTTTCAGTACGTAGGTTCTATCTCGGAGCATCAAATAATTATCAAATCTGATTTGGTACTCTGAATCACTAGTCGACTCGCATTGCACTCTTTTGGCTTGCAATTCACTTTCACATTTCTGAGCTTCGCAAATTTGATGAAGAAATACTGGTTTAGCTTTTTACTTAGCTAAGATCAAAGCATCTTCGAATAATGTCAACTGTGTATTCATTGTTATCAAAGCAAACAACGATTTTCTACTCAAAGCATCTGCGACTACATTCTCTTTCCCCAGATGATAATAAATCACTAACTCATAATCTTTCAATAGTTCGAGCCATCTCCATTGTCGCAAATTCAGATATACTTTAAACTTTTATGATCAGTAAAGATGTGGCATTTTTCACTGTACAAATAATGTCGCCAACTTTTTAATGCAAAAACTATAGCGGCCAACTCTAAATTGTGCATCAGATAGTTCTTTTCATGTGGCTTCAACTGTCTGGAAGCATAAGCTATCACTTTTCCCTCTTTCATCAACAGACAACCCAAACCATTCAGTGGCGCATCGCTGTAAATCAAAAATTCTTTACCCAGCTCAGGTTGAACCAACACTGGTGCCTCAGTTAACAATGCTTTCAATTGATCGAAACTTCATTGACATTTCGCGAACCATTCAAACTTGACATCTTTCTGTAGCAGTCTGATCATCGGTGTCGTAATCATCGATAACCCTTTTATAAAACGTCGATAGTAACCAGCTAATCCCAAAAAGCTTCTAACTTCAGATACATTTCTAGGTGGTTTCCAGTCAATAACTGCAGAAATCTTGCTCGGATCAACTCGAATGCCATCTGTCGAAATTATGTGTCCTAAAAATTTGACTTCCTAGAGCCAAAACGCACACTTACTAAATTTACCATACAGTTGCTTATCTCTCAAGGTCTGCAAAACAATCCTAAAATGCCCGGTATTTTATCTGATTCCTAAAATGCACACAGCAACAAATCTGTATAAATGCGGTCTAAATATCTGATTCATCAAATCCATAAAATGGAAAAAGCATTAGTTAATCAAAAAAGGCATAAAAAAGAATTCATAATGTCCGTACCTCGTTCTAAATGCATTTTTCGGCACATCTGAATCTTTAACTCGCAACTGTTAATAACCAGATCTCAAATCAATCTTTGAAAACACTGTTGCACCATTCAACTGATCAAACAAATCGTCTATTCTCGGTAATGGATACTTACTCTTTATCGTAACATTATTGAGCTAACGATAGTCAATACACATTCTCATTGACCCATCTTTCTTCTTAACAAACAATACTGGCGCACCCCAGGGCCAAAAACTCGTTCGTGCAAAACCTCTATCTGTTAACCCTTGCAACTGAGCTTTCAACTCTTTCAATTTTGTCGAAGCCATTTTATACAAAGCTATAGATATCAGCGAAGTTCCCGATACTAACTCAATGGCAAACTCAACCTCTCTAACTGATGGCAATCCAGGCAATTCTTCTGGAAATACATCCGGATATTCACAAACTACAGGCACTGATTCAATCTTCTTTTTAGACACCTTAGTATCTAAAACATATGCTAAGTACGCTTCACAACCTTTTCTCACATATCTCTGAGTCGACATTGATGATGTAACACCCAAACCCGGCCTAGACATTACGACTGGATCTGATGTGTCACATCGAAGTGTCGTTGAAAACCAACTTGTTGCCAAAAGCTCATTTCTACATATTAAATCTATTGAGACGTTAGGGTTGTAAAATCATAAAGTCGTTATTCCCTTATTGGTCATATCATTTATTAATCAAGATTAAATATCGCAGAACCTTGTTCAAGTTGTCAACTTTAAGGTTTGAAAATCGTAATTTGCTTTAGAAACCATTATCATTTTAAAAACCCACATTTCCTAGTCTAGCAGTTAGTAATCAAAGAAAATACCAAATAAAAGTTAAAAATCCCAAATGGCCTTATTATATAACTATTAGCCCAATATATTAAAATTATATAAAATTAAAGGGTTTAAGTTTAAAACATATCGAGCGTGTGGCCACCTCCGAGTCCCTCGCAGCTCCAAATCATCTAAAGCTGGGGATTACCTGCACAGTTAAGGAAAAATGGTGAGTTACAAGAACTCAGTGTGTAATCCCCTATTACTAACAGGCTGGGCCCAAGCCCTATTCAGTACAAATCGGTCTAAGCTTTAGCCCTATACAGTAACAGAATGGGCCTAAGCCCAAAATCTTAACAATGTAGAACAAAGATGCAACCCAACCCAGTCCAGCCAACACACCTCCCGTACCAACCAACACACCACGTGGGGACCAAGTCGACCCACCCAGCCAGCACACCAATAACGCATCCTAGTTGCTAATAACAACGCAGCAAAGCTGCTAATAACAGTATACATGGCTGAGCCACTAAAATCAGTATACGTGGCGATGCCACTATAACAGTGAGAACGCGGCAGAGCCACTAGTACAGTACTTCCTCCAATTACAAGTCCCAACCCCAATACAGAGTGTCGTGGCATAAATAACTCGTGTATGCAGTATATCACAATCATAAACAGTCATACAAATATCACACATACATCGCTTATACTACCACTAAGGGTATAATGGTCATTTGGTCGGTTGGGGGTAAAACGGTAATTTTACCCCTCGAGGGTATTTCAGTAATTCTACCCATCGAGGGTATTTCGATAATTTCACCGATTGAGGGTAGTTAAGTAATTTTACCCATCAAGGGTATTTTGGTAATTTTTTCTATAACGGCCTTTCTGGAGGCCCACAGTCGCCTCGAGCGACACAGGCACCCTTTTTGGTCGAAATGGTGCAATTGGGCCCGAAGCCCAATTTTTAGCCCAAGCGGGCCCACACGCTCGTGTGGCTCAATCAGCCCGTTTTTAGTCACGGTTATGCGAACCTCGCAGCCAAATCCATTATCTTGCACTTATCGTGGATTTCGTCCCTGTGGGCCCATTAGGCCCGCATGGCCCACTTCGGCCCAACAATGCCCATTACGACCTAAGCCCACGAGAAAGTTCATGGCAGTCTCAACTGTATATCGCCAATGATTATGGCTCGGTTTATCTCTACGAGCGCTCGCACGCTCGAGTGATCTCAAATGCTGAAGTTTCGGCTTATCGATTTTTCGACTTTAGCCGATTCACAGTTAATCAGGGTATGGATACACACCTTCATTCATCGTATTGACAGAACTAAAGTGGGTGTTCGATTACACACCTTATCACGTAGAGCACTAAATAATCACGAGCGCCATCACCTTCACTAGAGCGATCAACTGCGATTTGCCTAGTTAAACCAAAGTTTGATGCCGTCACCCTTCCGCATCCAGGCGGAAAGTCCCGAACCGCTGACACTCTATGCCGCTTAAACTTGGGAGTGGAGGCTATGCGCACAATCACGGCTGGCACCTTTGCTGCCACCTTATGGCTAGAATCCCCTTTGCTCATCAAGAACAAGATCTTACAGAACCGGAGTCAACACGAATGCTTAAATCACAACCACAAAGTAACCGATCACCCTAACAGAAAGAAAACGAGATTAATACCAATCACCGATAAAGAAACGAAAGGAAAGACAGGAAGAAAGGAAATATCTTTAAGGAAGAGGAACACAAAGTTGTACTCAGCTTTACCAAATAGCAAGGTAAACTAAGCTAAAAGAAATGGAACAGAGAAAGTAAGTAGTGTTCGGCCAAAGAAGAATTAAGAAAAAGAGAAAGAAAAAGGGTATATGAAGATGGCAAAAGGCAGAGAAATTGGCACAAATCAGCAGAATAGGATTAGAAAAGAGTTGAATTCAGTTAAGAGAATATTAGGGTAGAGAGAAGATAAATTAGGACCTAAGGAAATTGGAAGAAGAAAAGAAGATGGGGTAATCCGGCAAAGCAATAATCAGCTAGGGCTTAAAAAAGGAAGAGAGAGCGAAACCGGAATTAATGGTGGAATTAGGAAGCATTTGGCCTACAAGAAGCAATTGTGTTGAGAGGAGATCTTAGTTATTCGATACAACTTGACAGAAGAGGGGAAAAAGAAAAGCACTTGAGTAGAGACCCGAAAGGAGAAGAAAAGATGCACTAAAGGTCCCCAACAACCAATACCGTAAAAAGAAGAAAGCAAAACAAATACCTCAAATACCAAAAGAGAATTCGGCTACCAAAATGCTAAAAATGCCAAAATGCCTATTCCAAAATGCTCTTAACCAAAATTTGCCTAATCAACACCCCCCATTCAGCTAGCACATTCCCTCAAGCTCAAATCCCTGATCTCCACCCCAGATTACTCCTTGATTTACTCCAACCATTCATTCAAATTCAAAATAAAATTCCAACCACTATGACCAAGTCAGTTCCCTTCTTTTACCAAGTCTTCAACCAACTCTAAGTGTTTGAATCTAAATCCATCTCTTACCATCCCCAAGTAGCAAAATAACAACTATTTGCTTACAAAAGGACTCGAACCCAAGCCCCTTTCATTGATCAAATACGCCACTTGCCTCCTTGCCATCCAACTCCTTGTGTCACACTTTATCCTTAATTCAATATAAGGTCTATAGGCACAAGGTCCAGGTTCCTTTAAAGGTAAAAATAATGTAACACCCCAAACCCGGTCAATACACCACGATCGAATCTGGCATGCTACGGAGTGAAAACATTTTGAATAAAACAAGTTACCGGTTAAATTTTATTGAAAAACTCTTTATCGTTTAAGGTTTAGAAATCCCTGCTTAAAATGATGTTGAAATCGTGTTATTATCGTTTTAAAACTCATGTTTGAAAATCCACTCGTTGTTACAAATTTTAGAAAACATACGATACTTGTTAAAAACGGAGTGCGATGAGAATAATCAAGTTTAAAACCATTTGCATTTGAAGTTGTTTGCAAATTAGAAATTGTAAAAACATCCAAGTTACCTTTATTCTTTATTATCTTGTGAACGTTGTTACCCGATGGTAACGTTTGAAAAACCCGAATAGGTATAGTTTTGAAAACATTGCTTTTTATCGGTTATTAAACAAGTCAGTGAATCCAACATATGTATAACATAATCAAAATAAAAGCAGGTAATTAAAACCCAAAATAATACTTAGCGGCCTTATTACAAAACCCAAAACCAAATTTAAAGAAAATTAATAAAACCGTAAATGTAGTTTAAAGTTGAAACCCAAAATATGGATGCATGGCCACCTCGAGTCCTCCCCGGCTCCATGTCCGCGATCTATGCCTCATTGCAAAATATAAGGGAAGGGATAAGTCACCGAGACTCGCCGATAGTTCAAGCACTTACACAGATCATCAGTAAAACAAGCAAACTATGCAACCCATAACCTAACCATCCGATCTCCTTTATCTACCCCGTGTGGTCAAAACCACTGGTGACCAAAGTCACAATATCATATATCGGTGTGGTCAAAACCACTGGTGACCGTAGTCACAAATCAAGTGATGGGGCCAACCCATCGTGTGGTGAAAACCACTGGTGACAGTCCAAAATAAATCATCCCCCTCCTCTCATCAATCCCACCATCATGTCCACATCAATCGTGGCATAATAACATATGATGATGCAAAATAACATATGGTATAACATTTAACAGTGGCATGATAGCAAATATCGAGAATCCATAATCAGAGGACTTACCCGGAGTCCACACTCATGCCCACAAGGCATAGCTACCGGTTACAATGGCTATAACAGTAACACAATATACATATACTACTAACGAAGTGTGTAAGCGTTACACACCTGACTATTTGTAGATCTAAGCGAAAATCCCGAACTACGCGAAACTAACGAGATCCCGAAACGTTGTTTTTCCCCCTTCCTATAATCGGCCAATACTTGTTAGTAACCAAAAGCCCATTCGGCTAAACTAGCAATCCCGAAGGATGTATCGCACAAGGGTAAAACTTTACCTTAATGCCGATTTGGCTTCTTACCAAATCCCGAAACTTCGTGATGAATCCCCCTTGCAATCGGCCAAACACTAGCACACACAAATGGTTAGCCTTCGGCTTTTGATCAAATAAGAACTAGATCTAAACGTTAGAGCCCTTACCTAGATCAGCAATCAAATCCCAAAGGTCCACAGGGGTTCCCTTCGGCACTTAAGAAGATTCGGCCCTACCACCAAGGTAAGGGAATCGGCCAACCAAAAGAGAGAGTGAGACTATTAAAGATTTGGCCATCCACCGAAAGAAATACAGAGGAAACAGAGATGAAATAACGAAGACTTACCCCACCAAAGTTTGAGGTTCAGCTATGACCCAAAAGAAAACATGAGTTTCGACACTTGAGATGATGAAGAGATAACACAAAAAGAGAGGGGTTTATGAGTAAGATATTCGGCTTTCCAAGAAGTGGAAAGATGAAGAAGAAAAATAGAATGGAAAAGAAGAGATTCGACAAAGAGAGAGTGGAAGAAGTTTCGGCACAAGAGGATTTGAAAGAGAAAGAAAAGATGTCGAATGAGGAAGGGGTTGTTGGGTTCGGCTTTGAGCAAAAATAAGAAAAGGAAAGATAAACAGAATGGATTCGGCAGAGAGGGAGTTTCGGCTCTTCAAAGGAGTGGCAAAGTTGGTTCGGCCAAATGCCCAAGTTACCACAAAAGAAACCAAAAAGAAGAGAAAAGTAAGAGAGGGGTTTCAGTTTTGACATGAAACACTAAGAGAAAGACCTTCTAAGCTAGCCGTCCCTAGCTATCTCCCATAACAAATTCTGCCACTCCCCAATAAACCCCAAAACCGATTACACCCCCTTCCCCAAAGTCCAAAATTCGGCCAACACTTCAAATGAGTTTGAAATAATTCAAACTCCTAAATTTCCTCCCTTCCATCAGTTCAAATTCGTTTGAATGAATCAAACTCCACATTTTCCTCCCCTTCATCCATTTAAATTCTGATAGCTTAATCCTCATCCACTCAAGAGAGCCCCACCTGAGCACTCCTTTCCCTGCTTGTGGCGTGAAAAAGAATGAGCAGAAAAGGGATTTCTGCAGCTCGAACCCAAGCACTCCCTTCTCTGCATGTGGCGTCACTGCTTAAGGCCCTGAGTGGCGCCTCCCTTGCCACTTTGCCAGCTGGTTTCTTGTGTCTAAATCCTCCAATAAATTCTTTTAACCCCTGATTCCCCTAGCTCCTTCTTCTTAAATGCTAAAACAAAATTTTTAGCCCTAACTCAGGCCTAACCCAGGGTTATACCTAGACCCCAAAACATGATAATTAAGCATAATAGACAAATCATCACATGTACATAAGAAAAATGCAGAAACCCCAATTTAAGGATGTTACAAATAAAATAAATTGCAAGAGCCTGCCTTGAACCTAGGCTCCCTTGCATACCTAATGACGCCACAACCATAAAACTACAAGCTCACCTTGTGTCATTTTCTTAACACAATAATTTAACTTCCAAGCATCCAGGCTTTACCTACTTAAAGTAAAAATTTAACTAAAGCCCAAGTTTGAACCCGAAACTTCATGGAAGTCCCCTAACCTTCTGAAATCGCTCACCTAATAGGTCCAACTTGCATTAGTGTCATTCTCTTATTCTCAAAAATTTTAAACGCTCCCATACCCAAGGCCCAATAGGTCCAATTCTACTAGGCCCAAATTCGGGGTGTTACAGATGAAATCACTATAGGCAATCCACCCCACTCATCAGATTCAATCCAAAGAATTTCATTATTTTGACATTTTATTTCTATAATCTTTCGTCTACAGCTCACAACAGCATCATGTAGAGTCAACCAATCCATTCCTAGAATCACATCGAACTCATCAAATGGTAAAAGCATCAAATCAGTCGATAAACAGTAACCCCAAATCATTAAGGACAATTCTTGCATACTTTATCAACTAGTACAAACTTGCCTAAGGGGTTCGATACGTTACTCACAAACTTAGTAGACTCGACAGGAAAACTCTTATTAGACACCAAATTCATACATATTTACGAATAAGTCGGTCCAGGATCAATCAATGCAATAACATTAGTGTCGTAAAGAGAAAATGTACCGGTAATGACATCTGGTGATGACGCATCTTTGCGAGCACGAATAGCGTAAGCTTTAGCAGGTACTCTGGCCTCAGATCTTACTGTGGAATCTCTACTTGTACCACGATTACAACTTGCATTTCCTGCATTTCTCGGCGGCCTCCCTCGAGTAGCTGTATTGCTCGATCTTACATTTTTAGAGTTATCTTTTTCATTTAGCTCGGGACAATCTCTGATAAAATGATCTTGTGAACCACAACTGTAACAAGCTCTATTATTATTTTTCACCCAGCAATCTCTAAAATTCCATCTTCCACACTGTTGACACTCGGGTTTGATATCTTTTACGTTGCCAACACTCGATACCGATGTGGCTTAAGCTTTAGGGCTGGTGTATTGCCTTTCGCGATCTCTATTGGAATATCCTGCTGAAGTGGTCGATCGGTTAAAATGATCTCTTGATTTCTTTGATGAGGAATGATAAGGTCTACTCATCGATCTCTTCCTCGAATCTTTTGCCTCTGAATCAAACTTTCTCTTTTCTCGATTAAAGTCTTCGGTTTTGCAAGCCTTGTCGATTAACATAACAAACTCTTTCAAATCTAATATCCCGACCAGAAGTTTAATATCCTCGTTCAACCCGTCAACAAACCGCTTGCACATAATCTCTTCGGTAGAAACATACTCTTGAGCATATTTACTTAACCGCATAAATTCTTTTTCATACTAGGTTACGGCCATACAGCCCTGTTTTAGTTCTAAAAACTCTGTGTTTTTTATCCAAAAACCGTTGGCTTATATATTTCTTTCAAAACTCAGTCTGAAAGAATTCCCAAGTGACTCTCTCTCTTTCAACACCACTAATACTAAGGTATTCCACAATTGATACGCAGTGTCCCTCAGAAGTGATATAGAACACTTTAGACATTCAGCCAGTGTACAGGAAAGCTCATCAAACACTCAGATCGTATTTTAAAGCCAAAACTCAACTCTCTCAGGATCATCATCAACATTAGCTCTGAACTCTTCAGCCCCGTGTTTGCGGATCTTATAAACTGGAGGTTTATTCAATCTTAAAAGCTCAACTCCTTGAGGGGTTACGGGTACAGGTTGGGGATTAACAGGGGGTAGAGGTTGTTGAGCAACCTGGTTTGTACGAATGTATTGAGTGAACCACTCGTTCATCATTTGGAAGAAGGTTTTTTTAGCCTCTCCTCCTCGATCGCCCATTACAGTGTCCGAATCGGGCAGTGGAAAGCAGCGCGCATTACTCTTAACCTCATCAGCTATAGCTCAATTGGGATCCATTAGCTATATGAAAACACATTTTCAAATGTCATGAGTCATCACACTATCATAGTTTATATATGACATGTACAGCTAGACTCGACAAGATTACGAAGCATTCAAAACGTTTTCATATATGACAATATTTGACATGTACAGCTAGACATGCAAATATTTGCATTCAAAACATCCTAGAATAGGGTTACAAAATAATATTTGCATTCAAAACATCCTAGAATCGACTAAATCGTAGCTCTGATACCAATAAATGTAACACCCCTCACACCTATTCACTGTCAAAATAGGGTTACGAAGCATTACTGGAACTAAAACACTTTTAAACATACATTTTATATACAATTTATCAATTCAAATACAAATCAATCACAATTAATCAAATACAAATATCCCTCACCCCTACTCATACTTACTCATATGCTTATATACAATTTCATAACTTCTTCTAATTTAAGCTCATACTTTCCATGTATATACCTGTACAAATTCATAACGAGTTCATATCTATTCAGAATATTGTCGAATACTCGATATCTCGCACACTGAATGTCAATACATAGTCAAAGCTATCTCGATCTCGCACACTAAGTGCCATATATAGCCGAAGCTATTTTGAATCGCACACTAAGTGCCATATATATATATCTGAATCGTCGTCAAACATGACTATAATCTCATATATACAATTTATGCAATATCAAAGTATTTAAAGCATAATTTTAACAATGTTTATTACATACGAACTTACTTCAGATGTGAAAACAACTAAATAGGTCGATTAGTCGAAAACTTTAGTTTTTCCCCAATCTAGGTCCAAATTCTGCTTTCGTTGATCTATATAATATCAAATTCAACTTATTTAATCATTCATTTATTCAATTTAGGCCAAATTTCACTTTAGGGTATTTTTACACAATTACCCTTAATATTTCACATATTTTACAATTTAGTCCTTATTACACAAAATCAAAAATTCATGAAATTTCAAAACACCCATGCTTAGCCAAATTACTCTTATGCCCCTAGCAGCCCATATTTTCTATTTATTTCATATTTTGACCACAAATTTTCAACATTTCTCAATTTAATCCCTGTTTTGCATTTTCACTAAAAAACACTTAACAAAACTTGTATAACTCACAATCAACATTCATAATCTATCAAGAAAATTTAAAATACAAACTTATTCATCAATGGAAACATTCAAAATCTTTAACTATTTTGTAAAATAGTCCCTGGGCTAGCTAGTACTAGATGCAACGATCTCAAAAATATAGAAATCTTTAAAAACTGAGTCAAAATCACTTATCAATTAGACTCCAAAGTGATTGAACCCTAGAATGAATAAAATGGATATCTTCTTCTTCAACATTTTGCAATTGAAAGAAAGATGGACAAAATTTTGATTTTTGTTTTGTTTTAATTAACCTTTATTAACTAATTTACTTATTTAACCTTTCAAACATTTAATAATTACACCAAATGTCATGTCACTGTCATCCACTGACTGTCATATGGGGTAACTACCACTTAAGTACCTTTAATTTAAGATTATATAGCTATTTAACACCTTTAGCTAATAGAACACAAGTTTTATACTTTACGTGATTTAGTCCTTTCTATCAAATTGACCATTCAAATGATAAAATTTCTTAACGAAACTTTCACACAATCATTCAATCATGCTATAAACATTAGAATAATAATAAAACAAATATTTTGACCTCAAATTTTTTGTCCCAAAACCACTATTCTGGTTTGACTAAAAACGGGCTGTTACAGTATTAAAAGAGATATCAGATTTCTCTGAAGATTTTTCTGAATATGTGATGTTATTATTAAGGAAGAAGTTATTCATGAGTAACTGACTTATTTAGATATGATATTACAGAACGGAGTAGCCGAAAATTCTTCTGAATTGACTCTTTCAGTGAATTGAATAATGTAAGATTATCGATGACTTCATTAGTCAGTGGAATAGTGATTAAATTGCAAAGATATTTGAATACAGCTATTATAATTAAGTATATTATAGCAATCTCTTCTGGGCATTTTATATGTTCAGTTATTTTCAGAGGCATATGAAATTGTGCATGTACAGATGCAATATTTATCGGGTTGAAATACTAGTAAATTATGATAGATGGAATTAATGAAAGTCTGGTTGATTCATTAGCGGTATTGCTCTATTTTACTTGGGTTGCTAATTCATCATGATTGATATAAGATTTGATGATAAGGTTCATATGATATTCTTCTCTACTTCTACTGATTAAAGCCCTGAATTGCAAATATGAAAATTATATTGTCTTTATCACAGTTGTTTCTACTGAGTATGCATGATATTACTCTTCTAAATTTTCTCTGAGATATCATCAATCTCTTTATTATGTAAACATTGGTTATCTGTGAAAGATATTCTTTGATCGGAGGTAATTACATATTACCGTTATAAATATTGACTCGATCATGAAGTTTGGGGATAGATAACACAGATAATAGAAACTGTATTATTGCATTGGTTATTATTGGGGCCACTTTTAGTCCTCCCTCTTCTAATTTGAGGTACACTATTGATAGTGAAGTGCTGTTTTATCTATACAGTCGAAATGTCAGTCATATTATAACATTATGGTTTAAATCTATCTGATGGTTTTGGCTTTGGAAAAACCCAAAGTTTCAATGTTAACCATTGAAATAGCTACATTGATGACCTAGTTATTACAGAAAAGAGGTAAGATTTGAATGGACCGATAAATATCAGTAAAGTTTTGACCAGTCGAAAGCTTTGTTGACAGAAGTATTAATTCTGGTTCAACCTGAATCGGGTAAGGAGTTTGTTATTACGGAGATGTATTATTTAATGGGATTAGATTGTGTTTTGATGTAGTAAGGTAAGGTAATAGCCTGTACTTTCAGACAGTTGAAAACTACATGGAAAGAATTACTCGATACATGATCTAGAATTGGCAGCTATTGATTTTGTATTGAAATCTGATAAAACTACTTGTTTGGTGAAAAATGTCATATATTCACCGATCATAAAAATTTGAAGTATATGATGTTGCTAAAAGATTTGACTTTGAGATTGTGTATATGGCTTGAATTGTTGAAAGATTATGATTTGATAATTGAATATAACTTGGAAAGAGCGAATGTGGTTACAGATATTCTAAGTGGAAAATCTATGTAAACTTTGCAAATGGATACAGATTATGATTGTCTGATAATAGCTTAATTTTAGCTGAGTATAGACCTTAACCAATGTGTCTACAACAGAACAGTGAAACTTAGAAAAGTGATAATGAGTTGTAAGTTAAATGAATACAGTTATAACAGTCCGTTTTTGGTCAAATCAGAATAGTGGTTTTGGAACCACAAATCTAAGGTCAAAATATTTATTTTATTATTATTTTAATGTTTATAACATGATTGAATGATTGTGTGAAAGTTTCGTTAAGAAATTGTATCGTTTGGCTGGTCAATTTGATAAAAAGGACTAAATCGCATAAAGTACAAAAGTAGTGTTCTATTAGCTAAATAGAACCTTAAACTAAAGGTCCTTAAGTATTAATTAGACCAATATGGAGTAAGTGGAAGTTAGTGGCTTGGTATTTATGTGATTATTAAAGTTATTAAGGGTCAATTTAGTAAATTGGTTAATTTAAGTTAAATTAAAATAAAAATAAATCAAGCTATCATCATCTTTCACCATTTTCAATTGAAACTTAAAGAGAAAGAAGCCATTTTTATCTTTAACATTCGGCAATCTTAATCTCTTCAATTAAGATCAAGAAAGGAGAAATACGGACTTAAATAGAGGAAAGAACAAAGTTACGAAATAATTGACTTGACTCACTATTTTAGCAACCGAGGTAAGTTCTTATGTTATAATTCCATTACAAATGTATTCTATATGCTTTGATATAGCATAAGTTGTGATTATGTGACTACGGACAAGTTTGGAAATGATTCGACAATTGAAATCTCGGTTGAACCTTAGGAATAGTTTAGGATACTAGTGACATGTCATTAGGAGTTATAGTGAGTTGGCTTCAGGCCATGATATAGCACTTCGGGTGCGAGATAAACCGATTTAGCTTCAGGCCATGGTATTAGTACTTTGGATAAGTTACCTTGATTTGGATACGGGCTATGGTAAAAGTATTTATCGTGTGTGCCTCTTGAGTATCCGACTTCTATTCCGAATGGTTCAATTGGTAAATGAAAGATGAGAATGTGTATGAGAATTGTACAAGATGGTACAGGTATGTGCATAAACTATTTTAGCATTGAGTCAAAGAAATGATAATGAAAATATAAAGTTTTGAGAACGAGTATTTGAAAGGCTTGATAGCTAATGTGAGCTACATGTTGGTGTATTCAAATTGTTGAATTATATTTATATGACTGCATTAAGTTTATTTCATACGAGCTTACTAAGCTTTATAGCTTACTTTGTTTATTTTTCTCGTGTTTTATAGTGTAATCAAAGCTAGCTTGGATTCAGGGATTGTGGAGATCATTTCACACTACCACCTATAATTCGGTACCTTTGAACTTTGGTATTTTAAGTATATGGCATGTATAGGTATTTTGAGGCATTTTGATTATGGGTTGATAGTGATTTTGGTTATTTGTAATGGCTTGTAATGACAAATATTTTGGTTTGTAAATATGGCCATAAGTGTTAACTTGATTTGGTGGATTTGGCTATGTGCATATATGTGCATATATGGTTAATATTTTGAGTTCATGGATGAATATGTGAATGGCTTATAATATGAGGTTTGTGGAATTAGAATCATGCTTATGAATTGGTCTAAGATGATGTATGTTTGGAAATGGCTTATTTTGTTGATTTGTATATGTATTTTGGTAGGTTTTGATTGAGTAAGAATTGAAGTTATAGGCATGATGGTTGTTAGTATTGGAAATGGTATGAAGTGGCCTTGATTGTGGCTAAATTAGATGTTCATTGATACTATGAATTGGTGCCATTTTGGTTTTGTAGGTAAGCATAAGTTTGGGTGGCAAATTGGCTTGGTAAATACCCTATTTTTGTCCACACGGGCAGAGACACGGGCATGTGTCTCAGCCTTGTTTGACACACGATTATGTTACACGGTCGTGTGTACCCTGGTGTGGTTTTAGAAATCAAGCCAGTATGCTCCACATGGCCTCACACACGGGCATGTGACTTGGTCATGTGGCATAAGTCAGAATACCCTACAGGTTTGGCACAGCCTAGCACATGTCCTGGCATACGGGCGTGTATGGCCATTTTTAAGGCACACGAGCATGTGTGTTGGCCATGTGACCTATGTCAGAGAGTTACACAGGGTCAGACACAGGCTGGGACATTGCCATGTGCTCCCATTTTGAATGTCCACACAACCTGGGAAATGGGCGTGTCTGGTGGCCGTGTGAGAGACATGGCCTTGCCACATGAGCGTGTGTCCCCTGTTTTGGGGAAATTTTTCAATGTTTCGTGGAAGTTTTTTAAGTTATCAGTTTAGTCTCGAACCACTCCCAAAGCATGTTTAGGGCCTCGTAGGCTCGTATTAGGGACAAAATGATTGAGATTGAATGATGAATGCTTGAATTGAGAAAATGTATGCTAAATAGATGTTTAATTGTTTCGAAAGTCTGGTAATGCTCCGTAACCTTATTCTACCATTGAATACAGGTGAGGGGTGTTACAACAGTGTGAAATAATTTCTGATTCAGAATTTCAGAATAGATTTGTTAAATGTATGTTATTCAGAGACAGAGTCTGTGTACTGAAGAATTTGGAGCTTGTACGAAAAATTCTACATGAATGATCACAGTGGTACTATGTTTGTTTATACAGAGAATGATAAAATGCATAATGATTTAAAACGATGTATTAGTAGCTCAGAAATGAAATATGGTATTTCTGAATTAGTATTTAAATGTTGGATGTACCAACAAGATAATGATGAAACTTCCAGGATGGTTATAGCCAGCGAAGATACCGAAATAGAAATGGGACAAAGCTACAATGAATTTTATATCAGAATTATCGCTGTTTATGAAAAAGAAAGATACAATTTGAGTAACTGTCGATTGTTTGATGAAGCCTACACATTTTATCCTGGTATGAATGGATTTTTCATTTGATAGATTGCTTGAATTACCTGTTTTTGATATTGTCAGATTTCATGATATGCTAACTTCTGTTATTTCTGATAGAGATCTATAGTTTATATTCCAATTCTGAAACAAGTTACAAGAAACTCTGGGTATATGGTTACATTTTAGTACCGTATTTTATTTTCAGACGGATGATCAATCTAAACATCTGATTCAGATTTTGGAAGATATGCTTCAATGTTGTGTACTTGAATTTGAAGGTAACTAAGAAAAGTATTTGCCTTAGGTTGAATTTTCTTATTATAATAGTTAACAGTCAAGTATAAAATTATACTGTACGAGGCTTTATATAGTCACAAATGTAAAACTCCGGTGTTTTGGACGGAGTTCAGTGAGAAAAGATACATGTAGTAGGTTTAATTCTTTGAAACCGAAGAAAGGTGAAAGTGATCTGAGACAGTTTAAAAGCAATATTTGATCGTCAGAAATATGATGTGGATCTAAAATGAAAAGAAATAAAGTTTCTAATGGTAACAAGGTATTCTAAAAATTCACCATGAAAGAAAGTTATTCAGATTGCCTGTTTAGGCAAAAATTAAGTCTGCGGCTTACCGAGTCATATAAGATGATTGAAAAGAATTGGACCTGTTTTGTATTGATTGGCATTATTGAAGGAGCTACCTAGGAATTGGAGAAAACTTTGAGAAAGCAATATCTGAATCACTTTACTGGTAAAAACAACATTTTCAAGGACAAAAATTCCTTAAGGGGGAAGAGTTGTAACAACCTAATCTCGGTAAAATTAGAACAGTGGTTTTGGGACCACAAATCTGAGCCGAAAATAAAATTTATTTTTATTTTATTATATGGATTGTATTATGCTAGAACTTTCATGTGAAAACTTTGAAAAGAAAATTTTATTGATTATGTGCTTAATTACAAGAAGGACCAAATTGCATAAAATGCAAAAGTTAAAATCTAGTAGTTATAAGGATTAAATAGCTATGGAATTCAAAACTTAAAGCCCTTATAAGGTAATTAAACCATTAAATAAAAGCATGTATATATTTTGGTGACTCATCCATGTAAATTTCGAAAAATAGTAAAGACCAAATTGAAAAGTGAAAATATTTAATTAATTAAGAGATGATAAAAGAGATATCATCTTATTTTTTCATCTTTTTCCCCAAAATAATACATGAAAACCCTAGGAGAGAGAGAAGAAACTTTCATGGCCAAATTGGGTAAGTTTCCTTGACTCGTTTTAGTAATTTTGATATTTTTAAAATAGGGATAGCTTAATCTATCTATTTGGGGGATTAATTTGAAAAGTTATCAAAGTATGGAAATTAGGTCATGGATGTATATGCTGAAAATTTGAAATTTATGGTAGAAAATGAAAGGTTGTTGATAGATAAACAACTTTTACAAAGTGATTTTTGATGAAAACATGATTTAGGACTAAAATGCAAAGTGGTGAAAATTGATGAGAAATTCTAAAATTTATAAAAAATATGTGCTGCAAATTTTATGTTGAAATTTCAGTTAGGCTTGGAATAGGGAGAAAATTGCATAAATTTCATTTTCATAGCTTAGGGATGAAATAGAAATTTATGGAAAAGTTAGGGCAAAATGGTAATTTTGCCTAGGATGTAAACTGAGTCCACATGAATATGAAATGTGATATATTGACGTTATATTTACTCATATAGATCCGGATAGACAAAATTCAGAGTTAGAACGAGGAAAAGAGGAAAATGTCGGATTAGTAGATTTATGTACACGAACATTTGTCGAGGTAAGTTCGTGTAACCAAATTGTATATGTTTTTATGCTTGAATTAAATGTTGTGTTTGTAAATTGTATAAATGCCATAAATATGTGAAGTGATCACATACTCGTTAAAGCCCAATAAATGATAATGCCCGATAAATGATAAATGATAAAAATGATAATTTTATGCTTTAGTTGAATGTGAACATTTGAATTGCATAAATGCATAAATATATGAGATTGACCACCTACTTGATAATGCTTGAAAGATGTTAAATTCCATTTGAATAAATGGAAAATTTGATGGATATATGTGCTTTCCCGAAATGGATGAGGTCCTGCATTTGTTGCTGACGGATTTAGCTCGGACGAGTAATCCTATTGATCTCATTATAGAATTTAGCCCAGACGGGTAATCCTAATATAAGTCCTCTCGAGCATATGTTATGGATTGGATTTAGCCCGAACGGGTAATCCAGATCAAGCTCTTTAAGCATATGTCATAAAAAGGATTTAGCTTGGACTGGGAATCCTGACTAAGCTCTATTGAGTATATATATATATTGGAGATGGGATTTAGCTTGGACTGGTAATCCTGTTGTATATATGTGTGGCTCGAGAGTGTACTCTCTAAAATAGTACCTTATGGGTACCACTGAATATGAATTGACGGATTTACTGATTTGTACACTTTGTGTGTACTACCTGTGTATCCATCGATATTACGAATAAATTCAACGGGTAAAAATCCTGACATGAGAAAATATGAATAAGAAATGAGTTATTATATGTATATGTCTGAAATACGTGAAAATGATGATACATGACAATTGATATAAGAAAACCTGAGATGATGATACTTGTAGATGGAATTCATTTGATGAATATGTCATCCTTGACTATATAGACTTGTACACTTTGAATGTACTACTACTCGTGTGACATTGATATTTCGAGAAATATGAGTAGAGTTTTGATATGAAATAATCTGAACTCGAGACAAATTATATGGAAATATACTTGAGATATAACGATGTGATTTATACACGTTTTATGAATACGGGATATGGAAAGTATGTATATATATATAAATATCTGGAAATCTAATTGTTGTTGAGCCCATATGTTTTTGATATTATTATGGAATATATGACTAACAAGGGCAATGAGGATGTGTGTAGGGCTTGAGATCAAATTGATTGAATGTGCCTGACATAGTTACCTCAAAATAGAACAAATGGTAAGTTAAGTACCATGTTATACGAACTTACTAAGCATGTAATGCTTACTTAGTTTTATTTCCATGTTTTATAGTAAATCGAAAGCTCCTTGGATTGGAAGCTTAGCGGAGATCACTCTCACTATCCATCGGCCTATATCGGCATTTATGTTAAATCAATTATGGTTGTAATGGCATGTATAGGTTATATTGGCCCTATTGGCATGTAAATGTAAATGGTGCTTGTAATCTAGCCAATGGAATGGCTAGTAATGGTTTGTTTTGATATATTTATAATGTCATACTATGGTAGCTACATATGTGTAAAGTAGTTGATCAAATTATGTCTAACATACGGACTAAACCAAGGTAAGATTATAAACATGAATCCATGTAATGATATGCCTTGTTGAATAACGGAGTTTGCTTAACTTGAACGCTTGAAATGGTTGGTATTTGGATGTGAGTTTAAGTGCAGGTCATTGGTGTGATTTTGTGTGAGAAATGAGGCTAGAGATGGCTTTATTTCGTCCACACGGGCAGACACATGGGCCTGTGTCTAGACCGTGTGTGACACACGGCCTGGTACATAGGTGTGTGGTTAGGCTGTGTGCCCCCTGCACCTTAAATTTGAGAAACATAATACTCAGAATTGAGCACCGGGTAGAGACATGGGCATATGTCTCAGCCGTGTGTTCTAAACGGCCTAGCACACGGGCGTGTGTCTTGGCCGTGTGAAACCTGCACCTAATTTTATGAAAATTGAATTAACCACATGACCTAGCACACGGGCATGTGGCATGGTCGTGTGCACAAGTCAAAGAGTTACACGGGGCCGAACACGGCCTGTAGCACGGGTGTGTCCCAGGGTCACACAGGCGTGCCCCTTGGACCACACAGGACTGTGAGCCCTGTAACTTGAAAAAGTTTTGAAATGTCATGAAAAATTCTTAGAGTTTTTGATTAAGTCCTCACTCGATTCCAAAGCTCATATTGGGCCTCGAGGGTCCATTTAAAGGACGTAATGAATAATCTCAGTAAATGAAAGTAATTGATGTAAATTATTTTAAAATATTCTAAAAGTTTTGAATATTCCGTAACCTTGTTCCGGCGACGGATACAGGTTTGAGGTGTTACAGTTCATATAGGTTCATACATATCATAGAATAGAAAGGAAATATGCGGTATTGATTGATGATATAAAAGGATTATTTAGGTGAAGAATCAGATCGAAGTAGAGTTGATCAGGGAAAAGCAAAAATTGAGGATTAGCCCCTAAAGTATCCACTTTACGTATTTTGAATAGGTAAGTTCATATTTATTTAATGTTTTAATCCTGTTTGAATTTATCTATATGTTAAATTTAAATAGAATTTAGTGAATTTGGAACATATTGTTTAAATTGGACTAAATTGAAGAGTTAGATGAATACTAAATATTATCAAGTAATACATAGTACAAATGTAAATATTGGTTGATTACTATACTGGTAAGTAGACTATGTAAATTTGTTTAAATATTGATAATAATATATGTATGCGAAAATGATGCTCATGTGAACTTATTAAAATGTTAGGGTACATATAGCATGCCATTAGAGTTATACGCGCGATTAATCAGGGATTATGTATGGTATTATGAGATCTAGCATTTGTTGCAGATTCTCGAGTTGTGCATATCGAAGGTTTAGCCTGGACGGGTAACCTTGATATAATGTCAGCTTGTGTGAGCAATTTTGTTATAATGTCAGCTTATGTGAGCAACCCTGATATACTATCAGCTTGTGTGAGCAATTTATTCACGTGTATCCGAGTCTATTTTACTATAGTTCCATCGGGCGATATTGAATTGATTGAAAATGGGAATTAAACTTTGGAATGGAAATGAAATGGTATTTGGTGAGCAATAAAAGAAACTAGGTTCGCCAAAAGATTGGCATGTGCGAACCTAGGTTCGCTTGTAATTATGTACGAGTTTTCAAGTGTTTTTTTTCTGTTAGTGACTTGTGTATGTTTGTTAGATTGTAAAACTGAAAAAACCATCTACAAGTAAGGACAAGGGAGAGGCAATGTAACACCCCAAACCCGGCCTAGACGTTATGGCCGGATATAGCATGTCACATCAAAAGGTTGTTTAAAAGCGACGCGTTCGTTAAAAACTTCGTATTCTTTTCTAAACTCTGAATTTTGTTGTTTGAAGGAAAAAACAAGATTTGCTTAAAGTGTATTCTTGTAAATATGTTATTATTTTTTGAAAACTTGTTTATTGCAGAAATCTGACTTAAGAATTGCGGAAGCGTGATATTTTGGAAAACGGTTGTTATCGTTTTAAAAATCTGTGTTTAACCAATTAATAATTATTAACTAGCAGAATTACCAAATGAAAGTTTAAAAGAAAAATCCAACGGCCTTATTACACAAAATATAAACCCAAAAGTATTAATATAAAATAAACTAAAATCGAATTTACTAAGTTCCATAAGTAGCAAAACCGATGTATGGCCACCTCCGAGTCCTCCGCAGCTCCAAATCCTCTATCACTGGGGATTACCTGCATGGTTAAAAGAAAGGGGTGAGTTACGAGAACTTAGTGTGTAATCCCCTTACTAGAGTAACAATCGAGATACGAGAATCATAAATCTAATGATGCAGGCCAAAGCCCTTTAACGATTCTGATGCAGATCTAGTTCAGAGCATACCTGGGTCAAAGCCCACTACAAAATCATTTGGGTCGCAGCCCATAACAGAATCAATTGAGCCTAGCCCAAACCAAATAGTATAACAAGTGGCCTAAGTCCAGTGCAGTGACAGATCTCATAAACAGATATGCAACAGTATGAGGATGCATCCCACCCCGATCCAACCATCACACCACCCGTAACAGCCCTACACTCCATGTGGGGACCAAGTCAACCCACCCAGCCCTACACACCAAGAACGCACCGAGCTGCCATTATCAATGTGGCAAAGCTGCCAGTAACAGTATACGTGGCAAAGCCACTAAAATCAGTATATCGTGGCAGAGCCACTGAATCAGTATAACATGGCATAGCCACCAATACAGTACTTCCTCCAAATCAGCAACCCAACCCAATGCAGTATGTCGTGCATGTCATGCTTAATCATTGCACGTGTATGCAAAATAGCCATGCTTAGTAACAGTCATTTCAACACATATTAACAGTAAATCAGATACATATTAACAGTAAATCAGACACATGCCCACAGTCAAGTCAGTTAAAACACAGTCATACAATCACAGTCAAATCATGGCACAAAATCAGTCTTTTACCCTTAGGGGCAAAATAGTCATTTTACCCTATAAGGGTATTTCGGTAATCCTACCCTGCAGGGGTAATTTGGTAATTCTACTCATAACTAATCCATGTATGCAGTGCATCTCAAACATAATCAATCATACAATTAACACATACAACACTAGTACTACCACAAAGGTACAACAGTCATTTAATCAATTAAGGGTAAAACAATCATTTCGCCTCGTAAGGGCATCTCGTTAATTTTACCCGTCGAGGGTATTTCGGTAATTTCGCAAACTGGGGTATTTCAATAATTTGGCAAACTGGGGGTATTTCAGTAATTTTTCAAATTGAGGGTATTTCGGTAATTTTGCAAACCAATGGTATTTCGGTAATTTTTCAAACCAAGGGTACTTCAGTAATTTTACAAATCAGGGTTTTTTGGTAATTTCATAAATTGAGGTATTTCGATAATTTCGCAAATTAGGGGTCTTTCGGTAATTTTACAAATCAGGGGTATGTCGGTAATTTTACAAACCGAGGGTATTTCGAGAATTTTGTAAACCAAGGGTATTTCAGTAATTTTATAAACTGAGGTATTCTAAGTAGAGATAACAATGCGAATGGGCCTATGGCCCATTCTCGACCCAAATAGGCCCACACGCTCATGTGGCCCATTTAGCCCAAATCTAGCCACAGATATGAGATTCACATAGACCAGTTCACCATCTACTACACAATCATACAATTTATTCGTATGGGCCCACTTAGCCCAAGACAGCCTAGACTCATGAGAACACTCATGAGGGCCTCAACTGTCGCGTCGAAGCTCCCACATGTGCGCTCGCACGCTCGTGTGGCTACCATCGTCGTGTGACCGGCTTTTCGGCATTTGCCGCTCTATAGCTAGAGTAGGGCGAAATACACACCTGATAGGAATTTGGAGTTAATCCGCACTCCGACCACTCCTGTGCCCAAACGCCAACCAAGGTGTGCTTACTCTCCTCATAGATTACTTTATTTAAAGCCAGCTTCTCACCTTCCCTTTTGCTAGCTTCCCGATGTGGGATCCCTCCTTCAGCAGAGTTTAATTTCAACACAAACTCTAGCCGCCCCAACTTAGCAAAATATATATCCCTTCTTACTTGCGATGGGATTCGAACTCAGGATCCCCTGTGACTTAATCCACGCCGCTAGCCACTAGGCCACAAGCTCCTCTTGTGTCTAAAATCATGCGCAACTAAATATAAGTCTATGGGCCAATGTCTAAGTTAACTTGAAAAATAAATCAAAATGAAATGCAAGCGCCAAGGCTTGAAACTTGGACCCCTTGCTTCCTTGTGTGGCGTCATTCCTTGTCTCCTATGTGGCCCCATTTGCCACTAGACCACAACTCCCTTTGTGTCATTTTTCTCCACATTTTATTCTTAAAGCCTACTTACTAATCCCCAGGGTTTTACTCACCTAAAACCAAAATTTTCCTAAAGCCCAAGTTTGATCCTAGGACTTCATAGAAACCTATTAACCTTCCAAAATCACTCACCTAATAGGTCCAACTTGCATTAGTTTCGTTCTCTTGTTCTCAAAAATTTTAAACGCTCCCATGCCCAAGGCCCAATAGGCCAAATTCTACTAGGCCCAAAAATTCGGGTCGTTACAGGTAAAATTTGTCTAAAGTTTTCAGCAATTTGTTGAGTGTTTAGGGATCGCCATGTATATGTGCGAACTATAATGTTAATAGAAGAGCTTAGGATTTTAACCTAACTTCTGAGAGTAAAACTTTTCTAAACTTTGGTATGTGATTATATATGTGTTTTTATGAACAATGGTATGTGAGTTCTATATTGCAAGCTCAATATAAACAGTGCTCTACAAGCTTCTCATGATTTGCGAACTTTATGTTTAAGTATATGTTTTGACATGATAACCTTTTGAAATTGTTGGTGTAACACCCCTTACCCGTAATCAACTCTGGAATCGGGTATGAGGCATTACCGGACTCAACGCACTTTAACATACACCTTGGGCTATCAGATTTCATTCCAATATAAAATCTTTCATTCACATTCATGACATTCTTATTACGAGCCTACGAGGTCTTACACATACAAACGAAGAGCCTTGGAATCAAATCAAAATCTTTTGTATACTTAGAAAAATTTTACCTTAACAGGGCCACACGCCCATATGAAATGGGACACGCCCGTGTGGGTAGGCCGTATGGTCACACACGCCCATATCTCTAGCCCGTGTGAAATTTATTTTCACTTCAAACCTACAGGGGTTTTCACATGACCAGACACATGCCCATGTCCTTGGCTCGTGTCCTTCACACGACCTAGACACGCCCGTGTCATCACCCGTGTGTGGAAACCTGGTATTCTGTTTGTAAAATCAGCAACCAAATAAGGGGCACATGGCCTAAGCACACGCCCTTTTGTCTAGCCCATGGTTGACACTGACTTGAATCAGTAACATGCAGGGGACACACAGCCTAGTCACACACCCATGGGACTGACTATGCGTCACACACGGCCTAGACACACACTCGTGTGCCTACCCGTGTGGACAAGAACAAGGCTATTTGCCAAGCTCATTTTATCACCCTAACTCATACAACATCAATCATATTCAACCATTTACCAAGAAACTCAATCATGTATCATCCACATTCATAAATAATCTGATCTTTTCATATATATAATGATAATGAGCCATTAAATATGGCCATTTACAAAAGTGTTCATCTTTAAAAGAACCAACACACTTGGCCAAAAAAACAAAACATTTCACCTAGTCTAGCCCCTATACATGCCATACTCAAAATGCTAAGTCTAGATATATCGAGATGAACTGGTAGTGTAGGTGATCTTCCAATTAACTTCGTATCCCGAACCGGCTCTTTGACACTATAAACAAGGGAAAAGAAAAGGAGTAAGCTTTAAGCTTAGTAAGTTTACATGTAAACAATAAGCATCATAACATATATATTAATCAATGCTTTTCATAACAAGTAAGACCAATCCACATTTCATAATCATGCTTACTCATTTCATCTCTTACCATATTTCAACCATATAACAAATATAATGCTCTCATTTATTTGTATACATTCCCCTCACTCATCACCACAATATATATGAAACATATACTTAAATGATTTCTCAATGAATCATTCAGAATAATACCAAACACTCGGTGGTTTCGCACACAGCCCACCATTACTCTATAATAAGGTGGTATCGCATATAGCCCACCAACAAGAATATTTACGGTGGTATCGCACTTAGCTCACCAAATGATAATATAAACGATGGTATCGCACACAGCCCATCGTGAATAAATAATAAGGTGGTATCGCACACAGCCCACCAACAAGAATATTTACAGTGGTATCGCACATAGTCCACCAATGATTATTACGAATAATATTCCACACTTACCTAACCATTTCAAGGTTCATACGAGAATTATTCATTTTTTATCGAATTCAATCCATCTCAATCATGAATGATCTCATCCATACAATACACCAATAAGTAACAACGTAAGTATTCAAGATGTACCTTTTACACATAAACTTAACTCGGTGCAAAATGTGTTAATTTGCGATTTAATCCGAAACATTGCCTTTTCCCCGATCAAGGTTGATTCCGCGTTCTTCTTGATCTATAATAATAAAATTCACTCATTCAATCACTTTATAATTCATGATATATTAAAATTTCTACTTAGGGAAAATGACCATTTTGCCCTTCTATTTTGGCAAAATTATGATTTTGCCCCTAGGCCCGTAAATTATTTTTCATCACATTTTCTCATTAAACAAGCCTAACTGAACATTTATTTCTCTTACAACAACTTACAAAACCATTTATTTCAAACATTTATTACAAAATTTCAACCTTTACAAATAAGTCTTATTTAGGTGTTTTCTTGATAACTCCTTTCACAAAAGTTGTTTCTCATCTCACTAACATTCATTTTATTTCATAAAAACTCAGCAAACAACAAACTCTCTCTCATGGCGAGTCCCAAAACTTTCAACTATTTTGCAAAATAGTCCCCTCATTAGCTAGCTTAAGCTTTGGGCGTTCAAAAAGTAGAAAAATTATCAAATAAAACCACCAAAATCACTTACTTGTAAGAGGATAACTTGCTTAAATTTCAAAGCTTTCGAAACCCTTCTTTGAATGTAAAAATTGGTTGAATGAGAAGAGAAGGGAAAAAGATGATAACCTTCCTTTATTTTATCATATTTTATTTATTTAGTCACCAACTATCACCAAATTTTTGACCAAATTAAATGCCTTTGTCTCCCTAGTCTCTATGGCCGGCCAACACTTTCTTATTGGCCTAATTGCACTTTAAGGACCTCCAATTTAATATTTCACAGCTATTAGACACCCCTAGCTTGTAAAATAGAACTTTCGTACTTTATGCGATTTAGTCCTTTTTCGCGATTAAACATGCAATCGCTAAAATTAATGCACCAAAATTCTCATGCATCCTTATAATCATGCTATAACATATAAAATAATATCAAAGTAATTTCTTCAACCTCGGATTAGTGGTCCCGAAACCACTATTCTGACTAGCCCCAAAATCGGGCTATTACAACTCTCCTCCCCTTTAGAGATTTTCGTCCCCGAAAATCTTACCAGTAAAAAGGTTTAGGTATTGTTCCTCATGGCTTCTTCCAGTTCTCATGTAGCCTCTTCCACACCGTGTTTTTTCCATAACACTTTTACTAAGGCTATGCTCTTGTTCCTCAACTGGTTAACCTCCCGAGCCATAATCTTAACTGGTTCTTCTTCATAAGTCATATCCGGTCGCATCACAATTTTTGTTGAGGGAATCACATGTGAAGGATCGGAACGATATCGCCGCAACATCAACATATGGAACGCATTATGTATTTTCTCTAACTCTACCGGTAAAGCCAACCGATATGCTACTGGCCCAATCCTTTCAATAACCTCATACGGCCCTATGAATCATGGATTCAATTTACCCTTTCGGCCAAATCTTAATATTTTCTTCCACGGGGATACTTTCAAAAATACTTTTTCGCCCACTTGAAACTCAATTTCTTTCCTTTTTAAATCCGAGTATGACTTTTATCGGTCCGAAGCAGCTTTCAGATTATCTCGGATCACTTTCACTTTCTCCTCGGTCTCTATAACTAGATCAACCCCGTGAATTTACTTCTCACTAAGCTCGGTCCAATACAAAGATAGTCTGACACTTGGGACCATATAAAGCTTCGTACGGTGCCATTCGTATACTCAACTAATAACTGCTGTTATAGGCAAACTCAACCAAAGGTAGGTATTTTTCCCAACTACTTTCGAATTCTAACACACAGCATTGAAGCATATCCTCAAGAACTTGAATCACTCTTTCGGATTGGCCATCGATTTGAGGATGGAATGCTGTACTAAAATTCAATTTTGTACCCAAGGCTTTTTGCAACTTCTTCCAAAACCTGGAAGTAAATCTCGGATCTCTATCCCAAATAATAGATATGGGCACCCCATGCAATCTCACCACCTCAACAATGTACAGTTCAGCCAACTTATCAAATGAATAATCCACTTGCACAGGTATAAAGTGAGCCAACTTTGTTAGTCTATCAACAATAACCCACACAGCATCTTTCTTTTTAGGAATCGTAGGCAACCCCGTTACAAAATCCATGGTGATGCGATCGCATTTCTACTCTGCGACGATCACTGGTTGAAGCAATCCTAAAGGTACTTGATGCTCTACTTTCACCTGTTGACAGGTCAAACAATTTGTAACAAACTCGGAGATGTCTTTTTTCATACCCGGCCACTAATAAAATTTCTTCAAATCATTGTACATTTTCGTGATGCCTAGATGTACTGACAAATATCCACTGTGTGCTTCATGTAAAATGTTCCGGATCAACTCATCATCTTTAGGTACACAAATCATGTCATGAAACATCAAATAACCATCTGAATTAATCCAAAAATCAGAATTATTCCCCAATTCGCACTGAACTCCCTTAACTTGCATCTCACTATCATTCTTTTGAGCTTCACATATTTGTTGAATAAATAGCGGTCTAGCCCTCAGCTCGACCAGTATAACACCATTATCAGACAACGTTAAACTCGTACTCATGGCCCTCAAAGCATACAAAGATTTTCTGCTACAGGCATCCGCAACTACGTTCGTTTTTCCCGGATGATAATCAATTACTAGCTCATAATCCTTCAATAATTCGAGCCACCGTCATTATAGCAAATTCAGATCCTTTTGGTTTATCAAGTACTTCAAACTCTTATGAGCGGTGAAGATTCGACAATTCTCACCATATAAATAATGACACCAAATCTTCAAAGTGAAAACGATCGCAGCCAACTCCAAATCGTGAGTTGGATAATTCCTCTCATGCGATTTTAGCTGTCTTCAGGCGTAAGCTACATCCTTACCCTCTTGCATCAACACACAGTTGAGACCATTAAATGACGCATCACTGTAGACCACAAACTCTTTTCCCGACTCAGGTTGTACTAAAATCGGTGCCTCAATTAACAATGCCTTTAATTTCTAGAAACTATGTTGGCATTTCTCAATCCATTCAAACTTAACATCTTTATACAATAGTTTCGTCATTGGGTAGCAATTATGGAGAACCCCTTTACGAAACATTTGTAGTCGCCCGCTAAACCCAAAAAACTTCAAATTTTTGATACATTCCTTGGCAGTTTCCACTCCATAATAGTGGAGATCTTACTCGGATCAACTCTAATGCCATCACCCGACACAATGTGTCTTAAGAATTCGACCTCTCGAAGCCAAAACTCACTCTTGCTGAATTTAGCATACAAACGCTTGTCTCTTAAAGTCTGTAAAACAATTCTCAGGTGCTTTGCATGCTCATTCTCACCCCAAGAATAAACTAATATGTCGTCGATAAAAACAACTACAAACCTATCCAAATACGGTCAGAAGATGCGGTTCATTAAATCCATAAACTTCATAAGAGCATTCGTTAAGCCAAATGGCATGACAATAAACTCATAATGGCCATATCTCGTCTGAAATGCAGTTTTCGGCACATTTTGCTCCTTAACCCTCAACTGGTAGTAGCCAGACCTTAGGTCTATCTTAGAGAATACCGTATCTCCCTTTAATTGGTCAAATAAATCATTTATCCTTGCCAAGAGATATTTATTCTTCACTGTTAACTTGTTGAGTTGTTTGTAGTCTATGCACAATCTTATCGACCCATCTTTCTTTTTCACAAAAAGTACAGGAGCACCCTATGGTGAATAGCTCAGTCTTGCAAAACCCTTATCTGTTAACTCCTGTAATTGAACCTTCAATTTTTTCAGCTCCAATGGTGCCATCTTATACGGGGCAACCGAAATAGGTGCTGTACCTAGAACTAACTCAATCCCAAACTCGACCTCTCTAACTGGAGGCAATCCGGGTTACTCTTCCGGGAACACATCTAGATACTCGCATACCACCGGCACTGATTCAATCTTTACCTCCAACTCTTGAGTGTTCAGCACAAAGGCAAGATAGGACTCATACCCTTTTCTCAAGTATTTCTCACCTACCATAAATGAAATCACTACAAGAAAACTATCCGATTTACCTGATTCAACCCATATGACATCTCTATTTACACATCTCAATTTAATAAACTTACTACCACATTTCACTAAAACATTATGAGTAGTTAACCAATCCATACCAAGAATCAAGTCAAATACATCAAACGGCAACAACATGAGATTTGCCAGAAAATAATGACCACTAATTGTCAAAGGACAATTCCTTCACACCTTGTCAACTAGCACATGTTTGTCTAACGGGTTTAACACTTTTATCATAAATTCTGTACACTCAACAATCATACTCATGTTAGATACCAATTTCATGCAAATATAAGAATGGGTAGACCTCAGATCAATCAAAGCAACAACAAAGATATCATGAAGAGAGAAAGTACCCGTTATCACATCTGGGGATAATGCCTCTTCGTGAGCGTGAATGGCATAGGTCTTTGCAGGTGCTCGACCCTCCGATCTCACAACAGAGTCTCTAGGCGCACCTCTAGTACTAGTCCCACTCCTGTGTTCCTTTGTGGCCTACCCCTCAATGATACATTTCTTGATCTTACTTCTTGTTTTCTATCCTTCTCATCCCTCTCTGGACAGTTCCGAATAAAGTGGTTGGGTGAATCACACTTATAGCAATTACAGTTGTTTCCCCAGCACTTCCCAGTGTGTTGTCTACCACAATTTGGACACTGGTTTATTTGACTTTGGATTTCCTATACTTGCCATCGAGGTGGCTTGAACTCTCGAGCCCGAATATGTATTACATCGATCTCAATGTGAATACCCAACTGAAGCAGTCGTCTAAGGGTTCATTTACTTGGATCTCTTTGATTGAGCTTGGAACAATTTACTCATCGGTCTCTTTCTTGCATCTCAGACCTCAATCATAACTTTTCTCTTTTCCTTATTCAGCTCCTCGACCTTACATGCCCTATCACCCAACACCACGAATTTTTTCAATTCTAAAATCCCAACTAGCAGTTTGATATCCTCATTCAGCCCGTCTTCAAACCTCTTGTACAAAATAGCTTCTGTAGACACACACTCTTGTGCATACTTGCTGAGCCTAACAGACTCGCGCTCATACTCTGCCACAGTCATTTTTCCTTGCTTCAATTCAAGGAATTCTTTTCGTTTCTGGTTCACAAATCTCTGACTTATATACTTCTTTCGAAACTCTTCCAAAAAGAAGTCTCACGTTATCCTCTCCCTTGGAACCATCGACTTCAATGTTTTCCACCAACGATATGCCGAGTCTTTCAGCAATGATATAGCACATTTCAAGCTCTCCTCAGGTGTGCAGGAGAGTTCATCAAATACTCGCATTGGGTTCTCAAGCTAAAATTTTGCCCTCTCGGGGTCATCATCTATGTTAGCTCTAAATTCTTCGGCCCTTTGTTTTTGAATCTTATCTACCGGGGGTTTGGTCATTCTCACCAAATCTATACCTTGAGGAGCCACAGGAACTAGCTGCGATATAAGAGGGGGTGGAGGAGGTTGAGCATTAGGGTTCACTCATACATACTCCCTGTACCAATTACTCATCATTTAGAGAAAGGCTCTCTAAGCTTCTTCTCCTTGACCCATAGTCTCGGGTCTACTTTTTACAGGAGCGATCCCTTTCACCGGAGTCGACGCGTTTACTAGCGGCGTCATCAGCAGTCGCTCAGTCGGGATCCATTTACTATACGAAAACATAGTTTAATATTGTCAGAAATCACCACACTATCAATATACGTTTATGGCATGTATAACTAGACTCTTACACACGCTACGGTAGTTCGAGAATCGACTAAACCATAGCTCTGATACCACTAAATGTAATACTCCTTACCCGTAATTAACTCTAGAATCAGGTACGAGGCATTACCAAACTTAACGCACTTTAACATACAACCTTAAGCTATTAAATTTCATTCCAATATAAAATCTTTCATTCATATTCATAACATTCTTATTATGGGCCTACGAGGCCTTACACCTACAAACGGAGGGCCTCGGAATCAAATCGAAATCTTTTGTATACTTAGAAAAATTTTGCCTTAACAAAGCTACACGCTCGTGTGGGCAGGGCGTGTGTGACGCAGGCCGTGTGGTCACACACGCCCATTTCCCTATCCTGTGTGGAATTTATTTTCTCTTCAAACCTACAGGGGTTTTTACACGACCAGACACATGCCCGTGTCCTTGGCTTGTATCCTCTACACGGGCTAGGCAGGCCCGTGTCATCACTCGTGTGTGGAAACATGTGTATTCTGTTTGTGACGTCAGCAACCAAATAAAGGGCACACAGCCTAGGCACACGCCCGTGTGTCTAGCCCGTGCTCGACACTGACTTGCATCACTAACATGTAGGGAACATACGGCCTAGTCACACACCCATGGGACTGACCGTACGTCACACACGACCTAGACACACGCCCGTTTGCCTACCCGTGTGGACAACAAAGCTATTTGCCAAGCTCTTTTTATCACCCTAACTCATACAACATTAATCATATTCAACCATTTACCAAGCAACTCAATCATGTATCATCCACATTCATGAATAACCTCATCTTTTCATATATATAATGATAATGAGCCATTAAATATGGCCATTTACAAAAGTGTTCACCTTTAAAAGAGCCAACACACTTGGCCAAAATAACAAAACATGTCACCTAGTCTAGCCCCTATACATGCCATACTCAAAATGCTAAGTCTAAATATACGGAGATGAACTAGTAGTGTAGGTAATCTTCCAATTAACTTCGTATCCCGAACCGGCTCTTTGACACTATAAATAAGGGAAAAGAAAGAGAGTAAGCTTTAAGCTTAGTAAGTTTACATGTAAACAATAAGCATCATAACATATATATATTAATCAATCCTTTTCATAACAAGTAAGAACAATCCACATTTCATAATCATGCTTACTCATTTCATCTCTTACCACATTTCAACCATATAACAAATATAATGCTCTCATTTATTTGCATACATTCTCTGCACTCATCACTACAATATCATATGAAACATATGCTTAAACGATTTCTCAATAAATCATTCAAAATAATACCAAACACTCGGTGATTTTGCACACAGCCCACCATTACTCTATAATAGGGTGGTATCACACATAGCCTACCAACAAGAATATTTATGGTGGTATTCACATAGTTCACCAAATGATAATATAAAAGATGGTATCGCACACAGCCCATCGTGAATAAATAATAAGGTGGTATCACACACAGCCTATCAAAAAGAATAATTACGGTGGTATCGCACATAACACACCAATGATTATTATGAATAATATTCCACACTTACCTAACCATTTCAAGATTCATACGAGAATTACTCATTTTCTATCGAATTCAATCCATCTCAATCATGAATGATCTCATTACAATAAGTAACAACGTAAGTATTCAAGATGTACCATTTACACATAAACTTACTTCGGTGTAAAATGTGTTAATTTGCTGTTTAATCCGAAACCTTGCATTTTCCCCGATAAAGGTTGATTCCGCATTTTTCTTGATCTATAATAATAAAATTCACTCATTCAATCACTTTATAATTCATGATATATTAAAATTTCTACTTAGGCAAAAACGACCATTTTGCCCTTCTTTTTGGCAAAATTACGATTTTACCCCTAGGCCTGTAAATTATTTTTCATCACATTTTCTCATTAAACAAGCCTAACTGAACATTTATTTCTCTTACAACAACTTACAAAACCATTTATTTCATGCATTTATTACAAAATTTCAACCTTTACAAATAAGTCCTATTTAGGTGTTTTCTTGATAACTTCTTTCATAAAAGTTGTTTCTCATCTCACTAACATTCATTTTCTTCCATAAAAACTCAGCAAATAACAAACTCTCTCTCATGGCAAGTCCTTAAACTTTCAACCATTTTGCAAAATAGTCCCCTCATTAGCTAGCTTAAGCTTTGGGGGTTTCAAAAGTACAAAAATTATCAAATAAAACCACCAAAATCACTTACTTGTAAGAGGATAACTTGCTGAAATTTCAAAACTTTCAAAACCCTTCTTTGAATGTAAAAATCGGTGGAAGGAGAAGAGAAGGGAAAAAGATAATAATTGTAACACCCCTATCCCGTGTCTGTCGCCGGATTAAGGTTAGGAGCATTACTAGACATATCGGAAACATTCACAGACAACATTATACATTCAATCATCATACTTAGACATAATGTCTCTAAAATGGGTCCTCAAGACCTTAATCATGCTTAGAAGTCGAGTCAGGACAACACTGAAACACATATGAAATGTCATGAAAATTTTAAACTTTTCTAAAATACAGGGGAGACACGCCCGTGGGAGGAGACTATGTGCCCTCCACGGCTACTAGACACCCCTGTGTGTCCTTTCGTGTCTATATACTGACTTGGTCCCCACGACCGTGTGTTCTGACTGTGGTCCTATACTGACTTCCCCACCACAGCCACCAAACACACCCGTGTCAAGGCCGTGTTATTTTTAGGCTACATTCTGCCAATTTACCCACAGTCTTAGGCACGCCCGTGTGCCACAGCCGTGTGACATTATAGGTCATTCACAAGGCCAAAATGCCACCCACAAGGGTCAAACCTATAAGCAACATATATCATCCCATTTCATTCACCTAAAACCATTAAAACATACCAAATAGTCATCTCAAATCATGCATATTTGACAACTAAGGAGAATCACACATTAATACATTCAAAATCAACTTCAAACATAACAATTTGCATGACCAAAACACAATTATGCTCAAACATCATTCACCTATAAACTTACCATTTCAAAACTATTTCCATATCTACTAATCATACCAAAACAACTTCACATATCATACTTCTTTAAGCATATATCAAAACATATCTAGCCAAATCACATGGCTAAGTTCACTTTACAAATTATACCAAGAACTAGCCTATACATGCCATATCTAGCTATATACATATCCAAGGTGTACCAAAATGATGTTAGTTGTGTGACGACGATCCTTGACGGTCCCGAGCCTTCAGTAGCTTTGACGACCTATAAAACAGATTAACACACATAGAGTAAGCTTTCCAAAAGCCTAGTAAGTCAATACACAAACAAACTTGATATGTAAAGCATAAAAATATATAACCACATTGGCACAATTCTTCTACAAGGTAAATTTCTCACATTTATACTTTGATTCATATTCTTGGCCAATTTGCTACATTTATCAATTCAAGAATCTTAAACACATAGTTTTTCATATATGCTTTCATGTGACATATTTCCAATCCATCATAGTAACACATATAGTCACTTACCTTATATACACATTTGGTGTATAATCAACATACCTGAATCAGACATTCATTTACTTAATCTATCAAAGCTCGGATTTGTCATTCGTATTTCAGACTTGCCCGTTGAACCATAAGGAATCCAGTAGGATACTTAAAAGCTCGGAATAATAGTACAATGTCATCGTCCCAGACGAGGTCTTACACGTACTCAGATATTGATGCCACTGTCCCGAACAGGGTCTTACACGAATCAGAACGATGCCAATGTCCCAGACATGGTCTTACACGTAAGGATCATAATGATGCCAACGTCCCAGACGTGGTCTTATACGTAAAGCTCATATTGATGCCAACGTCCCAGACGTAGTCTTACACATAATCAAATATCGATGCCACTGTCCCGGACAGGGTCTTACACGAATTTCAAATCAATGCCAACGTCCCAGACGTGGTCTTACATGACGAAACAGAGCAGATATCTATGTTATGACATAGCTAAACCTATCTATTCCTAGGTTCGTACGGGACTTCTCAGACATTGTCACTATATCGACCTTATCTCGGAATTCATATGCATAACATCACATAGATATTCATTATCCACAATAATCATGAGAACATTTACAATTTCATATAAATGCGTTTATTTACATAGTGACTTACCTCGAATTTCGGTTTATCGGAATAGAAACGGCTACTCGTTTACTTTCGCCTTCCCGCGATCTAAATCCTTTTTCCTTGGTTCTTGATCTAAACATATTCAGAATTAGCCCTTTTATTCACTAATTCATACAATTCAATCCAAGGACACACATTTAGGGCAATTTGCAAATTAGCCCTCACATTTGCACACTTAATCAATTTAGTCCATTTTTCTCAAAACATCAAATTCACAAATTTCAAACATACACATGCTTAGCCGAATACATATGCATCACATATAAGCCCACATTTTTCATCAATTTTACAAATTAGTCCCTCAATTTGTCATTTTCTCAATTTAGCCCTATTTAGCTAAATTAATTTAACACCAAGAATCATCACAAAACTCAACATAACATCAATGGCATTTCTCATAAACAACATCAATTCATCAAATTAAAATATGGGTTTTGTAGCTCTCAAAGCAACTATTGCAAAAACGTAGAAATTATCAAAAATCGAAGACAAAACTAACCTTAATCAAAGCTTGAAACGGCCGAACCTAGCTTAAGGTTTTACTCCTTTTTCTTTCTTTGATTTTCAGCTAACAAAGATGATAATATGGCCATTTTCATGTTTTTTCTTAAGCATATAATCATTTATTACAAAAAGACATTTTTAACCTTTAAAACATATAACAAAACATATAATTTAAGGTTATTTTTTACCATAACCACCCACTAGCATAATAATGGCTTATTTGCCATATAAGGCCATCACTTTAAAAAAGCCACAACACATTAGTACATCAACAAATGGCATACAACTTTAAAATTTAATACAAATAAATCCTTTGTTCAAATTAAACACACGAACAGACAAATTCATTTACGAAAATTTACCACATGCTAAATCACATATCAACGGCACAGAATATAATGTTAAAATATTATACTGACTCGGATTTGTGGTCCCGAAACTACTGTTCCGACTAAGGTATAAACCGGACTGTTACAATAATCTTCCTTTATTTTATCATATTTGATTCATTTAGTCACGAACTATCACCAAATTTTTGACCAATTTAAATTTCTTTGTCTCCCTAATCTCTATAGCCGGCCAACACTTTCTTATTGGCCTAATTGCACTTTAAGGACCTCTAATTTAATATTCCATAACTATTAGAAATCCCTAGCTTGTAAAATAGAATTTTCGCACTTTATGCGATTTAGTATTTTTTTACAATTAAGTATGCAATCGCTAAAATTAATGTAACAAAATTCTCATTTATCCTTATAATCATGCTATAACACATAAAATAATATCAAAATAATTTTCTTCAACCTCAGATTAGTGATCCCGAAACCAGTGTTCCGACTAACCCCAAAATCGGGCTGTTACAATTGGATATAATGACATGCCATAGGATTTGTGAGTACTCACCTTATGTTAAGTGTTTTGGGCAAAAGGCCTTGGGACAGGTTGGAGAGACAAGAGAGTGTCGAGCTAAACTCCACTCAGTGGGACATGTTGGTGTGTCGAAGACTGTTGTCGTGTGTGAAATGATATACGAATGTGCAAGTGTACACATCGAATCAAGTAATAAATTAGTAAGTAAGATCGTCTCCACAAGGATCGGTTAGGATTGATTTGGCAAAAACAGAATAATAAATTTGTAAAGGATAATCATGTATGCAATATTAAAATAAGATAACTAACTTAAAATGCTATGGCAATGTAACGAGACAAACTTCAAAAGAAAAACACTATTGAATGAAAAGGTTGGAATTTCTCAGTGTACATCCTTAAAACACAATAATGCCATGACAAAGTTTTAAGCAGTCTACTATTATAGCATTGCATCATAAAGCTTGGACAGTGCTTTCAATGTTACTATGTTACTTTTATTGGTGGAAGGATGAATTGTTTGTGTTTGTAGCAGGTGTAGGAAGGAAGAAGCAGAACAGTAGACTGCTTAAAACTTTGTCATGGCATTATTGTGTTTTAACATTCAATATCATTCAACAACATCATTTAACAGTTAAAAACCCATAGAAATTAATCGAAATAATGAAGGAAGAACTTCAGAAAGCTTTTGCCAAATCAGCTCCCAACTCCAGTGCTGCAATATTATGCAAGACCTAGTGTTGAATGCTTCGTGCCCTACCTTGCATCTCTGCTCTGTGGTTTAGTTGTTACCTTTTCTTCTTCTCTTCAGATTTTTCATGAGAGTTTGTTGGAGAAGAACCGTTCCTCAATTCTCGTGTAAAAATTCTCGCTTGAATTCTCCTCTCTTTCCTCTTTTATAGGGTAGGTCCCCTATCTCAGCACACATTTTTCTCCCTCTTTTTCAGGTGGATTTATCTGGTACACGTCCAGCTGGCTGAGAGTGATGAGGATTGAGTGTTGTGTCAGCATCTTCCTGGAATTGTCATGGCCTTTATGCTGGCAATCTGCCCAACCTTTTGCCATGACAATACTTCACTCCTTCATTTCTCTTCTTCCTTCCTACACCTGCTACAAACACAAACAATTCATCCTTCCACCAATAAAAGTAACATAGTAACATTGAAAGCACTGTCCAAGCTTTATGATGCAATGCTATAATAGTATCCTAAAAATGCAAACATATCCACTTAAGTACAAACAATTAATCAAGTTTAGAGGCCTGCAATATAACTCTTTTAAAGAGTTATCACAACCCCAAACCTGACTTATTGCTTATCCTCAAGCAAAATATATATGAATGCAAGAATTTCCATAACACATAATTACCTCTTGTACTGCCAAATTGTATGAAGCATATTTGTTTTACCTCCATTCTCAACAATCTTCAATCTTCGAGAATCAGTTCAAGTTTCATAAGCTTATTTAGCAAAGTAAGCACAGAAAATATTTCCCTAAAAATAAAACTTCCTAATTGCTCAAACAATTTTGACTATAGCAAGTACCTTCTAATGTACTTAGTTTTTCTTTCATCTAAACTCAGTTTCTTTTTCTTTTTTCTTTTTCCTTTTTTTTTTTTAATCTGGCTTTTCATAACAAATCATTTTACTATGGAATTTCTCTTGTCACATAGTTTTTTTACTTGACAATTTTAATGAAGCATACACTAAATTGCCAGGTATTCCATCATGTCACAGTTTGAATGAAATGCACTTATAAGGTTAAGGCTTTTAACTTAGAAGATGGATGGAGCAAACAACTAACTCCTTAGCCACTCAGCCTAGCACTACATTGGAGTGTCCCTAAACTGCTCTATTGAGTTACTCTTACTTAAACTTACTGTAACACCCCTTACCCGTATTCTATGCCAGAATCGGGTACGAGGCCTTACCATACTTAACTCGCACGATTATACAACTTCGGACTATCAAACTTATTCCAGATTAAAACTTTTCCATTCGTATGCCTATCGACCTTACAATGGACCTACGAAGCCCTAAACATGTTTCCAAGAGATTTCTAAGATAATTTGGAATCGCTTACACACTTAAGAAAATTTTTCCTGAATAGGGGCCACACGCCCGTGGGGGAGACAACACGCCCGTGTTCGACGCCCGTGGTCGACATTGACTTTAATCACACGACCTAGACACACGCTCATATGGCTGGCCCATGGTCACCTCTGATTAATCCACACAGCTTGGGCTTGCTCGTGTGCTTCCACAGTGTGACGATTCAAATTTCAATTTCAATGTGCAAACTTCACACGACCTGAGAACACGCCCATGGACTGGCCGTTTGTCACACACGGCCTAGACATACGCCCGTATACCTACTCATGTGAATAAGAACAAGGCTATTTACCAAGCTCTTTGCATCCCTCTAAATCACATCACACGAATCCATTTAATATATCAAATAACAACTCATAATTTACAATATGAACTTCCATTAATAACTTCATATTCTCATATATGTAGCAAAGAGCCAACAACTATAGCTATATATATACAAAAAAATTTTCTCATAAAAAGGACCAACACACTCTTGGCCAAAAAAATAAAACAATACACCTAGTCTAGACCCTATACATGCCATATTTAAAATCTCTAAGTCTAAATATACCGAGATTAGCAGATAGTGTGGACGGTCTTCTAGTTATTCACGTATCCCGGCTCGGCTTTTAAACTCTATAAAATAAGGGAAAAGAGAAGAGAGTAAGCTTTAAGCTTAGTAAGTTTACATGTAAACAATATAGCATTTTAGTATATGCTAAATAATTATATTGCAATACATACTAAACAATAAACAATCCACATTCCTAATCATGTTTACTCATTCCTCCCATTTCCACATTCCAACCATGTCACAAGATCAATGTATCACATAATACAACACATCACAATCTATTGATCAACTACTCAAGATCAATTTATCGGTGGTTTCGCACTTAGCCCACCATAAGATTTATTTGGGGTGATATCGCACTTAGCCCACCATCAGATTTATTTGGGGTGATATCGCACATAGCCCACCAAGAGGTTAATTACGGTAGTATCGCATATAGCCCACCAAATAATAAATAGACGATGGTATCGCACATAGCAATCGTAATTAAGTATTAAGGTGGTATCGCACTTAACCCACCATCAAGAATTGATATAACACACTTACATATCTATTCCATCATACATACTAGAGTTGATCAATAACTATCACATTAAATTCATTTGAATCATTCATGTTTTCAATTGTGCTATACACTAGTTAGCAACAATAATGTGTATATATAATGTATTATTTACACAAAAACTTACCTCGGTGCAAAACGTGTTAACTAACGGTTTAATCCGTAACCTTGTCTTTTCCCCAGTTAAGATCAATTCTGCACTATTTTTAATCTATAATAATAAGATTCATTCATTTATATCATTCTATAATCATAATGCATCAATTTCTACACTTAAGCAAAAATAACCATTTTACTCTTCCATTATGGTAAAATTATAATTTTACCCTTAGTCTCGTACATCATTTTTCAACACATTTTATCAATAAATAAGCTTAACTGAACATTTATTTCTCTTACAACTACTCACCATTCCAATTATTTAATGCATTTATGACACAAATTCATTCTTTACATTTAATTCCTATTTAGGTGTTTTCATGCTAACACATTTTACAAAAGTTGTTTCTTACCTTCCTAACATTCATTTACTTAAATAAAAACTCAACTAATGACATAACTACTCTCATGGCTAATCCCTAAACTTACGACCATATCTCAAATTAGTCTCCTCCTTAGCTAGCTTAACCTTTGGGGACTCCAAAAGTACAAAAACCATTAAAAATAGCTCAAAATCACTTACTTGCTAGGGAATATGTTGGCTGAAAGTTTTGAGCTTCAAAACCCCTATTTCTCTTCAAATTTTCGGTGGATGAAGGTAGAAGAATAGTGGAAAGATGATAACATTTTTATTCATCTTATTTTATTCATTTTTATCACCTAATATCCACCAAATTTGACCAACATTAAAATCTTCTCTCTAGCTCCTATATGGCCAGCCATCACTAGATAAATGGCCCAATTGCACTTTAAAAACCTCCAAATTACATTCTATAGCTATTAAGTACCTCTACCTTATAAGATAGAACTTTCACAATTTATGCGGTTTAGTCCTTTTTCATAATTAAGTATGCTACCACTCAAATTAATGCACCAAAATTTTCATGCATCTATATAATTATGCAACAACACATAAAATAACATCAAAATAATTTTCTTTAACTTCAGTTTAGCGGTCCCGAAACCACTGTTCCAAATATTCCCTAAATCGGGCTGTTACACTTACTTTTCTAATCAACATAATGAAGCTAACAAAATGTTGCTGACCTACTTGACAATTTCAAGAATTGAAGTAGCTTATGGCATTTATTTTATTTTATTTTATTTTTTATTTAGAATTACTAATATCATGAACTTAGCCTTAAGAGTTTATAAGATTTTTAAAAGAAACCTACTATAGACTAATTGTAATTGGAATTGAGGCATTCTATTTTTAAAGGTCAATTCTCAAGCAACCATTCTAAGCTAAACTCACATAATTCGTCCTCACAAATTTCTAGATGTGTCGAAGAATGAAAGACATTATCAGCAAAAATATACTCATTATAGTTTGACAGCTTTTTGGCATTTGTGTGTCATGGCAAAATGAATGACAAAAAAAAATATTAAACAACTATCTAATGTACAACACACCCCCAAACCTAAAGGATGCATTGTCCTCAATGCATGAATAGACAAAAATTTAAAAAAAAAATGTAAAGACAATAGTTATGAATGCATAATGAAATGAAAATGAAAATGACAGCTTGGAAAGAAATTGTTATTACTTCAATTTGGGTGAGTGGTTTTACGAGCAGCATGCTTGTAATAATGCTTCCATTTCAAGGAATTGATTTGCACCTTGTCCTTCTCATCATCTGATTTGGCAAGATCTTCAATCAGCTTATTAATATCATTATCTTGCTCTGATATTGGCATAGTCTATGGTGGTGGGATATGTGTAGTAGCAGGTTCAATTGGTGCAAAAATTGGGTTTGTTTCTTCTCCTTCCTGGTCAAACTCAATGTTTACAGATTCTGTTTTCTCTTCCTCTCTCTCTGGTCCTAGTTGGTCCTTCTACTTAATGGCAACGTGGGTGGTGGTAGGGTTGGTTGCATCAACGCCGGCTTTATCCTCTTCCCCTTCCTCTGCATCAGATAGCAATTCCTTAAGAAAGTTGGGGAACGCAGGCATAGGCATGGTAAAATTCTTCTGAAGGGACTTCTTGATAGCAACGTCCCTCTTCCTTACATAGTCCCAAAAGAGAGTCATCTCCTCTTGTGCTCTGCCTAAGTTTGTGACAATCTGCACTTGCTACTTTTCAAACATACTGAACTGCTTGTACAACTTCTCAAGGGAATTGAGCACATGTTGCTCAAAAGCATTGTGGGAAGTGGAGGAGATTGTTGAGGCGTAAGTGGGAGTGAAGGATATAGATGTAGAACCAAGAGGTGGATAATGTGGCATTTCCTCCCCTGTAAACCTCATAGCAATTTACTTAGTGATGGCCCCTTTGTTTGGAATAATATCCTCATTGGCTGGGACAAGAGCATTAACACACTGACACATTGTCGTGATAACAGACGGAAAGTTGAGGTTTCTGACATTCTTCTAGGCGCAGTGGTGGATTTCTTTGAATATAATTTTTCCTACATTTATTTTCCTTCCTGCCATAATGGAATGAAGCAGTAGCATCCTTTCTTTAGAAATGGTGTTGTGAGTCGAAGGGCTAAGGCAGGATTTAAGGAAATGGTACCATACTTGACAGGGTTTCAACGAGGTTCTTTCCACAATGTAGCAGTCTTAACATGACACCATCCATTTGGTTCCTTCAATACAGAGGTCTTGTAAAACTTGAGTTGGACCAACTGTGGTGATTGTAGCGGCAAACTGGGTGTGTTCATCTTATTCGTCAGACAAGACATACTAGCATTAATGGAGTATGCGTCAAAAAGCATCGAAGCTCCCCTTACATAGATAAAAGCATTGTTGGAATATGTCAAATGGGCATAAAACTCCCTAACAACCTTTGTTAAAACATCATCATGATGGACACAAAAACCTACCATCCATGCTTTTCAATGACGGATGTTATAGACTCATCATACCACATAAAAGGTTCATCTTTAAAAATGAATCATTTTTCAAAACAGAACGATCAGTTGGAGATATTATGGGTATATCTTTATTTTGCTGCTGGGTTGAAAAAGGTTCTTGGTGGTGCATTAGCCTATGGAGGAGGAGCACGACGAGCTATTCAAAACAAGTTAAAGTAACTATAAAAAGAAAAAGATAAGAACTTTGCAATTATGAAATAAACAAAGAAAATGTTGAAGAAAAAGATAGTAACTGTGAAAAAAGATGAATCGATTGGGGTAAAATAAAGATAAAAATCAAGCCATGACGTAGGTGATAAGAAGGCTAAAATTATGGCCTAACACGATAAAAGAAAGATTAGGCAAGAAGATAAAAAAATTATTGGGGGTAAATAAAGTAAAACTGGCAAATACTTCTAATGGGCTAACTACTAATCTACTGAGCCCAATCCTTAATATACTTACAAAGGAAAAAAAATAATTATCCAATCAAATAAAGAAAAACAAATAAAGCAAAAAGAATAAAATAAAAAAGCTAATGCAGAGGTGAGAACTTAAGCATTTCGAAGAGCAATGAAATGTTTATCCCAAGTTATAGGGACACCCCAATAATGCTTCAAACATTGGCCATTGACTTTGAAATTAATGCCAATCTTGCCATCTTTAAATTCTACAACTCTACGAGGGTAAACATGCACTATCTCAAATGGGTCAGACCAACGAGACTTCAATTTGCCAAGAAACAATTTTAGCCTAAAATTGAACACCACCACCTATTGTCAAGGTTCAAATTGCCGTGACAAAATCTTCTTATCATGCCATTGCTTTGTCATTTTTTTATATAGTTTGGCGTTCTCATAAGTCTTAGCTCTGAATTCCTCCATCTCATTCAACTCTAATAGTCGGTTATTGCCAGCATTAATCCAATCCATGTTCAGTTTCTTAATTGCCCAAAATACCTTATGCTTAAATTCAACGGGCAAATGGCAAAGTTTTCCATATACAAGCTTAAAATATGACATTCCCAATGGTGCCTTGCACACAGTACGATACCCGATAAAGCTTAATCCAATCTTGATGACCAATCTTTACGAGTTGGATTCACCACTTTCTCCAAAATCTGCTTACTTGTCCATTTGCAGCCAAAATATCTAACAAACACCCGATTTAAAACAGAGACTAAAAAGACAAAGACAAACTTGTTTTAAAGCTGAAAACCAAAATACTGACTGAAATACAAGTAGAGAAGCATAGATATGAAACTAAAAAAGACATGAGAAGGTAAAGACAAAGTTGAACTCAAGGTTCATACCTGAAATGACTCTCTGATGAAGAAGAGGATTTCATATATTTTACAGATCAAATAAGCAAAATAAAAATCTCCAGCTCATGCTTTGAAGAAAAAAAACAAAACTATCTTAACCAAGTTTGTAAGGAAATAAGTATCAGAGTGCATGGCTATTCAATTTATTTTAGACCTCCAAATCAGCTTTGCCCCCAAGAAAGTTCTCATCATTCCAATAAAAAAAAATACCCCAAAGAGAAAGACGAAAAATACCCATACAACAGAACATCTCAAAAAACAGAGGCAAACTGCTACAAAAACAATAATTATTATGAAGGAACAAAAGGGGCAAACCTGGAAGTGGGAAGGGAAGGAAAGTTGTAAAAAAGGGTTAAAAGCAAGGATATTTCCCACATCAAGAAAGGGTTCTGGTTCTCCTTCACCATCTTCAGTTAGCGTCGGTATGTGGTGCTTGCTGCTAAGCTAGGCAAAGAAGCGGGTGGGAGTGTTTTTTTGGCCTGCGGTTAACCAAATTTAAAGGCGGAAAAATTGAAGAGAGAGTGAGAGAAGAGGGGGGGGGGAGAATCGACTGGGGAGCTACAGAATCAAGAGAGAGATACCATGATTTGTGTATATAAAATTAGACTAAGGGTACCCTTAACATTTATGGTAATTAAAGCCTTCTTTAAATCACTAATATTTTTTTGGGGGAAATTAACAAACATAAGGAAAAGAGACGTTAGAAAAAAAAAAAAGGGGCGCAATAGGAGAGAATAAAGGGGAAATAAATATGGGAGAAGTTTTCATTCCCAATTAACATATGTATATATATATTTCTCAAAATATTTGTTGGTCTTTTTTTTTTTTTTTTGTCTTTCATATTTAATCCGTAAATTTTCAATACATGTATATATTTGACAATTTTTTATATTTATACATTTAAAAAGTTATCATATTCTTAATATGAAATTATTTTTAAATAAATCTAATTAAAAGATTTACTTAATATCAAATTCTTTTAGTCAATTTTAATATTCAATATGATTTAAATAATATTTTTATTCCTTCAATAAATATAATGTTTTTATTTGTTGAAATAATACTTAATATTTTTTATAAAAAATAGTTAACTATAAAAATAGTTATATATTATTTCTCATTTAATATAATAAATAATTTAAGGTGGTTGCAAAAGAGTTAATTAAATTTTTTATAAAAATATTATGATACATATTATTTTATTTAAATTTTTATTGAAGATTGAGGGTTATTTTCGAACTGGAATATCTCAAAATCGGAATATGAGAAAGAAAGAGACGAAAAGGATGCTTAAAATATCTGGTATTCCGGTTTGTTCCAATGTGGTCTATCTCCAAACAGGCCAATTCGAGGGTAGGAATTTCCTGAACCGGCTAATCACATGGCGGTCATAACAAAATTGAACCGGACAATAATCAAACAAAACCGTGCGCTAAAAAACTCAAACAGGAAACTAAATCACCAGAAACGAACCAGGAAAAAAATCGAACCAGACAAAAGGGACCCAAAACCACAACCAAAATAATTTTCGATTGGGTAAAAAAATCGACCCAAAAAAAATGAGGACAGACTTAACTAAAACCAAAATAATACCAAACCATACCCGACGTACCAAACCGGAAATGAACCATACCAACTCGACACAAAACCAATCAAACCACTAAAACCGAGCCGATACAGACCGAGACAAAGACAGACCAAGTTCATTAACTATTAAAATAGGACCATTATCCCGAGCACCAAGACCCAAAACCTAAAACTAAAAACAAACCCACTATCACACACCAAAAAGAACAGGGAACCTATCCCACATGACAAACAACAAGACCAATACCCACGACCCAAAAAAGAAGCACACTATAGCTCGAACCGAACCCGACACAAAACACTGAAAACTACAAAACTTAGGCAGAACACAAGCCCAAACGATAAAATCGAAATCCGATAACCCAAGCCACAATAGTTTTTGCTAAGCAGAAAATAAAAAGAAATAGATTGTAAGACAATAGCTAAAATAGTAAATTGAGGGAAACACGAAATTCAAAAATAAAGAACATAAACTAAAAGATAAACAAACAAAAAGAACAACCAAACCAAGATCAATAGACTTGAAACACGAAACGAAACAGTGAATTGTAAAGCAGAAAACAAAAATCCTAAAAAAACCCACCGAAATACAAGTAAAAAAGCATAGATTTGAAACTAAAATAGAAATGATAAGGCAAAATAAAATTTTGAACTTAAGATTCATACCTGAATATCATTCTACAATGAAGCAGGGGATTTTAATATCAATAAAAATAGAAACGACAGAGAAAAACTTTAGGCCTTTCCCTCTCACAAAAACTTTCTTCCCACTGTCGCTTGCGTGGGTGTTTTTTTGGCATGTGATTACCCAAATCTAAAAAAGAATGACTGGAAAAAAATAGAAAGGAGACCGAGAGAGATAGTAAGAGAATCAGATGGGGGAGCTATGGAATGAAGAGAATAAAGGAGAAAGAAACGTTAGAGAGGAAGGCAAAACAGGAGAGAATAAAAGGGGAATGAAACGTTAGAAAAAAAAATTGTTTACTGGTCATTTATTTTTTACTGGCCACTTTTATTAGGGATTAATTGCAGAAAACTGTTCCATTCCAAGAGTCACTTTATCAGGAGTTGAGCCAAATTAAACTCGTTTCTAGTGTTTCTACTTGTTGGCTTGAGCTTTATTTCTTGGGGCCTTTTGTTTTATTTTTTTATTTGGTTGTTTTTTTTAATTATTTGGACTTTCGCTTATTGTTGGCTTTGGAGGGTAAATTATCAATAAATGCTATTTTTTGTATAATTTACGAAAATTGATCTATTATTTAATTATTTATCGAAATGAGTTATTTTTCTCAAAAACGCGTTAACGTTAGCGCGAAGTTAGGGGATGCAGCAGGAAAACGCGTCCTTGAGGGAGCGTTTTTTGCCACATTAGCACAAATCGCGTCCTTGAGGGCGCACTTTGTTGATGTGGTAAAAACGCTCCCTCGGAGACGTGTTTTTGCCCTCCCCTCCCGTTAAGGTTTTCAGCTGTTTTTAGGGTTAGGGTTTTAAAGGGTTTTGAAGCTAGGTTTTTAAGGTTTAGGATTTAGGGTTTTAGGGGAAAGTTAATGAATTAGAGTTTAGGGTTAAGTAATTAAAATAATTTTAAGGTTTAGGATTATTGAAAAAAATATATCAGGAATATAAAAATTTTGAGAAGACGTTTCTGAACAAATAGTGACCAAAACGCTTCAAGCAGGATGCACTGTCAGCAAGAGTACTGAAAAAAGTTCCCACATGGACGTTTTTTTACTACAGTATTCTCTGGTAAAATAATTTTGAGAAGACGTTTCTTAACAAATAGTGACCAAAACGCTTCAAGTAGGATGCACTGTCAGTAAGAGTACTGAAAAAAACTCCAATGTGGACGCTCTTTTACTACAGTAGTTCCTATTTGTCCTTAGACTATAAATGAGTCAAATTTCATTCTCAGGTTTCATAATAGAAATTGAGACAAAAGTAAAATAGAAAATGAAGATGAGTAAACGTATTAGTGCTGTTATTTACTATGATGGTGAGGTTTGTGACACTGAAAAAGGTGTTATTTTTTTATCGGAGAACACAGCGCGACTGGTTTTTAACCAGAACATAGATTTGACAAAACTTCGCAAAAGAATTAGGCGTAAAATCTTCGGAACAACGCTAATGAAAGTTCAATCTATTAAGTATAGATTTTGTGCTTCGATTGATCCCGTGAGATATAACTCATTCGACATCGAAGGTCCTCGGAGCTTGGAGGCAATGGTGGAGACTCATCTTGCTAGTGAATCACCCTATCTTGAGGTATATGTACAATTTTCATCGCCATATGATCTTCTTTCGACTTCAACATCTAGTGTTGCTCGAGGGGAATACACGACCCCAAGCTGACACTCTGTTAGTGGGAGATAGAATACGGAATCGCCTGTGTTTGATGGTAGTATTGAAAACACAACCCCTGCACGACACTCGGTTGGTGGATGGGACATGCATATCCTTCCTTCGATGTTCGATGCTAGAAATACGTATTAGGGAACGTCATCAAATTCTAGTGGTTGGCAATCCATATATGATTGGAGACGTTATGAAAGTTGTTTAAGAAGGGATAATGTACTCCCTACGACATCCACCGGCGATGGGAACTCGTTCGTTACAGATGATGTGAGTCAGATGATGAGCCCGATATCGATCCACCTCGAGAGCCCAGTCCAATGGTGCAGAAGTTGCATTATTTTCTGAACCAGAGCCTATTCCAACCATACCTGAAGATGTTGAAGGGGGTTCAGATGAAGAAGAAGAAGATCCGCAATTCAGGGCGTACTCGCCTCCAGCCCATATGCATAATGTTGATCTATCCCAATACGATGCGTTAGAGTTTCCCGAACTACCACACAAAAGGCGTGACCGTACAAGTTCGTCGTTAGATTCGGGTGAATTAGAAGTTGGTAGATAGTTTTCCAACAAGAATAGTTTTCTTGGTGCATTGAAATAATATAGCATCAAGAATAGGGTTAACTACAACGTGGTTAAATCCAAACTCGATAAGTACGAGGCCAAGTGTGCAGTGCAAGACGGTACATGTTCATGGAAAATCATGGCCTCGTTGAGGAAAATGACAGGCTTGTGGGAGATTAAAAAGTACAAAGGTCCACATACATGTATTGCCGGTACAGTATCACTAGGTGTTTAGGGTTTTTGAATAATCCTGATATTACGTAATGTTGCATTATTTAACGTACTTCATTGGCAGGTGTTTTACAAGATAATCCTAAGATGGATTCAGATATGTTGGCTAGCTTAATAATATCGACGATGAAGGTGGATCCCAAGACTTCAGTGCCGGTCTTAATTACCAATATTCCTAGCCAATTGAGGTACACGCCCTCTTCCCGCAAGACTTGGATAGCTAAGTAGAAGGCATTGAAAAAGTTGCATGGTCGGTGGGACGCTTCATATAATGAAGTGTGGTCAGTGGTGTCAAGTGCTGGAGAGATATGTCCTAGGCAGCATAACAGACCTTGAAACGGTACCTGCGTACTACAATGATAGATTGCTCCATGGATGCCAAGTGTTCAAGCGTCTATTCTGGACATTTAAGCAATGCCGAGCTACATTTCTATACTACAAGCCATTGGTACAAATTGACGGTACCTTTATATATGGTAGATATATGCATCTGCTATTGTTAGCTGTGGCACAGGATGGTAGTGGGAGAATCCTTCCAATTGCGTTTGCAATAACACCGGAGGAGTCAGTTGATGGCTGGGATTTCTTTCTATCTAGGTTAAGGAGGCATGTCTGCCCCCAACCTGATATATGCGTTATATCGGATCGGGGCCCTTGAATGCTAGCCGCAATAAAGCGACAGGGAAGCCTATGGCATCGCACACACCATCGATATTGCCTAAGACATGTTGCATCCAACTACCACAGGGAACATCGATCTGCAAGTGAATGACGGCAAGTGACCAACATGGGTATGTAATATCTATTAATATAATTTCGTTTTTAATATTCAATTTATTCTTAAATGAATAGTGGTATGTAATATTTGCTATCAACTTATTTTGGCAAGGTACGAGATCAATAAGGACTGTTTTCACGAGATGTTGGCAATTTTGCGCTCAGTTAACGAAGAAGGCGCAAACTACATATGCAAACTACATATGCAACATACCTTTCGAACAGTAGACACAAGCATACGACGGCGGCCTACGATATGGTCATATGACCTCAAACCTGGCTGAATGCATAAATTTTGTTCTAAAAGGAACGCGTCATTTGCCGATAACATCGATTGTGCGAGAGACATATTTTCGATTATAGGTACTATTTCTGAAGCGAGCAGCGAGTTATAAAGGGCAAATGCAGAAAGGCCATGTATGGTGTGCGAAGGTATTGCGAGAAATTAACAATGCGAAGGCACGAGCCAACACCATGCACATAGTATGTCACGATCGCGACAACCTATAGTTTCGTGGGACGGAGTTTGACAGATTGAACCAAGGTATTGTTGGCGGGCAATATCGTGTACACTTGAAAAATAGGACCTGCGGCTGTGGGATATTTGACGTACTTCGTTATCCATGCGCTCATGTAATTGCAGCTTGTCAGAATCTTCGTCTTGATCCCATGAGCTATGTCGACGAAGTGTACAAAATAGAATACATGTACAACGTGTAGAGACACGTATTCCCACCAGTACCAGATGAACGTAAGTGGCCGTCTATATCGTTTGCTCCATTTAAGCTGTTTCCGGATAGAGAACTGCGTCGAAAACCAAAAGATTGACCTTGCTAGACTAGAATACGCAACAATATGAATATCCGAGAAACAACCAACCAACGGAATTTATACGGATGGTATAGGAACCCAGGCCATACATTTCGCTCATGTCTAAATCAGAATAGTTGATAGTCTCCTTATCATTTTTGTCTCTTGATGGCTATGAAAATTCTTTTAATTTCTTGATGAAAATGGTGAACTTTTGTAGAAGGACTAAGTTGCAAAACAAAAAAAAAAGTTATTCAATTAATGTAAAATATCACCATCATCAGTATTCTTCAAAATTATCTTTCTTACTAAATGATTATTTTGTCCCTTACGACCCTTCCAAATTCCTACATTGGATCAACACCCATCTTGATAAAATTACAAATTCACCCTTCATACTTTTTCACTTATTTAATTTAGTCCTAATTCATCCATTTCTTCTTAGTTTCTAGATCCTTCCACCCTTAAAAATAATTTTTATTTTATTAGATATAAAAAATAAATTACAATAAAAAATAAAAAACAACTTTTATTTTTATTAAAAATATAAAAAATAAAAAAATAACATTTATTTTTATTAAAAATATAAAAATAAATTACAATAAAAAAATAAAAGACAACTTTTATTTTATTAAAGATATAAAAAATTAATTACAATACAAAATAAAAGACAACTTTTATTTTATTAAAGATATAAAAATTAATTACAATAAAAAATAAAAAATAACTTTTATTTTAATAAATGAAACAATATAAAAAAGTTTATACAAATATATTAAAAAAATCAATGTGGGTGCCGGTCGGAATCAATGCCACATGGAGGTGGTCGACGGTTACGCGCTGGATTCCTCATTGTTCCAGTTTTCGGCGGGGGTTGTGCTTGCTCCGACGGGGATTCTGGTTCCTCCGGCTGGGGGTCTAGTGGTGGGTGTTGGGAGGATGACCCACCTTGATAAAATAATGAATGCAGAGGTGTTTGCATCACCCATGGCGGAGGTATTTGAATCCCATAAGGCATCAGAGATTGGTAAAAAGAAGATCTCCCTGATGACGCCTCGTGCGATCCCTCGTGTGACGGTGGCCTATAGATCGGCGATCCACTCGGAGCAATCGAGAACGGACTCGAACCGGGCCATGCATTCCAACCTACCATAGGACTGGGAAAAGGAAACATATAAGGGTTAGGATACATATAAGGGCTAGGATACGCACCTGGCATAACTGGAAAAGGCTGTGATGTAGGTGTCGTCGGCTGAAGTGTTGGGCTCGGTGACTGTGTGGGCGCTGTTGATGGGCCCAGTGATTATGTCGACGCTGTTGATGGGCCCGTCCCATCATCTTTTCTCCTTGGATTTAAAGGGCCCCGTCGTTCCCTTTGTGCACGAAGTTACCGTCGCCTCTCCTCTTCTAACAATAAATACGGTTTGCCATGGATCCTAAACCATGGCATGTATTCCGGCACGCACGCTAACTCAAGAATGATGATCGGTTCCTGAGTAGGTATATAATAATATCGGTTTTCCCACAATTCGATGTATGCTGACTAAAATATTGGCCAATCCGTATGCAACTACCGTAAGTCAACTTTGTGCTCATCATCGAGCACCTCAGGTGCCACGGGAATCGGTTGTTGGAATCCAAATTGATACAGAACCCGATCTGACTGGTGCATCTCCATGGTGGCATAGTTGACCAATGGGACCTTCACATGCCAAATGTTTGGATTTTGAAAGAACTCATCCGAAATTACTACCCGAATTGACGGATCCTCGTATGGTGTCCATTCAAACTATATTAACATGATAAAAATATTAGTTATATACTAAATACTAAATACTAAATACGAAATACGAAACTACTATTTTATTACGAAAATATATTTTATTTAATACTTACTTGTGCTTCCGACCGTTGCTCTAATAGAAGCCGTATATCTTCAAGCGAGGTAGGTATTCCAACATAATTCGCCGAATGGTTCCACCTAATTAAATAAATTTTTAGCATACAATTATATTTTAAATCTACGTAATAATTGTAAAATCTAATATTAAATTTACCTCGTTATGAGTGGGAATGTATGTGGGCCTTCCACTCGAGGACGTAAAAATGGAAAGCAAAATCGTGCCCATGATAACAGTGGTGATAGGCAACCTCCGATTCGGTCGCGTCGCCGCCCACATCTCCCTATACAATTTCGCTAGCACGGTAGACCCCCAACTCAATTCACCGGCTGCTCTAAAATCAACGAGTTTCAGCAGCCATCTAAGATGTATGAGGTTTCGTGACAAGTCCGGCATCAGATAGCCTCCAATCATCTCAAGAATGTATGCCCGAGCATACCTTATTCTTTCTAATTTGGTCGAATCATTATCCGGCTCCGGGAATGTGTCTCGTAACCAGCCCATCTCGATCTGACCTCCGTTAATGTTATCCGAAATAGCACCCAAAAGCTCGTAGCATACGACTCCCCAATCACCAGAAATTACGGACCCGGTGACTGCGTACCCACCCATCGGCAATCTCAATTGCAAATGCACGTCTTCTAAAGTGATAGTACACTCTCTGCATGGAAGATGGAAAGTGTGCGTCTCGGGTCTCCACCTCTCTATCAACTCACTGATTAGCTTCGGGTCCAACTTGCACCCCCGGCCTATCGTGGCCACGTGCCAAAAACTCGCTTCCCGCAAGTAATTCTCGATCAACGGCGATGACGGACCAGACATATTGCGAATATAGCATTACAACACCCGATCTACAGACTGTTTAAAAATTATAAAATAAAAATTAATTAAAATTGCATAAACCTAAAAAATATTAAATAGTATTGAAAAATTAAAATTATAACTTACCATTGTCATTTGATCGACGGAGATGTGTTTATTGTCGAGACGAATTAATTGTCCGGCCATTGATAATACGATCAAAATATTTTTAATTTTAAAAAATAAAAAAGATTTCAAAAAACTTTTAAACAGGGTTTTTTTGTAAAAATTAAAAGACTTTTGTGAAATTTGAGAGGAACTTTAAAGGAATTTGAGAGGAATTTGAGAGAAAGTTGAGAGAAATTTGATTAAGGACCTTTGTGTGAAAAAAAAATAAAAGGGTGAGGGGTTTTACAGTTTTTTTTACTGTTGGAGGCCCAACGGTAAAAAAAATGACCGTTGGAAGCAAGCAAAATCCGTCCCTAAGGGAGCGTTTTTGCCACATTAGCAACGCTCGCCCTCAAGGACGCGATTTTTGCTGATGTGGCAAAAACGCTCCCTCAGGGACACGTTTTCTTGCCACATCCCCTGACTTCGCGCTGACGTAGACGCATTTTTGGAGAAATGGTCCATTCCGATAAATAATTAAATAATAGGTCCATTTCTGTAAATTTTACAAAAAAAAATGTATTTTCTGGTAATTTACCCGGCTTTGGACCTTTAACTTTCTTGTTTTTTTATAATAATATCAAGCAGTTTTGAATAAAAAAATAAAAAAAGAAAGGAGATGAAATGAAATTAATTTTGTTTATTGTTTTTTTTTTCATAAATATTACAATAAATGAAACTTTCCTCTCTCTTTTTTCCCATTTTTCTAATATTTTATTTCTTTCTCTTTTGTTTTCTATCTTCTCTCTTCTTCCTTCGTTTTTTTTCATTAAAATTTAAATTTGGTTGAGGAAACTTAAAATTCAAAATTTTAATTTCGATTCAAATTTTTGAATTTGATTGAGGCATCTTAAAATTTGAATTCTTAATTTTGATTTTATATTTTTAATTTTTTTTTAAAGATTTTATATAAACTATTAAATGAATAAAATGATCTTATAATAATATTTTTATTTTACTAAAAAAATTAAATTAGTTTAAAAAGGTAATTGGATTCTTTTTTTTTTATTTATCAAAATGCGTTTATTTACAGAGTTCATTTAGATACTTTTTATCGCCTGTGCTCTCCTCCGTTAAAAAAATAATCATTTTATATGATGAAAGGAATGCAAATCGGATCTAGCCTAACTTTTGTGCTTCGATTTTGATTTGGTGATTTGATTTTATTTTTGGTTTGGGGTTTCGATTAGAATGCGTTTCAGTTGTTCGATAATCTTCCGAGTACTAAATAAGTATGGTAAATCTATAAGTTTGTAATATATATAAATATAGAATTCAACAAAAAAATTAAAAATTAATTTAATATAATGTTTACCTCAATAAAAAATAACTTGACCAACAATAATAATATGAAATAAAATCTAAAATTTTTATATTTTATATTTCAGAACTTCCGTGACTTTTTGGCTCATTCTAAGTTATCAAAACTCTATACTCTTTAAAAATTTTGGTGGTTTTAATAATATTAATTTAGAGTTGAAATGTAGTTCTAAAATAAGAAATTTTGTTTGATTAAAAAGAGTAACCAAAAGCCAAAAATTCGGGGCTTAAAATATTGAGAATCGTCACAACTTGCCCAAAATTTCAAAATTTTCTGTTTCAAGTAGGCTACTTTGAGAGCTTGGTTCTTTTAAAACAACACAATTTGGCTTGAAAAACGTACTAATAGAATGATCGCATTTCATACAGTAGAAATTATCTCACGTTCCACAAAAATAAGCAATAATAAAAGGTTTTAGAAAGCCTTAAATTTAGTTATCCAAATTTTTTGAAAGCCTTCAATTTGGAATTTTGACTTAGGTTTAGTGAAAATATGGTGAAAAGCCAGTTAGGAAAGAACCATTAGAAGGTGCACATACAAAAGACAGACCATTTGGTGCCTTTGGGAATATTGAAAGCAAAGAACGTAGCGATTTTACATCCAAAACTTTAGATTTATCAAACGAGTTTGGTGGTTACATTTTTTTCTTATATGAAAATGTTAACATAGAGGCAATGTTTTTTTTTTTCTTTGCCAGTATAGTTCTATTTGAATCGGAGGTGATATTCAAATAAAACACTATCAACAATATCAATTTCAAACTTTAAATATAGTCCGAATGTATAACAAAGAAATCCACTTCTTTTTTTCCAAATATGTAACACTCCTTACCCGTATTCAACGCCGAAATAGGGTATGACGCATTACCGGACTTAACTTGCTTGAACATACAACCTTTGGGCTATAAAATTCATTCCAATTAAAAACTTTTTCATTTACAATCGTAACATCCCTATCATGGGTCTACGAGACCCATTACATATTCTCGGGATGTTAAAGGACCAAACCAGAACTTTTAAACACTTAGAAAATTTTGACATAAAACAGGGCCGCACGCCCGTGTTCTTGGCCTGTGCTCCACACGGCCTATACACGCCCGTGTCCTCACCCGTGTGTAAAAACCTGAGTATTATATTTGTGACGTTAGCAACCTCATAAGGGTCACACGGCCTAGGCATAGGCCCGTATGACTAGCCCGTGGTCGACACTGACTTATAACACTAACTTGCAGGGGACACACGGCCTATTAACACACCCATGGGGATGACCGTGTGACGCACACGGCCTAGACACATGCCCGTGTGTCTACCCGTGTGGACAATTTGAAGGCTATTCTCCATGCCAATAGCCACCCTGAAACATAAGCACACATATTCCAACACAAGCAGCCCATAACATGACAATAACACACTATGAAGGATCACTAAACATCATTTGCATAAACTTTCACATCATAAAACTCGTTACCATTAAAATATGAAACTTGATAAATATCGACCAATTCCTAATGACCATATACAAAATGACTAAGTCCCTATACATGTTATAAACTCAAAAGGTTTTGCATTCACTTATACCTAACATGATAGCTTGATAGTGTGATAGCATCTCCGGCGATCTCCAACCCGAGCTAGTATAAAACCCTACATGATATGAGAAAGGAAGGGGAGTAAGCTATAAAGCTTAGTAAGTATGTATGTAAATAATAAACAATTTATCACCATGCTTTTAAAAATCCTTATTTTGAGTTCTCAAGATAATGCCATCATTATTGCATAATCTTTCTCAATTCACTTATATTCATCTGGAGCTGTCTACTAGAGTTACAGTCACTAAATTATTTTTTATCCGAAGCTACGGAACTCCAAATTAAGATCCGCTAATTTTCCTTGAAACTAAACTCACATATCTTCTTACCATAAAATTTCCAAATTTTTTGGTTCAGCCAATTAGTACAGTTTATTCTTTAAAGTCTCCCCTATTTTGTTGTCTGATAGTTCCGATCCCTCTTCACTAAAAATAAATTTTCTTGTAGTACAGGACTCGAATATGTTTCCGTTTGTTTCTCTTGAAAATAGGCTCATTAAAAAATTCAAGAATATAAATTTTACCCCTTTATTATTTTTGTAAAATTTTTAATGAATTTCTCAAGTCGGAACAGGGGATTCCGAAATCATTTTGACCCGGACTCACTAAAATCCAAATATCTCATCATATGAAATTCTTTTGCTTATTCTGTTTCTTTTTTACAAAAATAGACTCAATAAGATTTAATTTCACATATTATTAAACTTATAATTCATTTTCCACCATTTTTGATGAATTTTCAAAGTGATACAACTGCTGCTGTCCAAACTGTTTTGTTGCTAACTTTATTAAGTTTTCTTTGTATTAATTCTAATTTACACATTTATAATACTAAAGCATATCCATAGTTAGCCATGCCACTAGCTAGTCATCATCAAATATTTACAAGCCATTCATTAGCCCATTCAAATCACACATCAACAACAATATAAGTCTCAAATGCTTGGGCTTACTTACTCATACTTGTTCTTACTCATCACATGTTACATAATAATTTCATACTTGTATTATAATCATGGTACCTGTATCACTTAATCACTTAGATTAGTACATTTTGCTAATGCAAACATAAACTCAATCCTCATCCTTCTTAACTTGAATAATGCTCTTAATCAACTTTGAGTAACTTAACTTGCTAATATCATTACTTGATTAACTTTCTTGTACCTTTTTCATGCTTTACTCTTTTGCCCGATGAATTAGTCGGAATAACGGAGGATGCTCAATCTCATCAAACATGGGTCTCGATGCCAATGCCATGTCCCAGACATGGTCTTATATGGGATCGCCTCATGATGCCGATGCCATATCCCAAATATGGTCTTACACGGGATCTCTTAACTCGGTGTCGATGCCATGTCCCAGACATGGTCTTAACGAGACCCTCCTTGTGTGTTTCCTTTGGAAACTTACCATTGCCATGTCTTGACATGGTCTTACATGGTATCCTTGCCTCATGAAACTTGTCAATGCCATGTCTTGACATGGACTTACATGATATCTTTGCCTTAGGAACTCACCAATGCCATGCCTTGGCTTGCACTTACATGGGATCTTTGCCTTATAATATCTTATCAATGCTATGTCTTGACATGGACTTACATGATTTCCTTGCCTTAATGCCGATGACATGCCTTGACATGGTCTTATACGGGCTTTCCTTGTCTCATGTTGTGAATTAGGCATCCTCAGTATTCCAAACTTCAACCGGGACTTTCTTTTTACTTATTCTCATTAATTCCTTGTTTAAACATTATTAAACAACCTCATGGGAATAATGTACAATAAATAACATAATAAGTAAGTTAATGAAAATACTTATAAAGCCTTAAATTCATACAGACTTACCTCGGTACTCAAAATGTGTGTGGATGCTCGGTTTATTCCAACACTTTATCCTTGCCTCGGTTTCGGTCTGAGCTTCATTTTTCTTGATCTATAATAACAATTTTACTTGTTTAATACTCAAATTAATTAAATTGACTCATAATTCATACTTTGAAAAAATTACGATTTTGCCCCTAAACTTTCACATAATTACACTTTTGCCCCAAGGCTCGTAAAATGATTTTCATTCAACTTTCTTGTATTTCAAGCCTAGCCGAATCATTTTCTTAACTACAACAGCCCCTAATTTTCACTATTTCACTCATGTATGACCAATTTCATAATTTTTGCAATTTGGTCCTTTTATGCATTTTTCATGAAAATCACTTAGAAAAAGATGTTTATCATATATCAAACTTTCATATTCTTCCATAAATCATCAAAACACATGCATGTCATACATGATTAAATTTTTTAACACAAACCCTAGCTCAAAATAATGGTAGAAATAGCTAAACCGAGTTACGGGAATCTCAAAAATGTAAATAACATTAAAAACGAGGCTTGGATGCACTTACTATTGAGCTTGAAAGCTTGAAAACCCTAGCCATGGCTTCCCCCATGCTAAATTTGGCCAAGGAAGAAGATGGACAAAGGTTTTTGGCTTTTATTTTGTCTTTTAGTCTATTTAATTACCAAATTACCAAAATGCCCCTAACTTAAAAAAAATCCTATTTCACTTATCTAATGTCCATTTTTGTCCAACAATTTAACCAATGGTCTAATTGCATTTAAGGACCTCCAATTTAAAATTTCATAGAAATTGGACACTTCTAACATGTAGAACTCAACTTTTGCACTATTTACAATTTAGTCCTTTTGACTAAATTGAGTGCCCAAACGTCGAAATTTTCGAACGAAATTTTCACGAAATCTTTCTATGAAGTCGTAGACCATAAAAATATAATAAAAATAAGATTTTCCTCAACAGATTTGTGGCCCCAAAATCACTATTCTGACTAGGCCCAAAATTGGGCTGTTACAAAATACTTGGTGGTTACATTTTAAATAACCATTAAACATTATTTTGAAATAGTATTTTTTAGTTGTTAAAACTAAATTCATTTGGAGTTGAATCAATCACTAAAAGAAAAGGAAAGAGCAATAAAGTAGATATAATTAAGTATTAAAAAGATCGCCACGAACAATTGTCACGATGTCAGCGACAACGGTGAGAGTGAGTGAGACTTTTGGGCGACAAAATCAAAAAAGGAAAAAGGAAAGTAACATCACACAATATTTTTTTTAATGTTTCCTTTTCAAATTCCCCTACATCTAAATTTATTTTAGGTTTTGTAAGCTGACAAATAGATTGATGAGGAAAAGAGTTGCACTCTAGTGGTATCAGTTGGCCCGAGGGACAGTGATGTGTCATGTAACTAACTAAAGATACAAAGGCAAATGCACCTATCGGTAAATAGTATAGCTATGGTGAGTAAAGATATCGTATCCACGAGGACTAAAAGTACTAGTAATTACCGTTTTCCTATTATTTAGTCAACAATTGGGATGATTGGTTTAAACTAAAATTATTAAATTAATTTAACTAAAGAACTCAACAAAGAATAAATCAGGAAAATAATTGAATAATAATCAATAAGAGAAACAATACCCAGGAAAGAATCCACCTAGACTTCATCTATTATTATGAATCTGAATTAACGAATTATTCACTTGGTATCTTGATCAGTACAAATCCCTAAATTATGTTAATATCTCTTTCGAGAGTAAGAGCAACTAACACTAGGTTGATTAACTAAAATTTCTTCCTAATTAAAACCCCTATTGTCGCATTAACTCGATCTATGAATTCCCCTATTAGATTTGACTCTAATCCAGTAGATTTATGTCGTCCTATTTCTAGGATTGCATGCAACTCCATTCAATTATGCTAGATCTACTCTTAAATAAAGACTTTTCCTCCTCTGATTTAGGCACATTAAACATGAATAATATCCCGAAAATATTAAAACAAGAGATAAGCACACATAACTGAGAACAAGAATCAAACATTTATCACATAAAACAGATTTCAAATAATAGAATTCATCATAGAGTTCGTCTTCCCTAAGTATTTAGGGAGTTAGTTCATAACTGCGAATAAAAACATCATAAAGACAGAAAATCCATAGAAATAAAGAAACTCATAAAAACTTCAGAAACAAATTAAAAGGAGGTCTTCAATCTTGATAGAATTCTGCTTCAGAGTTCTCTAATGGTGTTCTTCGAGTTTTTTCTTTAATATTCTCTAGTGGCTCCCTATTCTCTTTTTCTATTTGGTATTTATAGACTTTAGAATGCCCAGAAAGCTTATAAATTGTGTTTTTCGCGTATTTGGTATGCGAGTCGCGAAATTGACACTGTCTGGCACATGGCCGTGTGTCCAGCCCGTGTGGCTCACACGACCATGTGGGAAAGCCCAGCCCGTGTGGCTATTGAAATCTGTTGTATTTGTCTGATTTTGGCTCATTTCACTCCCAAATTCTCTCCTAAGTATAGAAACATGAATTTTAAAGGACTAGGAGCATAAAATTCGCCAATTTGCATACATTAAGAACAAGATTAAAATATGTTACTTTTATCACTTATCAAATATCCCCACACTTAAGCGTTTGCTTATCCTCAAGCAAAATCCTCAACCCACATTAAAGTTAACCTTTCTCAACTTCTTATTTTCATCAATAATATCTGAAAAATAATTTACAAAAAATCATGCATTGGCAATTCAACTAAAAGGGCGCTAAAGGTGAAAATAATCCAAGTTGAAATTTTTTAAAGCATCAAAACATATGTGTCTCGTCTCATATAAGTAATTACCTCTCATTCGAAATCAACAAAAATTGAAATCCTCAATAAAGATTCACTCAAAGCACTCAAAGTGTTATGGTTCAAGAAATATGCACTCAACAGTTGAACAAGAAATGTCATTACCATAGGCTTGCTTGAAAATCAAACTTCCACCAATATAAAGTGATATGACATACAAATCAAGCGGTCTTTAAGAGGTTGTAATGGGGCTTAGGTTAATGGTATGGAAAAAGACTAGATAAGTTGGTTATAATCAAGATCAAGTTTATAAATTGCCAAACTAGAAATAAAATAATCAAATGTTGAATTAAAAGAAAGTGCTTCAATCAAGACTAAACAAGAAAGAAATGAGTTTCTCAATCAAAATATGCAACTAATTACTTAAGCTTAATCAACTAAACATTAAATATAATTTTTTAACTGAGAATAATATTAGGTTCAACAACTCAAACAAAAGAACAAAGTTAGGCAACTAACCAAATCAAATCTCAACAAAAAGGTAGTCAATAAACGGGAAAGAGACACACAAAAAAATGGGTTATGGGTTAACATTAATGAGTTAATCAAGAAAATGTGTGTTAGGCTCAATGGGGTTCACTACGGGTTAATTCAATAGGTAGGCTTTTTACAAGTTAAGTGGGTTAAAACCTAAGTGCCTCTATCATCTCAGTATATTAAATCAAATGTGTGGTCTCGACATGCATAATCGAAGCAAGTTCTAGAATAACAAATCAAATTGACTCACTCATAACCAATAATAAAATGAACATGAAATTTTTTTGCTCTATAGGTTCAAAGTCTCACAAAAAATCATGGTTTTGATGTCAAACTCACAAATTTGAAACTTCAATTCAGGGAAACAACCTAAAATATTTAGTTTTTAAAAAAACTTATCATGATTGACTCTCTCATGTCTTAAAGTGTAAATAAACCAATACACAAATATCTACAAATTATTCCAAAACAACATCAATAAAAATACCAAATCGATAACAATTCACTCTAATGGAAGTATGAGAAAAGTACTTAAACACAACAAATAACTCAAGGATTTTCTAATAATTATATAAATAACCTCCCCACACTTAAGATGTACATTTTCCTTAATTTAAAAAAAATATACAAGCACAAAATGAGCAAAATATCATAAGAGGGAGAAAATTGAAATTGCCTTGAATATGGATGACACTGCCAGAATAGTGAAAATCAGAATTGTAGGCAAATGAAAATGTAGTGCATGATCCTAAGAAAACTAATAAGAAAATAAGCACAAACAATGAACAAGATTAAGAGGTTACAAACTCAATTAGAAACAACCACAAAAATAAAAACAAAGTTCAAAAGAGGATAAACGGAAGAAGTCTAATAAAAAAAGTAAAAATAAAAAGTAAAAATAAAAATAAAATTGAAAAGAAAAGAAATAAATAATATCAGTGATTTTCATCGTGAGAGGCATCAAGATCGTGAGGCAGAGGCTCAAAAGAACAAACGTGGAGATGCTGACAGATCTGCTACAAAGTCGCATCAATACTGTCGAACTGCTCAAAACAATACTACTCAAAATGAGTAAATCACTTGAAAAGGTCTACAAGGGTAGCAACAATAATTATAGGGTGACTGAGAGGTGAATGATGAGGTGGATCCTTGTAGTGGAAGGGGACATCATCTGTAACAGCCCGATTTTGGGGCTAGTCGAAACAGTGGTTTCAAAACCACTAAATCGAGGTCAGAGAAAATTATTTTAATATTATTTTATGTGTTATAACATGATAATATGAGTGCATGAAAATTTTGATGAATTAATTTCAGTGATTGCAAGCTTAATTTTGAAAAAGGACTAAATCACATAAAGTGCAAAAGTTTTATTCTGCAAGCTAAAGGAGTCTAATTGTAACATCCCGATTTAGGGCCTAGTCAAAATAGTGGTGCGAGACCACAAATCCGAGGTCTATGTATGAGTTTTTGAGATTTATGCTATGTATGCATGCTAGTGTGAAAGTTTCATGAAGCAATTTTGTGAAATTTTGGTTGAATTGTTCAAAAGGACTAAATTGCAAAAGTTGAAAAATGTGAGATTCTAGAAGCTATTTGTGTGAAATGGCTTTAGAATATATATTAGAGGTCCTTAAATAGCAATTTACCCAAATTCTAATTTTTGGACAAAATTGGGCATGGATTAGTTAAAATAGGAAGTTTAACAAAAAGGGCATTTTGGTCATTTGGTAATTAAATGATTAAAATGGGAGAAAAGATGATAAAATTCATTCATCTTCTTCTCCAAGGTTGTTGAAAATTGGGAGAGCCATTGTTAGGGTTCTTCAAATTTTTCAAGCTTGCTAGTAAGTGCATCCAAGCCCCGTTTTTGATATTCTTCGTATTTTTGAAGTCCTAGTTGTATAAATAAGCTATTTTTAGCTATTTGATGAGCTATATTGAATGTTCAAAAATGTGGCCATGTATGACATGCATGTGTGTTGATGTTTTATGGAGGATTATGAAAGCTTGATGTAGTAGAAACATCTTTTGTTAAGTGATTTTCCATGAAAATGTATGTAGGGACTAGTTTGTGAAAGTTTTAAGTTTGGTCATACATGTGTGATTTAGTGAGAATTGGTGAATGCTTTAGTTGAGTAAGTGATTCGGCTAAGCATGAAAGGCTAGAAAGTTGAATAAAAATCACTTTACGAGCCTTGGGGCAAAAGTGTAATTATGAGAAAGATTAGGGGCAAAAGGGTAATTTTGCCAAAGTATGAGATAAGTGTCAATTTAGTCAATGTGTGTATTGAATAAGCTGATTTATTCATTATAGATCAAGAAAGATGAAGCCCAGATCTAAACCGAGGCAAGAGCAAGGTGGTGGACTAGATTGCATATTTCTATACTTTTGAGTATCGAGGTAAGTCCATGCTTAAACAATGCATTCATACTTACAATTTCTTAATGCTAGTTAGTGTGTAGCATGATTGAGAATGATTAAAAACCTATGTAGGATGAATGAGGTAGAATTTGTGAATGGATGTATGGTTAAGTAAGTAGATGTGTGAATGTGTAGTGAGAATGCTAAATGGTGGGCTAAGTGCGATACCATCCTAATGCATATTGACGATAAGCTGGCTATGTGCGATGCTATCGTTAGGTATATCGTTTAGTAGGCTATGTGCGTAACCACTATGAATACCTTTGTGGTAGGCTAAGTGCGATACTACCTTATTAATTGATTGTGGTGGACTAAGTGCGAAACCACCGAGAAATTAGCTGTGTGGATTAGTTGCGAGGATTAGCTGTGTGGTTATATTATTGAGTTAATTAGCTGTGTGGATGAATTATCGAGAAATGATGTTGTGTTGTATATTGTGTAACTGTGATATTGAATGCAGGGGTGCATTTCAATGGTTATGAGTATGTGACTCATGGTGTGTTGGAAATGTGGTAAGGAATAGAAAGAGTAAGCATTGCTGTACATTATATGTTAGTATGATGCTAATTGTTGTTTAGCTTATACTATGATACTTAATTGTTTATGTGTAAACTTACTAAGCTTAAAGCTTACTCCCTTTCTTTTCCCTTGTCTTATAGAGTAAAAGTGTTGAATCGAGATACGAGGATCAATTGGAAGATCATCCACATTATCAGCACACTCTGGTACATGAGACTCAATTTTTTGTATGACAAGTTAGTGAATTTTATTGTTAATGGCTAAGATGTGTTGGCCTTTAGATGGATAGTCTATTTTGTATAATGCCATAGTAGTTGTTTACCTTATTTATGAAAAGATTGTAGTTATCTATGTGAGATTGCACTTCAATTTGAGTTGATTATGGATGTGATGAATGAATGCATATTGTGTATGCTAGAGGGGTGAAAGGAACTTAGCACATAGCTTTGTTTTTTTTCCATGTGGATAGACTTACGGACGTGTGTCTAGACCATGTGTGACACACGGTCAGCCTACGGGCGTGTGACTTGGCCGTGTGTCCCCTGCATGTTAATATTTTAAGTCAGAATAGACTACGGATTAGCCACACGGGCGTGTGCATAGGCCGTGTAAGTTTAGTCAGTGTTGGCCACGGGCTAGCCACACGGGCGTGTGACTAGGCTTTGAGGCCATGTGTATGTAGTCAGTATTCACCATGGTTGTGGAGCATGGGCGTGTGGGGCTATGCACGGGTGTGTCTCTTCTTGCACGGGCGTGTTAACCCTGTACAAAAGAGAAAAATTTTAAGATTGGAAAAAGTTCCGATAAAGTCTCGGGAGCCCTCGTGTGTATGAGTGAGGCCTCATAAGTCGAGATTGAGGTTGTTGAGGTGACTTAAGAGAGTAGTCACGATGAGCTTAAGTGGCGATCAAGTGGTTTTATTACGGTAATGCCTCGGGCTCGGTTCTGGAGTAGAACTCGGGTAAGAGGTGTTACACTAATAGCTATAAAATATTAAATTGGAGGTCCTTAATGTGCAATTAGACCCTTAGGGATGTGTAGGCCGGCCAGAGAGACAAGTAAATAAGATTTTCAAAGTGTAGGTGAAGTTTTGGTGATAAATTGACTAGTAATAATAAAATAAAGATAAAATGATATCATCTTTTCATCTTCTTCCTACAACCACCCAAAATTTCAGCAAAGAGGGGCTTTGGAAAGCTTGAAAATTTTCAGCCACTTAAACCCTTGCAAGTAAGTGATTTTAATGGCTATCTTTGATAATTTTTTTACTTTTGGAACCCTTGTGGCTTAAGCTGGCTAATGAGGGGATTATTTTGCAATATGGTTGAGAGTCTAGGGTTTTGCCATGAAAACATTTATGTTGTTTGCTGAATTTTTACGGAAGAAAATGAATCTTAGTTGTTAAATAAACAACTTTTGTGAAAGGATTTTCCATGAAAACACCTAAAATGGACCTTTTTGTAAAGATTGTAAAATAGGTAGTAAATGTGTGAAATAATTGGAATGGTGAGTTGCTATAAGTTTATTATATGTTCGGCTAGGCTTGGTGAGTAAGGAAATTTGATGAAAATCTATTTACGAGCCTAGGGGTAAAATTATAATTTTTTAAAAGTCTAAGGGCAAAACGTTAATTTTGCCAAAGTAGGAATTTTAAAACGTCTTGATTTATGCGGTGATTAAATAAGTGAAATTGTCATTATAGATCAAGAAACACGAAGTCCGGATCGAAATCGAGGAAAGAACAATGTGGTGGACTAAATCGAATAAATATACATATTTTGGTACCGAGGTAAGTTTGTGTGTAATAAAGCTACATAATGTTATTATGTTTTTAAATGCTTGATATCATGAGAAATGCATATATTCTCTATGAAATTGGTTAATGATTTCTCGATGAAAGTATGCTGAAATTTTGTTAAGTCGAAGTCTTGGTTGAACCTTAGGAATAGCAATGATACCATTGTCACGACATGAGATTAATGAGGTCCCGTATAAGACCATGTCTAGGACATGGCCTCAGCACCGAAAGGAGATCCCGTATAAGATCATATTTGGGATATGGCATCGACATCGAGCAAAAATTTCGTGTAAGACCATGTTTGAGACATGGCATCGATATACGATCCCGTGTAAGACCATATCTGGGATATGGCATTGGCATCGAGATGTGATCCCATGTAAGACCATATGGCATCAGTATCGAGATGTGATCCCATGTAAGACCATATCTAGGATATGACATTGGAATTGTATTACATGTATGATTATTCTTGTGTATCCTCAAGTATTCCAAGTGGTTCAACATGATAAGGAGTTAAGTTTATGTTGAAGATGAAATTAGTACTAAAGTTATGTGATAAAGTGATACAGGTACATGTAAGTAACTTATGAGAAATGTGTCTGATATGTGATATGTGATTGGTAAGAGGAAGCATGATTAAGTTATGGCAATGTGCTTGAGAATTTGTGTTATTACTCAATGTAATGTATGGATGTTATCATAAGCCTTTATGTTGCTATTTATTTCATGCAAACTTACTAAGTTTTATGCTTACCCCTCTCTTTTCCATTTCTTATAGTATTGTCAAGCTAGCTCAGGGATCGAAGAAAGTTAGAGGCTCGATCACACTATCAATTAGAACATTTGGTATAGTTAGACTTATCTTTTTGAGTATGGCATGTATAGGGACTTAGTCTTTCTAAAATGTCATATTGTTTTGGCCAAATGTGTTGGCTTAATTTGGAGATGAATTTATTTTGTATAAGGCCATAATTAATGGATAATTATTATTATTAATATATGAAAATGATGATGTTTATCATGTATGTGCAAATTGCATGGTTGAGTAATTGTTATAGTTGTACAGGAATAAATAGGTTGCTTGATGTGGCTTATGATGGTGCAAGTAGGGGCGGCAGAAAGGGGCTTGGTAAATAGCCTTGTTCTTGTCCACACGGGTAGACACACAGGCGTGTGTCTAGGCCGTGTGTAACAAACAGTCTGCCCCATGGGCGTGTGGTTTGGCAGTGTGTCCCCCTACATTCTAAACTGGCAAAATAGAATGCCTAATAGTAACCACACAGGCTGAGACACGGCCGTTTGTCTCAACCGTGTGGAAGACACGGTCATAGGACATGGGCGTGTACCCAAGCCGTGCGAAGTCTGCACCTGAATTTAGGAATTTAATTTGCCACACGGTCTAAGGACATGGGCGTGTGCCTTGGCCGTGTGACCTTATTAGCTTGGTGACGTTAGAAACAGAATGTCAAGGTTTTTGCACACGGGATAAGACACGGGTGTGTCATGGCCGTGTGAGGGACACGAGCCATGGACACGGGCGTGTGTTAGACCGTGTGAAAACCTCTGTAGGTTCAAGTTGAGATAATAAATTCCCACAGACATGTCACACTTCCACACGGGCGTGTGCCCCTGTTTTTAATAATATTTTCCAAGTTTTCCAAAGAACTCGATTTGATCTCGAAACGTTTCTAAGATGTGTTTTGGGCCTCATAGGCCTATATTAAGGATGTTAAGAGGAAGTTTTAAAAGTTTTAAATTTGAACGGACTTTTATGATTCGAATTTGTATGTGTGCATGTGTTTAAGTTAGGTAACGCTTCGTACCCTGTCCCGGCATCAGATACGAGTAAGGGGTATTACATTTAGTAGTATTTAAGCTATGGTTTAGTCGATTCTCAAACTAACCTAACATGTGTATGAGTCTAGCTATACATGCCATATATGAATTATGATAGTGTGAAGACTCTTGACGATTTAAATTATATTTTCATATAGTAAATGGATCTCGACAGAGCAGAGGCGGATGATGTGGAAAGTAACGCGCTGGCCCCCGCCCATGGGACGATGCCAATTGAAAATAAGAATAGACCAATGACTGTAAGTCAGAGAGGAGGAGAAGAGGAACCTTTCTCCATATAATGAATGCCTGGTATACGGAGTTCGTTCGAACGAACCCGAACATGCAACCCCTCCACCCCCACCCCCACCTATTCCTCAGTCTACCCCTGTAGCTCCCCAAGTTGTAGAAGTGGTAAGAAGAGAGAAGCCCCCTGTTGATAGAATTCAGAAGCAAGGAGCTGAGGAATTTCGAGCTAATAAAGATGATGATCCAAAAAGAGCAGAATTCTGGCTTAAAAATACCATCAAGGTATTTCATGAATTGTCTTGCACACCCGAAGAGTGCATGAAATCTGTCATGTCTCTCTTAAGAGATTCGACCAACTAATGTTGGAATACCCTTGTGTCGGTTGTACCAAGGGAAAAAGTTAACTGGAAATTTTTCCAAGAAGAGTTTCGAAAGAAGTATATTAGCCAAATATTTATCGATCAGAAAAGAAAAGAATTCCTTGAACTAAAATAAGGCAGAATGACGGTAACCGAATATGAGCATGAGTTTGTAAGGCTTAGTAAATACGTCTAGGAGTGCATATCCACTGAAGCCATTATGTGTAAAAGGTTCGAGGACGGGTTAAATGAGAATATCCGCTTGTTTGTTGGTGTCCTAGAACTAAAGGAATTTGTTGTGCTAGTAGATAGAGCTTGCAAGGCCGAAGAATTGGCCGAAGAGAAAAGGAAGGTTGAGATTGAGTCTCGTGACTCAAGGAAGAGACAATTGGGTAAGGCATTTCAATCCTCGTCTAAGAAATCCAGAGATTTCACTATTCGATCAGTTGCTTCGGTGGGGCTCTCAAACAGAAGCAAAGGAAAACAGTACTCGGGTTTTAAAGCTTAGACCACTTAGGTTGCTAGTGTTAGTAATGCTCGACCGAGTAGACCGAAATGTTCATAGTGTGGCTGATGTCACCCTAGGGAGTGTCAAGCAAATAAGAGAGCTTGTTTCAAGTGTGGATCCCCAGATCATTTTATTAGAGATTGGCCCGAGATGGTTGAAAAAGAGAAATCTCAGAGTGCAAGATCTAGAAGTACTACTAGAGGAAGGTCACAGAGAAATTCGGGAAATGGAACGAGTAGTAAGAATACACCTAGAGAGCAGACTACAAGATCTGAGGGTATAGCGCTTGCGAGAACTTATGCCATTCACGCTCGCGAAGAGGCGTCCTCCTCTGATGTGATTACGAGTACATTTTCTCTCTGTGATACTCATGTTGTTGCTTTAATTGGTCTGGGATATACCCACTCATATGTTTGCATGAAATTTGTAGCTAGTATGAACATGCCTGTAGAGTCTACAGAATTCGTGATAAAAGTGTCAAATCCCCTAGGCAAATGTGTGTTAGTTGATACAACATGCAAAGATTTCCCTTTGATGATTAGAGGTCATTATTTTTTGGCTAATCTCATGTTATTGCCGTTTGATGAATTCGATGTAATTCTTGGTATGGATTGGTTAACTGCTCATGATGTGATAGTAAACTATGGAAAGAAATATATTAAATTGAAATGTGAAAATGAGGATACTCTTCGTGTGGAACTAGATGAACAGAACAAATTGTCTATAGTGATTTCTTTTATGTCTGCTCAGAAATATATAAGAAAGGGTTATGAAACTTACCTTGCCTTTGTGATGAATGCCAAAGAGTCTGAGTTAAGAATTGAATCAGTACCAATAGTATGTGAGTATCCAGATGTATTTCCGGAAGAATTGCCTAGGTTGCCTCCGGTTAAAGAGATTGAATTTGGTATTGAGTTAGCCCCTGGTACTGCCCCCATTTCAATTGTTCTGTATAGGATGACTCTAATCAAGTTGAAAGAATTGAAGGCACAGTTACAAGAGTTGACGAATAAAGGTTTCGCAAGACCGAGTTATTCTCCGTGGGGTGCTCCCGTATTATTTGTGAAAAAGAAAGATGGTTCCATGATATTATGTATAGATTATCGGCAACTTAATAAAGTAACCATAAAGAACAAGTACCCATTGCCAAGGATCGATGATTTGTTTGATCAATTAAAGGGAGCCACTGTGTTTTCCAAGATAGACTTGAGGTTCAGTTATTATCAGTTGAGAGTCAAAGACTCAGATGTATCGAAAACCGTATTCCGGACAAGGTATGGTCACTATGAAATTCTAGTTATGCTTTTGGTTTGACCAACGCTCCTGCTGTATTTATGGATTTGATGAACTGCATCTTTCGACAATATTTGGATAAATTTGTTGTAGTCTTTATTGATGATATATTGATTTACTCTCGTGATGAGAACAAGCATGCTGAGCATTTGAGAACGGTTTTGGCACTTTGAGAGATAAACAGTTATATGCCAAGTTTAGTAAAAGTGAATTTTGAGTTAAGGAAGTTGGATTTTTGGGGCACATTGTTCCGGGTGACGGTATTCGAGTTGACCCGAGTAAGATTTCAGTGATTGTTGATTGGAAATCGTCGAGGAATGTTTTCGAGGTTAGAAGTTTTCTAGGCCTAGCTGGTTATTACCGACTGTTTGTCAAAGGATTTTCTATGATAGCTACCCCAATGACGAGGCTACTACAAAAAGATGTGAAGTTTGAGTGGACAGAAAAGTGCCAACATAGTTTTGAGAAACTAAAGACATTGTTGACTGAAGCTCCAGTTTTAGTACAACCTGAATCGGGAAAGGAATTTGTGGTCTACAGTGATGCATCCTTGAATGGATTGGATTGTGTACTCATGCAAGAAGACAAGGTGGTAGCTTATGCCTCTAGATAGTTAAAGCCGCACAAGAAGAATTACCCGGCCCATGATTTGGAATTAGCTGCCATCGTATTTGCATTGAAGATTTGGAGACACTATTTGTATGGCGAGAAATGTCGGGTATTCACTGATCACAAAAGTGTAACAGCCCGATTTTGACCCTAATCAGGACGGTAGTTTTGAGACCAAGAAATCGAGTCAGAAAAATATTTTAATATTATTTTCTATGCTCATTATGTGTGAATTGATGTGTGTGAAAATTTTGTATTAAAATTTGATCGTTTTGGTGCTTAATTGTGAAAAAGGGCTTAATCGCATAAAAAGAAAATTTGGTGGTTAAATGTGTAAATGTTGAATTGTTGATGTTTTCATAAATTGGAGGTTTTAAGTAGCAATATGACCATAAAAGGATGGATAGTGGCCGGTTGGTATGCATGTAATAGTAGTTTGATTTGTTTATTATATTATATTATTATGATATAATTTAATATGATAAAATAAGATAATGGATTAAAGATGAAAAGTGTTCATCTTTCTTCATATTTTTGACCGAAAACAAAAGAAAAGAGAAAGAAAAAGACCTAGCTCCATTCGGCCTTGATTGAGCTTGATTAAGGTAAGTGTTTAGCTCGGTTTTTGATAATTTTTACGTTTTTGATATCGTTGCTATGTGATTTAGCTAGCCCATGCTTGAATTTTTGAATTGGTTGTGTATTTTGTGAATTTCCATTGAAGAAAGCTTGTTGTTTTTGTAGGTTGATGATGAAATATTGATTATATGTGTTAGATTAACAAGTTTTGTCTTTAAATTTTTGATGAAATTGAGTAGTTAGGATTAAATTGCAAAAATAAATTTTTGAGGGACTAAAATGTGAAATAAATGAATTGTATGAGCTTGTAATAAGATGATGAAGATTCGGCCCTAAAGAAGTGTGGTCAAATTTTGAGTATTTTGTGTTTTGTGCAATAGGGACTAAATCGTAAAAATTGTAAATGTCAGGGTAAAATATTAATTTGCCCATTTATGTGTTTTTGGATTAAATTGAATAAAAATATGTTTGAATGAGCTAAATTTGAAATTTATTAGATCAAGAACAAAAAGGATCGGGATTGGATCGGGGAAAGGAGAAGTTAATTGAATAGTCGGAAAACGAAGTCCGTCGATACTCGAGGTAAGTTTTTAAGCAATTGAGTTGCATTGAATTTATTTATAATGATGTAAATGAATTAAATGGAAGTATATATTTATATAATGGATTGCCGAAGGTGATAATGGTTTATGAAATGAATTAGTTGATTCGAAAATAAATATATATGGTTGGAGTTAAGTTTTTATGTATATGTATGAATAAGGAACAAGTTTGAGAGATGCACTAATGTGCAAATTTAACTTCCGAGCACTAAGTGTGCAAAATCAGATAATGAGCATTAAGTGTGAAAATTTTAAAATACCGAGCACTAAGTGTGCGAAATCGGTCGTTATGCACTAAGTGTGCGAATCTAATTTCTGAGCACTAAGTGTTCGAGATCTTGGATTGAATTTTGGTAAGTTGATATTATGAGATGATATTAATTGAAATCAAGTAAGTGTGAAAAATTAGTTTGGATGGAATGTATCAATTAAATATATAGTTCAATTGATATTGGTTGACATGGAGAAATGCTTACAAAATCTCATTAATTTTCTTCATGAATTTCATATATCGTATTCAGTCATGTGGAATTTTGTATAAAGAGTTCATTTGATTAGTTTTAATCTTGAATATGTGATTTATATGGGTTTGAAGTGCAAGAATAAGTTCGGTAAGTAATATATATATGCATGTGAAATCTATTATCGAAGGCTTGGAAGTTCAGCCTTTGGGCTGTGAAATGAGAAAGTTTTCGAAAGGTTATATAAACTATAGTCATGGTTATAAACCTTGATTGTGATTATATTATTTTGACTCTGCTAGTATAATGTTATAATGCATTGTTGTTGTGAAATTGCTTATAACTTACTAAGCTATGATAGCTTACTGTGTGTGTTTATTTATATGGTTTTATAGATTTTGAAGTCTAGTTACGAGCTCGGGGATCATCGTCAAAGTCTATCTCACTATCAACTAACTTTGGTATTTTTTTTTAAGTTGAATTTTTGAAACTATGGCATGTATAGACAAGCTTGTGTTTTGGGTTCGTTTTGAAGATGTAAATATTAAGCCATGTGAAAATGGCTAGAAATGATGTTTAAGTTTATGCAAAATTTTAATCATGATGTATATATATATGTGTAAGTGATGTATTTAGTATATGCATGGTGAAATAGTCTTGGAGGTTGGTATGAATTGTGATTAGCGTTGTTATAAATTGATTCAAATGATTTTGATCAGGTTGATGAATGAGCTTTAGTTGATGATTATAAATTATCTTATGATTAATAGTAATGTCTAGTATATATTAACGTTAAGTTTTATTATATTTGATAAGTGTGATTTTTGCTATGATATAGAAATTTTACTTTTAAGATTGATAGTTAATAATCATAGGAACATTCGAATAGGGTATACCATATTTAGATAGATATGGGTATTGTGCATTTGATATGTTTTTGCATCTATTAAATGTTTTAATTCGGCTTAGGTGATGGGTGTGATAATTGAGTTAAAGGTAGGTCAAATGTATGTTACATGAAGGTTTAATAACATGATCGAATATGAATTAATTCATATTAGTTGTATGAATGAAATTTCAGAATGGTTTAAAACATATAGATTTGAGTGTGTCTTGATTCGGCTAAAGTTTATAGAAATGGCCAAAGTTGATTAAGTGGTCATTACAATAATTCGGTAAAGTTTGCTAAGTCCTATAAACAAAGGTGGTATTATATGTGCTTGTTATGAAACGAAATATGCATGTTTATAACTAAGTGTTTGAATACCATGCATGAAATTTTTGTTTGATATGTGTATTCAGATCAATATGCATATTGATTGGAAGTGTTATGCTCGCTAACCAGCTTGTGAAATCTTTATTTTGATATGAATAAAGAAATGCTAAGATTCAAAATTTGAATAGGTTAAGTGTATTGATGTAGTTAATATGCAAAGCATGTAAAGAAATGAATGCCTGTTCTAGGTTGTATTTGTATAGGTAATGCCTCGTAACCCTAGTTCAGTGACGAATATGAGTTAGGGGTGTTACATTTGATTGGAATCAGAGCTACAGTTTAGTAGGTTCTCAGACTAACGTAGCGTGTGTGAGAGCTATACATGCCATAGATATCTTTATTATGATAGTGTGATGACTTCTGACTATGAAATATGTTTTTCTCCTTTTTATATAGTAAATGGATCTTGATCCCGAGCGGGTTGTAGCTAATGATGTCGTGTAACACCCCGTACCCGATACCGATGCTAGGACTAGATACGAGACATTACCATTCTTAAACTCCCTTAAACATACACTTACGGGCTGTAAAATTTCGTTCTGACTTAAAAACTTCTCTTTCTTAATCTAATCATACACTTCACGGGCCTACGAGGCCTTAAGCACTTATCTGAAAACTTTTGGAACTTAATCGAAAACTCTTCTTCGAAACAGGGTTCACATGCCCATGTGACTTGGAACACGCCCGTGTACCCTTAGACACGCCCATGTCTTCAAACCGTGGGGAGTTACTGACTATATTCACACGGCCTTGACACGCCCGTGGGCTTAGACCGTGTGTTTTTCCTTGATATACTGACTTGATCACACAATCTGGGGCACACACCCATGTTATAACCGTGTGTCATACACGGCTCATACATATGGCCGTGGGAATTGACCATGGCCTATCCTGACTTACAACAATAAGATGCAGGGTACACACGGCCTAGACACACGCCCGTGCGTCCAACCGTGTGGGCACTTATAGGCTATTTACTAAGCCATTTGCCGCCTTGAAAAAAATCATGACCAACTCAAGCTCAATTCAATACATTTTTCATAAACAATACTACATGCTTCATTGACCTCAATAAACATACATACGTAGTCAATTTTGGCCAATTAGTTAGCCACATACAAAAGAATAATAACCTGATAGTCTATACAATTGCCCTTCTTAAAACATGTTCTCAAAATGAATGCTTCATATACATGCCATACTTAGTGAAATAACTTGGCTATACCAAAATAAAGATTGATAGTGTGCTACGAGCTTCGACTCCAACGATCCACGAGTTAGCTTGGTGGGACTATATAGAAAGAAAGAATTAAAGACATAAGCATTTAGCTTAGTAAGTTTGCATGTAAAGTACATATCTATATAATTGCTTATAATAAACCATTTGAAATAACAATGGTATCATAAATTTCAGCTATAGAGCTTACTTACTCATACTGATTCTTACATGTCTCATGGTACTTACTATTCTCATACTTGTAAAGTAAACAAGGTACATGTATCACTTGATCACATTGATCAACATACTTTAATATAATAATCATGATCTCTAATTCTTCATTCATAACATAAATAATACTCAATTTCAACATGATGATAGCTTTGCTTACTTAGCTTTCTTATTATCTCATTTTAACTTTACTCATTTGCCCGATGAATTTCTGTGAATAACCGAGGATACTAAATCTCATCCCACATAACTTGATGCCAAGGTCATATCCTAGATACGGTCTTACATGGAATTTCTCATTTTGGTTTCGAGGCCATGTCTTGACATGGACTTATACGAAGTCTTTACTCGTGAACTGGTCAATGCCGAGCCTTGGCTGGGACTTACATGAAATCTTTCTTGTTCTCACCAATGCCATGCCTTGGCTTGGACTTACATGGGATCTCTTTCTCTTGATAGCTTTTCAATGCCAAGACTTGTCTTGGGCTCACATGATAACTGTTCAATGCCAAGCTTGCCTTGGACTTACATGATATCTATTCAATGCCAAGATTGCCTTAGACTTACATGATAACTGTTCAATGCCAAGTTTGCCTTGGACTTACAGGTTAACTGTTCAATGCCAAGCTTGCCTTGGACTTACATGATAACTGTTCAATGCCAAGCTTGCCTTGGACTTACATGATAACTCTGCTTGATTTCCGATGCCATGCCTTGGCTTGGTCTTATACGGACTTTCTTATCTCATGTGGTAGATCGAGTATCCTGGGAAATTCATCTTCAATCGGGACTTGCTCATACTTAATCTCATTGATTTCTTTGTTTAACATAACATTAAACATTCCATGAAAATAGTGTACATTATACTAAACAATTCAATGATAGAAATCATAAAGCTTAGAAATCATACAAACTTACCTCAATATACAAAATGTATGTAGATATGCAATTTAGTCCTCAACTTTGTTCTTGCCTCGGTTTCAATCTGGGCTTCATTTTTCTCGATCTATAATCATAAATAGACCATTTAATACTCACATTGACTAAATTGACTCTTTACTCATATTTTGGCAAAATTATTATATTTTGCCCCTAAACTTTCTTATATTTGCACTTTTGCCCCTAGACTGGTAAAATGAATTTCATTCAACTTTCTTAAACTTCATGCTTAGCTGATTCATTTTCTCTACCATAACAATAACCAATTCTCACTATTTCTAGTATGTATGACCAATTTTATAACTATTACAAATTGGTCCATACTATCATTTTTCATGAAATTCACTAAGGAAAAGATGTTTATCTAACATCAAACTCTCTTAAACTTCCATAAATGTAACATCCCGAAATTGGGCCTAGTAGGATTGGGTCCATTGGGCCTTGGGCATAGGAGTGTTTAAAATTCTTGAGAACAAGAGAACGACATTATTTCAAGTTAGACTTATTAGGAAGGTGATTTTAGAAAGTTAAAGGGTTCTATGAAGTTCTAGGTTCAAGTTGGGCCTTAGTAAAGTTTTGTGTTTAAGCCTATTAAGGAGAGATAGTAAGTGGCATCAAGGCTTATGGAAATAAAGAGTAAATTACTAGCATAAATGAGCATATGGAAAGGAATAAAAGAAATTGGGGAGTCGAGTAGGTGGATAAAAAAAGGAAATAAAAAAAATAAAGAAGAAATAAAAAAAAGGGTTATGAAAATAAAGAAAAGAGAAGTATCATCTTTTCTTCTCTTCATCACCACCGAAAATTGGCAGCAAACAAGGGTTAGAGAGCTCAAAAATTTCAGCAAACAAATCCTCTAGCAAGTAAGTGATTTTGATGGCTTTAGTTGATAATTTTTGTATTTTTGGAGCCCCCAAAGCTTAAGCTAGCTAATGAGGGGACTAATTTGTAATATGGTTGCGAGTCTAGGGACTTGCCATGAGAGAGTTTATGCTGGTTACAAGGTCTTGAAGGACTTTATCAAAGGTTCAATCGAAAACCTATCCCTCCTAATAAGTGACTCGGATTTTTGGTGCCGCGGAGAGCATCGCATTATAGATTCCGAATAAGGTGTGTAATCCCATACCCTTCCAAATACATGCTTGAAATGGTGTGTAATCTCACACTTCTCTGAAATTTTGCATGAATGTTCTGTGATTTGGTCGAAATACCAAAGAAAACCAGAAATCGGCATCCGGGATCACTCGGGCGGCGTAGGTTCATAATGGTAACCATGTTTTTGAAATAAAATAGTTTTGTTCAATGACAGTGACGTGATTTCCAAAAATCGTGAAAAATAGGAGAAAGGGAATTTCAAAGTGATTAAGATATCAAATTAAAGCTTACTATGTCTATTTTGATATGGAAGAAACGAAAAAGGAAAAAGGAAATTTATATTCAGAGATATGTTAATTTTAGTGAGACTGGTTCTGAATAACTTCGTGGTTCTCTGATCTATTTTGGAAAAATCATATAAAATTGTACAAAGTGAATTATGGGTTATAATTTATATGTATGGATTCCTTGATGAACCTATTTTCAAGAGAAACAAGCTTAAGCAGTATATGAAAACCGTACAGTGAGATATTTGAAATTAAGTCAAAAGAGGTTAGAATCATTGGACAGTGAAACAAGGGAAAGTTTAAGGAATAAACTGTACTAAACGGCTAGGCCAAAAATTCTGGAAAAATTACACTAAGAAGATATATGAGTATAGTTCCAAGGAAAATTTACGGATCTAGATTTTGAGTTTTCTAACTCGAGTTATGGTCAATTTAGTCAGTATGATGCAGATCGACAGTTTAAATTTGTATGCCCCAAATTACTAGATAAGTTTTAGTTACGAGATTACCGAATTACCCTTGGTGGATAAAATTTCTGAATTACCCTTAGAGAGTAAATTACTGAATTACCCTTGGTGGGTAAAATTACTAAAATACCCTTGGAGGGTAAATTACCGAAATACCCCTGGGTTGCGAAATTACCATAATACCCTTAGAGGGTAGATTACCGAATTACCCTTAGTGGGTAAATTATCGAATTACGAAAATGCCTTACGAGCTGAATTATGGAAATGCCCTAAAGGGCCGAAATACGAAATTACTTAATGGGCCGAATTGACATATTGCCTTATGGGCCGAATGGACATATTGATTAATGGGCCAATTTGATATTATGGCTAGATGGGCCAATCTGATATTTTGCTAATGAGCCAATCTGATATTTTGCTAAATGGGCCAATCTGATATTTTGCTTGTTGGGCCTTTTTGATTAATTGTGAAATGGGCCAAATTGTGAAATGGGCCAGATTTGTAATAATTTTTTTTATGGGCCAAATGTGATATATTGCTTTATGGGCCGTTTGATATTTTATATATGGGCCAACTGTAATATTTACTATATGGGCCAAATGTGATATGTGTATAACGGGCCAAGAAATCGCAAGATCGTTAAATGGGCCAAAGTTGCTAGATCGTAAATGGGCCAAAGTTGGCTAGATCGTTAAATGGGCCAAATTGCTATTTCTGACTAATGGCCCAAATTGATAACTTGTAATACGGGCTTTTTGTTGAAATTTACCTTATGAATATATTGTTATGCATTATATATATACATGACTGCATGGGTTGGGATAAATGACGAAGAAAAGAAAGGCCTGTTGCCAAAATCTAGTTCAGTGGCTCTGCCACAAATATTTTAAATGGCCTGTTGCCAAAATCTAGTTCGGTGGCTCTGCCACAAATATTATAATTGGCTTAATGCCTGCTATTGGTGTGTTGGCGGGGTGGATTGACTTGATCCCCACAGGTGTGTTGGTTGGTACGGGGGTGTGTAGCAGATGGAAATTTAGGCTTGGTTGGGAATTGCATAACACATGCATGTTATATATGATATTATGATTGTAATGGGCTTAGGCCCAAAATATTGCTATGTGTGTTCTGACCTAGTGGATGATGGTAAGGGGATTACACACTGAGTTCTTGTAACTCACCCCCCTTTCTCTTAACCTTTTCAGGTAATGCTCAGTGACGTGGACTTGGGCCATGGATGACTCGGTGGAGGCCATACTACAAAATGGTTTAATTTGAAAATTGGATTTCTTTTAGTACTTTTAATTACTTACTATTTTGGGTTAAATGTTGTAATAAGGCCTCTAGAGTATTTTATTATTTGCTTTATGGTTGATATACTTATTATTTGCTTAAACTGTTTAAAACGAGAATTTTTCTAAAAACGTAAATAAAGGTTTTCAGAAATTGTAGTAATAATGTTTTTGTAAGGGAATGATTTTTTTATAAAATACATTTTGAAAATAAGCAAACAAAATTTGAGGTTTTGAATAGCAGAAAGTTTTAAATTCTTTAAGAAGAGTTTATAATGAAAGCATGGTTTTCGAAAAAAAAAAAACTCTTCAATGTGACATGCCAGATTCGGGCCTAACTTCTAGGTCGGGTTTGGGGTGTTACAATAAAACATCATTTAACAAGCATATCATTCATGGGTAGATTTTTAAACATGCATCTTAGCTCATTTTATAGCTAAAAATAGCCAATTCATAATACGAGAGCTTCAAAAATACGAAGAATATTAAAAACGAGGCTAAAATGAGCTTACTAGCAAGCTTGAAAAAAAATGAAGAACCCTAGCTATGGAGTCTCCAAATTTTCGACAATGTGAGGAAGAAGATGAATATATTTTTATCATCTTTTTTCCTATTTTAATCATTTAGTAGACAAATGACTAAAATGCCATTCTCTTTAAAAATTTTCATTTTACTAACTCATGACCAATTTTGTCCAAAAATCATAATTTGGGAAAATTGCTATTTAAGGACTCCCAATTGATATTCTAAAGCTATTTCATACAAAAAGCTTCTAGAAACTCATATTTTGCAACTTTTTCAATTTAGTCCTTTTGGACCATTCAATCACAATTTAGCAAAATTGCTTCATGAAACTTTCATACTAGCATGAAAACATGGCATAAACCTTAAAAACTCATAATTTCACCTCGGATTCATGGCCTCACACCACTATTCCGACTAGGCCCTAAATCGGGCTGTTACATGTCGAGAGTGTGGCACCTGCTCCCGCGCAAGAGACCGCGCTGGTTGAATCTCAACCAGATACGAGTAACCAAGATGAGGGGGCTAAGCAAGCCTTCTTTAGTTTAATGAATGATTGGTTTAAACAATATATCCGGACCAATACGGCTGTTCAACAACCCCTGAACCCTAATAATCCACTTATAGTACCTTTGGTACCTTCGATCGTTAATCTTGAGAGGTTAAATAAGCCTCCTGTTGATAAAATCAAAAAGTACGGAGCTGAAGAGTTTAGAGCCGCAGCTACTGATGATACTGAGCGGGCTGAATTTTGGCTCGATAATACTATTCTTGTCTTTAATAAACTATCTTGTACACCTGAAGAGTGTTTGAAATGTGCTATATCTTTATTACGGGATTCTACCTACTATTGGTAGAACACTTTGGTTTCGGTTGTTCCGAAGGAATGGGTCACTTGGGATTTCTTTTAGACGCAGTTTCGCAAAAAGTATATCAGTCAGCGATTCATTGATCAGAAACGCAAAGAGTTTCTCGAGTTAAAATAGGGTCGTATGATCGTATCTGATTATGAGCGCGAGTTTGTGAGACTCAGCTGTTATGCCCGAGAGCGTGTTGCAACCGAGGATGCTATGTGTAAAAGATTCGAGAAGGGACTGAACGAAGACATAAAATTGCTTGTCGGGATTCTTGAATTAAAAGAGTTTGTAGTACTTGTCGAGCGAGCTTGCAAGGCCGAAGAGCTCAGAAAAAGAGAAAAGAAAAGCTGAATTTGAAGCTAGAGATTTTTGCAAAAGATCAGCAAGTAAAACTTCTCAGATGGCATCAAAGAAGTTTCGAAATGACAATAACCAATCTAAGACTAATGCTGGGATTTCCATATGAGAGCGACCACCAGTGAGTTCACGAGCTACCTCTATTCCTAGTGTTGGCAATACTTGACCGAATAAGCCCGGGTGTCAACAGTGTGGTTGACGACATTTTGGTGAATGTTGGGCGTGTCATGGCCATGTAAGGGACATGGGCCATGGACATGGGCTTGTGTCAGACCGTGTGAAAACCTCTGTAGGTTCAAATTGAGATAATAAACTCACACGGGCTTGTCACACTTCCACACAGGTGTTTGCCCTTGTTTTTAATAACATTTTCTAAGGTTTTCCAAAGAACTCGTTTTGATCTCGAAACATTTCTAAAATGTGTTTTGGGCCTCGTAGGCTTATATTAAGGATGTTAAGAGGAAGTTTGAAATGTTTTAAATTTGAACGGACTTTTATGATTCAAAATTGTATGTATGCATCTGTTTAAGTAAGGTAACGCCTCGTACCCTGTGTCGGTGTAGGATACGGGTAAGGGATGTTACATCATCAGTGAAGTCCTCATGCTCATCATGAGGTTCAAAATGAGATAATCGGTATTAAGGAGGATCTATTCCATGCAATCGCTCGATCATCATCATATGACTCATACTCGATAACCCCTACGGGGTCATCTATCCAACTAGTGTGAAGCAGGAGGACTACTCTAAAGTGTTGAAAAGGCTGAAATGTCATGCAAGGCAAGTCACGTACGGGCCTAAGAAAATAGGACCCTTCCTACTACACTCTGTTTGATGGCGGCAAGCAAGGGCGATGAAGTAGGCAAGATCGAAGGTACGCCCCGTCACCATGCTTCACAAAGAATAAGCGTCTAATGTATCGACGACCTCGGTGCTCCCCCTCAGACCGGTCAACATTTGAGCCAAGATGACATGGATATAGCGCAAAGCTGGAGGTAGTGAAGTCGCCTTCGACTGAGTCAAGTCATAGGATGTCATATTGGCAGTTAGCTATGTCCGGCATAAAGATGGTGAGTAGTGGATATGCCGGTAAAAAGTAAGAAACCCCTCAGCACTCATGAGCTCCTCAGTATAGAGTCCTAAGGCAGCTCTGAAGTCTGGAATGCTCATATGATGCGTCGTACTACCGAGTCAAAAAGTAATAGTACGCGACTCATTATGGCTCGACATCATGTGCTGTAAGAGGAATGTCGAACAAAACTTGAAAGTAAGCTTCGAGTAGGTGAGCTCGATGATGGAGAAGAACCGGTCCCAAGGAGCTGTAGCAATTAGTGCACGGACTTTATCAACTAAATGAATCTGCTCCAGAGCCGCCCAATCAATACATTGGCCTAATTCCATTTGTTATTGTTAGAGATGTTGATAGAGTTCCTCTTGAGGACCCTGTGAAAATTGTAGACACGGATGGCGTACATCGATGGAAGGGCCCGACGATGAGGTCGCGACCGGTGTCTTCCACTTTTTCGAAGCAGGGACAGTGACCTTAGATTTGTTGCGTGTGTTTGTCATGATGTGCCTGAAAAAATCAAATAGCCTAAAATTAGAGAGGCAATAAAATAAGCATCACCAATTAAGCAAATAGAAAGGCCGACGAATCAACGTCCAAATTAAAATACGTCATTAACAATCCTCGCATGATGAACATCAAAATCCAAGCTACCTAAATAGAAAATCTACGCCTAAAATAATATGTATTAAAACCAATCATGCAAAAACTAGTTACTAAATCTACGAAGCATGAAAACTAATCATAAGAAGAAGAAAAACAATAGTAAGAAGAATAATAAGAATAAGCTCAGTTGAATGCTAACAAAAATAATAAAATAAATTAAAAATAAGCAGAAGACAAATGATAATAAAAATAATAATCAAGCTAAATAAAATAACAATGAATAAGAATAATAAGAATAAGAATAAATACTAAAAATAAAATAAAAGAAAGACAAAATAAAATAAATCATAATAAAATAAAATAAAATGAGAAATAAATAGATAAAAAGGGTAAATAGGGAGGAAACCGGTGGGAGAGCGATGACCGGAGTTATGACGGGGGTGGTGGGCACGACGGTCAACACGAGGAAGATAGGGGAAAGTAGCAAGGAAGGGGAAAGGGGAAAAGGACAGGGGAAGATGGAAAGGAAAGGATGCAGGTAAATGAAAAGATGATGAGTGGTGGCTTGGACGCATTTTATCGAAAGAAGAAGGGAGGTAAGGGGTTTTGGGGCTGTGAGGGGCGGTGGATGGTGGTGACAGGGGAAGGGTGAAAAGAGGGAAAGGGGAAGTTGCGTTCGAAGGTAAGGAAAGGGGGTGCGGCGAGGGATGTACGAGAGAACTGAGGTCGGCAGCATCTGGGGCTGTGAAGAACGATGACTAGGGTTTTGTTGTTTGGAGGATTAGGAGGACGAAGACAAAACAAAGAAAAGAATTTAGGGTTTTAAAGGGACACAGTCATGTTTAAGCCCGTGTTAGGCCACACGGCCGTGTCACGCGCCCGTGTGGGGCTTCCTCAGCCTGCGTGTGATTTAAAAGTTAAGCCCTGTCTTCACACAGCCTTAGGCATGCCCGTGTGTCTAGGTCATGTGTGTTATTTCTTCGTTTCTCCCATACCCATGTGCGAGGCCATGCGAGGCCGTGCGAAGCACACGGTCTCACACACGCCCGTGTGATAAGTCGTGTCTCGCACACGACCGTGTCGATAGTCATGTAACTCACTAACTTGTAATTAAATTGAAAAATTCACTTCAGTATCCACACGGCCTTGGACACGCCCATGTGTCCAGGTCGTGTAACTCATGTTAATTACCCCATTCTGCATGTAACAGCCCATTTTCAGTGAAATTAGAACAGTTGTTTTAGAACCACAAATACAATATAGAAATATTTATTTTATTTTAATATCTATAGCATGTTAGTAATATCGTATAAAAATTTTGTTAAGAAATTTTACCGTTTGCATGCTTAATTCAATAAAAAGGACTAAATTGCAAAAGGTGCAAAACTTGAGTTCTATAGGCTAAAAGGGTTTAATAGCTATGAAATTAAATAGTTAAGGGTTTTAAATGGTAATATTACCACTGATAAAGTTAGTGGACATTCTTGGACAAGAATTAAGTGATTTTAATATTTTATGACAAGGTTATTTTTGTAATTTAAGAAATAAAATCAAAATTTAGTAAAACAAATCCACTTTTCTCTTCATTCACCTTCTTGCCGAAATTGAAAAGATAAAATAACACCATTTTTGGGTTTTTGAGCATTCGATCAAGTCTTCTTGTGCATGTAAGTGATTTTTGTTCCCGTTTTTAATAATTTCTATGTTTTTGGAGTTGTTGTAGCTTAATCTAGCTAGCCCAAAGATTAATTTGCAAAATTGTTAAAAGTCTAGGGTTGTACCATGAATGTACATGTTGTTTTTTATGTTTGATGGAAGAAAATGAACCTTTGTTGTTAGATAAACAACTTTTGAAAAGTGATTATTGTTGAAAAATATCAATTAAGGATTTATTTGTAAAATGTGTAAAATTCATTGTGAAATGGTGAAATAAGGAATTCTATGAATTGCTATGGGTTTATATAGAATTCGGCTAGCTTAGTTTTTGGATGTAATTGCATGAATTTCAATTTACAGGGTTAAGGACTAAATTGTAAAGAAGTTAAAATATTAGGGGTAAAATTATAATTATGCAAGAATGTGATTTATGGATTGAAATGAATAATTGAGATTGATTAAAACATTTAATTGAGTATAATTAATTATTTAGATTAAGATAAATCTTAACCAGATTTAAATCGAGAAAAGGCGAAGGTCACGGATTAACCGATCGTACTCCTACGCACTAGTTGTCAATGTAAGTTCATAGTATTTAAATGTATAATTGAATTCCCATATGTATTTTTATCTTATAAATAAGTAATTAACTATTATGTAAATTATACCCTGATTGCACATACATGCCCCTATTTGTACTTCGGTACCCCTGATTGCAGTTACGTGCCCCTGTTTACATTTTGGTAATTTCAATCAAGAAAATAAGAGTTGCATTTATTTGATGCTAAGTTAATAGATTTGCTATGTTCTTACTAAGCTCTATAAGCTTATACGTTTTTGTGTATCGTTTTGTAGATCTTATTTGCTGACTTTTGGACGAATCGAATCTTTGGCTCACACTATCCATCGTTGTTGGTAGCTCTTGAACTCTTAGGGCCGTGGCATGTATATGTGGCTATATATATATATATACGTATATAGTTTGTTTTTGCATAATATGGTGAATTACTAAATTAGGCGATTAGATACTTTTCTAAGTCGTGAATATAAATCTTTTGGTACAATAGAGTGTTATGGAAGTAAACAATTATGGATTGTTTTTGGATTTGTTGATGAATTAAGTTGTTATGTTTGGTTTATAAATATGGTATATGTGTTGGTGTACTTTTGTCATTTTGATGCTTTGAGGATTGGTATAGATATGACCAATTTGGTATGTTTGAATTGTGGTTAATTATGAAATTTTTAGGTATGTTTTTATGTTTGTGATTGAGGTGCCTATATGGCATATTGGTTGTATGGATTATTAGTTTATTGTATAGATCTTTTTAAGCAGGTTTTGAACATATTTATGGGTCTTGAGCATGTGTGCAAAAATACCTAAATTTATGCTTGTGAAGGATGAAAGAAATGGCTTGATTTTAGCCATTTTCTTGTCCACACCGCCAAAGACATGGGCATGTGTCTCAGTCGTGTGTGACAGAGCTGTGTGTCCCCTATAGGTTTCAAAGGGTAGCAAGTAAAGCTGTTACACGACCTAGCACACGGCCTGGCGCACGGGCGTGTAAGGCAATTTCAAAAGTTACATGGCTTGGCACACGGGCATGTGGATTGGCCGTGTGACCCAAGTCACAGAGTTACACGGGCACAAACACAGGCTGGGACACGGCCGTGTGTCTTTACTTCGAATGTCTACACGGACTGAGACAAGGGCGTGTGTCTCAATGTCACACGGCCGTGTGACCCCTACAGTATGAAATTTTCTAACTTTTTCCTTATTGATTCAAATGTTCTCGATTTGGTCCTGATTTGTTCCTAAAGTGTTTTTTTTGTCTCGATGGCTCAAATAAGGGACAATATGCATATGTTTGAATGGAATATGATGTGATTCTTGAAATGTTTCAAAATGAATGTTTAATTTTTAAATTTTTCGGTGATGCTCTGTAATCCTATTTTGGTGACGGATACGGTTTAGGGATGTTATAGTGCATATGGCCTGGGACACGCCCGTGTGTCCAGGCCGTGTGGTTCAAAAACATTTTTTTAAATTTAATTATTTATTTAATTTAATTAAAATTTTAAATTAACATACAATTAAAAGAATAAACAAAATTTAAACACTTGGGTTGCCTCTCGAGAAGCGTTTATTTAGAGTCTAAGCTCGACTTACCTTGTACGTACATGGTTACGGTCGTTCTCAAAGCCAAATCTCCTCTTTCTCGTTATCAAATTTAATACCAAGATAAGGTTTGAGTCGAGTACTATTTACCTTAAATGTGCTGAACTCGAAATATGTTACCTCGACTATACCGTATGGAAAGACATTTAGTGCTGTAAATGGGTTCAATTCGCTTGACTCAAGCTCCGAAGAGAAAATTCGTGGATCCAATTTGTCTAGTAGTACTTTGTCCCCGACCTTAAAATGGTTTGTTCTCATTACATGCTCATCATGGCGTCACTTTGGCTTTTCATCATGTTTTTTTCGCTTTCTCCTTAGCATGCATTCGTCATTCATCTAGTTCATCGAGTTGTACTATTCGCTCTTTATATATTGATCGGTGTTTGTCATTTTGACTGAAACATGGCTCCAACATGTTTTCACGAGGGATTTTCTGCAAAGAACATCGAGCCACATGGTGACTAACATTAACATAACATTTAAACTCATCTCGCTCACTAGAGACTCTCACAAAATGACGTGCTTGAAGAGTAATCTTTTCGTCACCTACACGAAGCACAAGTTCACCCATACCAACATTGATAATAGTCCTAACAGTGGCTAAAAAAGGTTGACTTAAGATCAAAAGTACCTCACTATCCTTATCCATGTCTAACACAACAAAGTCATCGGGGAATATGAATTTATCGATTTTCACGAGTATATCCTCAATAATACCCCTAGGATATCTAATAGTTTTATCCGCTAATTGAATACTTATCCTAGTGTGTTTGGGTTTCCTAAGACCAAGTTGTTTAAACATTTTATAAGGCATGACATTAATACTAGCCCCTAAATCAGCCAAAGCATTTTCAATAACTACCAATGAGACAAGGAATAGTAAAACTCCCTAGATCTTTTAGTTTGTTGGTTAATTAATTTTGTAAGATGGCTGAGCAAACTGCATTGAGCTCCACAGTCGACGAGTCATCTATCTTCCTCTTGTTTGTTAACATCTCCTTTAAGAATTTGACATAATTTGGCATCTGCGAAAAAGCTTCAACAAACGGTAAGTTAATGTACAATTTTTTAAGAGCTTAAGAAATTTATTAAATTGTTCATTTGTGTGGTCTTTCTACAACGCTTTTGGATATGGCAATCAAGGTTTGTATTATCGAACAATTGACTTTTGTTCTTTCTTAACTTCCTTAACCTCATCATTGTTCACCACATCTTCTTGCCTCGGTTCTTATTCAGGTTCAACTAACCCTTCCACTTCTCAAACAGTTATTGCGTGAAGCTGCTCCCTTAGGTTAGGTCCAGTGTTGCTAGGCAAACTACCTTGTGCTCTTTCCAAAATTAATTTAGCAAGCTATCCTATTTGATTCAAGTCCTTTAATTTAGCAAGCCAACAAATTGGGATGATTGGTTTAAACTAGAGGTGATCATGGGTTGGGCTACTTGACTCGGGGAGAAGGCCCACCCGAAAAATGAGAAGATTCGGGTAAAAATATAGGCTCGAAATATAAGCTTGGGCAAAAAATGAGGCCCGTTTAGAAAACGAGCCAAGCCTCGGGTAAAATTTTTTAGCCTGGCCCCAGCCCGGCTCGAATTATATACTAAATATATATTTTTTTATTTTTAATCATATTTACTTTTTAACTTTCATGTTTCACTTTCGTCAGTTCGTACCCTCCTCCATTTTTTCCCAATTCCAAAATCAAGCTTCAAAATCCCTAAGCCCTAACTCACCACCTTCACCGATCCACCTCCACCCAATTCCAGAATCAAGATTCAAAAATCCCAAATTCCAGAATCTAGTCACCACATTCTCTCATTTTTCTCTTCTTTCTTTGGTAAAAATCGTGTTATAAAAGCTTCTTTGATTCGCTCCTTTATTACTTGCGTAAGTCTAAATTTTCTTTCTTTTTTATTTAATTTTTTCGAGTGATATTGTTATGTCTTCTTCTTTACCACCGAAAATGCTTGTGAAGATTTTGGTATTTCTTTCTTTTTCTTCTTCTTCTTTTTTTTAGTTCATTTTTTGTTAGGCAGGCCCTGCCTAACAGCGAAAAGGACCAGTAGCTAGCCAACCCTTTTCTTCCGTTCTATTGCATAAGTGTATGTATGTATGTATATATGTATTATGATAACACTCCATAATATTCTTTTATTTTGCTATAATAACATAGACCCACCACTCAAATTACTATTACTGACTTTCATTTGTAGATCTATATATCAAATCAGATCATTGCTACATTTTTTGCTCTCTTATCATCATAGCTTAAGTTGTTTCTATTTTTACAAGTTCTTTTCTTCTTGTTTCATGGATTAAGCTTTTTGTTGTAATATGGCCACTTGGCGTAAACTCTAGTCATTTCCCCCCAAAAACAATAAATTCCTATTGTCTGTAGATCAAAATGGCCTCTAATCAGGTTTAGGTAAATATTAATTCATGTGTGAAGATTCTGGTATTTCTTTCTTTTTCTTCTTCTTTTTTTAGTTCATTTTTGTAATTATTATTTGTTTGGATTGCAGATAAAAAAGAAACGTGAGCTTCCTGCGGGATTGAATCGGGTTTTTTAGTGCCTCTTCGGTAATATTTTCATTTTTATTTATATTTTTCTCTTTGTACTGATTTAAGTACTATTCTTTTTTGGCTTATAGAAAATGATAATATAGTTTTTTTTTTTTTTTTTTTGGTTTTAACGCAATAATATAGTTTATTGAAGTAGCTAAAAAGGGCTAAACTAATTTCAGCTAAATCCAATCTCCACTGAAAAAAGTTTATTTTTAGCAGGAAAGATCTATAAGCCCAAGTTAGTTTATTTATTTTCCCTGTTCCACAATTATGTTTATATATGTTTTGTCTGCATATACGTAGCCAGTTGTCTCATTACTCTTACTGTTGTATATGCATGTTTATGTTGTTTTCCATATATATACATGCAGTTGCATGGGACAAATCTGCAGGGCCAGAATTCTCGCATATGCAGGACCAGATTTTGTGTTTGACTTGGTTTACCCCATCAATTAATGAACAAACCAAAAAAGATTGAACTGTAAAACACTTGGTTTTGAAGCCAAAAAAAAAAAAAAGAGATCATATTATACAACTTTTACTATTAATTTGATGAGCAATTTCTCTCTATGTTAGGGAAAAGTGAGAAGGCCATGAACTGTCCAGCAATTCAATAAACATATACAGCTAGTTAGCTGATTAGCCTATGATCATGATCTACATAGTTTTTGCAGCAAAACTTTTTTTTCTTTTCATCAATAGGCAATGATTTAAATGATGAAATTTGTTGTTGGGTTTTAAGTATTTTATATTTAGCTCTTTTCTTTTGTTCTTTTTCTTTTTGTTCTGTCGATTGTTAATATATTGCAATATTGATCTATGTAAGGCCACCACATCAATTCCCGTGTCCTTCCAATTAAGTTGTCCTTAATGAAAATCTGAAATCTGAATTTAGAAATAACTTACTCTCTACCAAGATTCCTACTCAGTTCTTGTAAGAATTCATGAAAACTCATTTTCAATTTTTCCAGCATTGAGCAATTCTTTTGTTTACCAAAGTACTGGAAACTCAAACAGAAGCCAAAGTGGGTCAGTTTCCAAGTTTTGTATTCATTATAACTCAGTATACCAACTATACCGGTTTAAAAATTTATTATTGATGATTCATATCTATACAATAATTTTCTTAATGACTTTGTTTTGGTCAAGTTTAATTAATTGAAAGTTGAAACTACTTGTCCACTTCAGTGTGACTAATACATTGATAATTATCTGTAACTAGATAAGATGTAAAATATTTCAATCTATTTAATTTTATATTTTTATTTAAAATTTTGATATTATAATATGTAGTTTTATGAAGCCATAAAATTACAGTGCTAAACCTGCAACTTGTTGTAAACCATCCGTGGTACTACTTACTCCGAGTTTGTATAACATTGATAGCAGATGTGTATACTACTTTTACGCATGCTCCATCCTATACTATTATCACTGGTTAGTCCATGTGAACTTGTTTTGATTCTCCATACCTGACCCGATTCTTTGCGTCTTCTAGGTTCTTGCAAAACAACAATCTGACCGGCCGCATACCCGATATTGATATGTTTGTCTTTTCTATATATGTAAATGTGTCAGATTCTGACACACATTTTCTCCCTTTTTCTCTATCTTTCTTGTGTTATGCCAATCATGCATTATATACAATTGATTTTAAATTTAGTAAATAATTATGGAATAATACATATATTATATACAATTGTTGAACAATTATATAATCTTTTGGTTTATTTGGATTTCAAAATTTTTACGACTATGGCTAGTTCGAACACTCCTATACCTGTGGACGATGGGTTTAATGAGTATGAAAGCGCTATCAAACGTAAAAAGTCTATCACTTCAAAGGTGTAGGATGAAATGACAAAGCTTGAATGCGAGAACAAAAATGAATTGAAGGCACAATGTAATCACTCTAAGACTATCTTCTCTGCTAAATCTTCTAGTGGAACCTCTCATTTAAGACGTCATCTAAATAGCTGTTTGAAAAAAATTAATAAGGACATCACTCAATACATTATAGCCACTCAACCATCATTAGGAGGTGTTCCATCTATAAAAAAACTACAAGTTTGATGCTGAAGAGTGTCGTCAGGCTATTTCTACTTTTCTTGTGTGTGGCAAGCATTCACTTATGACAGTTGAAGAATCGAGATTTAGATACATGATGAGAATTGCTAGTCTTAATTTTAAGAATATAAGTAGACAAACAGCTGCTAAGGATGTCCTAATGTATTATGCAAAATAGAGAGATCGTGTTAAAAAAGAGTTGGTTAAAGCACCTGGTTTAATTTGTCTAACTTTCGATAATTGGAACTCGGAGCATACTAATGATGAATATATATATATGCATTACTACTCATTGGATTGACAAAGATTGGAAGTTACAAAAGAGAATCATAAGGTTTAGAGCTTTATTTCTTCCGTATGATGGTTTGAACATAGCGGATGAACTTGTTTTATGTTTATCTCAATGGGGTATAGACAAGAAAATTTTTAGCATCACTTTGGATAATGCTTCTTATAATGATGTTATGGTTTCTTATCTTAAAAATCGTTTTTGTGCAAACCGAGCTATTTTGTGTGATGGTTCTTTTTTTTCAAGTTAGATGTTGTGCACATATATTGAATCTTATAGTTAAAGTTGGTTTGGAACTTGCTGATGATGTTGTTGGTAAGATTCGAAATGGAATTAAGTACATAAAAAAGTCGGGAATTCGTAGGGAAAGATTTTATGATGTGGCCGACAAAAGTTTTCATTTGAATGTGACAAAAAAGTTGCGTCAAGATGTGCGTGTGAGATGGAATTCTACTTATTTGATGCTTGAATCTTTTCTTTATTATAAATATGTGCTAGATTATTGGGGCCAACAGGATAAAGATTATCAAATATTTGCACTTTCTAACGAGGAATGGAGAAATGTTGCTATTCTTTACAAATTTTTGAAAGTCTTGTATGATGTGACTTGTGTTTTTTCTAGTTCTAATTATCCAATGGCTAATCTTTATTTTAGAGGGGTTTGGAAGGTTCACAAGGTCTTACTTGATACAGTTAAAGGTCTTTATTCGTTTTTAACTCCAATGGTTAAGCAAATGCAAGAGAAATTTAATAAATATTGGGCTGAGTATTCGTTGATATTGTCATGTGCTGCAAGTTTAGATCCTCATTACAAGTTGAATTATGTGTAGTATTGCTTTACTACAATTTATGGTATTCATGCTTCAGATTTTGTTGAAACCATTCTTAGCAATCTTAGACTCTTGTTTGACGAGTATGTTAAGAAATCCAAATCCATGTCTTCCTCTTTGGTTGGGAGTTTTAATGTTTCAGATAAAAATCATGTTGATTCTATTTTGAATGAACACAATGTTAATAGTGCTAATTTTGGGGGAGATTTTGATGAGAGTGATGATTATAAACGATATTTAAATGAATCTAGCACTAAGAGTGAAAAGTCACAGTTGGACTTTTATTTGGAAGAATCGGAGCTTGAGTTGAATAGTCAAATAGATGTTTTGGATTATTGGAGCAGAAGTTCAGTTCGATATAATGAGTTTTCATTATTGGCTCGTGATCTTTATGCAATTCCAATATCGACTGTAGCTTCTGAATCAACTTTTAGCATGGGTAAGAAAGTTATCACACCTTTGAAGAGTTCACTTAAGCCAAAAACGGTTCAAGCCGTTGTTTGCTTGGATGATTGGATGCAAGCTAAGGGATTTTCAACAGGTAATTATTATTCTCGTTTTATTGTTGTAATTTTATATTTATTTTTATCAAGTTGATTATCTAATTATTTATTCTTATTTCATGTTAGAAATTTGTTGCAACAATGATGATGACGATGAGGATGATGTTTCTTTGATTGCTTTTTAGGTTACCTTCCTTTCTAATTGTTGACAATTTAATTTAGCTTACAATTTATAGTTTGTTATAAAATTAAATATGTTGATTGGTCAATGTATAGATATTCTGGTTGGTTGATTATATTTTGCAGGTTTTTTGTGCTGTTTTGGTGTTGTTGGTGATGTTGTTTCTTGTATTGTTTGGTGCTATTTTTTGTGCTGTTTGGTGCTGTTTTGTTGCTGTTTTGGTGCTGTTTTATACTTAGGTATAGGTACATGTTTGACATGAATATAAGCTTTCCCCTATACTATACAACAAAGGTCATATTCTCACATTAGTATCTTCTTTGAAATGTCCATTATATAGTTGACATGAATATGTTAGGCAAAAAAATGTAGACTAATCCATTTATGATGCAAATATCATGGTTTAATTAAAACTAACATGAAATTTTTTAAGTGATATTTATTTAGGTAGAATATGTTAAGTTAAGCCAAAAGAAAAATCATAATATAACCTATGAGGTGCAAAAGAATGAAGTGTTGAACTTGGAATAGAGGAAATAATATTTTCTCCCAAAAGGTACAGCTTTTTCTAATATTCTTGCAAAATGATTTATTCAAGTACATGGAAGAATTGGCATTCACACATTCTACTTTCAGTTGAACTGGTGTTTCATTTTAAATATTGAGTTCCCTATGTTGTAGTAAAGATTCTTAGAATCTCATGTTAGAGTTTTAGTAGTAATTTTATGATGTTATCAGTCTTTTCTCTTTCTTTTCTTTTCCTTGTGTCTAAGAACATGGGATCTCTTTCTCTTAGACGTGTAGATTCTATTGTTTCTTATATTTTCCTTTTAATGGTACCCCTGTTCCAGATATAGAGAATTTCTCTTCATGGGGATCAGTGTGGGGATGGAGATTCAGTTGATATTGGCAGTCAACCAAAGGAAATAAGCCTTGCCCTTCTCTCTCCTGAACTTGCTTTGGTTACAATTGACTCAAGAGTTGTTATGTTGCGTGGTACGAAAGTGGTATCAACCATAAACCTTGATGCTGTTTTGGTGCTACCTTTTGTGGTGTTTTATTGTTCTTTTGCAGCTATTTATTATGTTGTCTGTTGTCATTTTTAATATTATTTCGATATTGTAAAACTTTTGTTTTATTATTAATTTGGTTATTATTTTGGTTTTAATTTGTTTCAATTTTAATATAACCACTTTTTATTATATTTTCAATTTGTGTATTGTTTTAAGAATTGTTTTAGTCTCATTTTTTATTTGTTTCTTATTTTAATATTTGTTTTTATGTTTTTAAATTTATTTGATTTATTATATCTTTAAATTTTTTTATTTAATGAAATAAGCTAAAAAAAAATCAATATGGGCCGGGCTGGCTCGGGCTTAGCAATTTTAATTTGGGCCAAACTTGGACAAATTTTTAGGCCCATATTTCGAGCTGAGCCGGGCCCGGGCCTAGAAAATAGGCCTAAAATTTTGTCTGGGCCTGGCCCGACCCATGATCACCTCTAGTTTAAACTAAAATTACTAAATTAATTTAACTAAAGAACTCAACAAAGAATAAGTCAAGAAAATAATTGAATATTAATCAATGAGAGAAACAATACACATGAAAGAATCCACCTAGACTTTTTCTATTATTATGAATATAAATTAAACGAATTATTCACTTTATATCTTGATCCGTACAAATCCCTAAATTATGCTAATATCTCTTTCGAGAGTAAGAGCAACTAACTCTAGGTTGATTAACTAAAATTTCTAACCCCTATTGTTGCATTAACTCGATCTATGGATTCCCTTATTAGATTTGACTCTAATCCAGTAGATTTATGTCGTCCTATTTCTAGGATTGCATGCAACTCCATTCAATTATGCTAGATCTACTCTTAAACAAGGACTTTTCCTCCTTTGATTTAAGCACATTAAACATGAATTATTATCCTGGAAATATTAAAACAAGAGATAAACACACATAACTGAGAACAAGAATCAAATATTTATCGCATAAAATAAATATAAAATATTAGAATTCATCATAGGGTTCATCTTCCTAGGTATCTAGGGAATTAGTTCATAATTGCGAATAAAAACATCTTAAAGATAGAATATCCACAAGAAATAAAGAAACTCATAAAAACTTCAAAAAGAAATTAAAAGGAGGTCTTCAATCTTGATGGAATTCTGCTTTAGAGTTCTCTCCAATGGTGTTCTTCGAGTTTTTTTCTTCAATATTCTCTGATGGCTCCCTATTCTCTTCATCTATTTGGTATTTATAGACTTTAGAATGCCCAGAAAGTCTAAAAATTGTGTTTTTTTGCGCGTTTGGGATGCGATTCGCGAAATCGACACTGTTTGGCACATGGCCGTGTGTCCAGCCCGTGTGGCTATTGAAATCTACTGTATTTGCCTGATTTTAGCTCTTTCGCTCCCAAATGCTCTCCTAAGTATAGAAACATGAATTTAAAGGATTAGAAGTATAAAATTCACCAATTTGCATAAATAATCACCCAAAAATGCATTAAGAATGAGATTAAAATATATTACTTTTAGCACTTATCAGACATCGGCGATGGCTGACTGCATAGTGGACTGAAGGCGGCGACTAGGGAAAATGGAGAAGGAAGAAAAAGAGTAAATTGTGAAAAATATAAAATATAAAAGGAAAAGGGGAAATTTTCTATTCAGTCCCTATAACTTTTTGTGTAAACTATTTTCTAGCTTTTCCTTTTACATATTTGAAATTTAGTCATTATACTTTTCATATTTCAATATTTAAGTCAAATTGCTAATACGGCTAATTTCTTTAAATTTTAGTCCATGTACTTTTCATATTTCAGATTTTAAGTCAATTTGTTAACTTTGCTAATTTTTTATTATCAAAATACTCACTTGGTAGTCATATAACTAAAGAAAATACTTTAAAATTAACATAGATTTAACAAAATAATTTTACTAGTGCTAATAATTGAACTTGAAATTCTGAAAAGTAAATTGACTAAATTTCAAATTTACAAAAAAAAAAATGTATAGGGATCTATGACATATTTTAACCTTTTTAGAATACATCCTACACGGACGACACTAATAATATCTTCTATATATATAATACCTATGTTAATGAATAAATTAATATATCATTATAGATACTCCTATACCAACACTAATACGATATGTTGTTATAGGCTCATCACATATTGACGAATAAGTAATCTGTTAGTATAGACCTACTTACACTTACGAAATTGGGCCAACAATAAAAGTAAGCATTTGTATATGGAAAATTATTTATAGCGTATTCATCTTTAATTATGCTTTCATTGCAATTTCAGTTAATCTTTGGGAATAAGAAATAGGGTTTAGTATTTAAGGTTTGGATTTGAGTTTGGGGTTTAGGGTTTATAGTTTGTGGTTCGAGTTATGATTCCTATTTATGGTTTAGGAGTAAGGCATGTGACTCAAGTTTTTGGGTTTCTAATTTGGGGTTTTGAGGTATTAAGTATCGAGGTTTAATGTTTTAATGTTTTAGGTTTCATCATTTCAGGTTTAATCAATTTGAGTTTTTATGGTTTGTAGTTTAGGGTCTAACGTTTAATGGTCAAAAATCAAATTTCAATGGTCAGGGAAGAAGGGTCATGGGTCAAATCTTAGGGGTCAGAGGACAAAGTTTAAGGTTTAATGTTGAAGTTTCATATTTATGGGTTAACAATAAATGATAATTATAATAGTTCAACAAAAAATTTTGAAAATTTAATTTAGTATGATGTTTACCTTAATAAAACATAATTTAACCAACAATAATATTAAAATGAAATGAAATAAAAAATATTCTATATTTAAGAATTTTCATTACTTTTTGGCTCAATTTAAAACATGAAGCCTTTGTGCTCTTTAAAAATTTTGGTGGATTTAAGAATATTAATTTAAAGTTCAAATGTAATTCTAAAACAAGAAATTTTGTTTCATAAAAAAAAGTAACCAAAAGCCTAAGATTTTGGGGCTTAATCCATTGAAAATCGTCACAACTTACCCAAAATTTCTTTGTTTTCTATTTCAAGTCAACAACTTTGGGAGCCTGGTTTTTTTAGCACAAAACTCATTTTGGCTAGAAAAACTATCTAATGAAAAGATAGCATTCCACACAATAGAAATCACCTAAAGTTCAACTAGAATGAGCAACAATGGAAGGTAAAGCCTTTAGTTTGGGGTTCAAACTTAAATTTAAGGTTTTAGATTAGAGTTTTAACTTTAATTCTAGTTTAGGGTTTCATTTTGGATTAGTTCAAGGGTTTCGATTTCAAGATATTTCGGTTGTGCGGTAACCTCCTGATTAACTAAACAAATGTGATAATTCTACAATTTTATAATATATATAAATATAAAAATTTAACAAAAAATTCTCAAAATTAATTTAATATGTTGTTTACCATAATAAACATAATTTGGCCAACAATAATATTAAAACAAAATAAAATCGAAACTTTTTGTACTCTATATTTTAGAATCTCCATGACTTTTTGGTTCATTTTAAGTTATCAAAACTCTATACTCTTCCAAAAATTTGGTGGTTTTAATAATAATAATTTAGAGTTGAAATGTAATTCTAAAACAATATATTTTGTTTGATAAAAAAGAGTAACCAAAAGCCTATGATTTGAGGCCTAAAACATTGAAAATCATCACAACCTATCCAGAATTTCGAAGTTTTATGTTTCAAGTAGAGGCAACTTTGGGAGCTTGGTTCTTTTAACACAAAATATATTTTGTCTTGCAAAACATACCAATGGAAAGATCGTATTTCATATAATAGAAATCATCTCACATTCAACTAGAATGAGCAACAATATAAGTTTTTAAGCATTTGATTCAACTACTGAGAAGGATTATTATGTCATCTACAATTCCAATTAGGGAGATGGCTAGTCTTGGCTATCAGAGTAGTTGACTCCACGAGTAGAGACATATATGTATTCATTGATAGAATGATAAATTGGATTGGACCTAAGATGAATTAATTCTAAATCTGTTTGTAAATTAATTCACTTGTAATGTTCATGGTTTGATTTACCTAAATCCTGAGTTAGTCACTAACCATGCGTATGCAACTCATGTGCTTTGATATAAGTGGAGGCTTATGCTCTAAAGATGATCAAGCCCATAGCCGATATGTTGCGTACATGACTTGTGTGTGGCATGGCTTTTCTAGCAATATTGGAATTCATAGCTTAATTAAAGAGTTAATAATATCCTCTCATTGACATTGTGTGGATTGATAAATATGGAACGTGGCCACGGGTTACTTATTTTCGAACGAGCAATTTATCATAGTAACTTATTGACAGTGATCATATTAGCCATTAAGGAAAAAACAATGGTGACAACGAGATAAAATAGGATTGTATTGAGTGAATGAATTTAACTCAAAGGAATCGAGGATATCATATAAGGGTAACACACAGATGATGAGGTCATTGGACAAATTAATTGGATGAATTGCTTTCGTAAAGAGTATACAATAATGAGTTTTTAATCATGGTACTTCTTGTGGACTGACTCCATGATTAAGTAATTGCAAATTATTGGAACGATGCTTTTGGACATAATTGCAATCACTAGAGCCTAATTGTATATGTCCAATTGGTCCCTCGCTAGCTCAACAAAAGCTCGATCGGACTGCATTTAAATCAAAAGAAAATTCTACGACTTTGGGAATAATTTAATTGAGTCAATTTCTTCGACGTGGAATTAAATTAGGTGGTCGTGAGAATTGTTCAACTAGAGAATTTGATTAAAGAATTTTCTTGAAAAATTAATTTGAAAAATCTAAGTATTTTTGGAAAAATTAATTTTGATCAAGTAAAATTAAATTAATCAAATCAATTAAAATTAATATGATATTTTGAAAGTTAATTTTCAAGTCAAACAATTGGCCCAATGGGTAATTGAACTTGAAAATTGGACTTGAGATCGTAAATTAGGCCTAGGAGCCCAAAATCGAGACCAAGACCCAAAAACTGGTCGAACTGGTCCGATATGTGAAACCAGGCCGTCGATCCAATCGGTGGCTAAACCGGACCGATCAGTTCGTCACTAACTGCATCACCGGACATGGCGGTGCTAGTGGCTGCGACAGACGTGTCCTAGTGGCCGGCAGCGGTTGGCCATCGGTGGTTGAGCAGTGGAAGAGTTACACTCCTACTGGGACTCTACGAGAAAATTTGATTTCAGATTAATTATTCTAAAAATAATATTATTTTAATAGTTTAATATTAAATTAAATTTAATACTTATCTTAATAGTATTTTATTAATTTAATATTAAAGTGATTATCTTAATATTAAATTTTAATTAATGTTTATCTACAAGATAAATATTCTATTATTTTAATAAGATTTAATATTAAAGTGATTAAGTTTAATCATTGTTGAACTCTCTAAACTCTCCATATATAAAGAGAGTTGGGTTATTATTTACACACACTTGAATTCAAGATAAAGTTGTAGAAAGAAAATTCTCTTAAGAGATTATTCAAATTTCTAGAGATATTTTTTTATTTACAACTTGACCCAAAAGTTTAGAAAAATTACAAAATTACCCCACTAGTAATTTTTGTGAAAAATTTTCTGATTCGAAGCGAGCCCACACTCAGAAGACTTGAGCTTGAGGATAGCCGAAAAGACTGCTCGGTCGAAGCGCTCATCCTGACGAATCAAAAGGGTACAATTTTGATTAAATGTTTATTACTTTAAATATCACAACCAAGATCTTATTTTGGAAAAAAAATTTAAAACTCTCGTTTTTCCCTAAATTTATTTTCCACTGTGTTTTCCAACAAATTAAAGTCACTATTATGTCAATTTTAAAAGCTATCACCATCATCCTGTTGGTGACAAAAAAAAAAAACAACAACATTGAATAGTTAGATAACCATTTTATAACTTTTCATAGTTAGATGACCAAAAAATAAATTTACTAATAGTTGGATGACTAAAAAAGAAATTGACTAATAGTTAGTAGACTACTAGTGTGATGTACCTTATATTTTATATTAATATTATATAATTAAATTTAAATTTTAAAAATAACTTTTATTTACATTAAAAACCTTGTTAAAACTAGACCTAAGTAGGCCAAGCTTACCGAGCTGTATAGGCTGCTCAACCCTTAAATAAGCTTATTGTAAATCAACAACAATATAATTTTCTACCTAATTTTGTCACTTTAAAAATCCTCTTCTAGTTAAAATCCTCTTCTATAACTATGCATTAAAGAATAAGACTTACTAGTATGGCTTGCCCATGCTTTGTATTAGGTTACTTATCATTTTTATTAAATTGTTGAGAAAAAATTTGAAAATTAAAATGCGCTTAAGATTTTTGTATTTTTTATACATTTGGAATATGTAATATGTATATTATAATTTGACATAATTAATTTGGTTTATATATATATTTATAATGTCATTAGTTGACATGCAAAAAATACACATTCTAAATAATCATGTTGAATAGGTTTTTAGCTTTTTTTTATTGTTAGGAAGGTGCTTTAAAAAAAAAAAAAACCGCATTAGCAATTTAATTGGAACAATTGAAAATGTTAACAATCTGGACTACTTAAATAGAAAATTAAATTATGTCAAATTAAAATATAAAAATTAAATCTTATATATGAGTATAGTAGAAGGATCAAAAATGTAATTTGACCATTATAAGATAAATCCCCAAAAAAGAAAAAAAAAAACACAGTCGAATAAGGTCCTAAAGTATAAACATAGATGGCCAAATTAAATAAAATTAAAATGTAAAGATTAAATACTAGATGTAATCATAGTAGAGGGACTAAAATTGAAATTTGACAAAAGGCTACCCATTTAAGGCATTAGGGACATAAAAGAAAGAAGAAAAAGAGACACTACACGTGTCAGATGGTAAAACCTTAGGATAAAATTAAAATGTAGAGATTAAATACCAAATATAATCATAATAGAAAGATTAAAATTGAAATTTAACCATTATGATACAAAGAACAAAGAAAAAAAAAGCAGAAAACGTTTTAAGGTATTAGGGACAAAAAAGGAAGAAGAACAAGAGACTAGGGGTGTGCAAAATTCGGGTAAAACCGAAAAAGTTCGGTTAACCGACCGAATTTGGTTAATCGGTCGGTTAATTGAATTTTTTCGGTCGGGGGTCGGTTAATTATTTTGTGATTTTTCGGTTAACGGTTAATTCGGTTCGAAACCGGTCGGTTAACCAAATTTTTTTGGTTTAACTGAAAAAATTAATAAATAAAATTATAATATATAAATAGGCCTACTATTCACTTAAACCCAATCCCTAAACCCAATCCAAATCCAAATATCCAACCCAACCCAATTACCTAATCCAACCCAATCATAAAAAATACAAATAATTTAATAAATAAAAATAAAATTCTAAAACTAAAACTAAAATTATGTAATCTTTTTAATTATGTAGTGATTCATTTTGAGTAATTCGGTTAATTCTGTTAATTCAATTAATTTTTAACCAAAAATAAAAAACATATAATTTTCGATTTATTGGTTAACCAACCGAATTAACCGAAAAAATTTCGGTTCAATTAATTTTTTTGAAAAAATTTCGATTCAATTAACGATTAAAAATTTTGAAAAGTCGATTAATTTAGTTAATATTATTTCAGGTCGATTAACCGACTAAACACATTTACAAGAGATGCTACATGTGTCACGTAGTAAAACCTCATAATACTACTTTTATATATGGTAGCAGTGGCCAAGCGAGGGGTTCACGAGCCCCAAAATAAGAAAGAAAATTCATTTCCTCCAATTTTAATTTATAAAATTTTAAATTATTAATAATAAAATTACACGATAAAAAATTAATTCAGTTATTTAAAAATTATAAATATATAGACTATTAAAATAGTGAAATTATATTTTTACTATCATAAAAATATACAATTTAATTTCAAACAAAAAAAAATTTGTGGATAAATAAAAATTTACTTAAATAAGCTATATATTTTTTCTTTGAAAGATTTAAATAAGCTATATTGATTTAAGGAATTGTTAATAATTTATAAGGGTTTTGATTTCTCATACGTGTTTAATTATTTAGCTCACACTATAAAATTTGGACAAATGTATATATTTTTATTCAAACATCGTATTTTGTCCATATATAAATATTATAATTATTGATATATTAGTTAATAAGGTTCTTTTTTCATAAAAAAAAAAAAAAAAACTAGTACAATCCCATCTGCCCAGCGCTCTTCTCATGGACAAATTAATAATAGAAAATGAAAAAGGACACTCACACAAGGTGTCTTTAAAGAAACAATACCATTTACCATTCAATTATTAATATTTGTACTCTCAAATCAAAGTAATAAAATATTTAGAGCTATGATAGGTAGGTTGATAAATGGTAGATCTCTTAATTTCACTTATCATGATTCAATTTTTAAAGAGCTTTGATTTGAGCAATGAATGAAGGTATTGCTTCACAAAACAAAAATTAAGGTTTGGGTAAATATATGAGTTCAAATTCTTGCTTGGGTGGCAAGATTAATATGATGCTTGTAATAATTTTGATGTGTCCAATCTTCATCCTAAGTTAATAATAAAAAGTTACCTGCCATGATTATCCAAATAAGATATGGCTACTGCAGCATGGAAGGCTGCCCCAATGGGAAGAACATCCTCGTCAATAATCAAGTACGGTGAGTGCAATCCGTAGTTTGGTTTTTGTGTTTCGTTTCTTGTCCCAATCACGAAGAAGGCAGCCGCCATTTTGTTCGAATAGAAGCTGAAATCTTCTGCTCCCATGGTCATCGGCATCATTAGTACATTAGATTTCCCAACCACGTATTCTCCAACCTTTTTCGCATGTTCATACATTGATTCATCGTTGACAGTAGCAGGGTAAGGTCTCATTGTTTCCTCAAAGAAGTCTATGGTTGCAGTACATCGATGTACCATTGCTTGAGTCTCAATCACCTGTAAATCATTTATATCAATTGAGTCTCAATCACCTGTAAATCATTTATATCAACACTAGAAGTTTAAATTTATGATTTGTTTAGTTAATGCATACCTTCTTGATCCTCCGTTGCAAATAAGACAAGCCTTCATTGCTCATGCTCCGAAACGTGCCTCCAAAGCTTACTGTTTCTGGTATAATGTTTGCTGCTTGACCGGCTTGAACGAACCCTATTGAGACAACCTGCAGGTTGGTGAGATACGGATTTTTAAGCATTGTGAATGGAGAAAATAAGTCTATCAAGATTTACCCTGGGTTCAAGAGGATCCGTCTCTCGAGAAACGAGGTGTTGGAGAGCAAGGATAGCCAATGATGCAGCAAGTACGGGATCTCTAGTGGTATGAGGCTGAGCAGCATGCCCAGCTTTCCCTTGGATTATGACTTGGAACCTGGCTGAGCCAGCAAGCATAGGGCCAGATCTGGAGGATACGGTTCCGGTGGGTAATTCTGGTGTAACATGTAAGCCAAAAATGGCATGGACATTATCAACTGCACCCTCTTTTATCATATGGTAAGCACCAGCGTAAGACTCTTCTCCAGGTTGAAAAACAAGCTTAACAGTGCCCTTCAACTCATCTCGCTTTCGCTCAAGTAATTTGGCTGCTCCAAGCAGCATTGTCACGTGAGCATCGTGCCCACAAGCATGCATCTTCCCTTGCTTCTTGCTTTTATGCTCCCACTCCACCAATTCCTTCAATATACTAACTTTTCATTTTCTCTTAAAATATTACTTGTATTCTGACATATCTTGGGAAGAAGGTATATACAAAACAAACATAAAAATTTGAGCAAACCCAATTATACATCCTACCATATTCAGCGCACATTTCAGTTCTTCATTATTCTCTTGGTATATTAGCCAGATTAGACCAATGTCTTAAGAGAATCAAATAATTCTGTATTTTAGCAAGGGCGAAGCCAAAAATTCTTTTTCAAGTGCCAGAATTCTTGGTATATTAGCCAGATTAGACAACAGCCCCTGCCAGGCCTCCGGCGTCGCCCCTGATTTTAGCTTTCTATTTTTTTTCCTTAAAGAAAAACACTTTTCTCCCGAACTTACCAAACAAAACCTATGGAAAAAAAAAAAAAAGATTGCAGGCAAAAGAAAACCTGGATAGGAAGGGCGTCCATGTCAGCTCGAAGACCGAACCAGGGCTCAACACCTGACCCCACGGAGGCCACGATACCAGTCTTTGCAACAGGCCATGAGTAGTCGATCCCAAGCGATTCCAACTCGGACATTATGAGTCGACCAGTCTCGTGTTCTTGGAATGCTAATTCTGGGTATTCATGGATTCTCCTCCTTAACCTCTTTAACCAATCGAAGAACGCGGGTTCCTTGGCTGAGTGCAACAGTTCTCGTGTCAGCGAACCCAGGTCCAGTCCTGACTGAAGCTGCGGATGCACTTTAGAAAGACATGAGATTACGATAATGGTTAACAAACGGAGCCACGCCATTGAAGAGGAAACTTAGATTGGAGACAGAAGTTCTGCTCGATTGACTCGCTTTTTTCCCAAAGCATGCGTCGTTGATTCCAATTATAAAGCTCTAAAATAGGTTTAATGCTTCCAAAATTTCAATTTACATAATTTTTAAATTTACATGTTCGGTAAATTAATTCAAAAATTAAATATTAAAAAAATCATAAAATATGTTTGTCATCTTTCTTAAAATTAAATATGAAATATTATTAAAATATTTAAAAATAATATTAAAAGAAATAAGATTTTAAAAAAAAAAATACTATTTCTGTATTTTTTTTATATATTTTCTAAAACAAATACCGGACTGAATTAATGTAAATACAAAAATACAAAATAGAATCTAAAGATACCCAAAAAACCAAAAGGTAAACAAGCCCAAAATAGAAAAAACTTAAAAGACAAAAGCAAAAAACAAAAAGCAAAATAGATAGCACTATCAGACCTACCTAGAGCTGTGCATGTTCCGGGCTGGGTCGGGTTTGGGCAGGGCTCAACTAAAAATTTAAGCTCGTTTGTTAGGTCTGGGCCCGACTGAAAAATTGGCCTAAAATTTTACCCAAGCCTGACCCGGATAAAAATGCTAAAACCCGGGCCTGACTCGGCCGCCATATTAATTTTTATATTATTTTTTATATAATTTTAATATATATATATAATACATCAAAAATAGTAAATTTCCCAACAAATTGAAAATAAATTTTAAAAAATATGTATACTTAGATAATACTAAGATAGATGCAACTTAACAAGCAAATGTCCTTAAAATAATAACAAAATTAATAATAAAATAAGTTTTATACAATATCCAAATAATAACAACAAAATAGTAGCAACATAATAATAAAATGATAGCAAACTAGGGAGAAAATAACAAGAAAATAATATTAAAAAAATAGATTCTTTTTGTCCTTTAATAAATTTGGGCCGAGCCGAATTGGGCTCGAGCCAAAAATGCCTTACCTGATGCTTGACCTATTTTTTAAACGGGCCTTATTTTTTTGTCCAAGCCTATTTTTCAGGACTATATTTTTACCCAAACCCTCCCACATTTCGGGTGGGCCTTCGAGCCGGGTGGCCCGACCCATGAGCAGGTTTAGACCTACCTAACCCAAAACAAATAAAAAAAAATTAAAAGACACGTCCTATACAATCAAATTAGAAACCTGGCTTCCAGTAATTTCCATTAATTGCCCATAATTATAATACCAGCTGCCAAGGGGTAACGGTTTCTAAAAAGAAAACCCTAAAGTTTTATCTGCTACCCATTTCTTGGTAGAGACCCATTTCCCTTTCCCATTTAGTTAGGAATCTGTTGCCTCTTCCTCTCCATTGCTTGTCACACAAAGTCCGGAATGACCCCATCCATGTAAAATTCTCCCCTCCTTTTTCAAACTTTCCATAGCCAGATGATGAGCGCGTGTGTTTGTAGATCTAGAAACATGTTAAAATTTAATTTGTTGAAAATGCTCCTTGTAGTGTTGAACATTTGCAATAATGGTCCTAATCTCCGATTTGTCCCTTCTGTTCGACTTGCATTTTTGATTATTGTCAACGAGTCTCCCTCGATTACAATTGAATCAAGACCCAGATGGACTCCTAATCTCAACGCCTAATAACATGCATGCGCCCCCGCGAAAAACGGAGAGGGAATCACCTTATCACAAACAACCATCGAGGCCAAGATTTCCCCCAAGGAGTTCCTAGTCACCCTTAGTCCCGATCTAGCTTGATGGACATCAAAAGCTCCATCAAACAAAAGCTCCATCAAAGTTGATCTTGACGATTGATTCGCATAGAGACGTCCACTACTCTTGAATACTCAATCTGGTAATTTTCTTCCCTTTTTATACCATCAAGTTCCCTCATGTATCTAAGAGTTCAGTCAGAAATTTCCTTTCCTGACATCATTTTTCTTTCATGCACGAGTTGGTTTCTACTTGTTGAAAGCGCCCAGATACCACAACAGGATAATCTATATTTCTCACTTGATGAATTTTAGAAAACCCAAGTAATCCACTCCCTACTGTTTCTACACAGATTATTAAGTATCCATGAAAAATTCAGACTGACCCATGCCTCAATTGTAATATGGCAGTCCTGAAACATATGAACAGAGTCTTCCACTAATCTGTGACACCTTGGGCACAATGTATCCACTACTATTTTCCTGTACCTTAGGTTAGCAAGTGTAGGCGTGTAATTCCACGAAATCCATATTGTTGTTTTTATTTTCGGAAGGAGATGTAAATCCCATAATTTTTTGTAAAAGTAGCTAGGATTTGGTTGTAATATATTATCATTAGGAAGTAAGGAACCTGTTTGTTATAGTTTATAGGCACTTCTCACAGTAAACTATCCAGTCAGCTCACCACACCAAATTTGAATATCTTCACGAGCAACTCTCGATAAAAGGGTCTGCAGAATTTTATTTGCAACCTCAATTTGAAAGGTATTGAGAATAAGGTCTTCTTTCCAAATCCTAAAGCAATAATCAATTAAATTTGATACGAGTCCAATATCATCATTAATTATAGTAGTATTTAATCTGTACCCTGCATACTTTGGCAGCCAAAAGTCTTCTCTAATAGATATTCTTTCACCCGATCCCCCCTCCAACCCAACCCCTTCTATAGTAGCCCTCGCGTAGTCTAAACACTCTTCTAGGTATACGAAGGTAGATTTCCTAACCTTGCATTTAAAAAATCTGTAGATGGAAAATACTTCGCTTTTAAAATAAGAGCTAAAAGAGAATTCGGATAAGTAATAAGGTGCCAACCCTGCATGGCTAATAAAGCAATATTGAATTTGGTAGAACTTTGAAATCTCATTCCCCCATCCTCCTTAGATTCACATAGGAGATTCCAACAACACCAATGAATTCCCTTTTTACCAAGACTTTTGTACGACCAAATTTGACTAAAATTTGGCCACATAGGAGATTCCAACAACACAATGAATTCCCTTTTTACCAAGACTTTTGTGCGACCAAATTCGACTAAAATTTGGCCATGGTCTTAAGTAACAAAAAACATGCCACTGAGTAAGTAGGAATGGTTTAGAGGACCGCCTTAATGAAAACCTCCTTACCACCTTGAGATAATAAACAGACACTCCAATTTTCAATCCTCTTTTTGAATTTGTCCTTAAGGATCTGAAAAGACTGTTTCTTATTTTTCCTTACCAAACTAGGAAGATCAAGATACCTTTCTAGATCATTCGATGAACGTACCCCTAACGCTCTAGAAACAAGGCTTCTATCCCTTTCAGAAGTACTAGAGCTGAAACAATTATTGATTTATCAATGTTAACACACTATCCAGAACAACTCTCATACTCGATTAAAACCTCTTTCAAATTTTGTGCCTTTCTACTACTAGCCTCTCCAAAAAGGATTCAATCATCAGCAAAAAGTAAATGAGAGATCTGTGGCCCCCTTTTGCTAACTTTAGCCCCTCTAATCAAACCGTCTCACATGCACATTCTTATGAGGGTCAAAAGCCCCTCACTACAAATCAAAAATAAAAACAGACTCAAAGGGTCTCCTTGTCTAAACCCTCAAGATAGCCTAAAAGCCCTTCTAGTATTTCCATTGACTATAACAAAATATGGGATAGAGGAGACACACTTCATGATCATCGCAACCCAAATCAAATCAAATCCCATTCTAATCATCATCTCTTTAAAGAATTGTCATTTAACCTTATCATTAGCCTTATTCATATTGAGTTTTACTGCCATATAGCCTCTTTTCCCCACTTTTTTTCACCTAAAGGTGTGCATAATTTCATAAGCAATCAACACATTATTAGAAATCAACCTTTCTAGTACAAAAGCACTTTGAGCGCTATCAATACAAGTATTAAAGGCCCTTTTAAAATGATTAACTAACATCTTTACAATCATTTTATAAAGCCCATTGTATAAACTAATAGGCCTGAAATTCTTAAGATTCATTGGGTGGGGTACTTTAGGGATCAAAACAATACTTGTAACATTTAATGAGTCAAAATCCATACCTTTATTAAGAACATTAATACGATAGGTCGTGACATCCCTCCTAACAATGTGCCAATAGTTTTGGAATAATAAGGTTGGGAATCCATCCTCCCTAGATGCTTTAGTGGGCTCCATCGCTTTAACCGCCACCCAAACTTCTTCTTTCGAATATTTTAAAGTTAACCTTGCATTATCCTCTTGACTCAACCTTTCAATCCCAGCTAATATGTGATCAGAATTCCCAACACCGTTGGAGAAAAAAAAGTTCTTGGAAATAATCTCTAGCTAATTTCTCCATGACATTTTCCTTACAAGTTTTCCTCCTATCTTCGTAGTCCAAACATCATATATGATTTCTGCGCTTGCGCTGGTTTGCATATTTATGAAAGAAGGCTAAGTTTCTATCACCCAATTTCAACCAATTCACATGAGCCCTTTGTTTCCAATACATCTCATCCTTCTTGATCTCAAAATTCAACCTGATCTTTGTATTAACAAGCGTCGCTAAATTCTCATCATACTTTTCTTCCTTTAACAACTCTTCTAATTTGCTAGTCAAATCCTTTTTGTACCCTCCCTCTTTCTTCTAATTTGTTTAGCACAGTTTTCCAAGCTTTTTTTCAAGATATCTAACTTATTTGTAAATCACTTGACGAATTCTTCCAAATAGTTAACACTTCCTTAATAAATGAATCTTCCAAAACCCACCATGCCTCAAAACGTAATCTATATCTTTTACCTCTATTACCACGTTGGGCAGTATGGATAAGAAGAGGGCAATGATCTAAAAAAGAATACGGAAGATGCTAGATTAACACATTAGGGAACATATTCAACTAGCCAGCATTTACTACCTCGCGATCCAACCGTTCTCTAATATTGGTCTCCGGTGCATTCCCTCTTTCCCAAGTAAACCAAGCCCCCGAATAGCCAACACCCATTAACTAACACTCCCCTAAAACTTCTCTAAAGGCCTCTATTCTCCTTTCGTCTCTAGGTAAACCCCCCATTTTTTTCATCTGCAAACATTATTTCGTTAAAATTGCCACATACCAACCAATGAATTTCCTAATCACATTGAAGATTTCTCAAAACATTCCAAGAGTCTTCTCTGCAACGAGTATAAGAAGACCCATAAAAGCTCGTAAACCTCCATTGTCTTCCCATCAAATGTTCAGAAATTTCAACATCAATATGACAATTAGAATAATTTCTAAGATTTACCTCAATATCATCCTTCCATGCCAAACATAGACCACCTTTCGAACCATCAGCCAGCACTTCAATGCCCTTTAGAAAGCCACACCTTCTCCTTATACATTCCATTATCACCTTGCATAACTTAGTCTTCATAAAGAAGACCACTTGGGATTATACATCTTCAGCACATACCGAAGTCTTCTAACTACCCATGGATTCCCCAAACCACGGACATTCAAACTTAAGATTTTCATTGTGACCGGTAGGCTTGCCTTTTGGCAGCCGTCGATATAAATTGATTATTTCTTAAAAATCTCCTACTAACAATCAGAGAATCCAACTTTTCCCTTTTAGTAGGTTTATCATCCTCCCTTCTGGGTCGTTTCTTCTCATCACTCTCTCTATTATATTGTCTTTAGAACCATGACCCATTGCCCCTTGTCCCTGAGCCGTAAGCAATTCCCCACTTAAACGAGGATCTACATTCAAGTTCCTTTCTAAATTTACTCTCAACATCGGATCAATATTGGAAACATCCTCTCAAATCTTTTCATCATTCTAAATACGCCTTACCTATCTTTGTCCCTTAGAAGTCCTACCTCTTCCCTCCCCTTCCCTATCCTCACATAGCTATACACTACTTATTGCGAGAGCTCTTCTAGATTGAGCTCTTATTGATAGATCCCACCCCATCTTAGCTACTTCAAACCCTAATGTCATCTTAGCTTCACAAAAAGAATCATTATACCCTAGTTGGCCATAAAAGAAACAAAACAAGGTCAATCGTTCATATTTGAAATTAACATAGGAGCAAATTTCGAATGAGAACATTTTTTTCCTTTTCAATAGACGTTAAACGTTTAACATCATCCTTATTCACATAAAAGTCCACAACCCCTTTCCTAAATTTGCGCCATCATACTCTAAGAATTTCCCCCAAAAATCCCTTATCTACTCACTAAACTCATTGAAGAACCCCGTAGGAATTTCATGAATTTGTATCTAAAAATTTGCATAAATCAATGGTGCCTTCAGCAGATCTTCACCCCTCGTTAAACAATGCAACATTAAGAGATGATTATTAAACGTCTATAGAGATCCCTTAAGCACTCTTTCCATATCCATTTTGTGAAAAAAATCTAAAAAGAAATCATTTTCCCCCAATATCTAAGATTCGAATCCCTTTAACTGAACGCTAAAGGTTGGGCATCGTACTTTTCATCACTGGAAAGTGTATAATACTTGCTGTCAAATAACAACCTACCAGGCAAAACTCAAACCCCTAAGATGCAGAATCAGGATCTATTTGGACCTGTAAAATTTCATATTTCTCATCATCCAACGTCAAACCTGCCAATTCTTTTTCCATGGTTCCAATCTCCCAAACACAACCAACACAAAAGAAAATGGTAGGTGGCTAATAAGATAGAAAAACAACATCGTCAAAATCTAAAAAAACACAGAACACCTTAAACCTAAAAAAACAAAACTGCTAGAAACAATAGACAGAGACGTGCTAGGCGAGCAGGCTAAAAAAATTTTAAAATTTCACTAACTATTTTTTTTATTGGAAAGAATTTTTAAAAAACTAAATTACTGAATATATTAAATTTCAATTCATTTAATTTTTTTCAACTTATTATCAAACAATGCTTTAGTCTTTATAATTTAGTTTTAATTAATTTAATTTTTTTAATGTTTTTTTTATTTTTTGAGAAATTATAGATAGTGTTGATTTGTGTAGTTAATGACATTGCATCCATTTGAATAAAAAGATAAAATAATATTTAGTTTTTGAAATTTGCAAATTTTTTAATAAAAAGGTAGGTTACAACAACATAATAGGAAAAAAAAAAGCAGCAATCCCTTGAGCAAGTTGTGCTATTAAATGCATCGGTGAGAAAAGCAATCCATACCCCTATTAGGTAGTCTAGTAAACTCGTATAAACCAGGTGATAAATTGAAAGTAGTATGAGCCGTAAAATTAGCTACTTGATTCATCTCCTGCATGTAAGGTAAGTTGAATCACTTCCTGCATGTAAGATAAGGTTGAACCACCCTTCCCAAGGCTTTTGGCAAAGTTCCCTTACACTTCCAACTAGTCTCGATTATAATGCCTTACTGCTATCCCCTTCCACTATCATATTGTGTGGTCCCCCACTATATGCTTTGGACAAAATACGTTAGTGAACAAATATAAATATAAATATTTATATTAAATACAATATTTAAACAAATAATATAAAAAAATATTTATATTTATGTAAAAACACCATAAGTCGAATAACGGCATCGAGTTTTACTAGATGTTGAGGCCTGTTTTCACAGTTTCCTTAAGACAGATTCGGTCGCTCTTATGGTACCTGGAGAAACATTGGTCGTCTATCTCTTACGATACAAAAACAAAATGATCGTGATAATAGTACCTCTGCAGTGATCAATGAACAAACATTGCCTTCTTCTATCACCGAACGTTTGAAAATTTGGAGAGAAAAATAAAAGAGTTTTTTAGAGTGAAATAAGTTCATTGTGTGTCTCTAAAGAATTTTGCAGTATTCTTTAGGCTTTTATAGGCATCAATATAGAGGAATTTTGGAAATTTCCATGAATAAAGATACAAATATGCATTAAAGGAGCTTTAAATCAATTTGAATAAAATCAGATCAATTTGAATAAAATCAAATCAATTTGATTGGAATCAAATCAAAACAAGATATTTGTCCTTTTAAAACAGATTCTATATAATATCTACCGAGAAAAATAAAATAAAATACGTATTGGGCTAAAATATTCGTGGGCCTAGATGGACTCAACCGGTCTGGACATTTCACGTCACCCACATCGTGCAGATGTGTCCCAACCCCGGTAGATTTGTATTTGCACCCCCTGCGCACGAGGGTTGTAACATCTCGGTTTAGGGCCTAGTCGGAATAGTGGTGCGAGACCACAAATCCGAGGTCTATTATGAGTTTTTGAGATATATGCTATGTATGCATGCTAGTGTGAAAGTTTCATGAAGCAATTTTGTAAAATTTTGGTTGAATTGTCCAAAAGGACTAAATTGCAAAAGTTGTAAAATGTGAGATTCTAGAAGCTATTTGTGTGAAATGGCTTTAGAATATATATTAGAGGTCCTTAAATAGCAATTTACGCAAATTTTAATTTTTGGACAAAATTGGGCATGAATGAGTTAAAATAGGAAGTTTATCAAAAAGGGCATTTTGGTCATTTGGCAATTAAATGATTAAAATAGGAGAAAAGATGACAAAATTCATTCACCTTCTTCTCCAAGGCTGCCGAAAATTGAAAGAGCCATTTTTAGGGTTCTTTAAATTTTTCAAGCTTGCTAGTAAGTGCATCCAAGCCCCGTTTTTGATATTCTTCGTATTTTTGAAGTCCTAGTTGTATGAATAAGCTATTTTTAGCTATTTGATGAGCTATATTGAATGTTCAAAAATGTGGCCATGTATGACATGCACGTATGTTGATTTTTTTATGGAAGATTATGAAAGCTTGATGTAGTAGAAACATCTTTTGTTAAGTGATTTTCCATGAAAATGCATGCAGGGACTAGTTAGTGAAAGTTTTAAATTTGGTCATACATGTGTGATTTAGTGAGAATTGGTGAATGCTTTAGTTGAGTAAGTGATTCGGCTAAGCATGAAAGGCTAGAAAGTTAAATAAAAATCACTTTACGAGCCTTGGGGCAAAAGTGTAATTATGAGAAAGATTAGGGAAAAAGGGTAATTTTGCCAAAGTATGAGATAAGTGTCAATTTAGTTAATGTGTGTATTGAATAAGTTGATTTATTCATTATAGATTAAGAAAGACGAAGCCCGGATCTAAACCGAGGCAAGAGTAAGGTGGTGGACTAGATTACATATTTCTATAGTTTTGAGTATCGAGGTAAGTCTATGCTTAAACAATGCATTCATACTTACAATTTCTTAATGCTAGTTAGTGTGTAGCATGATTAAGAATGATTGAGAACCTATGTGGGATGAAAGTGGTAGAATTTGTGAATGGATGTATGGTTAAGTAAGTAGATATGTGAATGTGTAGTGAGAATGCTAAACGGTGGGCTAAGTGCGATACCATCCTAATGCATATTGACGATAAGCTGGCTGTGTGTGATGCTATCGTTAGGTATATCGTCTAGTGGGCTATGTGCGAAACCACTATGAATACCTTTGTGGTAGGATAAGTGCGATACTACCTTATTAATTTATTGTAGTGGGCTAAGTGCGAAACCACCGAGAAATTCGCTGTGTGGATTAGTTGCGTGGATTAGCTGTGTGATTATATTTTTGAGTTAATTAGCTTTGTGGATGAATTATCGAGAAATGATGTTGTGTTGTATATTGTGTGAATGTGATATTGAATGCAGGGGTGCATTTCAATGGTTATGAGTATGTGACTCATGATGTGTTGGAAATGTGGTAAGGAATAGAAAGAGGAAGCATTGTTGTACATTATATGTTAGTATGATGCTAATTGTTGTTTAGCTTATACTATAATGCTTAATTGTTTATGTGTAAACTTACTAAGCTCAAAGCTTACTCCCTTTCTTTTCCCTTGTCTTATAGAGTAAAAGTGTTGAATCGAGATACGAGGATCAATTGGAAGATCGTCCACATTATCAACAAACTCTGGTACATGAGACTCAATGTTTTGTATATGGCATGTATAGAGGCTAGACAAGTTAGTGAATTTTTGTTGTAAATGGCTAAGATGTGTTGGCCTTTAGATGGATAGTCTATTTTGTATAATGCCATAGTAGTTGGCTACCTTGTTTTATGAAAAGATTGTAGTTATCTATGTGAGATTGCACTTCAATTTGAGTTGATTATGGATGTGTTGAATGAATGCATATTGTGTATGCTAGAGGGGTGAAAGGAACTTAGCACATAGCTTTGTTTTTGTCCATGTGGATAGACACACGGGCGTGTGTCTAGACCATGTGTGACACACGGTCAGCCCACAGGCATGTGACTTGGTCGTGTGTCCCTGCATGATATTTTAAATCAGAATAAACCACGGATTAGCCACACGGGCGTGTGCATAGGCCGTGTGAGTTTAGTTAGTGTTGGCCATGGGCTAGCCACTCGGGCGTGTGACTAGGCTTTGAGGCCGTGTGTATGTAGTTAGTATTCACCACAATTGTGGAGCATGGGCGTGTAGGTTTATGCACGGGCGTGTCTCTTCTTGCACGGGCATGTTAACCCTGTACAAAAGAGAAAATTTTTACGATTGGAAAAAGTTCCGATATAGTCTCGGGAGCCCTTGTGTGTATGAGTGAGGCCTCGTAAGTCGAGATTGAGGTTGTTGAGGTGACTTAAGAGAGTAGTCACGATGAGCCTATGTAACGATCCAAAATTTGTGGGCACCGAAAAAGTGTGTTATCGGGCCTCCGTCTTAGTAAATCGAGTTAGTAAATAATTATTAGGAGTAATTATGAGTCTAATAGTGTGTTTAATTAGATTTTTATTTAGTGAATTTAGCTTAATTTAAAGTAATTAGGAAAAAGGATCAAATTGAATAAAGAGTAAAAGTCTAATTATAGATTAAAAGAAAGTAACAAAGGCTAAAATGACAATTAAGCCATTTAGCATAAGTTTAGGCGGCAAATGAAATAAAAATCTAAGATTTTTACTTAGATTTTAAATTATAAAATATATATATTAGTAATAAATTATAATAAACTAATTTAAAATAATTATTTTAATTGATATTATATTAGATAAATTAAATAAATGACAAATGTATGGTAAAGATTAAAGATAAGTGTAATTGTAATAATTATATAGGTACACTTGTAATAAAAATAAGCATTGCTTAAATAATAAGTAAAATATTATTTATAATATATTATTATTATTATTAGTTAAAATAAAAGAAATGAAGAAAAGTAAGTAAAATAAAACAAACAAAAGAAAAATAAAAGGAGAAAGAACAGAAGCTTTCGAAACAGGGGAAAGGAAAGAAAGAAAGAAAAAGAAAAGGAAAAACCAAGGTTCTAAAGCTAGGAGTTTAATTAGGTAAGTCAATCAAGTCCTATTCTCTTAATTTTTGATGTTTTAGAAGCTTTAAAGTAAGATTTTGATGAAACTAAGTTGATATTTTGAGAGTTTATAGGTTTTCAAGTATAGTTGATGTTGAAGAAAAAGATGAATTAGGGATTAAATTGAATGAAATTTAAGTTAGAATTAGTAAAAGGATTAAATTGTAAAGTAAGCTATAAAAAAACAGTTTTAGGATAGCAGCAGTAGGGTAACTTTGAAAATTCACCAAATATTGTAGAAATGGAATTAGAAGTTGAGTGAGATATGAAATTAAAGCTTATTGAGTCTATTTTCATATGAAAGAAATATAGAAAGCAAAGAGATTCTGTATTTTGAGATATTTAGATTTTTGTGAGACTAGTTTAGAGTGATTTTGAGACTCCCTATTCTGACTTAGAAAATTCATTAAAAATTGTAAAAAAATAATTTTTGGACATAATTTATATGGTTAGATTTCTTAATGAGTCTATTTTTAGAAAAAACAAACTAGAACATCATTTGAATTCTGTACAAAAAGATAATTAAATTTTAGCAAAGAGTGGTTAGAACTGTCAGACAACAGAATAGGGGTGAATTTAAAGTATAAACTGTACTTATTGGCTAAATCAAAAATTCTGAAAATTTTATGCAAGAAGATATATGAGTCTAGTTTCATATAAAATTTACGGATCTTAATTTGAAATTCTGTAACTCAAGATATAGATAATTTAGTGACAATGACTCAGGTAGACGACCTTGAAAGAACTTATAAGTAAATGATAGAATTGTATATAAAGAATGTGGAATGAAGAGCAAGAGTAGGAATTGAATAAAATTCAATTATTTGTTGCAATTAATGCTGTAATTAATAATGTAAATTGTTATTATTATTTTCGTAGCTAACACGGAAAACGAGGCATCGGCATCCAAGGGAAAAGAAAAGATCGCTGAGGAGTAAACGTGTATTTTGGGTTTGTATTACTATAACTCAAACTATTTATTAAATGTATATTGAATTTATAGTATATGTTATGGAGTAATTAAGATAAGGTAAGTAATAGTATTTGAAATTAAGTAAGAATATGTGTGAATATTGAATTATATGTGAATTGATATAAGAGATGTTTTGAATTGATCAAGTATTTGAAATTGTTGTGGAAATGAATTCGAAATTGGAAAAGTAAAATAATACCCTATTAACTTATCGGACTAGATTTGATACAAATGGCATGCCATTGGATTTGTGATGTGATGAGGAGATTTGTAGCTCGGCCGAGAAGGTGATTTCTTTATTATATGCTTCGGTTTATCCGAAGAGGCATTTAATGCCTTATTGGTGTGCTTGGGAGGATATGATATACTGGTGTGTTTGGGAGGTTATATTATACTGGTGTGGTTGGGAGGATTTCATTATTCTGGTGTGTTTGGGTTGGATACTCTGGTGTGTTTGGGTGGAATCCGCATATCTGTCAGAGTCCGAGCCTTGTTAATAGGGTAAATAATTGAATGGAACTTTGAAAATAAGACTGATTGATTTGGCTCTATTGAAAGATATGTGAAAGAATGTATGGGTTAAATGATAAATTGAATTAGTATGTGAAAAATGAAATGTGAATTTAAGATTTATGAAATGATATATAATTATGTATAATTAGTTTAAATGATTTATAAAGCTTATGGTTGATGTTTGTAATTTCTTAATGTTAAATAGTTTGGTTTATAGTAATACCACTGAGTATGAAATACTCAGCGTACGGTTGTTTCCGTGCACAGGTCATTAAAGTTACAGATCCGGTTCAGCATCCAGAATGTTCCTGACTCCAACAAGAAAATTTTGGTAATGTATTTCTTTTTTTTGTTTAAGTGGCATGTACTAGGTGGTTGTACATGAGTCATGTATAGATATATATATAGGTTAAATGGTTTTGTTGTAATTAGATAATTATGAAATTTTGGATGATAAGTAAGTTTAAACTATAAATTAGTAAATTTGGTATTAAATTTTGAAATGAAATGAAAGATATGAATTAGTTCCTTATATGTTAACACTTTAAAATTTAAGTAATAAATCAATGGATTAAGCATGATCTAGTAGTGATTAAGATGTAAATTCTTTGGTTGAGATATTGGTATTGGTTGTTTGGTTTGAATTTGCAGGGGGTTTTAGGTAAGAATAAGCAGAAATGCTGTCGAAATTTTTGTAAAAAAATAATAATAAATAAAATTTTGGAATATTCGAACTAGTCCCGTTCTACTTTAATAATTTTTTTTGGGGGCTTTGAAAGTCTATTATAGGGACTTATTTAATAATTATACTATGAATGTTATTTTATTTGTGAATTATTTGTAAATAGTCTGATATGTCTGGTAATGCCTCGTAACCCTATTCTGGCGACGGTTTGGGGTTAAGGGGTGTTATAGCCTAAGTGGCGATCAAGTGGTTTTATTACACTAACACCTCGGGCTCGGTTCTGGGGTAGAACTCGGGTAAGGGGTGTTACAAGGGAGAGCATTAGTTTAGTCATTCAGTAACCACCAAATCAGTTTACATATATATACAAGTTCCACAGTTGATTCTCAACCAATGTAAGACTAATGCTTTTTCATTTTCCTCAACATAATTCACAAGTAGCTTACTTTGAGCATCAATTTCTCATTCTTACTCAACCATATTGAGCATATGATATCATGTTGTAAAGATCTTATGGGGTAGAACATAAAATCATAATTTTATGTTTCGAAACCCCTCATTTACCAATTGAAAATATGCTTCAAAGATTCTAAAAAAATCATATTTTTCCAACAATCCCCCAGATGAATGAAATTGATAATTTTAATGAAAAACATTGATTCGATGTGGTGATAGTTCTACGATTGATAGTTACATAGGATGGGTAGACATCAACCCTTGAACCTTCTCTTGTGAAAGTATATTTACTTTACTAGCTAACTAGTAGACACGATGTCTTTGAACTGTTCTGTCGTTTGTGTAAACAATGATATACCTCACACAAATACCTCTTTGGCAAGGTCTTCTTCTCATGGGTATGTTCATATGGCCATGAACATCTCTTGGTTTTGCAAGAGTTTGAGAGAACTATGCCCTAGTAGTCTCCTCAAAGCGGCCCCACTTTATTCTCACATAGGTGACTTATGTTGCTCGGCTCACCGAAACACAAAATGGTCATTAAAAGCTTTGTTTAACCTATCTTATTTTAAATCACTGTTTATACCATAGGAATGAACTTGGGATAAGAACCCCCACAGTGACCTCATAAGGTCTATGCAAGTAGGTTGTCCATTTGAACCTAGATCTTGGGATCTCCAGTCAACTAGGTTGGGTTTTTCTTCACATAGTGCCTTTAATTTTCATAGGCTTTAGTCCCATTCCCCTCGATACTTTATCAACCTGATCTCGATTTAAGCTTTTAGTTAGCGGATCTGCAATGTTATCTTTTGATTTTACAAAATCAATAGAGATGGCTCCATTTGAGATCAATTGTATAACGATATTGTGTTGATGACGCATATGACTCGACTTACCATTATATTGCTTGATTGTTACAATATATACATATTGTGGGCACAAGCTTTAACTAGTCAGGAATATCCTCTAAGAAGTTTCGAAGCCATTCAGCCTCTTTTCTAGATTTGTCTAGAGCTACAAACTCAGATACCATTGTGGATCTGGTTATAATCGTTTGTCTTGAGGATTTCCATGACACAGCTCTTCCTCCTAATGTAAAGACATATATGCTTGTGCCTTTGGTATCTTGAATATCATAAATCCAACTGGCATTAGAAAATCTTTCTAAGATAGCAGGTTCTCTGGAATAATGCAATTCGTAGTCCCGAGTATATATGAGATATCTCAGTATCCTCACAATTGCTTTCCAATGGTTTTCCCTTGGATTGCTTGTAAATTGCTTAAATTGCTCACAGTGAAAGCAATATCTGGTCTAGTACAGCTCATAAGATACATTAGACTGCCTATGACCCTTGTATATTCCATTTGGTCAACACTTTCGGCTTTGTTTTTGGACAGTCGTATCTACTGGAGTTCTGGCTATACCAGAATCATCCTTGCTAAATTTTTCAAGAATCTTGTCCACATAGTGTGTCTAAGTCAATATGAAACCTTCAAATGACCTCTTGATTTGGATGCCCAAAATCACATCAGCTAGTCCTACATTTTTCATGTCAAATCTTGAATTTAACATGTCTTTGGTACGTTTTACCATTTCATTGTTACTTCCAATAATGAGTATGTCATCAACGTATAAGCATAAGATTATATATCCAACTTTAGTAGTTTTGACATACACATATTTGTCACACTTATTAATCTTAAAGCCATTTATCATCATAACATTATCGAACTTTTCATGCCATTGCTTTGGTTCTTGCTTAAGTCCATATAAAGATTTTACCAATTTACAAACTTTCCTTTCTTGTCTTGGAACTACATGACCTTCAAGTTGTTCTATATAAATTTCTTCATTAAGATCTCCATTTAGAAAAATTGTTTTAACATCCATTTGATGTACTTCTCAATTCCACAAGGTGGTAATCGCAAGCATCATCATTATCGAAGTTATCTTGGATACTGGAGAAAAATATCAAAATAGTCAAGACCTTCCTTTTGTCTATAACCTTTTATAACCAATCTGGCCTTGTACTTGTCAATTGTTCCATCTGCTTTCTTTTTTCGTTTGAAAATTCACTTAGAATTTAATGGTTTAATTCTCAGAGGAAGATCCATTAATTCCCATATATAATTTTGCATGATGGATTCAATTTCACTTTTAATAACATCTTTCCATAAAATGCTTTCGGATGATCGTATAGCATTATTATATGTTTGAGGTTCGACCTCTAGCATAAAGGTTAGAAAATCTGATCCAAAAGATTTTTCCACCCTTGCTCATTTACTCCTTGGCTCTATCTCAGTTTCAACCTTGTCTTGACTATTTTCATCTATAGTTTCTGAAGTTGGTGTTGTTGAACTTGAATAAACTTCCCTAGCTTTGCGATGGAAGATATTTTCAAAGAATGAAGCATTCATTGATTCCAATTTAGTATTCTTGTGGATGTCAAGATTCTTTGATTCATACACAAGAAACCTATATGCATTGCTTTGATCTGCATAACCAATGAAAATACAATCCACCGTTTTAGGACCTATTTTCATTTGCTTTGGTAATGAAGCCATTACCTTTGCAAGACACCTCCACACTTTCAAGTAGTTGTAGGAAGGTTTTCTACCTTTCCATAGCTCATATGGTGTCTTGTCCCTTTTCTTGCGGGGAACCTTATTTAAAAGGTAATTAGCTGGCAAAATAGCTTTCCCCACTTGTTCTGTGATAACCTAGAGCTTTCTAGCAATGCGTTGATCATTTCTTTTAGAATCCGATTTTTATGCTGGGCTACTCCATTTGATTGAGGAGAGTATGGTGGTGTTATTTCATGAATAATACCATGTTTTGCACAGTATTCACCAAATGGTTCAACGTATTCACCACCATGATCACTTCTCACCATCTTAATCTTTTTATTAAGTTGAGTTTCAACTTCCTGTTTATAAAGAATAAATTTCTTGATAGCTTCATTTTTTTTTCTCTTAAGCAAATATACATAACAATATTTTGTGCTATCATCAATGAAGGTAATAAAATATTTATTCCCTCCTCTGGTTTGAACAAACTTTAAGTCACAAACATCATTATGTATTAGATTAAGTGGTTCAGTATTTCTTTCAACAATTTAAAATAAGGACCTTATTAATTTTGTCTCAACACAAGTTTCACATTATGTTTATAATTAATGTGAAATGAAGGAATGTACTCTAAATTAATTAATCTACGTAAAGTATCATAATTAACATGTCCGAGCCTACCATGCCATAAATTAAATGACCCAAGCATATAAACAGAAGAAGAAGCAACATTCATATTCATAGTCTTTACTTTTACAAAGATTGCATTAAGTTTCCACATGTCATTTAATACATATCCATTTCCCACAAACATTCTCCCTTTAGACAAAACTAGCTTCTAGGATTCAAACACCATCCTAAAACCGTATACACTTAGGAGTGTCCCAGAAACAAGGTTCTTTCATATGTCAGGCACATACAACACATATTAGAGCTTGAGTTCTTTGCTAGAAGTCAGCTTCAAGACCACAATATCCTTCCCCTTGATCTTGGAAGTCGTAGCATTGCCCATATAGAGCTTCTCCCCATTTTCACAAGGCTCCAACTCAGAAAAGGAGTTTTTGTCACAGCAGATATGACATATGGCACCAGTATCAAGCCACCATTCTCTTATATTTGAGTCAACCATGTTGACTTCAGAAATCACAACACATAAATCCATATCTTCCACAGCATTGGTGGGAGTTTCCATTTTCTGTTAAGATTTCTGAAACGAAACCAAAATTAGAAAAATTATCAACTTTTATTAGATGACAGGAATTTAATAAAAATTATCAACTTCCATTATCAGCCTTGAAATGCCTAGCCCAGCCAGCCCATTGCAAAATGCATCTGTCAATACAACACTCATTCCCAAATAGCAACTCGTTATTGGTTTATTAAAATCTCACCATGATTAAAAAGGTTCAAAACAAATAATATACAATAACTTATGAATAAACAAATAAGGTAAGTGCTAAGTAGGGATGATATTGGTTCGATTCAATAAGATTTTTTAGATTTTTTTAACCATCCATCATAATTTCGTTTCGCTCGGTTTGGTTCTCAAATTTTTCATATTAATTTTTTGTTTTGATTTTTTAGACTTATTTTAATAAAAATGGGCTTTGTTTTATGGTTTTTCTATAATATGTGACAAAATTTCAATGTCTTTCTAAAAAAATAATAAAATCTCAATAACCTTTAAATTATTTTCACTATTTTAAATATAAAATAATTTTTTATATCATAAAATTAAAATTAATTATATATTAACTAAAAATAGAATTCAATTTAGTTTCCAATAATAGTGGTTTTTGAACTTACATTTCATAAACAGTCCAATCACCTCCGTTTGAGTTGGTTGATGTTTTTGCTCAGCCCTCTCATTTGGGTTAAGTTTATTTAGTAAGCCTTTATATTTTATGTCAAAAGATAGGCCTATTGCAACTATTTTATTTTGATTAATATTTTTTAAAATATATTTTTTACATTAAAATAATTGTGTTGAAATGAAACAAATTTCTAATAGTTGTGTGATGTAAAAATATAATATTTAGTGAAAGATTATGAAAAGGTATGGAATTAGTTAACTATCTATTAGAAGTAATTTTATGTTGCCGAATTAAGAACTTTTCATTATGAGTCAACTTTTATAAAGAGAAGTATATGTCGCTTGATGTACCAATTAAGGAATTATGCTTCGCACTGCATAGTCAACATACTTTACAAGCGCCCACATCTAAATTTACCTGGGTTGAGTTGATTATTCATAGCCATTGAAGGTATGTGTCTTTGAGATAGTGATTCATCAAGCTTACTAGGAGTTTTATAGAGATGACTAAAAAACTCATGCATAGGGTATGCAATCTCATACATTTCCATCCCTAATCTCCAATGATTCTTTAAACGGATTCAATTAAATTGTCATCTATCTACATATTTTTAATTTTGCATATTAACAACCTTAAATATATATATATATATGATATAGTGAATAATTATTATTTCAAGTTTTATAAATTTATAATATTACAAAAATCTGATACAAATGAAGTGGAGCTATTCCTGATCAAATATGATGAAAGGAGAAATGTTTGAATTTATTTTGAGAATAGTTATGGTACTTAATGCACTCTTAATTGGGGCAAAATAAATTATGGTTTAATGTGTAATTGTATATATAAATTTTGATTTGATCCAATTCTTGTAAATTATTAATACAATTCTTGATATAACATAATTTTATTTTTACTTATTGTTTACATAAATAATTATATTTATCTAGTATTTGATGTATTTATTTCTTTAAATGTGTGTGATTAAATCAAAATTAAAGTTTTAAGTATACATTTAAATCATGATTAGAGTTTCACGTATATAATTGCATCAAATTAAAATTCATGTATACAATTACATATTAAATCAAAGTTCACATATAATTTTGAGATTTATCCCAATAAATTATAATTAAAAATTAATTTAAAAAAAAATATTTATTTAAAAATATATATTTTTTAACTTTTTTCTTTTTTCATATTTAAGAGTAATATGTGGGTATCTAAATATCCATGACCTGATTTTCATCAAGAAATTGTCCAATTACGCCAAAATTATTTTAAAGTGTTCAAAATTAATTGAAACCGAAATAAAATAAACCCAACCTAAGGCAAACAATTCCAAACATCCAATCATAAATGAAATTTTAATTTAATCTTAAAATTATACTAAAAAATTCAATTCGGCTAAAAAATTCTTATTGAATAGGCCTATTTTAGGTGAATCCAAGACCCATTTTGATGAAGAAACCAATTATGCAACATCTTTGAATAACTTGTAAAAAGAATAAGAGAAATAGATTTGTCTTAATCAACTTGTGATTAAAAATGCCATTAATCGAACTCTATTTAATAAATAAATAAGAAAATTTAGAAAAACTCCTAAAATTAACTAAATATTTAATTTACAAGTTTTGTGTAATCGAAAATAAATAAATATATAATATATTAAACAAATATCTAGGTAATATAAAATTCTAATTTGAGTAATGATAAAGAAACGCCCAGATCCAGACCCTCCTAGGTATGTATCACATATACTACCAAAATTAGGTGTCTACAATTGCTTCACTTTACATGTTGCTTGTGTAATAAGAAATGTGCAAAGACCTAAACACATAATTATTATTTTTTCTTTTTTTAATTATTGAAAATTAAAACAAAATATTTACAAACAAACATAAACAAAATTTCTAAAAACAAAGAGAATTTATCTGTAGAATTTTGCAAAAATTATAATAAACGAGTTTCAAAACCAAAAAGACCTCATAACTAGAAAGTAAAATTAGATATTTAAAAAGGAAAATAAATGGTTTAACTAGAAAATCACAATTAAGTCTTTAAACCGAAACATAAATAAATAAACCTTATAACTAGGTCCCCAAATAAGAAACTAAATGTACTTCACAGCTAAATCTTTAGACTGATAAATAAATGGATCTCACAACTATGCCTATAATATTGGGAAATAAATAAACCACACAACTACACCTCTAAATAGAAATCGTAACAACCTAAAATTTTTCAATTTCGACTGTGGTACAATATAAAATTAGATTTGCTTCGGAATTTATTTTGTTTAAACATTTGTAATGTCATATGTTAGCTTTCTAAGCCATTTTTAAAGTTTTGGACTCAATTAGGTAAAATATAAGTTAAGGAGAAGGCATTTTTGTCATTTAGCACTTGTTTGTAGATATATTAATGATTATAGGCGTGTATAATAATGAGATGATTTTTGGAGCATTTAAAACCCATTTTTACATTAAAAATAAATATTAACCACACATTGGATGTTTGCCTTTTTTACAACTAATATTGTATTTTAAAGTGTTAAAATAAGGAAGAATCCCCAATTTTTCAACTATACCAGCCAACCACCATTGAAAAGGTGAAAAAACTCTTGATTCTTTCCTTCGTCATTTTCACCTTTTTCTCTTCAAACTTTCACCATTTTTCATTTTTTTTTTTTTTTACAAAATCTCTTCATTGAAATCATATTTGAGTCTTTACTCATCACTATCTTCGTCACCCACTCATCTAAGACTTGCTAATTAGTGAGAGAACATGATTCTAGTGTGAGAAAATTGTGAGCAAGGTAAGAGCTCTTGGATTTTGACATTTCATCATCTAAGTTCACATTTATGAGTTTATATTTGGTTGTTGAGGCATGGCCATTCAATATTAGCTCCATGGGTGACATCCCACACTTGACTCTGTTACCGGATTTGAGTGCATGATGGCATATTCACTGTCAGACTAACTTCGATCCAATCATACATTTCATTCAATACAAAACAAATATCTCAAGCATTTACATGAACCTAACAAAACTAAACCAGATTGTGAGGGTTTTTAAAACACGTTCCAATTTTAAGCATGCTTATGAAAGTAATCTTGAATCTAAGGTACATTTAAAGGAAATAATTTGAAACAACAAGTTAGGTCACAAAGTAAAAACAAGGGATGTCGTGACCAAAATGTAGAAATCTTGACCCTATTTCAAACCAAAGCAATTCCATGACTAAAAGCATTAACATTCCATGTTCAATAAGGCACGTTCATGATTACCTAATATCAAAATCAAACATCAATTTGGTTAACATGACATGCAAATAACACATGAAATATAATTTAAACTTTATGCAAAGATCCTAATATGCCATTTTACTACATATATACACACTTAGGTTACAACATGCCAACCTTATACATTCAAGTTTGATAAAGTTAAACATGTTACATTAACTAGCTAGATATAAATATGCAAAACCATCCTAACACTCAATTGACAATCATAAATTTTAGCATCAAAATTCACTTTATCAATACCTAGTATCATCTCAACCAATGCAACACACTTAAATAGACATGATTCATTAATTATGAATGTCAAGACTTATGCTTACTTGACCAAATGGCCTCATAAAAAATTACAAAGTGGCCAAATAAGTCCAAAAATAAATATCTACAATCCATATTAATAAAAAAAAAACTTTATACGACCCTTAATTACCTAAGTACATGCCATTACGACTCACAAAACATGATGAAACGTTATAAAGATTTAGCCGAGCTAAGGTGTGAGATCTGAATGTTATTGACACTCCTTAACCAATCCGAGACCTAATCGTCACTTACATACGAAAACAACAAATTCGCATGCTGAGCAATAATGCTCAATGGTTCTTACAAAATCTAATAATAATGTATATATATTAAGCAAATAGTGAGCTACTAAATCAATTAAAAACAAATTTGTATTGTAAATTACTATTTCACAGTTTCATTCTTTGATGCTTTCTCAATATTGTCGAAATTCGACGTATATCTCGTATTGTACATATCGATATGCCCTCAAGGCTCTTGTCTCATAACCTTGCATGGCCTTTCACATGTTATTCAAGTTTTAACATCAATATCAAATATAAAAAATTCTGGTTTCCAATTTCACAATTACATCACACATCATTTATTATTAAACAATGTGTATTATTAAACAATGTGTCATACTCGTTTTACCACCCTTATTAACTAGACATAGACTCAAGATGGATACGTAAATCAACCATCAACACACCAATATAAAATGCACCCAATGCTCATTGTTATGTCCAAAGTAATATGTCCATCGTTTATCGGTATAAACAGAAGTAATGTGTGTCCAGCACTCATTGAAACGTTCAAAGTAATACGTGCCCAGTGCTCATCGATATAATTCGAAATATCCATGTATAATGAATCCTATGGCATACCAATTATATTCGTAACTCTATCCAAGATCGTTTAATAAGGCATTCAAAGCATTAATATACATATCACTTAATCAATGCATAACATTTTCGATTAACTATTATTCTCAAATCATGTCATTAATGAAATCCATTTATTTTACTAATACTACCATGCTCGTACCTCCAAAGTATACATACATACATACATACATACATACATACATACATACATATATATATACTTATAATTAAGCTTATTTAATTTAATATAAAATAAATGGCCAAGATTTATTAATGAATCTCATAATGGAATCTAATGGCAAGAATAATACTAATCCATAATATAGTAATATGAGCGTGCAATGGATACCAAAGTGAGTGTGATGTGGGGTAGGTGATCATGGCATACTTACTCGAGTTTAGTCTCAAATAAAAGCACAAAATATGTCATGATAAAGCCATCTAAATGATATATCAAGTCATAATAAGACACTATTGAAAGGAATCTTATTTTTAAAAAATAAAATAAAATAAAATGGGGTTACTAAAAACAAAAGGAATCTACAAATATGATTTTTGTAAAAAATTTGAATGGACAAACCTTAAAACTAGGCTTTGAAAACTTAAAAAGACCTCACAACTAGGCCACTAACATGGACAAGTAAATTGGGTTTCCAAAAGGTAAAGTAGACTAATGTCACAACTAGGTCCTTATACAAAGGTGAATCTCATAACTAGCTTTCTAAATAAAAATGGGAATTTGACCTAAAATTAGGCCTTTAAATGGAAATGAACCTCAAAACTAGGTTTTTAAACTAATGGGAATGGGAATTAGGTTCCTGAGTGGAAAAAACAAGTTGATCTTGCAACTAGGATTTTAAATGGAAATAGACCACAAAATTAAGTCTTTAGGTAGAAATAAATGTCAAAACTAGGTCTTTAAACTAAAAATGGGCCTTAAAACTAGGTTTCTAAACTAACATGGACATTAATGCTAGGCCTCTAAACTAAATGGAAAGAGTTAACTTAAGTCTTAGACCTTACAACTAGGTCTCTAGATGGATGGACCTTAAAAACTAGGTCTATAAGTCATGAACAAACCCCAATGCTAAGTATCTAAATAGAAAATTGACCTAAAAACTAGGCTTCAAAACTAAATTTCTAAACCAGATGGATATCAAAACAAGACCATTAAATTATAAACCCTCAAAACTAGGATTCTAAGAAATGTATTGAGTGTATTGAATCGGGCTTTAAGCCTAGCAGGTTTTATGCCAGTGTATTTTATTGTATCAGGCTTTGTGCCTAGGAGGCTTTATGCCGGTGTACTGTAATATATCGGGCCTTGTACCTAGCAGGCTTCATGCCAGTGTATCTATTGGGCTTAATGCATAGCATGCTTTGTGCCGGTGTAATTATCGAGCTTAGTACCTAGTAGGCTTTAGACCGGTGTAACAATTTGTACTGGATATTGGTGGTTGGAGATCTTACTAAACGATAACTTGGAATATAATTTGAATTATTGTACCGTGCAATACTCATCTGTTGTGAGCTATGATTGAAAAAATTTCTGATAATAACCTTGTGATAGGAACTCTTTTCTTTAATCTTGTTATTTGATTTGTTGTGTTTAAATTCAGAAAGATTGATCGTTTTATCGACGAACTTACTAAGCTTTATAAAAGCTTACTCATGTATTTATCCTGCTTCTTTGTAGATAATGTGTCGTGGATAATCGGGTAGTCGGATCAACTCGAAGAATCACACTATCCGGGGATCTTTTGGTAGATTTTGGATTCTATTTGGCCTATATAGCATGCAATAGGAGAAATTGATTATGTTTGTAAAGGTTCATAAGTACTTGTTAGTGTTGTTGTTAATGTGCATATGATGATGTAATATAAGTAATTAAGTGAGATATGCATACTTGATTCTATGGTAAAGCATAAGAGGTTGGGCATGAGATGGTAAGTTTGGCTTGAATTTTGGTATAGCTTTTTGGGATAGAAAATAAGTTATTTGAATTTGCTTGTAGCTTGTATACTTAGTTAAGAAAATGAATTGTGTAAGTACTTGAAATGTGGTGCCATTGATGACACATTGGTTAGAACTTAGGATGATTGTTTTGGCATGTTTTGGGTGTCATTGAAATGCATTTTAAAGTCTTATAATTATGTGTTGAGAATTGGTTTAGGTACCTAAGCATTTGGATGTGAATTAAATATGTTTTGGGTCATTTTTGGGTACAAACAGCCTAGGACATGGGTTGTTACATGGTCGTGTGTCACACACGGGTGTGTGCCCTAAACGTGTTAGGTGCAGTTTTTACACGGACTGACACACAGTCTGTGACACGACCGTGTAAAGGTATTTGAATGCTACATGGGCTAGCACACGGCCTGCGACACGGCCGTGTGGATTTATTTCGAAAGGTACACGGTCTATCATATGGTTGGCTACACGACCGTGTTCCTGCACCACACAGCCTGGGCTATGTCAAACGGCCGTGTGATCCCTGTTTTGAAAAGTTTCAATTTTTCCCTAAACATTCTGATTTGTTTTGAACTGGTTCTTGATTGTTTCTAATTAGTTTTAAGGCTTCGTGAGCTCGATTTAATTTCCGTAAATGTATGTATTATTTCAATTTGAATTATTATGAAATTCTGTTAATTAAATTGACAATGTAACACCCTTTACCCTTGTTTAAAGCCGAAACAGGGTACAAGGTGTTACCGGATGATAACATTTGTGACTGAACAATTTCAAGGCATAAATTTTCGTTTAAAATTTAAAACTTTTATCTTATATAATCAAGTCCCTAAAATGGGCCTACGAGGCCCAAAACAGGCTTTGGGAGCGATTCGAGACTAAACCGAGAACTTTTAAAACTATTGAAACATTTTGCAAATTTCCTTGTTTTGGAGAGTCACACGCCCGTGTGGGCAGGCCGTGTGGTTACACCCGTTCGTATAGCCCAGGACACGCCCGTGTCCTCCACCCGTGTAACTCTCTGTTTATGATGTCATCATTTGTTTTGGATCACACGAGCAAGTCACACACCCTTGTGCTAGGCTGTGTCCTCCACACGGCCGTGTCTCTGGCTGTGTGATAAAAAAGTTATCTATTTTCCAAGCCAATTTCTACCCTATCACACCCATACTTGAGTATAACTTGAATGACACATTTCATGACATATTAAAGCTACCAAAACATACACCACACACACGTAACGAGTCATAACATACAATTTACTCAACCCTGGAATGCATCCTCATGGGTTTATAGCATAACCAATTTATTTGGTCATATTAAATGACCTTATACAACAATGAACTCCGAACATCAAAGTTCATTATTCTAGGACAACTCATAGTAACATACACACATGACCAAGTTCCCTATACATGCCATAACCTTAAGTATAACATCATCGATACCTAAATTATAAGCTTGATAGTGTGATAGATTCTCCGACGACTTCCAACCTGAGCTAACTTGAGTACATTATAAACACGGAAAACAACGGAGTGAGCTATAAAACTTAGTAAGTACATATGTAAATAATAAACAATTGATTACAATGCTTTTAACAATCCTCATTGTAAGCTCTCAAGATAATACCATCATTATTACATAAAATTTCACAATTCATTTATGTTCATCTTGAGCTGTTTACTTGAGTTACAGTCACTAAATTATTTTTATCTGGAGCTACGGAACTCCAAATTAAGATTCGATAATTTTCCCTAAAACTAGGCTCACATATATTCTTACCATAAAAATTCCAGAATTTTTGGTTCAACCAATCAGTACAGTTTATTCTTTAAAGTCTCCCCTATTTTGCTATCTAACAGTTCCGACCCCTCTTTACTAAAAATTAACTATCTCATTTTATAGAACTCGAATGACTTTTTTGTTTGTTTATCTTGAAAATAGACTCACTAATAAATTAAAGCATATAAATTTTATCCTATTATTATTTTTGTACAATTTTTAATAAATTTCCAAATTTAGAATAGGGGATTCTGAGATCATTCTAACCCTATCTCACTAAAATCCAAATATCTCACCATATGAATTTCTTTTGCTTATCTTGTTTATTTTATGTAGAAATAAACTCAATAAGATTTAATTTCATATCTCATTAAACCTCTAATTAAATTTCCACAATTTTTGGTGATTTTTCAAAGTGATACAACTGTTGCTGTTCAAACTGTTCTATTGCTAATTTAACTCTTTCATGTTTATATTAATTTTTCATTTACACACATAGAAACACCAAAGTATATCCATGGTTAGCCATTCCAATAACTAGTCATTATCAAATATTTACAAGCCAATCATTAGACAATTTAACCTATTCATCAACAACAAAGACTTAAACATATCATTTCTCAATTTAATTTGGCCTAAAAGCCTCACACACGATCAACAATCAAATTTACCACGTATTCATACCTCATAAGCATGGACTTATAATCACAAGGTCATTCTCATAGGTATAACTTACTCGTTTACATTCTTACCAAAATTCGATTACATACCGAGCACATTGCTCATGAGTGTATACATACATATACCTACACTTAATCGTCAGATAATCACATTCATTTACACTTTAGTCTTTTTCCATCTTTAACATAAACTTTAATTCTTTACCCCGTTGAACCCTTTGGAATATCGAAGGATACTCAGAAATTGTCATACACGTAGTAGGATGCCAATGCCATATCCCAAATATGGTCTTACATAGGATCACATGTCGATGCCGATGCCATATCCCAGATATGGTCTTACACTAGCTCTCGTCTCAATGTCGATGCCATGTCCCAGACATGGTCTTACACTAGCACACATATCACCCAAATGTCATGGCATCTGTATCCTATCTATTCCTAAGGTTCAACCGAGATTCTCATTCTTCGATTCTTCACCAAATCATCATCAATCGAATCCATAGAAACATATATATACAATTCATGCAATATCAAAATATTAATTACATAATATAATGTTATATTATTTACACATGAACTTACCTTGAATTAAAATGACAAAAGGGACCGAGTCATCCAATATTTGTCTTTCCCCTGTTCTAAGTCTAAAACTCATTCTTCTTTATCTAAAATATCACATTTGACTTATTTAGTTATTATACTATTCAATTCAGTCCAAAAATCATATTATGGCAAATTACATTTTTGCCCCTAAATTTTGTCATATTTACACTTTTGCCCCTAGGCTCGTAAAATGATTTTTATTCAATTTCCTTGTATGTTAGGCCTTGCCGAACCATTCTCATAAATATAGCAGTCCACAATTTTCATTATTTCACACCTTTACCACCTATTTTACAACCTTTACAAAATGGTCCCTTTTAGGTGTTTTCATGAAAATCACTTAACAAAAGTTGTTCATTTAATAACCAAGATTCATTTTCTTCCACAAAAATGCAGCAAAAAACATGAATATTCTCATGGAAAAACCCTAGACTTTCAACCATTTTGCAAAATAGTCCCCTCATTAGCTAGATTAAGCTACAAGGGTTCCAAAAATACAAAAATCATCAAAATTGGCCATCAAAATCACTTACTTGTGAGAGTTAGAAGCTGCTGAATTTTTCAAGCTTTCATGGCCATTTCCTTCGGGAAGAATTGGTGGAGAAGAAAGAGAAATAAAAAAGATGGTAGCTTTTGCTATTTTGTCCTATTACCCTATTAACTTATTTACCAAATTAAACCTTTTAATAACTTCACCAAATCCACCTACTTCATGTCCATCTTTGACTCCTCACTTTTCTATTGGTATAATTTACCATGAAAGTGCTCATACTTTTCAATTCTATAGCTATTTAGTGCCTTTATCAATTAGACCTCAAGTTTTGCACCTTATGCGATTTAGTCCTTTTTTATCAAATTGAGCACTCAAACGAGGAAATTTCTTTATGAAAATTTCACACAACTTTAGTATCATATTGTAGACATAAAAATAATAATAAAATAAATTTTTTGATGTCGGGTTTGTGGTCCCGCAACCACTGTTTTGACTAGGCCTAAAATCAGGATGTTACAGACAACTTGATGCTATCTATTTGCGATTGTTCTATAAAGTATGGTAATACATTGTAACCTTAAATCTGATAAGGAAATCGGGTTACAGGTGTTACAATCCCTATCGCCAGACACTTGCGAACCCCTATACCAAACACCTATGAACCCTTATCACTAGACACATATGAACCCCTATAACTAGATACATGCAAACCCCTACAGTGAACCCCTTAATACATTTGACAGTTTAACAATCTATCTACCACTGATGTTTTTGTCAAGCATATTTCAAGCTTTTTAAACACACAAACAATTTTAAAAGTACTTAAAGGGTCCATAGAAAGTCCAATAACAAATCCAAGTCAAAGTTAAAATCTAGTCCCTTAAGTTTGCACCCACATTGCCATCTTTATGAACCTAAAACCATCTCACATGCACAATTTGTAACATCCTACCCGGCGTAATCCTAGTGTTCGGATATTGTTTATCGAAGTATGGTGTTTAGAGCAAGTTTTGAGTGGGTAAGTTATTAATTTTGACTAAGTATGTAAGTTTGTAAACGTGCCCTTAGGTGAAGCCCGTAATGCCGAGCTTGATGGTTAGCGGACTCTTCTAAAGAGTATACATCACTCGGGTGTTAAGAACTTAGTCTGATAAGGTAAGTGTTATTGCAAACCAGATTGGAAAATCATGACAAAAGAAAAATGAATGAAAGATTGATATGGCTTTACATATAGACTAAGGTTTGTGGCTAACACGAAGAAGGTAGTCTGTATGGTTGCATGGGTGTAGTATACACGTCAAAGGAATAGTGTCTGATGTATAGCCTATCTGTGTTTGGTACGCGCCAATTGGCGAACTGTATGACTTTACTGAGTTGGAAAGGCTTATTGAATTATATGTAACTATTGCACTGTTTTCTTCTAGAACTTGCTAAGTTATTTGAACTTACTTGGTTACTTTTCCTTCTCAAGCCTATTGACGAAGTAAGGGAATCACTAAAGACTACACTAGAGGACTATCGTCACAGTAAAACTTCTTATATTTTGCATTATACATCATATGGGGGTGGTGTTAAGACATTTACAATTTAAGGAATGTATTTTGTACCTAAAAACATGATCATGAACCTATGGTTCTAATGAAATTTCAGTGAAGTATTTTTTGTTTTCAAATAGTACTATCTTATTTATTCTTGAATGATTAGTAGTTTACATTTTATATTGTGGCGTAAATAGGTTTACGCCAAACATAGTTTTGGAAAATAATGATTTTAAGGCAGTGACACGCCATTCATGATTCCTCCTTAAGGATCAGGCATGGAGTGTTACATAACTAATAATAAGTTGCATTATGTGGTCTAATTATAGTACGAGAAGCAACTTATATTAGTAGGTAATCTAAATGGTTCATTGTAACACCCTCACCCGTATTAACTGTCAGAATAGGGTTACGAAGCATTACCAAAACTACAACACTTTAAAACATACATTTTATATACAATTTATCAATTCAAATACAAATCAATCACAATCAATCATAGTGACTCTTAAACGAGCCTATAAGGCCTTAAACATGCATTGAGAATGGTTCGGGACTAAACTAATAACTCAGGAGTTTTTTCAACACTTACAAAATTTTCTACAAAACATGGGACACACGACCACCAGACACATTCGTGTCACAGGCAGTGTGAACAATCGAAATGGAAGCACATGGTCGTGTCCCAGCCCGTGTCCTACCCTGTGTCCAAACAAGTGAGTTACTGACTTGGGTCACACGACCAACCACATGCCCATGTGTGAGACCATGTGGAGCATACTGACTTCATTTCAATAACAACACCAGTGGACACACGGCTAAGATACACACCCGAGTCTCTGCCCATGTGAACAAAAATAGGCTATTTACCAAGCCATTTTCCCACCCCATTTGGTAGACATCTTCACCTATACAAATGACACCAAACCATAGCATAAAATACCATCCAAAACAACCAAGCCAAGTTTAAATCTTACCATTTCAATATTAACCAATTCAAGGCAAATAAATCCCACAATATGCTATCTAAATTCAGACCAATCCTTATAATCTCAACTCATCAAAATGACTATTATAAAAGATGCATTATTTGGCCTAATTTCACAAACATACCTATATCCATAAATCATCAATTTACCATTATAGTACCTATTATCATCCATCATCATACAACCATCAACCAACTCAATTCACAAAACTTAACTATACATATAAGTACATTATTCAAGCATACCAACAAACCAAAATAATCCATCACACATGGCTATATATACATGCCAAACATAAACATTTACAATGCTAATTCATACAGCCAATATCTTTATCAAAACATAACCAAAATGACTCAAAGTCCCTATACATGCCATATGACCAAACCATAAGTTCAAAAGTACCAAAGTGACGGTTGGATAGTGTGACGATGACTCTGACGATCCCCAAATTCGAGCTAGCTTTGAATTCACTATAAAATGCGGGAAAAATAAACAAAGTAAGCTATAAAGCTTAGTAAGCTCATATGAAATAAACTCAACAATTTATAATACACAATTCATCAAATTGAACTATTTAACATGTAATTCATGATAACAAACAAACCTTCCTCATACTTACTCATATGCTTATATACAATTTCATAACTTCTTCTAATTTAAGCTCATACTTTCCATGTACATACCTATACAAATTCATAATGAGTTCATACCTATTTAGAATACTGCCAAATACTCAATATCTCGCACACTAAGTGCCAATACATAGTTGAAGTTATCTCGATCTTGCACACTAAGTGCCATATATAGCCGAAGCTATTTTGAATTGCACACTAAGTGCCATATATAGCTGGAGCTATTTTGAATCGCACACTAAGTGCCATATATATATCCGCATCATCGTCAAACATGACTATAATCTCATATACACAATTTATGCAATATCTGTAACAGCCTGGTTTAGACCCTAGTCAGAATAGTGGTTTTGGGACCACAAATCCGAGTCAGAAAATTATTTTTATATTATTTTTCGAGTCTACAACATGTGAATTGGTATGTGTGAAATTTCCATGATTTAATTTGATCGTTTGTGTGCTTAATTTGCAAAAAAGGACTAAATCGCAAAAAAATGCAAAATTTTCCTTCTATTTGAATAATGGTTGAATTGATGTGTCTTTATAAAGAAGAGGTCCTTATGTTGTAAATTGACCATTGAATATTTGAGTGGACAAAGATGGACAACCATTAAGTGTTTTAATTATGTTTTATTAAAGGACATTTTGGTAATTGATGTATTATTATGAAATAAAATAAAATAAACAATATGGTGGCCATTTTATCATCTTTTTTCACCGAAAATAAAAGAAAGGAGAAGCCATTTTCATGTTTTAGGGTTCGACACTTTGTGTTTGTGATTAAGGTATGATTTGAGTTCGGTTTTTAATGATTTCTATGTTTTTGTGATTGTTGTTTTGAGTACTAGCTAGCCCATGCCCTAATTTTTGAATTGGTTGATGATTTTGTGATATGCAATTGTTGAATCTATATGTTCTTTGGTGTTTGATGATGAAATATGAAATTTCGATGATAGATTTTCATGTTTTATAAAGTGATTTTTGATGAATTTGAGTATTATGGGCTAAATTGTGAAAATGAGAAATTAAAGGACTAAAATGTGAAATAAATGAAATATGTGGGCTTATTTGAGCCAAGTGAATATTTGGCCAAGCTATAGTGTAATGAAATTTTGTATATTTTGTGATTTTATGAATTAGGGACTAATATGTGAAGATGTGAAAATGTGAAAATGTGAGGGCTAATTTGTAAAATGCCCTAAATATGTGTATATGGATTGAATTGAATGATTTGGTGAATAAAGGAGTTAAATTTGAATGTGTATAGATCAAGAATTAAAGAAAATGGAATCAGAACGAGGGAAATCGAAAATAGTTGAATAGCCGTTCGTTTTCGTTCTTTCCTATACGAGGTAAGTCGATATACAAATAAATGTGTTTAAATTGAATTATTAAAAGTTTTATGTGAATAAATTGTGATATATGGCTATTTAAGCTGAATATGTGAAATTTGAAAAAGTTCCGATAATGTGACGATGTCCAAAAAGTCCCGTACGAACATTAGGAAGTAGTTAGGATACATATGTCAAGACATAGGATTCTGATATGTGTTATCGCGTAAGACCACGTCTGGGATGTTGGCATCGATTTGAGATTTACGTGTAAGATCATGTCTGGGACATCAGCATCGTATATGATTTTGTGTAAGACCCTGTCTGGGACAGAGGTATCGATATATAATTACATGTAAGACCACGTCTGGGACGTTGGCATTGTACGAGCTTTACGAACTATCCGAGTATCCTTATTGATTCTAAATGGTTCAATGGGCATTCCGAGATATGATTGAATATGTGAATATGTATCCGTTTTATGTACGTATGAAATATATATGAAATTTGGCAATGGAAGATAAGTATGAATATGTTCATTTGATATGTGAGCTACATAAAAATGTGATGTGTTTATGAGCAAGTGGTTATGAACAATTGAGCTAGATGAGAAATATGAATTTGCTATTGTGATTGCCATAGTTCATATGAAAGAAATAGTTTGTAACTATATATGTGATAAGTTTATTTGTATATGGCTTACTAAGCTTTTATAAGCTTACTTTGTGTGTGATTCAATTGTTTTATAAATTATCGAAGCTACTAGAAGCTCGGGGATCATCGAGGATCATCACTGCACTATCGAACTATATTTTGGTACCTTTTGAAAATGTATATATTGAAGTATGGCATGTATAAGCTAGAGAACTTTGATTATGTTTTGAAATGTGTAAATATAGCCATGTGATATGGCTTGATAATGAATATGATTATGAAGTGAATTTAGTCCATGCTATGTGATGCAAAATTTGGTATGTTTTGATGTGCTTATGAATGGCTAAAAGAGATGGTCAACTTTGGTAAGTTTCATGGTTGATTTTGGGAATTGAAATGATGAGAAATGTTATGAACTGAAATGGATTTATATGAGGTATGAATGAATCACATGTTTTTGATGTGAGATTGGTATTTTGAATTGGTATGCTTGAGTTGGATTTGTATATAGAAATGAATGTTGTTGTTATGGGTCAAATTGTGTATAATTTGGTATGTTTTAGCTACCTTTGGGACATGAATTGATGCTTGTTTGATGCTTGTAGGTATGACTCAAAATGGGTGGCAATTTGGCCTTGCAAATGACCTATAATTGCCCACACGTTTGAGCACACGGGCGTGTGTCTCGACCGTGTCCTTCACTGTCCCAATTCTAAGCAAGTCAGACTTGCATATGGACTAGACACACGGGCATGTGACAGGCCGTCTAATTCAAGTCAGTTTTGCGCACGGGCTGAGAGATGGTCCAAGGCACGGTCGTGTGAGGCACACGACCTAACCACATGGGTGTGTGCCCTGTTTTGAAAGAAAAATTTTCTAAGTTCCGCAAAGTTCCGTATAAGATCGGTTTAGTCCCGAACCTTTTCTAAAGCATGATTAAGGTCTCATAGACTTTCTAAAGGGACTATATGTGTGTGGATCATTATGAAATGATGTTGTATGATTGACATTGTGAAATGAGAGTAAAATGTTCCAATATGTCCGGTAATGCCTCTTAACCCTAGTCCGGCGACAGATACAGGTTAGGGGTGTTACAATATCAAAGTATTTAAAGCATAATCGTAACAATATTTATTACATACGAACTTACCTCAGATGTGAAAATAACTAAATAGGTCGATTAGTCGATAACTTTAGTTTTCCCTCGATCTAGGTTTGAATTCCGATTTTCTTGATATATATAATATCAAATTCAACTCATTTAATCATTCAATTATTCAATTTAGTCACACTTTTGGGAACTTTTAACAATTACCCTTAATATTTCACATCTTTTACAATTTAGTTCTTTTTACACAAAATCACAAATTCATGAAATTTCAAAACACTCGTGCTTAGCCAAATTACTCTTATACTCCTAACAGCTCATATTTTCTATTTATTTCACATTTTAAACACAACGTTTCAACATTTCTCAATTTAATCCCTATTTTGCATTTTCACTAAAAATCACTTAACAAAACTTGTATAACTCACAATCAACATTCATAATCTATCAAGAAAATTCAAAATACAAGCTTAGTCATCAATGGAAACATTCAAAATCTTTAACAATTTTGCAAAATAGTCCCTGGGCTAGCTAGCACTAGATGCAACGATCTCAAAAATATGGAAATCATTAAAAACCGAGTCAAAATCTCTTACCAATTAGACTCCAAAGTGACCAAACCCTAGAATTATTAAAATGGCTATCTTCTTCTTCAACATAGACAATTGAAAGAAAGATAGACAAAATTTTGATTTTTTTTGTTTTAATTAACCTTTATTAACTAATTTACTTATTTAACCTTTAAAACATTTAATTATTACACCAAATGCCATGCCACTATCATCCACTAACTCTCAAATGGGTTAATTACCACTTAAGGACCTTTACTTTAAGGTTCTATAGCTATTTAACACCTTTAGCTAATAGAACACAAGTTTTACACTTTACGCGATTTAGTCCTTTTTATCAAATTGACCATTCAAACGATAAAATTTCTTAACGAAACTTTCACACAATCATTCAATCATGCTATAAACATTACAATAGTAATACAAGAAATATTTTAACCTCAGATTTGTGGTCCCGAAACCACTGTTTTGATTTGACTAAAAACGGGCTGTTACAACTCTCCCCCCTTAGGGATTTTCGTCTCCGAAAATCTTACCAGTGAATAGGTTAGGGTACTATTTTCTCATAGCTTTCTCAGGCTCCCATGTAGTCTTTTCGACACCGTGTCATTGCCAAAGTACTTTCACAAGAGCTATACTTTTATTTCTCAATTGTTTAACTTCACAAGCTAAAATTCTGATCGATTTTTTGTTATAGGTCATATCGGGTTAAATTTAGATCTCAGTCGGAGAAATCACATGTGATGGATCTGATCGGTAACAGCGTAACATCGACACATGAAATACATTATGAATCTTTTCCAACTCTAATGGTAAAGCTAGCCGATATGCCACTGACCCTATTCTTTCGATGATCTCGTACGACCAGATGAAACGCGGACTCAGTTTGCCTTTGCAATCAAATCATAGTATTTTCTTCCACGGAGATACTTTTAAAAACACTTTATCACTGATATGAAATTCAATATCTTTCCATTTTAAATCCGCGTACGATTTCTGACAATCTGAAGCTGCTTTCAAACGATCGTGAATTACTTTCACTTTCTCTGCGGTTTCTCTAATTAAATCAACCCCATGAATCTGTTTCTCGCTAAGCTCATTCCAATATAATGGAGTTCGACATTTGTAGCCATACAAAGTTTCGTATGGCGTCATCTTTATGGTCGATTGAGAGCTATTATTATACGCATATATAACCAACGACAAATATTTCTCCCAACTTTCTTTGAACTCTAAAACATAACATCTGAGCATATCTTCGAGAATCTAAATTACTCTCTCAGACTGACCGTCAGTTTGTGGATGAAAAGTTGTACTAAAATTCAACTTTGTACCCAAAGCTCCTTGCAATTTCTTCCAAAATCGTGATGTGAATCTTGGATCTCGATCTGAAATAATCGAAACCGGTACCCCGTTCAATCTAACGATAACAGCAATATACAATTTAGCTAATCTATCAAGTGAATAATCAGTACGTACCGAAATAAAATGTGCTGATTTCGTTAATCGATCAACAACAACCCAAATAGCATCTTTTTTTTTTCGGAGATAAAGTCAATCCTAATACAAAATCCATCGTAACTCTGTCCCATTTCCACTCTGGTATCATCAAAAGCTGAAGCAAACCCGAAGGTACCTGATGTTCAGCTTTGACTTGCTGACACACTAAACATTTCGCTACAAGTTCAAAAATATCTTGTTTCATACTCGACCACCAATACAGTTGTTTCAAATCATTGTACATTTTAGTACTTCCAAGATGAACAGATAAACAACCACTATGTGCCTTGTGTAAAATTTTCTGAATCAACTCTGGATTTTTTGGTACGCAGATTCTATCTTGGAACATCAAACAATCATCAAATCCGATTTGGTACTCTAAATCACTAGTCGACTCGCATTGCACTCTTTTAGCTTGCAATTCACTATCACATTTCTGAGCTTCGCAAATTTGATAAAGAAATACTGGATTAGCTTTTAATTCAGCTAAGATCGAACCATCTTCGGATAATGTCAAATGTGTATTCATTGCTCTCAAAGCAAACAATGATTTTCTACTCAAAGCATCCGCGACTACATTCGCTTTCCCCGAATGATAATTAATCACTAACTTGTAATCTTTCAATAGTTTGAGTCATCTCTATTGTTTCAAATTCAGATCTTTCTGATTCATTATATACTTTAAACTTTTATGATCAGTAAAGATGTGGCATTTTTCGCCGTACAAATAATGTCGCCAAATTTTTAATGCAAAAACTATAGCGGCCAACTCTAAATTGTGCACCAGATAGTTCTTTTCATGTGGCTTCAATTGTCTGGAAGTATAAGCTATCACTTTTCCCTCTTGCATCAACACACAACCCAAACCATTTAGTGACGCATCGCTGTAAATCACAATTTTTTTACCCAACTCAAGTTGAACCAACACTGGTGCCTCAGTTAACAATGCTTTCAATTGATCGAAACTTCGTTGACATTTCTCAAACCATTCAAACTTGACATCTTTCTGTAGCAGTCTGGTAATCATTGTCGCAACCATCGAGGACCCTTTTACAAAACGTCAATAGTAACCAGCTAATCCCAAAAAGCTTCTGACTTTGGATACATTTCTAGGTGGTTTCCAGTCAATAACTCAGAAATCTTGCTCAGATCAACTCGAATGCCATCCGTCGAGACTATGTGTCCCAAAAATCTAACTTCTCGGAGCCAAAACTCACACTTACTAAATTTAGCATACAGTTGCTTATCTCTCAAGGTCTGCAACACAATCCTCAAAAGCTCGGCATGCTCAGATTCATCTCACGAATAGATCAAAATGTCGTCAATAAACACAACAACAAATCTATCTAAATAAGGTCTAAATATTTGATTCATCAAATCCATAAAAATGGCAGGAGCATTAGTTAATCCAAAAGGCATAACAAGAAATTCATAATGTCTGTACCTCATTCTAAAAGCAGTTTTCGACACATCTGAGTCTTTAACTCGCAATTGATAATAACCAGATCTTAAATCAATCTTTGAAAACACTGTTGCACCTTTCAACTGATCAAACAAATCATCTATTCTTGGCAATGGATACTTATTCTTTATTGTAACCTTATTGAGATGACGATAGTCAATACACATTCTCATTGACCCATCTTTCTTCTTAACAAGCAATACTGGCACACCCCAGTGTAAAAAACTTGGTCCTGCAAAACCTCTATTTGTTAGCTCTTGCAACTAAGCTTTCAACTCTTTTAATTCTGTCAAAGTCATTCTATACGGAGCTATAGATATCGACGAAGTTCCTTGTACTAACTCAGTGGCAAACTCAACCTCTCTGACTAGTGGCAACCCAGGCAATTCTTCTGGAAATACATCCAGATATTCACAAACTACAGTCACTGATTCAATCTTCTTTTCAGTCACCTTAATATCTAAAACATATGCTAGGTACGATTCACAACCTTTTCTCACATATCTCTAAGCCGACTTTGATGAAATCACTATAGGCAATCCATCCGACTCATCAGATTCAATCCGAAGAATTTCATTATTCTGACATTTCAATTCTGTAATATTTTGTCTTTAGTTCACAACAACATCATGTAAAGTCAACCAATCCATTCCCAGAATCACATCGAACTCATTAAATGGTAAAAGCATCAAATCAGCAGGAAAACAGTGACCCCGAGTCATTTAAGGACAGTTCTTGTATACTTTATCAACTACTACAAACTTACCTAAGGGGTTTGATACTTTAATCACAAACTCAGTTGACTCGATAGGCAAACTCTTACTAGACATCAAATTCATACATATATACAAATGAGTCAATCCAGGATCAATCAATGCAATAACATTAGTGTCGTAAAGAGAAAATGTACCGGTAATGACATTTGGTGATGACGCATCTTCGTAAGCGCGAATAGCGTAAGCTCTAGCAGGTACTCTAGCCTCAGATCTTACTGTAGAATCTCTCATTGTACCACGATGACCACTTGCATTTCTCGCATTTCTCGGTGGCCTCCCTCGAGTAGCTGTATTGCTCGATCTTGCATTTTGAGATTTATCTTTTTCATTTAGCTCGAGACAATTTCTGATAAAATGATCTCGTGAACCATAACTGTAACAATCTCTATTATTATTTTTCACCCAACAATCTCCAAAATGCCATCTTCTACACTGTTGACACTCGGGTTTGATATCTTTTACGTTGTTAACACTCGATACTGATGTGGCTTGAGCTTTAGGGCTGGTGTATTGCCTTCCGCGATCTCTATTGGAATATCCCATTGAAGAGGTAGATCGGTTAAAATGATCTCTTGATTTCTTTGATGAGGAACGATAAAGTCTACTTATCGATCTCTTCACCGAATCTCTTGCCTCTGAATCAGCCTTTCTCTTTTCTCGATTAAAGTTTTCAGCTTTACAAGTCTGGTCGACTAACACAACAAACTCTTTCAAATCTAATATCCTGACCAAAAGTTTAATATCTTCGTTCAACCCGTCAACAAACCGCTTGCACATAATCTCTTCGGTAAAAATATACTCTCGAGCATTTTACTTAACCGCAAAAATTCTCTCTCATACTCGATTACGGTCTTATGGCCCTGTTTCAGTTTTAGAAACTACTGGCTTATATATTTCTTTCGGAACTTGGTCTAAAAGAACTCCCAAGTGACTCTATCTCTCGGCACCACTAATACTAAGGTATTCCACGACTGATACGCAGTGTCCCTCAAAAGCGATATAGCACACTTTAAACATTCAGCTGGTGTACAGGAAAACTCATCGAACACTCGGATCGTATTTTCAAGCCAAAACTCAGCTTTCTCAGGATCATCATCAACATTAGCTCTGAACTCTTCAGCCCCGTGTTTGTGGATCTTATCAACTGGAGGTATATTCAATCTTAAAAACTCAACTCCTTTAGGAGCTACAGGTACAGGTTGGGGATTAGGAGGGGGTGAAGGTTGTTGAGTAGTCGGGTTTGTACGAATATATTGAGTGAACCACTCGTTCATCATTTGGAAGAAAGCTTCTTTAGCCTCTCCTCCTTGACTGCCCGTTACGGGTCTAGAATTAGACGTCGCTGTCCCTTGAGCAGAAGCAGGCGCATTACTCTCAACCTCATCAGCTTTAGCTCGATTAGGATCCATTTACTATATGAAAACACAATTTCAAATGTCAGGAGTCATCACACTATCACAGTTTATATATGGCATGTATAGCTAGACTTACACACACGCTATGTTAGTCCTAGAATCGACTAAACTGTAGCTCTGATACTAATAAATGTTACACCCCTCACACGTATTCACCGTCAGAATAGGGTTACGAAGCATTATCGAAACTACAACACTTTTAAACATACATTTTATATACAATTTTTCAATTCCAATACAAATCAATCACAATCAATCATAGTGTCCCTTAAACGAGCCTACGAGGCCTTAAACATGCATTGAGAGTAGTTCGAGACTAAAACGAAAACTCGAGAAATTTTTTAACACTTATAAAATTTTTCTACAGAACAGGGGACACACGCTCATGACCAGACACACGGCCACCAAACATGCCGGTGTCCCAGGCCGTGTGAACAATCGAAATGGAAGCACATGGACGTGCCCCAGCCCATGTCAAAACAAGTGAGTTTACTGACTTAGGTCACACGGCCAACCACACGCCCCCATGTGAGACCGTGTGGAGCATACTGACTCCATTTTAATATCAACAACCAGTAGACATACGGCCGTGTAACATGACCGTGTGTCACACACGGCTGAGACTTACGCCTTTGTCTCTACTCGTGTGGACAAAAATAGGCTATTTACCAAGCCATTTTGCCACCCTATTTGGTACACATCTTCACCTATACAAATGACACCAAACCATAGCATAAAATACCATCCAAAACAACCAAGCCAAGTCTAAATCTTACCATTTCAATACTAACCAATTCAAGGCACAAAAGTACCACAATATGCTATCTAAATTCATATCAATCCTTATAATCTCAACTCATCAAAATGACTATTATAAAAGATGCATTATTTGGCCTAATTTCACAAACATACCTATATCCATAAATCATCAATTTACCATTATAGTACCTATTATCATCCATCATCATACAACCATCAACCAACTCAATTCACAAAACTTAACTATACATGTAAGTACATTATTCAAGCATACCAACAAACCAAAATAATCCATCACACATGGCTATATATACATTCCAAACATAAACATTTTCAATGCCAATTCATACGGCCAATATCTTTATCAAAACATAACCAAAATGACTCAAAGTCCCTATACATGCCATATGACCAAACCATAAGTTCAAAAGTACCAAAGTGACGGTTGGATAGTGTGACGATGTCTCTGACGATCCCCGAATCCGAGCTAGCTTTGAATTCACTATAAAACACGGGAAAAATAAACAAAGTAAGCTATAAAGCTTAGTAAGCTCATATGAAATAAACTCAACAATTTATAATACACAATTCATCAAATTGAACTATTTAACATGTAATTCATGATAACAAACAAACCTTCCTCATACTTACTCATATGCTTATATACAATTTCATAACTTCTTCTAATTTAAGCTCATACTTTCCATGTACATACCTGTACAAATTCATAACGAGATCATACCTATTTGGAATACTGTCGAATACTTGCTATCTCGTACACTAAGTGCCGATACATAGTCGAAGCTATCTCAATCTCGCACACTAAGTGCCATATATAGCCGAAGCTATTTTGAATTGCACACTAAGTGCCATATATATATCCGAATTGTCGTCAAAGATGACTATAATCTCATATACACAATTTATGCAATATCAAAGTATTTAAAGCATAATTGTAACAATGTTTATTACATACGAACTTACCTCAGATGTGAAAACGACTAAATAGGTCGATTAGTCGATAACTTTAGGTTTCCCCCAATCTAGGTCTGAATTTCGCTTTTCTTGATATATATAATATCAAATTCAACTCATTTAATCATTCATTTATTCAATTTAGTTCAAATTTCACTTAAGGGCATTTTTACACAATTACGCTTAATATTTCAAATCTTTTACAATTTAGTCTTTATTACACAAAATCACAAATTCATGAAATTTCAAAACACCCATGCTTAGCCAAATTACTCTTATGCCCCTAGCAGCCCATATTTTTCATTTATTTCACATTTTAACCACAAAGTTTCAACATTCTTCAATTTAATCCCTATTTTGCATTTCCACTAAAAATCACTTAACAAAACTTATATAACTCACAATCAACATTCATAATCTATCAAGAAACTTCAAAATACAAGCTTATTCATCAATGAAAACATTCAAAATCTTTAACAGTTTTGCAAAATAGTCCCTGGGCTGGCTAGTCATAGATGCAACGATCTCAAAAACATAGAAAACATTAAAAACCAAGTCAAAACCACTTACCAATTAGACTCTAAAGTGATCGAACCCTAGAATGAACAAAATGGCTATCTTCTTCTTCAAAATTCAGCAATTGAAAGAAAGATGGACAAAATTTTGATTTTTTTTGTCTTAATTAACCTTTATTAACTAATTTACTTATTTAACCTTTAAAACATTTAATAAATACACCCAATGCCATGCCACTATCATCCACTGACTCTAAAATGGATTAATTACCATTTAAAGACCTTTACTTTAAGGTTTTATAGCTATTTAACACCTTTAGCTAATAGAACACAAGTTTTACAATTTACGCGATTTAGTCCTTTTTATCAAATTGACCATTCAAACGATAAAATTTCTTAACGAAACTTTCACACAATCATTAAATCATGCTATAAACATTAAAATAATAATAAAATAAATATTTTGACCTTGGATTTGTGGTCCTAAAACCACAGTTCTGATTTGACTAAAACCAGGCTGTTACATTCATAGTCTAATCTAAATTTAACAACTCGATTAAAAGACTATTATGCTGTTTATCAAAGTGTAAGTGGGAGATACTTTGCCTTAGGTATCAGAGCAGATGACTACTAAAAAATAGAGATATAAATGTGATTGTCTGGATTAATAGTACATCGGATAGGACCCAAGCAAAAAAAATCTTAGTTTTGTTTATAGATTTAACCACTTGTGATGTTCATAATGTTGGTTACCTCAATCCTAAGTAAGTGACATGTTATGTATGCATGACTCGTATATTTTAATGTATTGAAAGCATGAGTGATTTTTTTGAGACAAGTGATTTAATTACTATTTGTTACTAATTGACTTTTTCATAAAATAAGATGTAATGGTTACCATGAGATAAAATAGGATCATGTTGGTAAATAGATTTAACTCAAAGAGATTAAAGATTTCCTACGAAGTTAACACACATATGATAAGGTCATTGGACGAGTACCTGAATAAGTAAGTTCTGAAAAGGTCATTGGACGAGCACCTGAATTAGTAGAATGACTCAATGACTAAATAATGTTATAATTAATTGATGAAGAGTCAGAACTTGTTGCAAATTATTTAAGCTCTAATTTTATGTGTTCAATCGATCCCTCCTCTAACTTGGTACAACTCTTGACAGTTTGCAATTGAATCAACATGATAAATAAAATGAAAATGATGTAGCAAAATATATCACATATATCACTATCGCACTGAATGCATTTTCTCGTCATACGCAAGAGATGACTTAGAATTAAATTAATTTATTCAAATTATTATTTAATTGATTGAAATTAAATAATTAAGGTTCGGAGTGAAAATTAAATTAATTAAGTCATCGCAATTTTTTTGAAAAGTCGATTAAATTAATTTACTCATAGATTCTAGGATGGTAATATTGTCGTGATTTTAATGGAATTAGAATTTAGTTGAAAAAATAATTTAACTGAAAAATTATTTAAATTCATTTAAATAAATAATATTTTGGAAATAGATAAATTTATTGGGTTACTGAAATTATATAAGTTGATTAAAGGTTCAAATAACACATATAATTAATCCAATACAATATGCAAGCCCAATAAGCCTATCTATTATACAAGAGGCGACAAAGTTATCTCCCAAAATAGGTGTCAACCCCTAGGTAATCCTAGTGGAGAATATTTGTATTTTTTATTAAAATAATATTATTTATTTAACCCTTGTTTAAGTAAAATATCTTTATTTTTTTTCTTTATATACAAAGACATAACTCAAGAAAAAAATACATCACATTGAGTGTTGCTACTTTATCAAAAAATAGTGGTAATTTATTATAAGATAAATTATATTTTCTAGAGAGCTTAGTTTATCGGGTTTTTGTCCCTAAAAGAGAATTATTTTTCTCCACAAAAAAATTAATAAAGTTTTAATTTTATGCAATTGTTTCATGAAGTTGGAGCCTACACTCTAAGCAAGCTGAAGTTCGAGAATAGCTGAGAAGACCATGTTAGTCCAAAGTCAAGAAACAATTTAGACCACCTAACTTAAAGCACAAATACAAATTTGGTTAGGGTTTATTGTTAAAAATAACACAAGCACACAATTCTAAAATTTTTTAATTTTCCACTATGCTTATAAAATCGTCTTTTAAGCCATATTTTTTCAACAAGCACTAAAATCATTAGTTTGTACTGACATGATAATGATAGCCAATCAGGTAGTGACACATGACAACCATTTCAGCATACCATATAGCAAATATAAATAAAAAAATATAAGTTTTTCAATCTTTTTAAAATTGGGCCAATGATTAAACTAGTTAAACCATTAATTTTCGATACGACTAGTTCAATTGATCAACCTAATCAAATCACTGTTTCATAATAATAATAATAATAATAATAATAATAATAATAATAATAATAATTATTATTATTATTATTATTATTATTATTATTATTATTATTATTATTATTATTATTATTATTAAAAACTAACTTAAAATAAACCTTTTAGTTACCATTAAGGCCTAACATATTAAATTCCAACTATATTAAACCCAAAGTAAAAAATAAAATAACCTAACAAAAAAAATAAAATAACCTAACAAAAGTTACAAAACCCTATCTTTTCATTTTTTTTTCTTTTCTTCTTAATCCATTGCTGCCTCTACTTATTATCTTTTCATCTTTTTTTTTTTTCCTTCATTCTTAGACTCTTTTTCTTTTCGGCTCGTATTTTCATCTTCTACTTTCTACTTGGGTGTTTTTGACTTGATCTTGAAGTCGATGATTAATGGTTGCAGAATGAAAGGGTTGTTGGCCGGCAGCAATAAGAAGCAACAATGACAATGGGCTGGCAGGGCCGGCTTTGGGGCCTATTTTAAAGTGCAGTCGCCCAGGACCCAAGGCTAAAAGGGGACCAAAACAAATTATTTATTCATCTTTTAATGTGAGAAAAAAATCTTCAAATTAAAATAGATTAATTAAATGCTTAGGACTTTCAATTCTTAGCCATAAATACTTCATGTTCAACTCCTTGGCTTCTCCAAACCTCCTCTAATTTCCAAATTCCAACTCCTACCATTAAATTTTAAAAAGAATTTTAATTTTCCCTAAAAAAATCAACCATTACTGGCACTCAACCTTCTTTATTTTCCCATAACCATGGCAATAGGAAAATTTTTCTACAAATTAAATAGGGCTAAAATTGATTTCAGTAATACATCATTCATCAGTCATTAGCATCAATCAATTGGCGTTATTAATTTTACTTTTGAGAGATTGAGAGCCTCCCATCCACGGTCTGCCGGATCTACCATTGTTGCAGGTATAAGTCTCTCTCCTTCCTCTTCTTTCTTGGAATATTTTCATTCTTAATTTGATGACATTTTTGGGTTTTAACTAATAAAGTCATTAAGTCATCGTTATATTTAGCTTCTCCCCCTAATTTCTTTTTTGATTAATTATAGTACTGTATACTACTACATGCCCTTTTTTATGACTTTATGTGATTGAAATTTTAATTATTTTTGTTACTCATTTAATTTTTTAGTTGCATATTTCTCCCAAATAATTGGATATTCTTAATTACAATATTTATTTGTAATTGATTATTATAATTATATTTATAGAATTCCAGTGACTCAATTTGACTTTTGGAATTAGTAAATGTGAAAGCAAATATTCAACTTAGAATTCTTCTATCATGTGCTATTGTTTTATTTTCTTGTGTTACTTGAGTATTTGATTTATCCTTTATATATAATGTTGCCTAAAAAGCATTTATCTGGAAGTGAAAAAAGGAAAAAGAGAAAACATGCTGAAGAGTTAAAAAAATCACAACAATGTGTTATTGATAAATTTATTTTTTTTAATGAAAATTTGGATCAATCAAATGAAAGTTTTCATAATGATGTTAATGAGAATGATGAAATTAATTAACCAAATGAGCCTAATGATGTGCCAAATATATCTAATATTAAAAATCTTGGCCTCAATGAAGAACAAACAATTCCTCCGGATATTGGTATTGATGAAGAACAAACAATTCCTTTTTTGAATATTTATGATCCTAGAAATTGCACTAAAATTGATAACGAAACAAGAGACATTAATGATTTTACATCTTAGAATGCTCATAGAACCTATTTTTTTATGATTTTTTGTTTTTGTTTTTGTAGTTGATGAAATAGGAGTAGATTGAATGAAATTTTAAAAAAAAAATTTGTTAGAAAAATATATCATTCGCTTAATGTCATAAAACATATTATTCTAAAGGAATTACTAGTATATGATTTTATTTTATTGTATTACATTTTATAAGTTTTTTAAAAGGGCTCTATTTATTGTTTTGCCTAGGGTCCCAAAATGTCAAGATCAGGCCTGTCGGCTGGTGGAGAAAAAAGTTACTTCAAATTCTTGATCCGTCCAAATTTTGGTTCACGGTCTAAAGTCGGTTTTGATCGGTTGACAATTCAATAAGCTTTTTGTCTATTATTGAATTGGTATATCGACTGGTTCTCGATCCAACTGGTTCGATTAACAGATTTGGTTTAATTTCAAAAATATTAAAATTATCTTTTCACATCTAAAATGAACTGGACAAATCATTATAAAAAAAAAAACATTATCTAGAGAATCATTTGTCATCGAGATGCGTTTTTTATTATAAAATATCACATTTTAGTTTATTATAAAATATAAATTTAAAAATGTAAAATTATATTAAAAATATGTAAAAAGCTTATAATGTTTTGAAAAAATATATAATATATAGTGTCGAAACTTTTTTTTTTTTTTTGAAATCAACTTTCATTTTAAAAACGAAGATGGAGTCACCACCAATCTTTTTTAATTAGGTGTGATCAGATCACCTCAAGGCTTTGTCATTTTAATAAAATGCTAGATTTATTAAAATCATTTCCGGTAAAATCTAAGAAATAGGTTTGGGAGTCGATTACGTATGAGGAAGGATTAACACCCTCATAACGCCCAAAATTGGTACCAAATTGATTACTTGATGTCTTAGTGTCGAAAGTTGAAAATTTGAAGAGAAATTAAAACACAGTCCCTCTTTGCATAATGTCATTTTTTAATTAAAATCACTTGACTAAATTAAAACTTATGTAAAAAGCCTTCTTATCTTGAGGTAACCAAAACAAAAAGGTCATATCCCGTAAGTTAGGGTACAACATCTAGAATCCTCGAAAATAAGATTGCTTATTATTTAATTACTATTTAAATCTCGTGTTTTTAGTTTTAAAAAAGATGTTCGGTTATTTAGGTTCAAAGAGAGTCAAACCCCGTAAGTTAGGTCACAACTTCTTGAATCTCTAAATAAAAAACATTGCCTCGGTTTTTAAAATTTTCCTTTTTTGTGCATCGGGTAAAAATAGATATGACGTTTAATGCAATATGTGATTGATTTATTCAAGTGTTGGTACAAAAATAAATGAATATTTAAACATGTTGCATAATATGGAAATGACAAAAATAATATAGAAAAACTTACATGGTCACAAAATGATAACAAAATAATAACATATGGTAGTCGGAATAATTTTTAGCCGATTAATAATATATTTAATAATGGTAACAATAGTAAAATAATAAGTGGAACATTAGTAATAACCAAAAAATGGTGAAATAATAAAAAATGTATGATAATGCTATGATCATGGTTGTGTAGTATTAATGATGACAAAATAAAATATTAGTTAGTAAAAATAATCATTTAATAATAACATCAACATAAAAAAAAACAACACAAAAAAAGAACTAAAATGAAATGATTAAGAAACTTAAGGATAAAAATGCAAGTTATGTAAATTAAAGGATAAAATATAAATAAGGAATTAAAAATGTTAAAAATTGAATAAAAAAAGATTAAATCGAAACCATAATAAAATTTTAGGGGATAAAATAATAAAATCAGTAAATAAAAAGGCAGAATTAAATAAATGAAGGATTAAATTGAAATTTAAACAAAACTTAAAGCATAAATTGCAAAATAAATAAGAAAAAGGGAAGTAAAAGACTAAATTTGAAATATAACAAAATTTAGCGCCTAAATTACAAGGAAACAGAATAAAAAGGATTAAATTAAAATAAGATAGAAAACTTTAGGGGGTCAAATGGCAATTATCCCCATCATATTAACACGTGTCACTCCCCAAAGGGTTCACAATGGGTCAGAGGACTAAATTGCACAGGAATTTAAATTATTTGACGAAAATAAAAACAAATAAAAATGAACATGACTAAATTAAAAAGATGAAAAAAAGCGGAAGGACCAAAGCTACAAATATCCTTTCCCTTCAAAAACACGTGAATCCTAGGGGGGAAACGGGCTAAGTTTCAGGTTAAGTTCCAAAACGACGTCGTTTTGATATGCCTATATAAGTCAATTTTTTAAAAAAAAATCATTTTAGCCTTGTTTCCAAAAAAAAATCCCTTGTTTTTCCTTTTTTTTTTTTTTGCTCTCCCTAAGTTTGGCCACAAGGCCGTCGGTGCTCCGCCATGGCCACCGATTATCGACGATGGCAACCGTCACCTTAGGTGACCGAAAATTTAAAAAAAAAAAGGTCTTTTTTATCCTTTAAACGCGTAAAACACGAATATAGGGTTGAAACCCCCAAAATCTCAAGTCGAAAAAGAGGACCCTCACGACGGAGGCATGGCAAAACAGGTAAAAAATGCGTTTCCTTTTTCTTCTTTTTCATATTTGCTCCAAAAACAGAAATGTAACAACTTGTTTTCAGTAAAATCGGAACAGTGGTTTCAAGACCACAAATCCAAGTCCGTAAGGAAACTGTTTTAATATTATTGCATGGTCTACATTATGATAGGAATATTGTATAAAAATTTCGTTAAGAAAATTTTACCGATTACATGTTTAATTGATAAAAGGATCAAATTGTATGAAATGCAAAAGTTGAGTTCTAGTAGTTATAAGTATCAAATAGCTATGGAATTCAAAATTGGAGGTCCTTATATATTAAGAGGAGTTAGTAGATAAGTATGATGATTCATCCATGGAAATTTAAGGAAAGAAAAGGACTAAATTGGAAACTAAATAAATAAAAGATGATAAATAAAATAAATATCTAATATCATCATTTTATATCATTTTTCCCAATTAAAAGACATGGAAAGCCTAGCTTTTGAGTGTTGAGTTCAAGCAAGTTGTTTTGGCTCAATTAGGTATGGCTTAATTTAGCTATCACGGGGATTAATTTGCAAAGTTATCAAAGTACTAAGGTTTTTCCATGGATGGGTATGCATGAATTATTAAATTTTATGGTAGAAAATAAAAGGTTGTTGATAGATAAACAACTTTTGTAAAGTGAATTTTGATGAAATTGTGATTTAGGGACTAAATTGAAAAGTTGTAAAATTCATGGAAAATTTTTGAATTTTGTGAAATACATGTGCTGTTATTGTTACATATAAAAATTGGCTAGGCTTGGATTAAGGGTTAGATTGCATGAATTTTATTTTTCGAGCCTAGGGATGAAATTATAATTAAATAAAAGTATAGGGGCAAAATAGTAATTTTTCCTAAGATGTAAATTGGATTGAATTGAATATGAATTATATTAAATTGAGTTAAATTTACTCGTATAGATCCGGATAGACAAAATACGGAATTAGATCGAGGAAAAGAGAAAGTGTAGGACTAGTAGACAACCAATCAACGAACACTTGTCAAGGTAAGTTCGTGTAATTAAATTTTATAATTATATGATTGAATTGAATATTATGTATGTGAATTGTGTAATTTCCATGTACATAAAATTGATAACAAATCCGACAAAGCTCGATAAATGTTAAGTCCCGTTTGAATAAATGAAATTCTATGGATACAAGATTCCTAAATTGGTTGTGGTCCTGCAAATGTTACAGACACACCACAGCTCGAAAGAGTGTCCCGTTATAAGCTCTCATGAGCATCCCGATATTTTTCCCTCTCGAGCTTCCTATTATATGGTTCTTGCGAGCTTCCCGTTAATAGCTCTTCGGAGCATCGTGATCGGTTGTGATCCTGCATGTGTTGTGGGCACACCGCAGCTCTTATGAGCGTCTCATTATATGACTTTTCGTGAGCTTCCCAATTAAAGGCTCTTTGTGAGCTTCCTAATTAATGGCTTTCCGGAGCTTCTCGATATGGCTCGCTTGAACTTCCCGATATATGACTATCTGGAGCTACCCGTTATTGGCTCGCATGAGCTTCCTGATTATGGCTCTTATGAACTTCCCGTTATATAGCCCGGATAAGCTTCCCGTTATATAGCTCCCATGGGCTTCTTATTATATGGCTCGAGAGAGGGCTTTCTAATTATGTGAGCTAAGGAGCACTCCTAAATATGAATTGACAGATTACATTTTGTACACTTCAAGTGTACTACCTGTGTATCTGTTGATATTTCTAATAAATTCAACGGGCAAAGTTCTGATATGGGATAATCTGAATTTGAGATAAATTATTATGGAAATGTATATGTTATATAAATATATGATGTCGAAAACATAAGTACATGAAAATTTGTTACATGATGAGCTTATCTTTGTTTCTTGATATTCACATGAATTACATGACTAACATGTTTCTTGAGATTATATGTGTTTAGGCAAATTGTCAAATTTCTTTGGATGAATTTTGCATGCTTACTTTAAATGTAAATAAATGGTAAGTTAATTTCCCATCATACGAACTTACTAACATGCTTACCTTGTATTATTTTTACTGTTTTATAGTAATTTGGAAGCTCGAAGTGGTTAGAAGCTGGTCGGAGCATCATCACACTATCTTTCGACTCATTTCGGTATATATAAATAACTAGATTTTGGTATAATGGAATGTATAGGTGCAAATGGGTCATTGATGACAAATATGTGTTTTGGTTATAAATAGCCATTGGAATGGCTTGAGTTGGACATACTTTTGTTATGTATATATATGTGTGGCTTCTTCATGTTTGTTGTGTTTGATGTGGTTGAGTGATGGATAAGTTATAGGCATATTGATGTATGAGATGAGATAGTATAGTTGGTATAAGTAAGCAAATAGATGTTTTGATTTATATGGTAAATTTGAATGTTGAGAAATGAGGTATATGATATGATTAGGACTTGGTTTTGGTTTAGTTTAAATGTCTTAGATTGGTTATTATTGTATTAAAATGTTAATGTAGGTAGAAGAGCAAATGGGTGAGAAATATGACTTAGAAATGACCTTATTTCGTCCACATGGGTAGAGACACGGGCCTGTGTCTCAGTCGTGTGTGACACATGGCCTAGCACATGGGCGTGTGGTTTGGCCGTGTGTCCCCTGCATCTTTAAAATTTCAAAACAGAATACTCAGAATTGATCACACGGCCTGGCACATGGGTGTGTGGCTTGACCGTGTGACCCTTGCACTTACACATGGCCTAGCACATAGGCGTGTGACTTGGCTGTGTGACCCAAGTCAGTGAGTTACACGGGCTGGGACACAGCTGTGTGCCCTACTGCGAATACCCACACGGCCTGAGGCACGGGCGTGTCTCTTGACCGTGTGAGCCACACGGCCTAACCACACGGGCGTGTGTCCCCTGCATCTTAGAAAATTTTAAAGTTTTGTGAAAAATTCTCTGAGTACCCGATTTAGTCCCACCTGTTTCTAATGTATGTTTTGAGTCTTGAAGGCTTAAATGGGGACAATATGATTAATTTCTAATATGATTGACAAATGATATTAAATGTTTGTTTCTGATTTGTAAATTCTGGTAATGCTTCGTAGTCCTGGTCCGGCGATAGATATGGGTTAGGTGTTACAAGAAAAATAAATAAATAAATAAAATAGCTATCTTTTTAAAACTCTGTTCTTTTCTTTTCGTATTCGAATTTTTTTTTGCTTGTTACAAAGATTGATTTTTATAACCTAAATAATATTACAATATATGTTTTTTTCGATTGCTTGTTTCTACTTCTTTTCCTTTTTTGTGTTTCTTGTAGGGGCGATGGAAGTCAACGGGGTTGCTACTGCCATTTTGGTGCAAAGGGGAAGGTTTCGGCGCAGCGTCCGTTGACATGTCGGGGAGCGGCGCGGCAGGAGGCTAGAGCAACTAGGGTTTCTGTTGAAAGATTAGGATTTTGGGCCATTGGGCCTCTATTTATATTTGGGCTTGTAATAATTTTTTTGGGCTCTCGGGCCTTGTTAATGGACTGTTATTTTTTTCCGTTGTTTTATTATTGGGCCTAGACAAAATTGGGCTTTTACATATAGTTTATAAATTTTATGTATACAAATTTATAAATATATAAAATTACTAAGTATGTCTAGAACGAACATGGACAAATGGTTGTTTAGATGGATTTGAATATGTTCGTAATCCTTTTAGTTGTAAAATTTTTTTTATACTTTTTTTATTAATTTATATATTTAAATTTTTTTAAAATGTTTTTATATATTTTTAAATTTTAAAATAATAATATAAATAACTTGATATTTTTTAAAAGATTTCAAATATATAAAATTATTAAAAACAAATTTAGAATGAATCTAGATAAATAGTTGTTCATATCAAATACATCATGACAATAATTTGTCTAAGTTCATTCTTAATGTGAAGGATATATATTAATATTAATATTTTTAATTATTATATAAGAGATTATCACATTTTATCGTCTAATTGACTATTAATGTAACATTATCATAAACTAACAGTGTTAGTGTTACAAATCAAACTATGTGATGAAATAGGCTACAACTAAATTAAAAAAAAATAGATACCTTAAATGGATAAATTCAGGATGAAAATATATATTACCTGAATAATATACTTTTAATAATTGTTTTTTCTTACTGATTGAGTTTTAACTTGTTTGAATGAGTATTATTAAATATGAGGTCGAGTGTATTGAAGCGTATTATCCTACTACTTTAAGGCCACGTTTGGTTCGCTGCAATGGAATAGAGCTGTAATTGAATAGAGGTGTAATGGAATAGAGGTGTAATGGAATAGAAATTTAATAATAAGTAATTCAACTTTGTTTGGTTGAATGGAATGGAATAAGTGTAAATAGAATTCTTGTGTTTGGTTGAATGGAATGATGTTGTAATAGCATAAGGAAAAGAACTAAAATGACCAGAATACCCTTAGCAGAATTTTTTTTAGGTTGATGATTATTGTTATTGTTATTAAATTTTAATAAGATTATTATTGAAAATAATTTAATAAAAATAATAAATAATTTAATCATATTTTAACATAATTATTATTAAATATAATTTAATAAAAATAATTTAATAACATTCTTAATATATTTATTATATGAATTAAAAAATCAAAATATATAATACTATAAAAATATATATAATCTATTTTATTATTTTTAAATTGTAATGCATATTTAATGTGCTAAAATATCATTATTGAAACAAATAATTTAATTATTCTACAATAAAAAAATATTAGAAGTAATAAATAATTTGAGAATTTATATTTTGCATAAACATAATATTCATATATTAACAAAAGGTTACATGAAACATATATAAGTAAGTTAATTTTAACTTATGCCATGCATCTTTAAAGGTAATTTTAATCAAAATAGATGAACTCCTGAAGTGTATTATTGTGCTGAAGTGTATAAATGATACAAAAAAAGAAAGTTTTCCTATAACAAATTTAGACAGCATATAGGAGCAAACTTATGTTGCATGTTGAACATGTATTTAATGAATCTCACTTTTGCCATGTACATGTGGAAAAGAGAATCATACAACTTTACATCACATTTCATTACAGAGTTAATCACTGGATTTAGGTGATAAAACAGATGGTTCAGAGAAAACACGTGCTCTCTGGTACGGGTTCTTGTTAATTGATACATCTTTGTGAATGAGAGGTTCGGAGGACCGAACATTTTGAGGCATCATTCCTTCTGTGCATCTTTCTCTGTAGGATGCCCAAGTGACCGTATACAGACCGGCAATTATTAGAAATCCCCCAAAAACACTGTTACCACATACGAAACAAAACCAATTTAAGTACTCTTTTTGTACCAGGTGAGAGATTAAGTTTTAATTTGTAGTGGAAAGAAGAGACAGAAGTAAAACCTTCCCAAATGAATCGAACTTCCGAGGAAAATTCTCGACAGAAAGGCTGATGCTGCAGGTTGAAGTGGATTATAGAGAGCAACTAAAGCAGGCCCCAACTAAAGCAGGCCCCCTACTTCTTTCTCCTAGAAATCGTGCACTTCCCTCTTCTACAGGGAAAGTGCCTTACCACCTTTTATAATAACTTTTCTTAACACTTACAGAGCCTTATCATTAAACTAGCGTATCAAGTATTGACCCAACACATATCAAATAACATTTTTAACTCAGATAAACCTAGAACTTTGATAGTGGCTACTACTAAATGGACCTGCAAATTTTTAAGATTCGAGATAATATAAAATCCACAAGAAACTTACAGCATACACAACAGCAAAAATCTCAGACCGTGTCAGATTCCAATCCGTTGACTCATTGGTGAAAAAAAATGCTGTTGCTACCATCAATATAGCGCCAAAAAAATAGGAAAGCGCGGTGACAGAAATGTTGGCAGGATACTTGGCTAAAACTGGAGCCTGGCATTGTTAGAAACAGTGAAGTTTCAGATAAACAAGTACTAATAACAACAAAATACACAGGCAAAGTTTTATATTAAGTTACAATTCAGCACTATTATTCATGAAGTTTAATATAGTTGTTAATGATGAAAATTTGTAAGAACCACTCCCATACTACTTGTGGAAGCAATTAAGCAAAAGATAGCATTGACCAAGCAAAGACAGGCAGAAAGCATAAAAGATGATTACTCAAGGAAATGATTAAAATAGCCATCACGAAGCATTGAAATGGACCTAAAGGCATTTGAAATGCTGAAATTCAAATCAATGCCTGATGTATGATCAAGGCTAAATAATAGCTTCCTGAAGATACTGTTTATAGATAAGATGATATAATTGTATAACCTTAAAGCCTCTTAGAGGAAGGGATCGGATCAGGATCACTAAGAACCTAACGAGTTATATATCAAACAGGTCAAGAAACAAAGAGTGGCAAACAAACCTCGAATCATATTCAAGACCACAGAGGTTATTTCCTCTTATTTTACTCAAAACAGATTGCTTCTCGAAACAAAGAGTTGGGTCACGAAACAGAACCATTAATATTGCACCTGAAACACAGATTAGGGTACCTCCAACCTTTGCTTGACCTTCAGTTTTGAGCAAATTCACTCTTTCTGTACTGTAGTAGAATGTCATACAAATTATGGCAAAAAAGTAACAGATATAAATATAGAAATTATACGAAATCAAATAAAATTTAGATAAAAGAAAAGCATATAAAATTGTGCTGTTACCCCATCATTACGGCTAAGAAAAATGTAAAGACTGGAATTGCAGGTTGAATGGCAGCAGCATAAGTTGGATTTGTGCAGCTTAGACCAATGAGAAATAAAAGCTGGTTCCCAAATATCCTATTCCAATTAACCAAATCCAAAAAATGTTGAATATGAGGAAGTTTCATGAGGCACAGTCCATGAAATCAAATAGGATTGGATTAGATATGTAACACTCACCCAGTTAACCCAAGGAAGAAGAATGTTAGTAGGAGGCGTTTAGTCATAGGAGGTCGAATCCTTCTGCAGAAAAAGTGAACTAACATGACCCAGAAGTTTGATTCTCGATCCAAGCAACCATAAAAATATGTTTACAAATGAAGAGTTGCTGCTAAACGTACCCAGCAGAGATGCGAGATTCAAAATGACTAAAAATAACATGAATTATTTGCAAAAGTCAAATACAACCCAAATAAAGGCAATCAAATTAGCTGTGGGTTTAGATGGGAACAGATCGATCAATGATCTAAATATTAGGTCAATCACAACTTGGAAGAGATAATTAAATCAAATTGTGGTTTAAACAATGCATAACCAAACGTTAGAACAAAGAGAGAAAATAAAGGACCCAATTTTTTTTTCTGAATTATTAATAAGGATTGCAGAGTCAACCCTAGAAAAATGAGATGGAAGAAAAAAGAGATCATACTTTTCACGAACATAGGCGACGGGGGCAAGAAGGGAGAGAGCAAGAAGATCACGGAAGACGCAGAAGACAAGCTGGTTGACGCCAACATTGAGAGCTACTTTGGTAATTACATGATAGCCTCCATTGACGAGTTGAACCAAAGCCATGGAAGCATGAGCTTTCCATGCTTCTCTCTCGAACCCTCCATTCATTCCTGCCTTATCCTTCCTTCTCACTCCAAGTACACAGCAAAGGGATAATTAAATCAGGAATTTCGGTGAGTTGGATTATAAAAAAGAAGAGATTTGAGGTGAAATTTTGGGATTTCGTGGGTGGGGGGAGAGGGAATCGATTTTAGGAAACGGTAAGACGAGTATGAAAGCTAATGGACTGGTGAAATTTTGGTAAGGGTAAAAAAGGGTTCTTCAAGCAACGAATAGCTAAACGGTGAAGAAGGAAGGTAATAGAAATCCCCAAAAATTGCCGCTTAAGCGCGGCATGGAATACACCCGTAATAGGTATTCCATTGAAGCAAATGTCTGCTTCTATGGGCCCATAGAATAAACCTGAAATGAGCATGTAATGGAATAGCCATTACATGGAACCAAACATGCTGTAAGAGTTGGGAGGGCGTAATGATTAATTCTAAATATTGTAGATAGTTTAGGCATTCTCTTAAAAGGAGTGGATAGAATTTAAAAAAATTATTTTTTTTCTTATTTAATAAATATTAATGGTACGATGGTTAAGGTAGTTTCTTATTTTAAATTTGACTTGAGTTCAAGTTATAGGCTTTGCTGTTATTGTAATTAAAAAAAAAAAAAAAGGCATTTTTCGTTTCATTAAAACCCACAAAAGCGGACGACTGATTTTTACCATGCGACTGCGAATTCAGACATCGTTATTTACTGCAACAACTCCGGCAAGAAAAACGAAGAAACAAACCAGACAAAGAAAAAAAAGAAACCAAAAATGGATTCCCATACTCAATCAGTGGACCAACAACAACAGGAAGAAGAAATGAACATAGACCCTTCCTCCCAGAAAATGCAGAAGAAGGTGGACCCACTTCTCTACAACAGTCCAAGAAACGACGCCGTTATAAGGGCGATCGCCACATCAAAGTAGAAGGTCGTGATCGGCGGATCAGGATACCTTTAACCTGCTGTTCCGGTCTATTCCGCTTGACCCGGGAAATGGGTCACCGAACCAACGGCGAAACCATTCAATGGCTCCTTCAACAAACCCGCCCCGACTTAGTGCCGCCCGACCCCATCACCCATCCGACTCTATTATTCGCTTCTGCCCCTGCCTACATGGAAAAGGGTCGAGTGAGGGCTACGGTGGTTCAAGCTTCCACTGTTTTCTTTGACACTCCCGCCACACTAGGTACCCCACTTGACTCAATTGTTAGGGTTGTGGTGGGAAATTTGTTTAAATCTAGCTGGGCCCTTCCCCCTTTCTTATTTGAGCTGTCCCTACCCATATCATGGTGAGCTCAGTTTTCTTTTCTTTTTTATTTATTTATAATTGAAAGTTTTGTTATTATTTTTAATGAGTAGATAAAGCAGAGAGGCTAATTGCTGGCTCAGCTGCATATGGTTCACAGTTAGTTGTTTTCCCAGAAGCCTTTGTTGGTGGATATCCCAGGGGCTTTCTTTTTGAGTCTCCAAATGCAGATAATCAGGAGCTTCCCAGGTATCATGCTTCTGCCATTGAGGTCCCAGGTCCCAGCTCTTCACCTTTCAAACAGATTTATAGGATCCATATGTGTATATAAAAGTAACTAATACCAGATTAATTTACCTGCAGACATTGTTGTCCAAGAATAAAAGAATTGAACTTTCTAGTTTAAACACGACCTTGAGTTGGGAGTTTAGCAGATTCTAACACTTGATGCACTTGTTAGTTAGTCTATCAAAGGATGCTGCAATCGTTTCTTGTTTCTGTGATCTATTATGTTGTATGCAGAACTTGAGATGCCCTATTCGTCTTGTTTGTGATTTTATATTGGTTATTTTTATTTACACAGGTCCTGAAGTTGATAGACTTGCGAAAATTTCATGTAGATATAAAGTTCATTTAGTGATGGGAGTAGTGGAGAAAGACGGATTCTATCTCTTTAGCACGATTCTGTTTTTTGATCCTGTGGGACGGTATCTCGGAAAACATCGGAAGCTAATGCGAAGTGCATCTGAATGTGTAGTATGGTGTCCTGGAGAGAAATCATCATTGCCATAATATCGGACAGCCATTGGGAAAGTTGGTGGCCTTCTTTATTTGGACAATAGGATCCCATCTTTGAGAACTGAATTGTATGCTAAAGGTAGAATTTATTGTTTGTTGCCAGTTGAGGAATCCTTGATAAATTATGTTTTGTTCGTGGCTTTCTACTAGATTCACCCTGCAAATCCAATATAAACAAACAGCATTTCTTTGTGCACATCGTTGAACGATGATCTAGCATTGCTGTTATAACATATTTCTTTCTCTGACTAGAGCTTGCCATTTTTCCATTACAAACATCAAACGCTTTTCTTTTTCCTTTTTTTAAATTTAGTCCACCGTATTCACAGGTATTCAAATGCATTGTGCACCAACTGCTGATGCCAGGGAAGAATGGCGAGCATCCATGATTCACATTGCCGTAGAGGGCAGGTGCTTTGTTTTATCTGCCAACCAGTTCTGTCGCAGAAAAGAGAGCGCAGAAAAGACTACTCTCTGCCCCTCAAATGCATAGACGGAGATTCAAACGGTGACCTACTGGACACAATAGTATGCAGTGGGGGCAGTGTTATTGTTTCACCCTCAGGGACCATTTTGGCTGGACCTAATTTCCAAGGAGAGTCTCTTATATCAGCTGATCTAGGTAAGGTTCCTATTAATATTTATCTCCATGACCGGATAACATTTTTCAACATTGATCATCTATGAAGATACTTTAACCTCACTTCGTAGACACATTCTCTTGCTCTTCTAGATCTTGGAGAGATAACTCGAGCAAAGCTAGAATTTGGTGAAGTAGGGCTTGGTATGGGACCGGATTCTGTTGGTTGGTCTGCAAACAAACCCAACCTTGTTCTTTATCAAACTGCTGTGAAGACAGAAGCTTTCGTTGATTTGTCTTAGATCTAGAACTGAGTTCATATCTTTCTAACAGCAAAATAGTTAGTTTAGACATTCATAATTGCTGATCTTAAAAGGATCTTCTGAAAAATGCAGTGGATAGTTCATTGTTAGCCTCCCATGTTACAAAACACCAAGGTAAGTTATCAACATTCTGTATGCCCCAATGTATAGAGAAGGCTTTTGTATAGTTCGATAAATGCATGGAATGAAGTTTTTATTTACTGAGTGGTAGCCATAAATGCCGTCAATGGTCATTGAAATGAGACCTATCCATTCAATCCTTTTGTGAAAATTGAATGTCGATAATGACAATAAATTACAAAGAGAGAAAATAGAACACAGAAAAATCACGGGCAGAGCATAAGAAAATTTACTATATCGAATTCAAATTATACAAGAAGAGTATGGGCTATGTCTATTAGAAGTAATGCAGTAAGGTTAAAACATTTTATTTTAATCAAATACCAAATAGAAGAAGTAAACTTACGGATTTCACTTGTATAGCTTGTACCGTACCGCGGGGGCTTCCGACCCCCGCACCTCCAATTGCGACCCTAGTCCAATGTTTTGGTTATTGGGGATCTGCAATGGGCTGCGATCTTAAGCCCTCATCCTTCCCCTCACCGATCCTCTTATCTTGCCATTTGTATTTTATTTTAATAAAAATTTAGGTCATACAACTCTTAACACCTTTTATTGCCATTTTTGTTTTCCTCTCGATTTGTGAGTGTCAAAAATGTGTGCGCCAATGAGACTTCCTCTATTGATCCTAAGTATGATTCCAACAGAATCTCTTTTACCTTTTCTTTTTTACCTTTTCTTTTTTCTGCATAACTCGCTAAAAGGTCTGTAATTCATACTGTGATCCCGGTCTCCATTGCCTCATTATTCAATTACTTAAAATGACAAAGGCGGTATAGAAGATTTTGAACACTTAAAGCATTTTTTACATTTCAATTATACCGCAAGACTTTGCACAAGATAAAACTGGTTCAACTAGCATAGATTAACCAAAAAAAAAAAAAAAAAAAAAAAAAAAAAAAGAGCTCTACAAAAGATGCTGGATCATATCAATGGTCCAATTACTGGTACATAACATGTTGAGCAGCGATCATTGCACTTTGAGCACCTCTAGAGGAATCATCACACAAAGCAGTAACCAACGAAAAAAAAGAAACTCGTTTCTATCCAAATCCTGAATCTTCTTGCTGTCAAATCTAACAAGCTCGATCTGGAACTACTTCCACTTGCCCAGAGTTCACTTTTGCAAGGTCAGAAGGGAACTAGAGAATGGTGAACAAAGCATATACTCAACAAAATTGTATTTCACCATCTTGATTTCCTAGCAGTATTGGCATCACTCCTGGATTCTGCCAACCTCGACTTCGGAACACTACCAGGCACCAAAGGTGGCCTCTCTTGAGCTACATTGTTGATATCTCTTGAAGAACATGTTGGACTAGCATAAACCCTACCTGCCCTTGTACCAGATAAAAGGTGTTCCCTAAGACCCTTTACAGCTTTATATCCATGCATTTCATCTCCATAACCTTTTGTTTCTACTTGCTTCTCCAGTTCAGTAAATCTACTCCACTCTAAATCATTATCAACAGAATCTTGATGCCTGTCCTTCTGCATGCCCCAATCAACTCCATCCGACATGCTCCTCTGTAGAGAAGTACTCCTCCTTGGTAATTTGCTAGAGGTAGATTTTCTACCTGTGATGTCTTCATTTATTTGAGGTTCTCTTGAATCACGAGCAGCATTAGAAGCATAAGCCAACTTGTAGTTTTTGTTGTTGTTGCTGCTGTTGTTGTCCATATTTAATTCTAGGAGATCACTTTCAGCCGAGTCTTCTTCACATTCAATTGCATCTTCAACTTCTCCATCCTCATCATTTTCCTCACTAGGATGGGAACCAAAATGGACTCTGTTTAAATAGGCAGCAATCTCCTCACTGTTAGGTTCATTTAGAGAACAGCGCCCTTTTTCTTTCTCTCTTTTTGAACCTAGAAAAGTTTCGAGTTGGTTCCGCAGTTTGTCGACAGCTGCATTCTTCTCTTCAAGATGATATTTAGCTTCAGAGAGCTTCATCTGAACTCTCTGCTCACGCAACACATCGGCTAACTGCAACATCTCCCTTTCCTTTTCAACCTCTTGAAGAACCTTGGCAGACTCTCTCTTCAGCTCTTCCCTTTCAGCTTTATCTTCACTGATATCCCTGGCTAGTTCATCACATACTTGCTCAATTACAACCCTGGCCCTTTTTTCGCTCTCAAGTTCTTTCACTGATTTCAGAAGAGATGTCTTAGTCTCAGCTAGTTCTTTCCCAAGCTTCTTGTTTAAGCTTTCAAAACGTCTCCTCAACTTTCTCTCCACCTCAAGTTCACCTGCAATAGACTCAATAGCAGCCTCGACAACTTTCTGCTCCTTGTTTTTCCATGCTGCCTTTTCTTCAGCAAAACACTTCATTAAATAGTTGATATCATGCTGGTCAGAGCGCTGCTCTTGGATAAGCTGATTGACTTGAAGACGAGCTCTCTCTAACTCAGCATGTAAAGCAGAAATAAGGGACATACTTGACGAGGGACGATCTTCATGACCCCACATGCGGTTGATAATTTTTAATAGTTCTTTAGATGTTGTCAAGGCATTACTAACATCCTTCAAACGAGTCTTAACACCAACAGTTGATCCCTTGGGAGTCTGGGCATGAGATCTAGTTTCAATCTGCATTACCAAATAAAGATTGTTAATCTCCTTTGCACTCACCATAATCTCAACTACCCTACACCTTAGCAAACTCTGAAATGATGGCGAGCTAAAGAAGATTAAAATACATAAACATTCATAAAAAATATTCAAAATAAAATAGAATAGTTCCTCTTCTACCTTGTATTCTGTACTTAAAAACTATATATGAAATGGTGAGAAAGAAAGCAATTGCATCCTTTCCAAAATCCAAGAGGAATACCTCCATTAAACTGGCATTGCTAACCGAATCCAACACCCCAACATTATTGTCAGTATGCCTAAGCTTGTGGGAAACAGATGACGCTCTTCTCTGGCGACTACCAGTTCCAGATCGATCCATTCTCTGAAGAGGAATCAATATAACACCAGAATCATTTATCCAAGCAAAAAGATATACTGTGCAAAATCAATAGGTTAGGTTATCATTACACTGAAAAAGGAATAGCAGTAGATTTTGGCTGCATGTATTTGAGGCTTAGCAGTCGGAAACAGTATCAATTACAGACGAGTGAGATTTGGAGTGGAAAACATCAAGCTACTAAATTTGAGCACATTTGGGAACTAGTCAAAAACAAATAAGTCTAAATCCTTAAATCACAAACTTCTACTGAAGTGCTAAGCACCATTTTCGTATTGAGAAATGTATCATTTAAAAGTGAAATTTAAGCCTGGTTTGATGCAGCACTGCAATTAACCCTACAATATTTCATAGAAACTCGGTGTTTTGATGAGGATGGGGTTACATCCTAAAACACTTTTAGTATTACAGCTTTCTGATCAAAATGTACTTTCATCAAAAGCAGAATCTTACGTGCTTCTTTAAGAAGGAGATCCAAGTGATAATTCAGGAGTCTTTAAAAGCTAAAAGCAAAAACTACAACCACAACACTCGACTCAAAAGTCACAAAATTCAATAGATTAGTTATCAACTGGTCAAATCTTGAAAACACATTATAAACCAAACCTACCCCAACTATTTTCTCATTCCTTGAAAACAAATAAAAGAACAAAAGAACCATAATATTCCAAAAAAAAAAAAAAAAAAAAAAAAAAAAAAAAAAAAAAACTCCCTTGAGAGCGATCACTTTCCTGATAATGACCCTTTTTGCCTAAAATTTCCATTCCCATGGTGAAGACAAATAACATGCAATTTTTTAAAATATATTTATTTTTTTCTAAAAAGAAATTAAAAGGGAAAGGGAAAAAACAACCGACCTCAGAAACAGGGCTGTGAGGAGGATCAGACAAGTGAGGAGGCAAAGAACCCGAATGAACCGACCTAGCAGCAGCTCCCTTTTCTCTCCCCTCTTTCATTCTCCTCCTCTCCTCATTTCCTTCCTTTCTTCTAGGCGACGGTATGTCATTCATTTCCCACAGCGTCGCCGCCAGCTTCCTGGCCGAAACCGGCTGCTGTTGCTGCTGCTGCTGCTGCTGCCCCTTCAATTTACTCCCACTTTGTGATCCTGCATACCTAGGAGACTCCATAGCTCGTAGCATTGACGCCATTGAAGGCGATCTCATCATCAGCTTCCATGTAGGCACGGGGGTACTGGATCCACCCCTTTTGCTGCCCACTAGAATCGCCCTCTTGAATCTGTAGTTTTGCATAATTGATGATGACGATGAAGCTGAAGATGAACACCCTCGTTTCCTGATTTTGCCTGGGAGTAAATTTTCCATGTCAATCTCGCCCAAGTTTTGCCTTGACATCATATTTTTTCTTTCAATCAATTCCGCTCTTCCTTTTTATTGCTTAATTTTGCTTCTCAGATCTTACAAATCTATAAACAAGACAATGAATGAAGATTAAACCCATTATTAATCGTCAAAAAAATGAAAACAAAATCGAACTTTTTCCTCCAAAATTGCCACTTTTTCTTTTATTTTCTACGAGTAGTAGTATGCTTAGATCTTATTAGCATATCTTTCGGGGGATGAAAAAAATAAGAAAAGTAAAACTACAGAATAAACTAAACCTATGAAAAAGACAGATTTGAGTTAAACGTTGTCGGTTTACTGTTCAGATTTCAGACAACAGAAAAAACTAAAATTGTAGGAAATTGAGGGATAAGAACAATAGATTTTATTTCTTTTATTGCATTGGAAAAGAAGGAAAATCAGTTGACAAGGAGAAAATTTCATTGTTCTTTTCTTTTTAATTTTTTTTACACGAACTTACCGTTAACTTTAGTTTCATCGCTTGTGTTAGTCGTACCAAGGAGTGTTTGGAAGGCAAGAAAACAAGAGGGAAAGTTGGAGTTTTCAGATTCAGAAGCAAACCCTAGAAAAAGATAAGAGAGTACTTTCTTTTGATGGCTTCTCGAAGCACTAGGAAGAAAAGAAATGTAAGTATTTTCACTCTGATCATATACATACTGACTTTACATAAAAAGAGAAGAATATGAGATGTTGAATGGTCAAATTATTGAAAACTTACGTGTCTTACTATGATTGGAAATTAGAGGTTTTGTTGATTTGACTTTTGGTCAATGGTGGGAGTAGAAGCCGAACCCATCAGCCGAGCCGCAATTTGAAATACGTGGAAATATTAGCGAAAATTTTGGATTTGGCTTTTTGGTTGGGGCCCTTTAGTTTCGCTTTAGGACATGGAAATTTTCGGAACAAGAGAAATATGTTTTTCCTTTTTCTTTTTTAAGAAATATGATATAAACAATAAATAATTGTTTTTTTTTTTTCATAAATGATGTTATATGAAAGGGTTCATCTCTCCTAAACTTTCTTTCAAATGTTTACATCATTTAATTTATACGGTGACTTGACAATAATGGCACATATTGTTTATATAATTACTTTGAATATAATTTTTTTAAATTCAATTTTAATGGAAAATCTTATAAATTTTAAAGTTTTTTTTAATTATTTATTGCTTAAAAATACAAATGAAAGGAAAATATCAAGTAATTTAATCATCCACTTGTAATAATTATATTCAAAATCTAAAATTCTTATATAACTACGTGTTACATTCATTTATTCATTATCTCAAAATTAGCATATAAATTGAACAATATTAAAGCTTTGAGGTACATTGATATATGGTGGAATAATATAAGTATGAAATTAAATATTTTCTTTATATAAATACCACATTACACATGAAAGTTTAAAGCCAATTACATGAGAGTATTTAAATATTAAAATGTTGATAGCATAACCACAAGGATGAAGTACAAAAACTTGGGAGATTTATGTTCAAATTTTATTATATGTGATTTTGATTTACATTTAATTTTGTTAGTTAATTTGAGTTGAGTTAATTTATTGAATTAATTGTTCATTCGTTGATTTTTTTTATATTATATTGATTGATATCGATAAACTTTTGAAAAAATGAGATTGAATTTAGAGAAAAAAAAAATCTTTTCTTTTTAGATTGAAGTTTACTTTTTTTTTCTCCTTTTTGCTCCTATTTAAAACTTAAAAAGAAATGTCTCTTGTTAATAGGAGCTTATAATGACTAAGAAAAAATTAAAATATTTTTTTATATAATACTTAAAATTATTTATAATTTCTCGTCAACTTAAATAGAAGAATCAAACGCGTATAAGTTTGTCCAAACTCACGTATTTTAATATTAACAAAAAAAGTATAAATAACTAAAAAATAATGTGATAACTACTGTTTTTTCTTAAATACAACAATAACAGGTACTAACAAAAATAACTAAAAAGAATTGGTATTTCATTCAATGCTACTTATTATGCTAATCCGAGATTGATTAATTAAAGACCTTATATATATAAATGAGTTAAATTGGTAAGATTTACTACTCCACTGACCCACCTAAATATATGTACAAATATGTTGTTTAGAAAAGGAAAAGAGAATGAGAAGATTGGTTGTCTATAATATTAAACAGCTTGAAGCACGTGCTTTCCATCATGTATTCATGTTGGTATACTTAGTGGAGGCCAACTTGGCTCAGGAGCTTCCTGTCTACACTTCTTTTTCTCTTCTGTCTTTAATTTAGATTTTGTAATATGAAGATAGAAGAAGAACCTCTGGATATTAATATTCGAATCTCATAATTACTGGATGTTACTTCACAAAATCAGAGGTAATACTAATAATAGGTGGACTCGGCTCAGGTATTTATAATTTTTTTTCCTAAATTTGGATTTAGGAATGAAGATCAACGCTAAATATTGATTCAAATATAAGGTTAAATTATAGAAATATGTAGTTTTTTTTTAATTGGTCAAATTAATTTTTTTTCAAAATTTAAAGAAATAAGTTGATTTTGTAAAAAACGTGTCCAGTTGGATGCGCTTTCCTCCAACACTCATTTTCTTACTAGTCAAAATTCAAACAAGGCAACGGTAAAATTTTAAAAGAGCCCAACAATTATTTTATTTTGCTATAAATACCAGGCCATTTTTCATTCTTATAACTCAAATCTAACGGCCAATTGACCAGAAAAGGCCCATTTCCCAAAGAATTGTGAAAATGAGTCACTTTTTTTCAAAAATAACAAGAATTGTCCAATTTTACTAAAATATGTTGAGCTAGAGTCGTTTTCTGGGAAAAGTCAAAAAGCACATCCTACTCAGCACTTTTTTCTCCTCTGACCTGTAAAACGCATTCAGGTCAGCGTGTTTTGGTAAAGTCCTTCCAGGTCAACACTCTTTTGCTTGTGTTCCAATGACAAAATTTCCAAAAAGGGCCATTTTCAAAAAAAATTATGAAAATAGGCCAATTTTTTAAAAAAAATTTACAAGAATGGACCTTTATATAGAACCAAAGTGGCAACACTTTTTTTTTATAAATTTTTTGTTGCCATCAATTAATGTGGAAATAAAACTTACAAAACAGGCCTTTATATAGATCCAAAGTTTCATTTCCCTTATTTTCTTAAGTAACGTGGGATATGAGATATGTGTATATATAGACTTATGTGGGATTCCTTCCTCTTTTAACTAACAACATAAGACTAAATGTTACACTATATTTTATAAGTTTTTTTACTTATAGAGTTTAAATTTTTTACAAAAAGTTAACATTTATTACATTATAAATAAAAATTTTAAACTCTATAAGTAAAAAAAAATTATAAAATATAAAATAACGTGGGATTTGGTCTCTTCTTGTTTGAAGATGACCAGATGGGTTTAAAATAAATGTGTTTGGAGAATGTGTGGAAGATTATATAGTATTTGTCATTAATGCAGTCTTGTTTTGTTGTATTTGTTTTTTTAAAAAGCAATTTCATTTTATATACTTCAATACTAATATTATTAGATATTCACTAAAAAGTTTATATAAATTTATTTAGTGAACACTAAATTAATGCAAACAATTAGTATAATGTGTAGGTATGAAATTATTAATGAATTGATTCATATACATTTGTTTTCTTTTCAAACGAATAAAAGTTATATTGAAACAAAAATCATTTACATATAAAGAATTTTATACATATGTAATATAAAAAATTGATTATGAAGTTGTTATTCCTATGTATTTAAGGTAATTTTTATCACTTAATTATAAAATGTTGTAAAATAGTCATTTAATTATATTTTTTTGAATCATCTGTTTATGAAAAGTTACAAAATAATTAAAAGTATAACTTCTAAATTAAAATAATGGAAAATTATTTTAAAAAGTAGAATTGCATGGATATTAACTTCAAACATTTAAAATTGAATAGAAAATTATTGCATGTACAAGTTTCATATGTATAATTTGTTCTTTTTCTTTTTCTTTTTTTTATGGTCGTTTTGTATATGCTAACAATTCTAAAATGCAACAAGATTAAAGATCTCAAAAGGTAATTTTATAATATGAGAAACAGTTAACAAAATATAAAAAAATAGAAATTGTTTTGTAAAAAAATTACAAAATATAGTGTAGCCTTTAATATTTTGTTGTTAGTTAAAACAAGAAGGAATATCACATTGTCTAGGAACAAGCTGCAAATCTATTCATGAGTCTATATATACACACATCTCACATCCCACATTGCTTAAAAAAACAAGGGAAATGAGACTTTGGGTCTATATACATGTCTATTTTTTAAGTTTAATTTCCACATTAATTGGTGGCACCAAAAGATTTTAAGAAAAAGTGCTGCCACTTTAGGTCTATATAGAGGCCCATTCTTGTAAATTTTCAAAAAATTGGCCTATTTTTGTATTTTTTTAAAAAATGATGTTTTTTTGAAAATTAGTCGTTGGAACATGGGCAAAAGAGTGCTGACCTAGAAGCGCTTTAATAAAATGTGCTAACTTGGACGCGTTTTACAAGTCAAAGGGAAAAAAGTGCTGAGTTGGACGCACTTTTCTAACTTTCCTGTTATTTTTTAAAAAAGCGGCCTATTTCCATAATTTTTTTTTTGGAAATGGGCCTTTTCTGGTCAATTGGTCAAATCCAACTCTCTCTATTCTCTCTAAACTCTCAATTCTCTCAACTCTTTCAATTTTCTCAAGTTTTGTTCTAAATTTTCCAATACATTTGTTTAAAAATATTATAGTTTTATTTTATTATTTTGTAGATTATTAATTTCAATTAAAATTTCATGAATGACAAGTTCTCTAATTCGTTTCGACTACAAGCACATTTTCGCAGCTCAATCAATAATGGTAAGGAAAATTTTTAAATTTCGTTATTTTCAATTAAGTTAGTTTTAAAATTTTAAAATATTTTATTTTGTTGATATAAATAGGCGGATGATCGTGTTTTGGAGGGGTTTATACACAATTGATCAAAGAGCCCAAACGCTGAAATTCGTGGTTATTTGCAAGATGTGAGACTCTTACATGCGTCTTGTATTCTCGGAGGTTTAAAATTGGATCCTACACTTATCAGTGCGTTAGTGGAAAGGTGGAGACTCGAGACACACATTCCATCTTCCATGCGATGAGTGTACAATCACACTCAAAGACGTAGCTTTACAACTTGGTTTACCAGTGGATGGGCTAGTCGTTACGGGGTCAATGGTCATTCCAGTAAAGAGGACCTTTGCAAGGCATTTTTGGGGAAGGTGACGAACAATTTTCAAGGTTGTTGGATAGATATGAAATGGTTGGAAGATAATTTAAAAGATCTTCCTCCGAACGCGACTGACGTCATCAAAGAACAATGCACCCGAGCATTCATCTTGAGGTTAATCAGGAGCATTCTAATGCTTGATAAATCTCAAAATTTGATACACATAAGGTGGCTACTACACCTAGTCAACTTCAAAGAATGCGGTCGACTGAGTTGGGGATTAACCGTGTTGGCCACGTTGTACTGGGAATTGTGTCGGCCGACGAAACTGGAGAAGATGTCAATCGATGGTTGCCTGCTCTTGCTGTAGTCATAGGCGTGGTGGCAACTACCAATTTAACGTCCTTGAGTGAACGATCCTTATACATTCCCATTAGAGACAAGGTAAAATTCATTTGATAATAATATATAGTTACCATAGCAAATGCTGTTTATTTATTATATGTTTGAATTAACATATTGTTTCAGTAGGTGGAACCATTGTCTAAGCTATGTTGGACTACCGGAGTAGCTCAAAGATATCCGATTGATGTTAGATCAACGCTTGCAAGCCGGTGTTAGTTACTGAAATTTTCAAACCTGTAATAATTATGCAATGATTTGCAATTAAAATTTTGTGGATAACAAAATTTATAATTGTGCACTACAATTTGAATGGATGTCATACGCCAATTCGAATATCATAGAATATGTCCCCCTCGAATTTTTAGCCATTCGGAGTATGTGGGATGCAAAAGTACTATTGATAGTTTATGCAACGATGGGGATACACGAATCAGACCGAGTGATGTGGTAGTTTGGGTGAAGGCAAAAAATTCTGCCACCACCACAAGACATCGAAGCACTATACAAACTTGATTTGCGGGGACAGATTTTGCCTGCCACTCTTGTAACACCCCTAACCTGTATCCATCGCCGGAACAGGGTTTCAGAGCGTTACCAAAACATTTAGATCATTTATCGATTAATTTAGGCAACTTACTATTCATTCACCGAGGTCATTCATAATGTCCCTTAAATGGACCCTCGAGGCCCAATACGAGCATTAGAAATCAAGTCTGGACTAAATCGGGAACTCAGGGAATTTTTCATGAAATTACAAAATTTTCCAAGGTGCAGGGCTCACACACCTGTGTAGTCCAAGGGATATGCTCGTGTGATCCTGGGACATGCCCGTGTTGCAGGTCGTGTTCAAAACTAGGTAGCTCTCTGACTTGCACCGGCCATGCCACACGCTCGTGTGCTAGGCAGTATGGTTAATTAATTCAATTCGAATTAGGTGCAGGTTTCACATGGCCAAGACACACACTCATGTGGCATACATGGCTGAGACACACGCCCATGTGCTCAATTATGAGTATTCTATTTCTCAAAATTAAGATGCAGGGGACACACGACCTAACCACATGCCCGTGTTACCAGGCCATGTGTCACACACGGTTTAGACACACCCCCGTTTGTCTGCCCGTGTGGACAAAATGGAGCCATTCCTAGTTTCATTTCTCACCCCAAGCTTTGCCATAATCCTACACCACATCTTGCATTCATAACCCAATAAATCCAAGCACTTTATTCTAGTTAATTCTATGATTTAACATGATATATCATTACATACAATTACTAACCATTTCAAGCATTCTAATCAAGCATATTCCATCCATCATCATGGAATATCATTTCACGCATACATGTTTACAATCTTACGCTGGTTATGTCCTTATGTTAGACATAATTTGATCAACTACTTAATATATATGTGGCTAACATAATATGACATTACAAGTATATCAAAACAATCATTACTAGCCATTCCAATGGCTAGATTACAAGCCTCGTTTATGTTTACATGTCAATATGGCCAACATATCCTATACATGCCATTACAACCATAATTGATTTACCCTATTGTACCGTCATGGGTCGATGGATACTGTGAGCGATCTCTGCCGAGTTTCTAATCCAACGAGCTTCTGATTTACTCTAAAATAGGGGAAAATAAAACAGGGTAAGCACTTTATGCTTAGTAAGTTCGTATAACATGGTACTTAACTTACCATTCATTTTATTTTGTGGTAACTATGTAAGGCACATTCACTCAATTGACCTCAAGCCCTACACATATCCTCATTACCCTTATTAGTCATTTATTCCATAATAACTATAATAACATGTATGAGCTCAATAACAATCAAGTTTACATGCACATATGCTTTCCACAACATGTATTCACTCAACATGCATAACTCATCACATTATTACAAGTATAATTTCATAATAGTTCACTTCAAGTTCAAATCATTTTGTATCAGAACTTTACTCATATTACTCGTAATATCAAAGTCATGATTAATACACTCAAGGTGTACAAGTCTATAATCAAGAATGCACATATATTCATCAAATAAAGTCCATGTACAAATAACATCATCTCATGTTTTCATATATCATTTGTCATGTATCATTCCTTTCTTGTATTTTAGAGGGATACATATAATAACACATTTCTTATACATATCTTCTCATATCAAGATTTCTACCTGTTGAATTTATCTAAAATATCGTTGGTTACATAGGTAGTACACTCGAGGTGTACAAATTAAGATCCGTCAATTCATATTCAATGGTACCCATAAGGTACTATCTCATAGAGTACACTCTCGAGCCATACATTTATACAACAGGATTACCAGTCCAAGCTAAATCTTTCTTATGACATATACTCTAAGGAGCTTGATCTGGATTACCCGTCCGGGCTTAATCCAACCCATAACATATGCTCGAGAGGACTCACATTAGGATTACCCGTCCAGGCAAAATCCATTCTGTAATGAAGTCATTAGGATTGCTCATTCGAGCCTAATCCATTCTACAACAAATGTAAGACCTCATTCATTTCGGAAATTACATTTATCCATCGATATTCATTTATTCAAACGAGATTTAAATATTTTTCAAACATTATTGAGCATTTGATTATTTCATACCTTCGTAACATTTATGTAATTCAAGTAAAACACATTCATGTCAAGCATATAAGTAACATTTTATTCATTTACCATTTTATTTGGCATTTTTATTTATCGGGCTATATTAAGTAGGTGATCATTTCACATATTTATGACATTGATAAAATTCACAAACACAACATTTAAATCAAGCATAAAACATATACAATTTAGTTACACGAACTTACCTCGACAAAGGTTCGTGTATGTAAAATCTACTAATCTGACTTTTTTCACATTCCTCGTTCTAACTTCGAATTTGGTCTATCCGAATCTATACGCGTAAATTTAACATCAATTTATCATGTTTTACATTCATGTGGACTAAATTTTCATCCTAGGTAAAATTACTATTTTGCCCCTAACTTTTTCATAAATTCCATTTTCGTCCCTAGGCTCGAAAATGAAACTTGTGCAAATTACTCCCTATTCCAAACCTAACCAAAGCCCCATTATAAATTTTACAGCACATGTATTCATAAAATTTCAGAAATTTTGTAAAAAAAATTTACAACTTTTCATTTTAGTCCCTAAATCATGTTTTCATCAGAAATCACTTTGTAAAAGTTATTTTTCTATCAATAATCTTTCATTTTCTACCATAAATTTCTAATTTCCAGCATATACATCCATGACCCATTTTTCATATCTTGATAACTTTTCAATTTAATCCTCCAAATAGATAGTTTAGAATATCCCGATTCCAAAAATATCAAAAATACTAAAAACGGGATAAGAAAACTTACCCAATTTGGCCATGAAAGTTTCTTCTCTCTCCTATAGGGTTTCCATGTTTTATTTTGGGTAAGAAGATGAGAAAATAAGATGATATATATGTCGAAACCATTTTTGAAAACAGGAATCGAACTTGGTCTTGAAAATAAAACGGGAGTCGCCATCGATCTTTATTTGGTGTGATCGGATCACCTTTATTTTAATAAAACGCTTTTGGTTTACTAAAACGTGTTTGGTCTACTTAGATTTTAAGCGGGTTAGGGAGTCGAGTCTACGTGCGGGGGAAGGGTTAGCACCCTCGTCACGCCCAAAGTCGGTGTAATTGAATTGATTAATTAGTGTCCTTGCGTCGCAAATTTGAAAATATTTTAAAATATGGTCCTCTTAGAAAATGTTTGAATAAGTCGGATAGGAGATCGAAATTCTCTTGTTCCGAAAAAGATGAAATAACGCATCCAGCATGATAGGACACGATGTTTCAACCCTCATTACCAAGATTATTTCATGACTTCTAAAATTTACGCGTGGCGATTTTAGAAGGGTATTTCACTATTTGGCCAAACCGAAAAAAAATCGAAATCCAGCATGATTGGACACGATTTCTCGGATTTCCAAAACATGAAACATTGCCTTATTTTGAAAAGATGGGTGAGACTGGATAGGATATTTGTTTACTTGGTCAAACGAAAAAACACACCCAGCACTATTGGGCACGATTTTTCAAATTTCCAAACGCGCAAATATTACCTTATTCTAAAAAATTTCTTTGAAAGTAATGGCGAATGAAATCTTTAAGTAACATGTATTGTTTGTTTGAAGTAAGATGACAATGCGTATTGAGTAAACATATTGGGATTACTAATCTAAAACATTACTATGCATGAATAATAATGATAATGGAACAATAATATGGAAATACGAATGAACAACGGACGATATGACCATATGAATGAACGAGCTATAATGCACACGAATGACATTCACATAACTTTCATTATTTAAACATTAACATCAATGGTCAAAGGCAAGCAACTTATGTGATAATTTGCGATAAGTATGAAGCAAGCTGAAATAAATTAAATATCAAACATATAATTTGAAATAACACTAAATTAGTTTAAACATGGATAATGAAAAAAAAAAATATTTAGATTAATAATATGCAAAACAATTTTTAAAAGAAGATGTAGAAAAGGGGCTCTAAATAGGATAGTGTGGATATATATATATATACATGTATTTACATGTCTATATGAAACATAAAAAAATAATATGAAGAAAACTTAAAATAAATAATGAATCAATTTGAATAAATGATGTATGGAAGATTTTAAAACAAATAATGTATATAAAAGGTCTTAAGGTAAATAATATCTGTAAAAAAGGTTTAATAAACAAGGTATGTAAAACTTCAAGTAATAATAATAATAATAATAATAATAATAATAATAATAATAATAATAATAATAATAATAATAATAATAAACTTTTTAAAGAAAATAAATAAATAAACTCATTAGCAAATTAGGGACTATATTGAAATCGGAATAAAGATCAAGGGGCTGCTATTGCAATAAATCAAGAAGGCACGTACAAGGACCACAACCTTACGCGCCTAGACTCACGGGGATCAGATGGGTAAATAACCCCTCCTCTACACGCAGCGTTTCAATAGCTTTGTACGCGGATCAAATTACAAACAAAATGAAAATTCTGGGGTAAAATTAAAAAAACTACAAGGGGTCAAAATCAGAGGCGCAGAAAAGGGAAAGGGGCTATCGCGCGATTATCCCATTTAAGGGATATGCGCAGCTACCCTTACAGCAAACGACGCTGTTTTGCTGAATACATAAATCTCAAAAGCTTCTGAAAGCACCCATTTTTAGCCCTAAAATTCTTTGAAGAAAACAGAGCAGATTCGGCTCTCTCTCCCTCTCGTCTTCTTCGACGTTTGGGTTCCCTCCGCCCATCGTTAGTCGTGCCACCCCCGCACTCAGTGGACCGCCACGAGCAGAGAGGGGGTTTTAACTCCATTCGGAGTTCCCTTTTGAAGGCCCACGCTTGACTCGCCTTCGATGCTTAGAAGAAAGGGATTCCACCATGGGAGAGCGCTATCTGTAAGTTCTTTCTCCTCTTTTGTTATTTATTTATTGTTTGTGAAAACTTTTAAAAGAAAATAAATCAGAATGAAAAGAAATGTGAATAGCAATTAATAATAATGAGCAAAAACGAGTCTCAACCTTCAACTTTGATTTCTTCTTGATGCTTTTGTGTTTTTAGTTCCTTCAAAAACCGCTGAAGTACAAGGGTTTTTACTTTCGTTTTTATAACCAGGGTTACAAGTTTTGTTGTTTTTATTCTTCTCGTTTTCTCATTGTTCGTTGTCTCTCTGTTTGCGTTGTTTTGCGGCGTGATGGGCGAGCGATGGAGTGGGTATGGTGCGCTGAGGAGGCAGGAGCATGCGGGCGAGCAACGAGGCGTAGGGAAGGGCGCGCGTGGGAGATCGGGACGGCAGCAGCGGCAGGCGGTGCGAGGCGGCGGCGTGCGAGGGCCTACGCGGCGCTGAACGAAGAGCCCTCTCAGGGTTCTCTCGAACTGTTGCCTGCACTTTTTGGGCCAAATGTGATTGGGCTCGGGTTTGGGTTTGGCTAGGATAGGTGTTTAGGTCGGGGCCCGACGGTTTGGGCTTGTAAAGTTTTGGCCTTTTTGATTTAATTTTGTAAATGGACATTTCGTTTGTTTTATTGGGCCCGAGTCTTTTGTAAATGGACACTGGACTGCCTTTATTGGGCTTTAATGGGCCTCGGGCGTAAATTTGGGTATTATGTTTGCCTCTTTTGCTCATTGTCGTGAAACACGAATAGAGCAAAGACTTTGAAAAGACCCAAATTTGCCCGGTCTTGCAGAGCCTTGATTTCTTTGGGCGCTCAGCTTTGTCAGGTAGCTTCAAATGCTACTGTAACTTATTGCTTCGTTCTACTCCTCTGCTGCTTCTGAGGTTTAGGGTTTAGGGAGTGGGCAACCTGACTATGGCTTAAATCGCATTCCCCTATTGCTTAGAGACGCAATGTTTGCCTTTGATCTTGTCTCACCACTGTTTATGGCGACAAAATCTACAATCTTCAACCTCTTCCACCGTTGGTTAGTGGCAATATAACGATCTTCAACCTATTCCACCGCTGTTCGATGGCAATAGGATAATCTTCAACCCGTCCCACCGCTGTTCAGTGGCAACGGGACAATCTTCAACCCGTTCCACCACTGTTTAGTGGCAACATAACGATCTTCAACCTATTCCACCGCTGTTCGATGGTAATAGGATAATCTTCAACCCGTCCCACCGCTGTTCAGTGGCAACAGGACAATCTTCAACCCGTTCCACCGCTGTTTAGTGGCAACAGGACAATCTTTAACCCGTTCCACTGCTGTTTAGTGGTAACAGGACAATCTTCAACCCGTTCCACCGCTATTTAGTGGCAACAGAACACTCTTTAACCCATTCCACCGCTGTTTAGTGGCAACAGGACAATCTTTGACTTGCCTCCTTCAGGAAGACCTCGATATTCAGTCTGCTCCACCATCATCTCTAGGGGACAGGATCTGAACTTGCTGCACTGTTCTTTGAGGAACCTGTCCTGTAAAATGTGCTTATGCTTAAATAAATGATGAGGATGCTATGACTGGAACGACTCAAATGCCCCTAATTACATACGCTATGGATGACATTTACTCAGACGCAGAATGTCATGAGAATGATGATTTTCACGATGGTTTAAGATGCAATGACTGTTAATAAATTGAATGCTCCTAATTATTTGTATGAATGTAGGCTGATTCCTTCGTGACATGTCACCCTGCCTTCTTCTTCGGCTAGTGTCTTTGGGAGTTACCACTTCGGGCCTTCATTCCCCCCATGAACCTAGTTAGTTCTGAATATTGATCTCGCTTCAGGTTCTTGTATCAATTAGAAATTTTTAGAGTAGTATGCAAAACTCTCTTAATTTGAATATTAAGTCCATTAATCGTTATTTCAGTAAAAAGTGCTTGAAAAGTACCATCACAAGAGATATGGAGAGTAAGGCTCAAAATGAATAGATTGACCAAAAGATAAGATTTTGACAAGGTAAATTTTGCTAAAACATGTTATGAAGAGAATAAAAACAAGTGTCCAGATATCATAGTATGAGTTTTTCTGCACAAAACTTCTTGAAGATCCCCCTTTTGTACTTGATAGGTGTCTGACAGAATAAGAAGACTTCCTGGATGCCCCAAGTCGTGACGTTTCTCTTTCTTGCTAATTCGGGTCACAGCGAGACTACCGTGTGCCTTCCCTCTCATCAACAACTTGAATTGCCTATTTTCGGTTTTCAATTCAAAACCCTCCTTTGGTCACAAAGTGCCCTTGGCGGGTTTTCACTTTGGCCTCTCCAGTTTTTTTTTAGACGAAGTATTTCTTGACGGAATCTGAGTTCACGGGATTCGGTAGACTTTTACCATCCATCTCTGTCAAGATTAGAGCTCCACCGGAGAAAGCCTTCTTTACTACATAAGGTCCTTCCCAATTTGGCATCCATTTTCCTCTAAAGTCCTTTTATATGGAGAGGATCTTTTTCAGGACAAGGTCTCCTTCATAGAATTCTCTAGGGCAAACCTTTTTATTATAAGCCTGTATCATTCGCTTCTGATACATTTGTCCATGACGAAGGGCTCTCTGCCTCTTTTCCTCAATTAGGTTTAGCTGGTCATACCGGGATTGAATCCATTCTGCTTCGTCTAACTTTATCTCAGATAAGACCCGAAGGGAAGGGATCTCAACTTCAATCGGAAGCACTGCCTCCATTCCATAAACTAAAGAGAAAGGAGTTGCCCCGGTAGAGGTTCTAACTGATGTTCGATAAGCGTAAAGGGCGAATGGCAGCTTCTCGTGCCAATCTTTGTAAGTCTCAGTCATCTTTCCCACGATTTTCTTGATATTCTTGTTAGCTGCCTCGACTGCACCATTCATCTGTGGACGATACGGTGGCGAGTTGAGATGTTTGATCTTAAATTGGCTGCAGACCTCTGCTATCGTGCTATTGTTCAAGTTTAGTGCGTTGTCAGATATGATCCTTTCAGGCATCCCATATCGGCTTATGATCTCCTTCTTTAGGAATTTACTGACTGCTGATTTTGTGACATTTGCATATGAAGTGGCCTCTACCCATTTGGTGAAGTAGTCAATTACCACAAAGATAAATCGGTGCCCGTTTGAAGCTTTTGGTGAGATTGGCCCAATGACGTCCATCCCCCATATAGAGAAGGGCCATGGAGAGGTCATGACATGGAGAGGCGAAGGAGGCACGCGACTTTTATCTCCATAGATCTGACATTTATGGCATTTCTTGGCATAGCTGATGCAATCTCCTTCCATGGTGGACCAATAATACCCGAACCTCATGATTTGTCTTGCCATTGTAAAACCATTAGCATGCGTCCCACAGGCACCTTCATGAACTTCTTCGAGGATTTTTTTGGCTTCAACTGCATCCACGCATCTCAGAAGTACCTGATCTTTCCTTCTCTTGTATAAAACTTCTCCGTCTAGAACATAATCGTTGGCCAGTCTTCTCAACGTCCTCTTATCATTCTCAGTCGCTTGGTCGGGGTATTCACGATTCTTCACGTATCGTAACATATCGTGATACCATGGGTGACTATCTCTTTCTTCTTCTTCATCGATGTTGCAGCAATGTGCCGGAGCCTCATAAATGCTCATTTGGATAGGTTTTATTTCTTCTTCTTTGTTCACTTTGATCATAGAAGCCAAGGTAGCTAAGGCGTCGGCCATCTGGTTCTCTTCTCGTGGGAGGTAGCAGAAAGTGACATTGTCAAACTCTTTAATTAATTCCAAAACTAACCTTCGATAACTGATTAACTTGGGATCTCTCGTTTCCCATTCACCTTTCAGTTGATAGATTACTAGGGCAGAATCGCCGTATACCTCTAGTGTTTTGATCCATTCAATGGCTACATGGATTCCCAGAATGCATGCTTCGTATTCGGCCATGTTGTTCGTGCAATCAAAATCCAACTTGCTAGTAAGAGGATAGTGACCTCCGTTGGGGGACACTAGGACTACCCCAATTCCATTTCCTACTGCATTTGAAGCTCCGTCGAAGTTTAGTTTCCAAGGATGCCCCTCCTTTTGGACCTCTTCTTCAGTGGCTGCCACATACATTAAGTCTTCATTTGGGAAATCGAAGTCCAATAGCTCGTAATCTCCTAACGCTCTGCTGGCTAGAAAGTCTGCAATTGCACTCCCTTTTATGGCCTTCTGGTTTACGTAGACTATATCAAACTCGAAGCGCAATTTGCCACCGGCCATTCTTCCATTCGGTCACGATTGACTCCATCATGAACTTGAGCGGATCTAGTTTGGAGATAAGCCAAGTGGTGTGATATAGCATGTACTGTCTCAATCTCCGGGTCGTCCAAACCAAAGCACAATACAATTTCTCAATTGGCGGATATCTTGTCTCGTATTCTGTAAACTTCTTACTGAGATAATATATCGCTCTTTCTTTTCTTCCCGACTCGTTATGTTGGCCTAGCACGCATCCCATAGAATTTTCAAATACTGACAAATACAATATCAGTGGCTTATTTGGGCAAGGTGGTACCAATACTGGGGCTTTAGACAAGTAATGTTTGACCTTATCAAAAGCTTTCTGGCACTCCTCATTCCATGCACCTGAGTTGTGTTTCCTAAGAAGACGGAGTATAGGGTCACACTTTTCCGTCAGTTGCGCGATGAACCGGGCGATGTAGTTTAATCTTCCCAGGAAACCTCGAACTTCCTTTTGGGTACGTGGTGGAGACAACTCTTGGATAGCTTTCACTTTATCTGGATCAACCTCAATTCCTTTTTCACTGACTACAAATCCCAGCAACTTTCCCGACCTAGCCCCGAAGGTACATTTTGCGGGGTTGAGTTTAAGCTGGAATTTTCTCAACCTTAAGAACAATTTCCTCAGGACTTGTACATGTTCTTCCTCAGTCTTAGACTTTGCGATCATGTCGTCCACATATACTTCGATCTCTTTGTGCATCATGTCGTGGAAGAGAGTTACCATGGCTCTTTGATATGTTGCCCCAGCGTTCTTTAGCCCAAAAGGCATTACCTTATAACAAAATGTCCCCCACATGGTCACGAACGTGGTTTTCTCCATATCTTCAGGGTGCATTTTAATCTGGTTATACCCCGAGAAGCCGTCCATGAAAGAGAAAAGTGAATAACCAGCTGTGTTATCCACTAAGATATCAATATGAGGTAACGGAAAGTTATCTTTTGAACTGGCCTTGTTCAAATCCCTATAGTCCACGCACATTCGTACCTTTCCATCCTTCTTAGGGATAGGAACTATGTTTGCTACCTATTCTGAGTATTTAACCACTTGCAAGAAACCGGCATCAAACTGTTTCCTAACTTCTTCTTTTATCTTTAACAGAATGTCAGGCCTCATTCTTCGAAGTTTTTACTGGACGGGTCTACATTCTTCCTTGATGGGGAGGCGGTGTACCACTATGTCTGAATTTATCCTGGGCATGTCTTGATATGACCAAGCAAAGACGTCTCTGAATTCTTCAAGTAACTTGAAGAGGTCTTACTTCGTTTTTGCGGTAATGCCAGCCCCGATTTTCAACTCCTTTCCTCCTCTGAAGCTCACCCTTTCCACTGATTCTTTGTGGGGTAAAATTTGTTTTTCGCCTTGCTCTACCATCCTTAACAAATCAGGAGATATGTTACGGTCTTGGTCATCTTCAAAATCCTGAGAATCTTTCGTGCCCGTATCTCGTTCAAAAAGGGATTCTGAGTTAATAGCAGTGTTGCTCATGTCATTGATATCTGGGGACCTGTTAAAAGGGCAAAGAAAGGCACAGAGACAAAAATCTAAGAATGAATGTTTATGTGGGTGACTATGAGTGGAAAGTAAAAGGAATATTTGCTCAAAACATGCATTTTATTGAAATAAAGACGCTTGGACATATGCCTATTCAACAAAAAATTTCTCATTGCTCCCAGGCTTAGAGCAATAAGCGTGTTTCGAGCATTACTCTGAATTACTCCTAAAAGCTACAGAATCTCTTCTCATCATCCAGGTTGTTCAAAACACTTCCAGGAGCATAAGGGCGAATCCCCGATAGATCTCTTTCCTCGCCCCTTTCCTCAGATATGGCATTGATGCTCGAGTTCCCCGACATTTCTTCCATTTCTTCCCTCACTGCCATGCCTTGGTCAGGGTATAAGATTCCCCCCGAGACAAACATTTTGGACAAAGGAGGGAAGGTCATTGGCTCCCATTTGATCTTTTCTTCACCTAGGCGTGCCCTTCTTCTCTCTCTTCTTTTCTCTTTTTCTCTTTTCTTTTGTTTCGTATCTGGCCTAAACCCTAAGCCAAAGCGGTCTCGTTTTTCTTTTTGCATCGGCACTTCAGTCTTTCCTTGCAGGTTTCTCCCGAGCCTCTTTCCGGGCAAGGCTCCCTTTCCAATTATCATTTGGAGGCCCATCTTTGTAGACCCGGATATCTTAGGCATAGGGATCTTGCTGCCCTCGGCAATGAAGGTTGCGTTGATGAATTCCAATGATCGGAAAGAACACTCCATTGCCTCTTCGTCTACTTGAATGTATGGAGTGCTACTGGTAACGGAAGTTATGATATCTTCTTCCGCATTGATCGTGACCAATCTTCCTTCCGTTACCAATTCCAACTTCTGGTGCAGTGATGACGGTACTGCCCCTGTTGAATGGATCCAAGGTCTCCCCAGTAGGTAATTGTAGGAAGGTTTAATATCCATAACCAAGAAGTCAACCTCATACGTATTTGGGCCGATTTTAAGAGGTATGTCAATTCTCCCCATGACCTTTCTCTCCGTTCCGTCGAATGCCCTCACAACATTATGGCAGGTCTTCATGTGGGAGCTATCCACAGGCAATCTATTCAATGTAGATAAAGGTAACACATTTAGGGCTGATCCATTGTCGACTAACACCCCTGGCAATACATACCCTTTGCAGCACGTGGTTATATGTAGGGCCTTTGTAGACTCCATACCCCCTGAAGGTATCTCATCATCGTTGAAGAATATGAAATTGTCCGCGCTTATATTACCGACCAGACGGTCCAGCTTGTTGACAGAGATATCCTTTGCGACATACGTTCCATTTAATGCTTTCATCAGTGCGTTTCGATGGGTTTCTGAGCTCCTGAGCAAATCCAGTATCGATAGCGGGCCGGCTGCTTGTGCAATTGCTCCACGACACTAAACTTGCTGTGTTTAAGGAATTTTAAGAACTCTCTGGCCTCGTTCTCCGTTACTGGCTCATTGATGAATGTTCCAGGTTCGACTGTTCTTTCTTCCCTTTGCTCAACCGCCACTGCTTTTCCTTTGGCCGCTTCTGTTTTTGAGTTTGGGTGTAACGCCTTCCACTACGTGTTAAGAAACCCGCATCCCGGTCTTCCTCTACAGCATTGACTGGATTCTCTTTTCCTGGGATTATTACTTTACACTCATAACTCCACGGAACCCTTTTGTTGTCTCTACAAGGAGGGGCTGCAGGTCTTTGAATTATGACTTTTGGTATGATCGGTGTTCCAGCTCCACTCGCCCTCTGGCGTGATATGATTACCGCGGGGTGATTGCCTCCGTAGACTTTCCTAGATGGTCCTTTCTCCAATGCATGGATCTCTCCTTCTTCTAGCCCTCCAATCTCTTCATAGAATTCCATCTCTTTGTTATCCATGAGATGTTGGACTATGGCCCTGAATTTGGGGCATTCTTGGATATCATGATCCCTTTCGGCATGAAACTCACAGTACCCCCCAGCTCCTTTAAGCTCTCCCCTCGGTTCCTGCGTGATCAAACCTCTGTTTATCATTTGCTCCCAGACCCGTCTTAGTGGGGTCTTTATCTCTGCCACGTTCGTCTTTATTCTTCTTCTTATCTTTTCACTCATCATGTTTACCCCATTATTAGTGTGATTAGGTAGCGGGTGTTCTGCATCGTTAACCTTCACCACTCCCATTTGAATGAGTTTTTCTTCCAACCTCTTGAAGGCGAGACAAATTTCTATCGAATGTCCCACAATTCCCGCATGGTATTCGCGTTGTGCATTTGCATCATACCATTTGGGGTATGGAGGCTGTAGGGGCTGTAAGTAATGGGGGGCAACAACATGTGTGTCATATAATTTCTAGTACAGTTTTCCGTATGTCGTGTAAATCAGAGTGAATTAGAGCTTTTCCATATTCGGCTTTGTATTGGGTTCCTGCTTGTGTGAGCTTGGACGATCGGTAATTACGGTATGGGGTTGACTCCGAGTAGTTGGCTTGTCCCGGATGCTTACATTATTCACGTCACTTTCTCTTTTCTTCGAGACCGTCTTTCTAGGACCTTCTCCTGCTTCTATCTTGCCGCATCTAATTGCATGTTCTATCATTTCTCCGCATCTCACGACTTCTGAAAAATCTTTCGTAGAGCTACCCAGCATGTGACTGATGAAGGGAGCTTTCAAAGTGTGGATGAAGAGTGTGGATGCTTCGTTCTCCAAAAGAGGCATTGAACCTGTGTGGCCAACTCTCTCCACAGTTGAGCATACTGCCTGAAGCTCTCACTAGGTCTTTTCTCCATATTTTGGAGTGTGATTCTGTCAAGGGCTATGTCTGCTACGTGGCCGTAATGTTTCATAAAGGCTTGGGCCAGATCTTGCCATGTCTTGATTTGGGTACTGCTGAGCTGATCATACCATTTGGCCGCGGCTCCGACCAGACTTTCCTGGAAGCAGTGAATCAGTAGCTTTTCATTGTCAGCGTATCCCACCATTCGTCGACTGAACATCTTCAAGTGTGCTCCAGGGCAACTAGTCCCGTTATATTTTTCAAAATCTGGAGTTTTAAATTTTGGTGGGAGTACCAAGTTTGGGACCAGACTTAGTTCTTTGATATTAACTCCATAACGGGTCTCAGCCTTTTCTATCGCCTTGACCTTCTCCTCCAACCATCGATAATGGTCTTTCATCTGTTTTGAGGATTCAGCCTTCGATCTTTTTTTCTCCATCATATCAAAATCTGGCATAATCGGGTTAATAGGGTCATCTCCCGGGTTGGATCCTAAGCCCACTTGGAAATTCATAGGGGATCCTATATTAGCTTGCCCTTATGTAGGCCTAATCGTGATGGATGGCCTCTGATGATACTCTTCGTGCGGTGAAGACACTTGCGGCAGGGCGGAACCTGAGGGAATACCTTCATTCTCTCCTCCAGTAATGATCATGGGGCCTTTTCCCTTTTCCATAAATCCACTCAATAGTTGGGCCATTTGAGCTATTTGAGCCGTCATATTTTTTTGGGATTCCATCATCTTTTCCATTATATCTTGCTGAACTTTAACTAGCTGCTCTTGCACCTGTGCTTGCACCTGGTCCTGCACCTCTTTCTGGAATTGTTCTAGCCTTTGATCCATTTTCTTCGTTCTAGCGCGGGTGCCGTATGGGTGTTCATCTTCCAGGTTTTCTTCTGTATTTTTTCAGCTTATTAGGCTCTCTCCCTGGTCTTAAATGCATAAGATGTGATGTAATGCAATGTAATGTATGTGATGCATGGATGCAAAGAGGTATCAATTTAGATTCAACTTCCTTTTAGAAGACTTTATTAAAGAACAAAAACCTTTACATAGAGTGGACTACAAATATGCTTTCGCCCTATCGCCTAAAGTTTTGATTTTTTTTCTAACAAGGAAATTAACTCTTGATTGCGGCCCGTCTGTAGCTCGTACTTTGCGCTCAATACACTGGCCTGTACTGCCAAGGCCCGTAGGTGATTAGCTGCTTCTCGAATCTGAACTATTGCTTCACTCATAAGGTAATCTCCACTTCCCACTTGATCATGCAAATGGCGAAGTTCTTCCTTCCAATGCTCCTCTCTTGTTTCGAGACGCTCGATCTGCAGTTCACGACCGTGCAATGCCGATTCTAGTTCTTCTATCTTTCCCTTTATTTCCTCAATCTTGTTTAAGCTTGACTTTAACTCGATCACAAAATTGTGACTTCGGTGGTGGTGAAGAGATCGTCCAAGTTCAGCCACTTAGGCCTTTAATTCTCCTTTTTCATTCAAGCTCTCCATCAAGCTTTTCTCTAGGACCTCATTTTGCGCTTGCATTTCTCGAAACTTCTTCTCCCAATGGTTAGCTTTAGCCTTTTTCCCCTGGATTTCTCGTTGCCATTGTTCGGAAGTTTTTCCCAATCCAGCATTTTTTATAGTCAGGTGTATCTTCTTATATTCTGCCTTCAAACTGTCTCGATCTTCTTCTATTTTCCTCTTTTCTTTTCTTACCTTATCGACTTCTGACTTCTGGATGTCCACATCTAATTTTAGGTATATTTTTTCCTCTTCCAACTTTTCTATCTTTTTTCTAAGCTCTGAACTTATCTTTTCAAAGTCTTGTTTCACAATCTCTAATTTTGATGGAACTATCCGCAAGCATTCCTCTCTTGATCGAGCGTTTTCTAGATTTAGCTCGGGAATGTTATCGTTAATCCTTCTGATCCTCCATTCACTGTATTCTAAAGTCACCATTGGGCCTGCAGATAGTCTTTTCATTCTGTGAACCTGATCCCAAGCACCAGCAATCTCTTTAACCCTCTTCTTGTAGCTTTCTCCTTTGTATGAGAACTCGCATTGAGCCAGCCCATGTGTTGTTGGTATAAACTGTCTTAAACCATACTGTCTCAAAACGAGCAAAGGGGCATATCCGACAGTTCCCCAAATCCCGAGCAAAGGGACCCAGTTAAAATTTCCACATCGGTAAAGGATTTCGGTGGGAATCATCCACGGGGCCCTCCACTCGATGTCCTCTTCCTGAAGATTTTGAAAGAGCGTCATCCAGCGTTCTTCGGGTACGTCTTCTCTTCTTGGTGTAGCTACTATCTCTTTTAAAGGAGAGTAATCTTTAAAGAAAACCTGATAAGACACTTTCTCGATCATCCAAAAATGACTATGAAACTAAGCCATCAATAATTGTGCGCATCCGATGAACCGACCTTCACCTGTCCTTCGACATACGTTCAAAGATCGGAAGGTCTCGGCTAAGATTACTGGTACTGATGTGACCCCTTTGTCCAGTCGGTCGAATAGATCAGTAACTGCCTTATCTACATGCCTTAGAGCTTTAGGGAAGATTAATAAGCCATAAATACACAAAGCGAATACATCAACCTTCTTCTTTACATCGAGATGTGTTAGGATCAAGTCCCTCAAGCTCTCCCAAGGTATGCATTTACCCTCCTCTTTCTTCTGAATCATGGCTGAGACCCACTGCTCACTCATCCCGGTGATCTTTATCAACTTCTTCACAAAAGTAGGGGTGTTGGCGGCCCTAAAATAGACTTTGTCGGCTCGGATCCTCGAACAACGAAGCAAGGCGGTATATTCTTCCACCGTAGGCACTAAATCCACTTTCCCGAATGTGAAACAACTATAAGCGGAGTTCCAAAACTGAGTCATAGCCCGGAATAAATGCTTGTCCACTTTGACATCGAGTAAGTAGGGTAAATCGCCATAGTTGCGATATAGCAGCTGTTTTGCTTCCTCGTCCCACTGATTCCATATTTCTTTCAACTCACGGAATTCATTTTGCGTGATGCTGACTTGAGTGTAGTCTCGTAGTTCCGACGTATACCCCTCAGTTAAACTGTCCCCTTTATCTAACTGTCTTCGTTCTGACCATATGCGGACGGCTGCATTGTCTTCTACTTTATCAAGGAATTCATTCTCCATAACCAGCTTTCTAACTTAGAAACTGATCGTGAATCGATACCTCTTAAAATATGAAATGACATGCACAAAAATGAAACATAACAAGTTAGTACCGCAAAGTGAAATATAAAGCAGGTGTAATGAACAAACACTTATCCGGGTAATTGCTAAGATTTGATATAGTTCTACCTAAGGTGAGCTTTTAGGGTTCACTAAATGTGGTTCGGTTCTAAAGGTGGGTACCTGAACCAGCAGATTCCTCAATCCTCACCCATTATAGGCTCATACGGATCGAGTTCGTTTCAGGGGAACACATTTCTCTATGGCCATGCGGAGGTGAAAACCTCACGAAGCACATAGGTACGGATGTGTCCCGAAACCTCACGAAAGCAGTCCACTTAAAGGTATGACCACAACGGTCATGCAATGTGATGCAAAAGTATTTTATGAGACTTAACAGTATAGCACGAACAATTGCATCCAAAGAAAAGATTTTCACAATAATTTTCCAAATTTTCAAACGAAAGGATGAAAATTAATCGATTTATGGCCTGACTCTCGAACAGTCCCCAGTGGAGTCGCCAAGCTGTCGAAACCATTTTTGAAAACAGGAATCGAACTTGGTCTTGAAAATAAAACGGGAGTCGCCACCGATCTTTATTTGGTGTGATCGGATCACCTTTATTTTAATAAAACGTTTTGGTTTACTAAAACGTGTTTGGTCTACGAGATTTTAGAAAACGGGTTCAGGAGTCGGTTACGTGCGGGGAAGGGTTAGCACCCTCGTCACGCCCAAAGTTGGTACCGAATTGATTAATTAGTGTCCTTGCGTCGCAAATTTGAAAATATTTTAAAATATGATCCTCTTAGAAAATGTTTGAATAATTCGGATAGGAGATCGAAATTCTCTTGTTCCGAAAAAAGATGAAATAACGTATCCAGCATGATAGGACACGATGTTTCAACCCTCATTACCAAGATTTTTTCATGACTTCCAAAATTTACGCGTGGCGATTTTAGAAGGGTATTTCACTATTTGGCCAAACCAAAAAAAAATTGAAATCCAACACGATTGGACACGATTTCTCGGATTTCCAAAACATGAAACATTGCCTTATTTTGAAAAGATGGGTGAGACTGGATAGGATATTTGTTTACTTGGTCAAACGAAAAAACACACCCAACACGATTGGGCACGATTTTTCGAATTTCCAAACGCGCAAATATTACCTTATTCTAAAAAATTTCTTTGAAAGTAATGGCGAATGAAATCTTTAAGTAACATGTATCATTTGTTTGAAGTAAGATGACAATGCGTATTGAGTAAACATATTGGGATTACTAATCTAAAACATTACTATGCATGAATAATAATGATAATGGAACAATAATATGGAAATACGAATGAACAATGGACGATATGACCATATGAATGAACGAGCTATAATGCACACGAATGACATTCACGTAACTTTCATTATTTAAACATTAACATCAATGGTCAAAGGCAAGCAACTTATGTGATAATTTGCGATGAGTATGAAGCAAGCTGAAATAAATTAAATATCAAACATATAATTGAAATAACACTAAATTAGTTTAAACATGGATAATGAAAAAAAAAATATTTAGATTAATAATATGCAAAACAATTTTTAAAAGAAGATGTAGAAAAAGGGCTCTAAATAGGATAGTGTGGATATATATATACATGTATTTACATGTCTATATGAAACATAAAAAAAATAATATGAAGAAAACTTAAAATAAATAATGAATCAATTTGAATAAATGATGTATGGAAGATTTTAAAACAAATAATGTATATAAAAGGTCTTAAGGTAAATAATATCTGTAAAAAAGGTTTAATAAACAAGGTATGTAAAACTTCAAGTAATAATAATAATAATAATAATAATAATAATAATAATAATAATAATAATAATAATAATAATAATAATAATAAACTTTTTAAAGAAAATAAATAAATAAACTCATTTAGTAAATTAGGGACTATATTGAAATCGGAATAAAGATCAAGGGGCTGCTATTGCAATAAATCAAGAAGGCACGTACAAGGATCACAACCTTACGCGCCTAGACTCACGGGGATCAGATGGGTAAATAACCCCTCCTCTACACGCAGCGTTTCAATAGCTTTGTACGCGGATCAAATTACAAACGAAATGAAAATTCTGGGGTAAAATTAAAAAAAGTACAAGGGGCCAAAATCAGAGGCGCAAAAAAGGGAAAGGGGCTATCGCGCGATTATCCCATTTAAGGGATATGCGCGGCTACCCTTACAGCAAACGGCGCCGTTTTGCTGAATACATAAATCTCAAAAGCTTCTGAAAGCACCCATTTTTAGCCCTAAAATTCTTTGAAGAAAACAGAGCAGATTCGGCTCTCTCTCCCTCTCGTCTTCTCCGACGTTTGGGTTCCCTCCGCCCATCGTTAGTCGTGCCACCCCCGCACTCGGTGGACCACCACGAGCAGAGAGGGGATTTTAACTCCATTCGGAGTCCCCTTTTGAAGGCCCACGCCTTCAGCTCGCCTTCGATGCCGAAGAAAGGGGATTCCACCATGAGAGAGCGCCAGATCTGTAAGTTCTTTCTCCTCTTTTGTTATTTATTTCTTGTTTGTGAAAACTTTTAAAAGAAAATAAATTAGAATGAAAAGAAATGCGAATAGCAATAAATAATAATGAGCAAAAACGAATCTCAACCTTCAACTTTGATTTCTTCTTGATGCTTTTGTGTTTTTAGTTCCTTCAAAAATCGCCGAAGTACAAGGGTTTTTACTTTCGTTTTTATAACCAGTTTACAAGTTTTTTGTTGTTTTTTATTCTTCTCGTTTTCTATTGTTCGTTGTCTCTCTGTTTGCATTGTTTTGTAGGTGATGGGCGAGCGATGGAGTGGGCATGGTGTGCTGAGGAGGCAGGATCGTGCGGGCGAGCAAAGAGGCGTGGGGAAGGGCGCGCGTGGGAGATCGGGACAACGCGCGCGGGCAGCTGGAACGAAGAGCCCTCTAGGGTTCTCTGAACCTATTCCGTACTTTGGGCCAGTGTGATTGGGCTCGGGTTTGGGTTTGGCTAGGATAGGTGTTTAGGTCGGGGCCCTGACAGTTTGGGCTTGTAAAGTTTGGGCCTTTTTGATTTAATTTTGTAAATGGACATTTCATTTGTTTTATTGGGCCCGAGTCTTTTGTAAATGGACACTGGACTGCCTTTATTGGGATTTAATGGGCCTCGGGCGAAATTTGGGTATTACAATATATTTTATCATATTTTAATTAATTAAAATTTTCACTTTCCAGTTTAGTCCTTACCCTTTTTCTATATTTCCATGGATGAATCACCAAGAAAAATCTACGTACTTTTCTTAATGGTCTAATTACTATATAAGGACCTTAAGTTTTGAATTCCATAGCTATTTAATCCTTATAGCTACTAGAATTCAACTTTCACATTTTATGCGATTTAGTCCTTCTCGTAATTAAGCACTCAATCGATAAAATTTTCATACCAAAATTTTCACATTTCATATCTATCATAATAAAGACCATATAATAAAATAAAAATAAATTTTATTTTCGGCTCAGATTTGTGGTCTCGAAACCACTGTTTCGATTTCACCGAAATTGGGCTGTTAAAACTCTACCAAGCTAACCAGGGCGGATGAGCATCTGTTTCAAGAAAGGATTGAACAAGGTGTACTTTGTGAAGCGGCTATCAGCTTTAAGAGCACCACGTTAACGCCTAGCCTATTACCTTTACTTACTAACACTACTTCTCCTTCCCCTCTTTACTGTGCTAGCAAGAAGGAAAAAGAAGGAAATCTAACTCATTTTCAGGTGGAGCTCTTAGAGTCCTACTTTAAGGCATTTTCTTAGTTAAAGCAAGGAAAGCAGAAAAAGAGGGGAAAAACCCAATGTTCTTACGCGAGTTGGGAATAAAGGTGACTAAGATCGTCAAGATATTGATCGAAACACACGACATGACCTAAGTAACCTTAAAATGGGGATGCCAGTCTTATACATAAAATACCGCTATTTAAAATAACAGGGAGTTGCGCTATATCAATGAAGAAGGAGTAAAAAAGCCAGGCATAAAAATGAAAGTATTGATAATCTCCCTAAATTCTTACTTCTGCATCAAGAATCCTGTCTTCTTTTTTATCTCGACGGAAGTACTAGCAAAAAATTTTAATGTTCTTTTAAGAAAATCAACAAAAATTGGCAAGATTTCCACAAGGAGTATATTGACATTTGGGATCGTAGAATGGATTTCTTACCCATTCGTGAACCTTTTTTTTTCACATCAGACACAGAGACTTCTTTGGAGTACATGCCTTGGTTTAGACTTGCCAGCAAGGCATATCTATTGTCGGTTGAGGTGATTAGTAGGAAAATTCATCCTAAAAGGTGATGACAACTGCCCCAACATCATAGGTCTATAGCAAGTACTGCAACAGGTTCGTCATTAGCTCCAACAAAGGGCTCCATCCATATATTCCTGTTTCTTTCACTAACCCCATATATTTTTCACAAGTACCACATAATGCACCACTACAGCATCCTGAATCTAGACCTCTTGCAGATGTCTTTCGCGGCACCTCTGTCCCTAGTATATTAAGCCCCGATGCCAACATTTATTCCAACACAAATGACAACACAAATGTTGACTTCAATGTCAACATCAATGCTAACGTATCCTCCAACAACAACGATTCCCAGATATTATGCGCAATTCATTGATGGTGTCACAAACACCTACTGCATCATTGTTTTATCAAGGTGGCACATTGTCAAAATCACCTTCTTGTAGAATGGAGGACACATAATGGAAGGCTAAGATGACACTGCACTCAACCATGGAAGGAGATGGAAATGAATACGAAAGGGTCAAGGTAAAGATGAAGAAGATGAAGACGATGATCACGACCAAGAGGAGGAGTCGACACCCCTAGTTGTACGTAGAAATCTTACCCGCAACCGTCAGCCACCCTCTTGTGGCACACATTTGGTCCAACAATGCAGATCATATATTTTTCATTTACTTTTTTATGTTGTAAATATAATTGATATTGATAAATATGATCAAATATTTTTATATTTGTGTTGCAACTCATAATTGTATTTGTTAAATTCTAATTGGTACTTAAAGTATGACTTAAAGTGGTAATTTTTCCACTGTATGAAAGTTAGTAGACAATGGAAAATACAAATGAAATACAAAAAAATAAAAATAAAAAGAATGAAAAAATTTTGTACAAAAAAAAAAAAGAAGTATTGTAATAAATTTTTGTACAAAAAAATATGTTAGCGACATTGAGGCCTCAAGGTACCTCAAATGTTGAAATTTTGCTTCTGTATGCCCTGGGTTCTTACAGTAGCCACATAACCTCTGTTGATTTTCCCTTTCTCAAATATCCATATTGGTGCGTATCCAAGTAGAATTCAGATAACCTTTTGGGAGGCGACACAAGTTGATATCCGATGCCAATTCGAACGGGGCACTAGACACTAGCGGCCACATACTCTCATTTGGGCAGGTGGGAATTCAGATCTCCATACTCTGTGCATGCATTCTAGTCTATACACACCGTTGATATCAAACATGTATTGTATTTGTGCATTCGCACAAGATTCAATTACATGTATGCATAGGAATCAAATGGAATCTCCCACAATCACAGGTTTAACTTACTCCGTGACCCAAAATCTCAAGCTTGGATGTGAGTGACACACTACATACATAGTGTTTTCTCTCTCTGCATTTTGTCAAATTTCTTTCATGACATCATCGCACCAAACCTAACTTCCCACTATCTATCTAACATATGCCTTAGCCTACTGTAACAGCCTGATTTAGGGCCTAGTCGGAATAGTGGTGTGAGGCCACGAATCCGAGGTGAATTTATGAGTTTTTAAAGTTTATGTTATGTTTTCATGCTAGTGTAAAAGTTTCATGAAGCAAATTTATTAAATTGAGGTTGATTGGTCCAAAAAGGACTAAATTGCAAAAGTAGCAAAATATGAATTTCTAGAAGCTTTTTGTATGAAGTAGCTTCAGAATAATAATTAGAAGTCCTTAAATGTCAATTTTCCCAAAATATAAGTTTTGGACAAAATTGGTCATGAGTTAGTAAAATGGAAAATTTTTAAGTGAGGGGCATTTTGGTCATTTGTCTCATAAGTGATTAAAATAGGAAAAAGATGATAAAAATCTATTCATCTTCTTCCCCTTGTGCTGAAAATTTGGACACTCCATAGCTAGGGTTCTTCATTTTTTAAGCTTGCTAGTAAGTTCAATTTAGCCCCGTTTTTAATATTCTTCGTATTTTTGAAGTTTTCGTATTATGAATTAGCTATCTCTAGCTATAAAATGAACTAAGATGCATGTTCAAAAAACTACCCATGAATGACATGCATGCTAAGTGATGTTTTATGGAAGTTTATGAGAGTTTGATGTTAGATAAACATCTTTTTCTAAGTGAATTTCGTGAAAAATGATAATAAGGACCATTTTGTAATAGTTATAAAAATTGGTCATACATGCTAGAAATAGTAAGAATTCATGATTGTTATAGTAGAGAAAATGATTAATGTAACGACCCAAACCCGGCCCAAACGCTATGGCCGAATCTGGTCCGTTACAGTGAAAACATTTTTGAAGTTCCTTTTTGAAACCAACCTAAATTTTGAAAACCCTTCTTTTTAGTGGACTTAATTAAACCTTACTTAGATTAAATTTGGAAATCATTTGGGTCAAGTTGTTTTAGAGTTTTAAATGTGCCCGACGGCACGGTAAAACATTTTCGTTTACTTTGAGAAAACGTGTTCATTCAATGCAATATTGATAAAAATAGTTTAAGCAAATTATTCCATGCAATATAAAAAAAAACAAAGCTAAAGTGTTAGGAGGCCTTATTACATTCAAAATAAAATCAACTAAAGATTAAAATAACTAAAGCCAAAATCCATTCGGTTTAAATTCAACAGCATGGCCACCTCGAGTCACCTGGCTCCACATCCGCGATCTACTCGTTACTGAAAAATGTAAAGGAGAAGGTGAGTCACCAAGACTCGATGATGTAACCCTTCCCCGGTTTAAAACGTATTCATACACAACATATAACAAATTAATTATGCAAGTTATCATGTGTCCCAACCTAGCCACCATACGCCACTTGTCTACCCGTTGTGGTACCAAACCACCGGTGGTGCCAAACCACCGGTGACATATAGTCACGATGTGCTACCAAAGCACCGGTGTCCGTAGACACAAATCGGGTGATGGGGCCAACCCATCGTGTGATACCAAATCACCGGCGATTTATCCCATATCTCAAGTGGGGCCAACCCACGGTGGTATTAACCACGGGATAAGTCGCTCTTGAGGTGCCAAACCTCTGGAGGTACCAAACCTCGTGACCGTAGTCACGGTGTGTTACCAAAACACCGGTGCGTCGACGCACGATTACACCGCCCCTCCACTCAATCAGCCCACATCGGCAATAATCATCATACAGAGTTATCAAATGTATTATCACAACATGCTTCCCAAAAGCATCAAATAGCAAATCGTATGAGCAGTACTTACACCGTTACCCCGTATACCGTTATGGTATTCAAACCATTGCTACATACATCACGTTAGCAATCACATTACTTAACATAATTTAATAAGTTACAAGGTGTGTATGTACACACATGTCACCCACGTAATCTAAGTCCCAAAGAGAGGAGTCGGCCACCTAGATCTTATCGATTACCTATATTCGGCCAACTTTTAGGATTAGTATTATGGCCTATTCGGCCAACCAAAACAAATCCAGAGGGTTAGTTATGGTCTCGAATCCTCACCTTTGCTTTTTGTTACGAACCACGGCACTTTCGAGGCACGAATCCGCTTTACCAAGTAATTGGTTAATCAATACAGTTAATAGCCTTCGGCTTTTAATCACCACTTAATAACTTACTAAAATAGATCTTACTAACACTTACCAAAACCGTTTACTAGAGAGGAAGAGTTTGAGTCGACTACTTCCCGATCCCGAAGTACTTAAGTGATATCGGCTTCAACCAACAAGATTAGCCCATCATTAGCTTATGCCAAATTTTAAACCCAAATAAGAGAAAAGAAAAGAATAGTGTTCGGCTATGGCTACTCACCTTTTCCAAATCAACTGTCGATAATACCTTGATGGGATCTAACCACTTTGATATTCGGCCAAAGCTATTAAAGAAGTAATCAGGAGATCAGAGAAGAGGTTTCGGCACAAGGATATGAAGTGTATTCGGCTAGGGAGAGTTTAATGAAGAAAAGGGATTTTGGCAAAGGTTGAAGTATAGGTTCGGCTAGTGTGGAAGAAAAGAAAAGATGGTGAAGGTGGAAGAGGATTCGGCAAAGAAGAGAGTGGAGAAGAGTTGTGGTTCAAGGAAGAGAAGAAAATAGGTCGAAGGTGGTGTAGGAGATTCGGCCAAGATCATGAAAGGAAGAGAATAAAGGGAGAAAAATAGGAATCAATGAGGCTAGCCAAAAATTAAGAGAAGAACTAAGGAGAATTCGGCACTATCCCCCCCTCTTTTACTTGCCGTCCACTCCTTCCAAAGGAGTTTAAATTTCGGCTGAACTTCTCTTGGCCAATAGTCTCAATGAATTCAAAATATTTTGAACACCTTAATTCCTTTATTTTCTCCTTGCCACAAATTTTAATTAATTCAAAAAAAATCATTTGAATTAACTCCCAAATAATCACTTAATAATCACTTAATTTCCTTCTTATCTCATATTTAAAAAGAGTTTGAGGAGAGAAAAACTCCCCTCTTTTGTGCCGTCCCACCTAATGAGCAAAAATGAGATTCTTGTGACTCGAACCAAGGCTCCCCTTGCTCCCTTGGTGGCGTCACATGCTAGTCCTTAAGTGGGCTTCTTTTTGCCACTTTACCAAGGGCTTATTTAGTGTCAAATTATCCCCACTTATTCTTTTAACACCCCTCTGCTAAGGCTCCTTACCTTTTAAGTTTAAAAACTAAATTTTCTTTTAAACCGAGCCAACTCAAAGCCTTAAATTAAACTCTCTTATTCCATAAATAATATTTCAGCAGTTCATACATAAGAAAATAATGAAATTTCAAATAGCCCCGTTTTTGGGATGTTACAGTTCTACCCCCCTTAAAATAAATTTCGTCCCCGAAATTACTTAACTAGAAAAGGTGGGGGTATTGCTGCCTCATTACATCTTCAGGTTCCCACGTAGCTTCCTCTGTACCATGGTTCCGCCACAGCACCTTCACCAAGGGCACTGTCTTCCTACGTAGAACCTTCACCTCCCGGTCTAAGATCTCGAATCGGTTCCTCTTCAAAAGATAAATCTGGATTCACCTCGATTTCTACCATCGCACAACGTCTGCGAAGGTCCGCCGATACCGCCTCAAAGATTGATACGTGAAAGATATCATGGATCTGTTCGATTCGGCCGGTAACTCAAGGCGGTAGGCTACCGGGTCCTACTCGCTTAATCACCGTATATGGCCCGATAAACCTTGGGCTTAGCTTCCTTTCCGTCCAAATCTTAACACCTTTTTCCAAGGCGACACTTTCGGAAAAACCTTGTCTCCCACAAAGATACTCCATCTCTTTGCGTTTTAAATCCGCATAGGATTTTTGCCTATCCGATGCTTCCTTAAGACGAGACCAATTATTTTGACTTTATCCTCCGTCTCTCACACCAACTCGGACCCAAAATCACATGCGTTCACCTAGTTCCGTCCAACATGTCGGAGTCGACACTTCCTTCCATCTGATTGCCTCATACGGAGCCATCTCGGATACTTGCACTGTAGTTGCTTGTTATAGGCGAACTCTGCTAACGGTAGAAATTCCTCCCAACTACCACGAAAATCCAAGACACAGCCTCTTAACATGTCCTCCAAAATCTGTATCACCCTTTCCGATTGTCTATCAGACTGTGGATGGAAAGCGGTACTAAAATCCAACCGTGTGCCCATAGCTTGGTGCAAGGCTTTCCAAAACGTTGACGTGAACCTGGGATCCCTATCCGAGATGATTGATGTTGGAACCCCATGCAATCTTACTATCTCCGAGACGTACAGCTTAGCTAGCTTCTGAAGAGAGAAATCCATCCTCACCGGTATGAAGTGAGCCGACTTAGTTAACCGGTCAACTATTACCCAAACCGCGTCTTTCTTCTTCAAGGCGTAAGGGGTAGCCCACTAACAAAATCCATAGTGATCCGTTCCCACTTCCATTGGGGAATCTTCACTGGCTGAAGCAACCCTGACGGCAACTGATGTTCAGCCTTAACTTGTTGACAAGTTAGACACTTACCAACAAACTCTGTTACTTCACGTTTTAACCCGGGCCACCAAAATTGCTCTTTGAGATCCCTGTACATCTTGCTGCCTCCCGGATGCATAGTGTAAGGGCTACTATGTGCATCATGAAGAATCTTCTGCCTCAACCCCACATCCTTTGGCATATATGCTCGCCCTTGAAAGCATAATACTCCATCACTCGACAGGTTATATCCTTCCAAACCACCCTCCTGAACTTGTGCTTTCTTAGCGTTCAACCCTTCATCTACTGACTGTTTTTCCTTAACCTCCTCGATCCATGTTGGCTTAACCTGAAGTTCCGCCAATAGACTTCCATCATCATATAGACTTAACCGAGCAAACATTGCTCTCAAGTCCGTCACAACCTTCCGGCTCAACGCGTCAGCTACCACGTTGGCCTTGCCTGGATGATACTCGATCGAACAATCGTAATCCTTCAAAAGTTCAATCCACCGATGTTGTCTCAAGTTAAGATCCTTCTGGGTCAAGAGATACCTCAGACTCTTATGGTCTGTGTAAACTATCGATTTCTCCCCATAAAGATAATGCCGCCATATCTTTAGAGCAAAAACGACTGCTGCTAACTCCAAGTCGTGCGTCGGATAGTTCAATTCATGAGGTCTTAACTGACGTGATGCATAGGCTACTACCTTCCCTCTCTCATCATCGCACACATCCCAAACCAGTATGGGACGCGCATCATCACAATAAACGGTGAACAATTTTCCTGCCTCTGTTTGCACCAAAATTGGAGCTTACGTCAAAATTTTCCTTAGTTTATCGAAGCTTTCTTGCTGCTTTTCCGACCATACAAATGGGACTCCTTTTCTTAGTAGCTTCGTCAACGGTGTTGCGATCAGAGAAAATCCTTCTACAAATCTCCGATAATACCCCGCTAGCCCCAGAAAACTTCGGATTTCCGCCACTGACCTAGGCGGTTTCCAATCCAATACCGCTTCAATCTTACGAGGGTCTACTCTAATTCCTTCCGCCGATACCACATGCCCTAAGAAAGCCACCTCCCTCAGCCAAAATTCACACTTGCTGAATTTGGCATATAATTGCTTCTCCCTTAGTACTTGCAACACTATTCGCAAATGTTTGTCATGCTCTTCCTCCGTCTTAGAGTACACCAAGATGTCGTCAATGAATACCACGACGAACTGGTCTAGGTCTTCTTTGAAATACTCTGTTCATCAAGTCCATAAATGCCGCCGTGCGTTGGTCAACCCGAATGGCATTACCAGAAACTCGTAATGTCCATACCGAGTTCGAATGCCGTCTTGTGGACATCAACTTCCTTCACCTTTAGTTGATGGTAGCCCGACCTAAGGTCTATCTTTGAAAACACCGCGGCACCCCTTTAGTTGGTCAAACAAGTCATCGATCCGAGGCAACGGATACTTGTTTTTGATCGTTAACTTGTTTAATCGACGGTGGTCGATGCACATTCGCATGGACCCGTCCTTCTTCTTGACAAATAGCACGAAAGCTCCCCACGGGGATATGCTTGGTCGAATGAACCCTCATCCAAGAGCTCTGAATTTGAGCCTTCACTCCACCAATTCCTTTGGTGCCATTCGGTATGGGGCTATAGACACGGTGCTGCTTCGGGTAGCAAGTCAATACCGAATTCAACTTCCCGATCCGGAGGCGGACACGGAAGTTCTTCCGAATACGTCGACAAATTCCCAAACCGTTCGAACCTCAACTCATCGACTCCTTAGCTTCCAAAGCACGGTCCGAACCAAATATGCCTCGCAACCTTTCTTAACCATCCTTTCGGCCTTCAAGGCCGACACTACATAGGATAGGTAATTCCTTCTATCACCTATCATAACCACTTCATCACCCTCACCCGTCTTAAGCACCATGCGCGTGGCGCGCAATCCAAATTCGCTGATGCTTAACCAACCATCCATTCCAAGGATCAAATCGAACTCTCCGAAAGGTAGTTCCATCGGATCGGCTACAAATCGACCCCCCTGGAGTTCTAGGGGGTACCTCCTTATAAAGTTTGTCTACTACTACAGAGTGTCCTAGGGGCTTAGCACACCATCTTCCTAAGAGTAGTCTCGAGTCTAGGTCCATAGTTCCTACCACACTACTAGCAATGTGCGAGTGCGTCGAACCCACATCAATCAATGCAACATAAGGTAAACCAAATATTAGAAACGCGTCTGGGTTATGACGTCCGGTGCGTCTCCTCTCCTCACGCCTCACAGCATAGACTAAGCCAGTACGCCTAGCTTCATGTTACCCCCGAACCTCGCGCCTGAGTTCCACGACCTCGGTTGAAACCATTGTTTCCTCTCGCCATTACCCCGACCCTCCGTGGGTGGTCCAACGTTTACGCCACGAGCGATTCGACCTTACGGCGATCCTTAGTCGCCTTTTGAGGATGCGATCCCTACCCGATGCTCCAAAGACCCACACTCAAAACCTTTGTTACCGGACCAACAACCTCCCCAATGGGTTTTTCCACAGCGGTTGCACTGAGTCGGCCTTTGATTAGTAGCCGTGGGCTTTCCTCCCTGATTCGGCCCACTCTGCCTAGCCCGCTTCTGAGCATTAGTGTTACCCGATCCAGCTGACCCAAATCCTCTCTTCTGATTATTCCGACTATAGTTTTGTCTCACAGTCTCCTTAACCCCTTCGGCCACCTTGGCCTTCTCCACTAGGGACGAGAACTCACGAACTGCTGGGGCAATTAGCAATCTCGGATCATCTCTCGAGCCAGTCCTCAAAGCGGACACACAGCGCTCATGTTCGGTGGCTACAATTCCTCTGGCATATCTACTCAGCCTTAAAAACTCCGCCTCATACTCGGCCACCGACTTAGTTCCTTGCACTAGACCTAGGAAGGCTTTCCTTTGAGCATCAGTGTAACTAGTGCCCACATACTTCTTCTTACGAAGGCCGTCTTAAAGTAGTCCCACGTGAGATCATCACCGCGCGCTCCATCCCGAGACAATCGGCCACCACGGTACGCTTCATCCTTTAGAAGCGACACCGCCTTTTTTCGACTTCTCCTCGTCGGTCGGTCAAGATCATCCATGACCCTTTCCGTAGATTCCAAAATAATATTCTGCGCAAGACTTGGTGCCACTCTGAGACACCACGGAACACCTCGGCCCAGTTTAGACCGAATTCGCTCGAGAACAGACTTGAGAGCTCCCAAATTCCCACCACCCGGCCACCATCTCCAACACTCGCAAAAAGCGACTTGCGACCACACCCTCACCACCGGTGCGGTCTGCTCCTCACCGATCACGAAAGTAGGAGGTGGTGGTGGCGGTGGTACCTCGTTTCCGAACCTTGACTGACTGACGGGTTCGGACACCGTCATCCTACCCCTACCACCAAGTCCACGGCGTCCATGTCCTCTAGAACTCATTCTATCTCTCTGCGCTTTAACTGATTAAGAGAATTTTATGTGTTAGCATTTGTTTCACTTTCTTATTCACGAAGAAAAATTTTATGAAACAGAATTTAATTAGGGGTTCCTTCGAGCAAACAAGGTTTCAGATCTTCTATCCTAGTTCACAAAAGAGTTCATGCATCCATTCCTTAATACTTTCCATACCTATTCACTCTTCTGACATTTACGCCCATTTCTAACCTGAGGGTATTTTTCGTCATTTTCCTACAGGGGTATTTTAAGTAAATGAAGAAATTTTAAAACTTTAGTAAAGTAGGTCATTTTGAAATTCCCAAAACTGGAGGATATTTACGAAAATTTGTAAAATTGTAATCGTTTTGAAACCAGGGGTATTTTGGTAATTTTGTCAATCAGGGGCAATTTTGTCATTTTGATAAATCAGTGATATTTTCGACAGTTGTAAAACTTTGAGGGTCCTTTCTGAAAGTTTTCCTTTTCAAATAGTGATGTTGGTAAAGTTTTCCAAAGATCGAGGTCATTTGGTAATTTTCACAAATTGAGGCGTTTTTCGTAATTTTCTAAAACCAAAATATTTCAGTGTTGATTTTCAAAACTAAGTTGTTGGATATTTGTAAAGTAGTTGAAATTTTGAGCAAAACCATTGAACGGATATTTTATGAGTCAGGGGCGTTTTAGTAATTTTACCCTGTGGGGCATTTTTGTAATTTTCAAAAATTTGAGTTTTTCTAGGAAAACGTTGTAAATATGAGGTTTTCTGATTTGAAAGAGTTGTTGCAAGAGTTTTGAAAACATTTGAGTTGTTGTTGGTTCGTTCTGTTTCGAAAACATGGCTAATTCCCTTTTTCGGGTTTTAGTCATTAGGTTTAGCTTTATGGCCAGAGCCCTCGGTCTCTTGGTCGGGTGAACCAAAGCTACGCACTGAGCGCGGGATTCGAGTGAAGAGGAGGTGGGTCACGCGGACCGCTTAAATACCAAGCTCTCACCGAACCTTTGTAGACATGCGCACGCAGGTTGCCACACCACCGAGCCTGCGAGTTAGGGTGAGCAGGAAGCTACGCACTGGTAGGATACTGCGAAGAGGAGGTGAGTCACACTGGATCGCTTAAATACCGAGGCTCTTCCGATCCAATCCTCGACATGCGTCTGAGGGGTTACCACACCCTAGCTCACTTGGCTAAGTCATAGATTGGTTTAGTTCTTTAATGTCTTATGTTCGGTTCATGTGTTTGAGTAATCTAATCCTAGGGTTCAAGTCCTATAAATCTATCTACGTTCCATACTTCCTACCCTTCTACAGAATATAATTCACCAAGAGGTTTAGAAGTACTTACAGGCGGATCGGTCTTGAGAGACTCGGGCCATCTTTGTCCAAAATCCAAAAATCATTTTATAAGGCCTTCTAAAACATTTTTGGGCCTTGGGCCCCACAAAACGAGCTTTGAACTGGCTCGATACCAATTTTGTAACGACCCAAACCCGCCCAAACGCTTATGGCCGAATCTGGTCCGTTACAGTGAAAACATTTTTGAAGTTCCTTTTTGAAACCAACCTAAATTTTGAAAACCCTTCTTTTTAGTGGACTTAATTAAACCTTACTTAGATTAAATTTGGAAATCATTTGGGTCAAGTTGTTTTAGAGTTTTAAATGTGCCCGACGACACGATAAAACATTTTCACTTTACTTTGAGAAAACGTGTTCATTCAATGCAATATTGATAAAAATAGTTTAAGCAAATTATTCCGCAATATAAAAAAAAACAACAAAGCTAAAGTGTTAGGAGGCCTTATTACATTCAAAATAAAATCAACTAAAGATTAAAATAACTAAAGCCAAAATCCATTCGGTTTAAATTCACTGCATGGCCACCTCGAGTCAGCCCGGCTCCACATCCGCGATCTACTCGTTACCTGAAAAATGTAAAGGAGAAGGTGAGTCACCAAGACTCAGTATGTAACCCTTCCCCCGGTTTAAACGTATTCATACACAACATATAACAAATTAATTATGCAAGTTATCATGTGTCCCAACCTAGCCAGCCATACGCCACTGCTCACCCTACCCCGTTGTGGTACCAAACCATTGGTGGTGCCAAACCACTGGTGACATATAGTCACGATGTGCTACCAAAGCAATCGTGTCCGTGAGACACAAATCGGGTGATGGGGCCAACCCATCGTGTGATACCAAATCAGCGGCGGGCGATCCCATATCTCAAGTGGGGCCAACCCACGGTGGTATTAACCACGGGGATAAGTCGCTCTTGAGGTGCCAAACCTCCGGAGGTACCAAACCTCTCGTGACCGTAGTCACGCAGTGTGTTACCAAAACATCGGTGCCCGTCGGCACGATTACACTTTGCCCCTCCACTCAATCAGCCCACATCGGCAATAATCATACGAGTTATCAAATGTATTATCACAACATGCTTCCCAAAAGCATCAAATAGCAAATCGTATGAACAGTACTTACCACAGTTTACCGTATACCGTTATGGTATTCAAACCATTGCTACATACATCACGTTAGCAATCACATTACTTAACATAATTTAATAAGTTACAAGGTGTGTATGTACACACACTGTCACCCACTGTAATCTAAGTCCCAAAGAGAAGTCGGCCACCTAGATCTTATCAGCACCTATATTCGGCCAACTTTTAGGATTAGTATTATGGCCTATTCGGCCAACCAAAACAAATCCAGAGGGGTTAGTTATGGTCCCGAATCCTCACCTTTGCTTTTTGTTACGAACCACGGCACTCAAGGCACAGATCTGCTTTACCAAGTAATTGGTTAATCAATACAGTTAATAGCCTTCGGCTTTTAATCACCACTTAATAACTTACTAAAATAGATCTTACTAACACTTACCAAAACATTTTACTAGAGAGGAAGAGTTTGAGTCGACTACTTCCCGATCCCGAAGTACTTAAGTGATATCGGCTTCAACCAACAAGATTAGCCCATCATTAGCTTATGCCAAATTTTAAACCCAAATAAGAGAAAAGAAAAGAATAGTGTTCGGCTATGGCTACTCACCTTTTCCAAATCAACTGTCGATAATACCTTGATGGGATCTAACCACTTTGATATTCGGCCAAAGCTATTAAAGAAGTAATCAGGAGATCAGAGAAGAGGTTTCGGCACAAGGATATGAAGTGTATTCGGCTAGGGAGAGTTTAACAAGAAGAAAAGGGATTTTGGCAAAGGTTGAAGTATAGGTTCGGCTAGTGTGGAAGAAAAAGAAAAGATGGTGAAGGTGGAAGAGGGATTCGGCAAAGAAGAGAGTGGAGAAGAGTTGTGGTTCAAGGAAGAGAAGAAAATAGGTCGAAGGTGGTGTAGGAGATTCGGCCAAGACTGTGAAAGGAAGAGAATAAAGGGAGAAAAATAGGAATCAATGAGGCTAGCCGAAAATTAAGAGAAGAACTAAGGAGAATTCGGCACTATCCCCCCCTCTTTTACTTGCTGTCCACTCCTTCCAAAGGAGTTTAAATTTAATTGAACTTCTCTTGGCCAATAGTCTCAATGAATTCAAAATATTTTGAACACCTTAATTCCTTTATTTTTTCTCCTTGCCACAAATTTTAATTAATTCAAAAAAATCATTTGAATTAACTCCCAAATAATCACTTAATAATCACTTAATTTCCTTCTTATCTCATATTTAAAAAGAGTTTGAGGAGAGAAAAACTCCCTCTTTTTTGCCGCCCCCACCTAATGAGCAAAAATGAGATTCTTGTGACTCAACCAAGGCTCCCTTGCTCCTTTGGTGGCGTCACATGCTAGTCCTTAAGTGGGCTTCTTTTTGCCACTTTACCAAGGGCTTATTTAGTGTCAAATTATCCCCACTTATTCTTTTAACACCCCTCTGCTAAGGCTCCTTACCTTTTAAGTTTAAAAACTAAATTTTCTTTTAAACCGAGCCAACTCAAAGCCTTAAATTAAACTCTCTTATTCCATAAATAATATTTCAGCAGTTCATACATAAGAAAATAATGAAATTTCAAATAGCCCCGTTTTTGGGATGTTACAATTAAGCTAAGCATGAAGTTTAAGAAAGTTGAGTGAGATTCATTTTACAAGCCTAGGGGCAAAAGTGTAAAAATGAGAAAGTATAGGGGCAAAATAGTAATTTTGCAAAAGTATGGGTAATAAGTCAATTTAGTCAATGTGATTATAAATGATCTATTTATGATTATAGATCAACAAAAATGAAGCCCGGATCAAAATCGAGGCAAGAACAAAGTAGAGGACTAAATTGCATATCTACATACATTTTGTATATTGAGGTAAGTTTGTATGATTTCTAAGCTTTATGATTTATGTCATTGAATTGCTTAATATAATGTACACTATTTTCATGAATTTTTTAATGTTATGTTCAACCAATAAATCAATGAGATTAAGTATAAGCGAGTCCTGATTGAAGATGAATTTCCCAAGATACTCGATCTACTACAATATGAGAGCCAGTGTAAGACCATGTTTGGAACGTGACATCGACAATCAAACAAGTTATCATGTAAGTCCAATGCAAGCTTGGAATTGAACAAGTTATCATGTAAGTCCAAGGCAAGCTTGGCATTGAACAAGATATCATGTAAGTCCAATGCAAGCTTGGCATTGAACAAGTTATCATGTAAGTCCAAAGCAAGCTTAGCATTGAAAAAGTTATCATGTAAGTCCAAGGCAAGCTTGGCATTGAACAAGATATCATGTAAGTCCAAGGCAAGCTTGGCATTGAACAAGTTATCATGTAAGTCTAAGGCAAGCTTAGCATTGAACAAGTTATCATGTAAGTACAAGGAAAGCTTGGCATTGAACAAGTTATCATGTAAGTCCAAGGCAAGCTTGGCATTGAACAAGTTATCATGTAAGTCCAAGGCAAGCTTGGCATTGAAAAGCTATCAAGAGAAAGACTTCATATAAGTCCATGTCAAGACATGGCCTTGAAACCAAGATGAGATATTCCATGTAAGACCATATCTAGGATATGTCATTGGCATCAAGTTATGTGGGTCGAGATTAGTATCCTCGGTTATTCACAGAAATTCATCGGGCAAATGAGTAAGGTTAAAAATGAAATGGCAAGAGGCTAAGAAAGCAAAGCTATTATCAAGTTGATATTAAGTATTACTTATGTTATGAATGATGAAATAGAGAATCATGATTATTATATCAAAGTATGCTGATCAATGTGATCAAGTGATACATGTACCATGTTTACCTTACAAGTATGAGATTGTTAAGTATCATGAAACATGTAAAAATCGGTATAAGTAAGTAAGCTCTATAGCAAAAATTTATGATACCATAGTTATGTCAATTGGTTTATATTAAGCAAGTTTATTATTATGTGTTTTTCATGCAAACTTACTAAGCTAAACGCTTACATCCTTAATCCTTTCTTTCTATGTAATCCCGCCAAGCTAACTTGTGGATCTTGGAGCCGGAGCTCGTAGCAAACTATCAATCTCTATTTTGGTATAGCCAAGTTATTTTACTAAGTGTGGCATGCATAGGAAGCATTCATTTTGAGAACATGTTTTAAGAAGGGCCATTGTATAGGCTATCAAACCATTATTCTTTTGTATATGGCTAAGTGGTTGGCCAAAATTGACTATATGTATGTTGTTAAATTCAATGAAACATGTTGTATAGTTCATGAAATGTATTGTGTTGATCTTGATTTCAGGGTGGCAAATGGCTTGGTAAATAGCCTCTAAGTGCCCACACGGTTAGACACACGGGCGTGTATCTAGGCCGTGCGTGCCTTGCACCTTATTATTTTTAGTCAGAATAGGCCATGGGTAAATCCCACGGCCGTGTGCATGAGCCGTGTAAGACACACGGTTTGGGCATGGGCGTGTGCCCAGGCCGTGTGGATCAAGTCAGTAGCTCCCCATGGTTGGAAGACATTTGCATGCTCAGGCCGTGTGAATATTGTCAGTAACTCCCCACGGTTGGAAGACATGGGCTTGTTAAGGGGTACACGGGCATGTCCCAAGTCACATGGGCGTGTGACCCCTGTTTCTAAGAAAGGTTTTCGATCAAGTTCCGAAAGTTTTTAGAGTTATGCTTAAGGCCTCGTAGGTCTATAACATATATGAATAGACTAAAAAAGAGAAGTTTTTAAGTCGGAACGAAATTTTACAGCTCGTAAGTGTATGTTAAGTGTGTTCAAGCATGGTAATGTCTCGTATCCCGTCTTTGCATCGGTCTCGGGTACGGGGTGTTACACCTGCCTTAGAAATAATGCTGCCAAGCTAAAGTATGTTTCTTTGACAACTGAGGTTATCGACAAATGACATGTCCTCTTGAATACGAACTTGATGCATTCCGCTAGGTTCATTTCATGTGCCCCTACTGTAGACCCCCATCATATGATTGTGTCCACTGTTCGAAGGGTATGTTAGTAAGATAGTCCGCAGCAATGCTATTGATTGCGCGTAAGTTATCTAACATTTCATAGAAACAGTGTTGGACGAGCTTGTACCTTTTCGAGAAAAGTATACCCAAGAATGCAAACAATGAACTAAATATGGTATAGCATGATTATAGAAGTAGTGGGAACTACGTACCCATGTCAATGCATTAATCTCGCTCACTTTCCAAAGGCCATGTTGAGTGGTAGTTGAAGCTGATATGTCATATACAATACCTATAGTGTGTACAATCCAAAAGGCTACCATGCCGTTCAATAGCGGCCAAGATTCTGGGTCCTTTATCGGAGATGACATGTATGTTTGGCTATGGGAAAAGATGACGTATCAATCAGCTAAGAAAAAAAATCCCAATCATCAATATTTTCTGTAACAGCCCATTTTGGGGCTAGTCGGAATAGTGGTTTAAGAACTAATAATCTGAGACTAGAGAAATTATTTTTAATAATTTTATATGTGTTATATCATGATTATAAGGGTGCATGAAAATTTTGATGCATTAATTTTGGTGATTGCATGTTTAATTGCAAAAAAGGACTAAATCACATAAAGTGCGACAGTTTCATTTTACAAGCTAGAGGTGTCTAATAGCAACGAAATATTAAATTGGAGGTTTTTAAAGAGCAATTAGGCCTTCCTAAAGGTAATGGCCGGCAAAGTGGGACAAGAGCATTAAATTGGTTAATATTTGGTGATATTAGGTGACTAAATAAATAAAATAAGATTAAATAAAGAAAAGGCTATCATCTTTTTCATTTCTCTTCTTCTTCCACCGATTTTTACATTCAAGAAGGGCCTTAGAAGCTTGAAAATTTTGAGCCACTTTAATCCCTGCTAGTAAGTGTTCTTGATGGTTATTTTTGATAATATTTGTACTTTTGGAACCCCTAAAGCTTAAGCTAGCTAATGAGGGGACTATTTTGCAAAATGGTTGAAATTTTAGGGACTTTCCATGAGAGTACTTATGTTGTTTGCTGAGTTCTAGGGAAGAAAATGAATCTTGGGTGTTAAATACACAATTGTTGTGAAAGGTATTTTCATGAAAACACCTAAAAGGACCTTTTTGTAAAGATTATAAAATAGATGATAAGTGCATGAAATAACTGAAATTGTGAATTGCTACAAGAGAGAAAATGAATCAGCTAGGCTTGGGTATGTGAAAAATGAACACATTTCATTTTACGAGCCTAGGGGAAAAATTTTAATTTTGCCAAAGTATAAGGGCAAAACGGTTAGTTTTGCCAAAGTAGAAATTTTGAAGTGTCTTGATTTATGTAGTGATAGAATGAAGAAATTTTATTATTATAGATCAAGAAGAACGTGAAATTAACCTTGACTGGGGAAAAGACAATGTTTCAGACTAACCCGCAAATTAACATATTCTGTACCGAGGTAAGTTTATGTGTAAACGATACATCCTTATTACATATGTTTTTACCTATTGATGCATGGATGTAAATGCTTTTTGATGAGATTTATTGAAAATGGTAGAAAATGGGTAAATCTCGAATGAACCTTCGGAATAGAAATATGGGTACGGATAAATATCTGTAAATATGTAATTGTTGGTGGGCTGAGTGTGATACCACTTTGTTATTTATTCACGATGGGCTGTGTGCGATACCATCGTATATATAATCATTTTCGTGGGCTATGTGTGATACCACCGTAATTATCATTGTTGGTGGGCTGTGTGCAATACCACCCTCTGATTGATTAATGGTGGGCTGTGTGCGAAACCACCGGGTATCTTGTATCATTCCAAAGGGTTCATCGAGAAACTTGTTTAAGTAAATATTTCATGTGGGTTCATGGTGATAAGTGCAGGGTATATGTGCAAGTAATTGTGGGCAATGTTTATGATATGTGTTTGGGATATGGTAAGACTTGAAATGAGTAAGCATGATTATGAGGATATGAATTGTTATTACATAACATGTAATGTTTGACTGATTACTTTGTGGTATGATGCTTATAGTTTACATGTAGACTTATTAAGCTTAAAGCTTACTCCCTTCTCTTTTCCCTTGTTTTATAGTGTCGAAGAGCCAGCTCGGGATACGAAGATAATCAAAAGATTACCCACACTATCAGCATATCTTGGTATATTTAGACTTAGCATTTTGAGTATGGCATGTATAGGGACTAGACTTAGTTGAATGTCATATTGTTTTGGCCAAATGTGTCGGATCATTCAAAGATGAACTCTTTTGTATAAGGCCACAATTGATGGCTTTTTCTTATTAATCTATGAAAAGATAAGGTTATTCATGAATGTGCAAGTTGCATGATTAATTTACTTATTTTAAATATGCATGATTGGGTTGAAGGTTTGATGTAAATTATGTTTGTATGAGTTGGGGTCATAGAAAGAGCTTGGCAAATAGCCTTGCTCTTGTCGACACGGGTAGACACACGGGCGTGTGTCTAGGCCGTGTGTGACACACGGTCAACCTCATTGGCCTATGGTTAGGCCGTGTGTCCCATTGCATGCTAGGTTTACAAGTTAGTATGCTCAGTAGTAAGCACACGGGCAGAGACACGACTATGTGTCTCAACTGTGTGGAAGGCACCACCATTGGCATGGGCATGTGCCCAGGTCGTGTGAAGTCTGCACCTAAAATTAGGAATTTAATTCGCCACATGGCCGAAGGGCACGGGCGTGTGTCTTGGCCGTGTGACATTTATGGGGTCAGAAATAGAATGCCAATGTTTTTACACATGGGCTAAGACACGGGCGTGTCGAGGCCATGTGAGGGACATAGGCCATGGACACGGGCATGTGTCTGACCGTGTGAAAACCCTTGTAGGTTCTAATTAAGAAATATATCCACATGGGTGTAGAACACGGGCATGTGATATGCGACACGGGCGTGTCCCTTCCTCCACATGGGCGTGTGGACTGTTTAGTGAAAATTTTCTAATATTTTCTAGAAAGCTTCAAAGGAGTTCGATTTGATCCAGAACCATTTCTAATGTGTGATTTGGGCCTAGTAGGCTCATTTAAGAGATGTTACGAAACGTTTTAATTTTGAATGGAAAGTCATGTCTCAGTATTGCATAATTGTTGGCGTATAAGTCTGGTAATGCCTAGTACCTTGTTCCGACGTTGAATATGGGTAAGGGGTGTTACATTTAGTGGTATTAGAGCTATGGTTTAGTCGGTTCTCAGACTATTGTAGCGTGTGTAAGAGTCTAGCTATACATGCCATAAACATATATTGATATTGTGGTGACTCGTGACAATTTAAACTGTGTTTTCATATAGTAAATGGATCCCGATCGAGCTAGTGTTGATGACACTGCTAGTAATGCGTCGGCTCCTTTGCAAGGGACCGCGCCTGTAGAAAGTAGACCCGAGACTTTAGGTCAAGGAGAATAGGCTCGGGAAGCCATTCTCCACATGATGAGTAATTGGTACACTGAGTTTCTACGAGCGAACCCTAATGCTCAACCTCCTCCATCCTATTCTATACCTCAGCCAGTTTCCTTGGCTCCTCAAGGTATAGGTTTAATAAGGATGACTAAACCCCTGGTCGATAAGATTCAAAAATAAGGAGCCGAGGAATTTAGAGCCAACATGGATGATGACCCTAAGAGAGCAGAGTTCTAGCTTGAGAACTTTATACGAGTATTTGATGAACTCTCTTGCACACCTAAGGAGAGCTTAAAATGTGCTGTGTCATTACTGAAGGACTCGGCATATCATTGGTGGAAAATGCTGACATTTGTAGTACCGAGGGAGAGAGTGACATGGGACTTTTACCTAGAAGAGTTCCAGAAGAAGTACATAAGTCAGCGATTTGTTGACTAGAAACGAAAAGAGTTTCTTGAATTGAAGCAAGACAAGATGACTGTGGCAGAGTATGAGCATGAATTTGTTAGGCTCAGTAAGTATGCGCAAGAGTGTGTGTCTACGGAAGCTATTTTATGCAAGAGGTTCGAAGATGAGCTGAATGAGGATATCAGATTGCTAGTTGGGATCTTGGAATTGAAAGAATTCATGGTGTTGGTTGATAGAGCTTGCAAGGCTGAAGAGTTGAATAAGGAAAAGAGAAAAGCTATGATTGAGGCTCCAGATGTGAGGAAGAGGCCGATGAGCAAGTCGTTTTAGACTCAGTCAAAGAAGTCCAAGGAAACGAACCCTTGGATGACTACTTCAGCTGGGTATTCACACCGAGATTGAGGTAATACATATTCAGGCTCGAGAGTTCAAGCCACCTCGATGGCAAGTGTGGGCAATGTAAAGTCAAATAAATCAGAGTGTCCAAATTGTGGTAGACAACATACTGGGGAGTGTTGGGGAAACAATCGAACTTGTTACAAGTGTGGTTCTCCAGAGCACTTTATTCAAAACTATTCGGAGAAGGATGAGAAAGACAGAAAACAAATAGTAAGAGCGAGCAATGTACCTTCGAGGGGTAGACCACAAAGGAACCCGAGGAGTGAGACTAGTAGTAGAGGTACGCCTAGAGATTCTGCGGTGAGATCAGAGGGTAGAGCACCTGCAAGGACTTATGCCATTCGCGCTCGCGAAGAGGCATCATCTCTAGATGTGATAAGGGGTATGTTTCTCTTTATGATATCTCTGTTGTTGCTTTGATTGATCCGGGGTCTACCCATTCCTACATTTGCATAAAATTGGTATCTAGCATGAATATGATTGTCGAGTCTACAAAATTTGTGATAAAAGTGTCAAACCCGTTAGGCAAACACGTGCTAGTTGATAAAGTGTGTAGGAATTGTCCCTTGACAATTAGAGGTCATTGTTTTCCGCCAAATTTCATGTTGCCGTTTGATGAATTTGACCTAATTCTTGGCATGGATTGGTTGACTACTCATAATGTTTTAGTAAACTATGGTAGTAAGTTTATTAAACTGAGATGTGTAAATGGAGATGTTATTTGGGTTGAATAGGTAGATCCGATAATATGCCTGAAGTGATTTTGTCTATGGTAGCTGAGAAATACATGAGAAAATGGTATGAGTCCTATCTCGCCTTTGTATTGAATACTCAAGAGTCAGAGGTAAAGATTGAATCAATGCCTGTGGTGTGTGAGTATCTGGATGTGTTTTCGGAAGAGTTACCTGGATTGCCTCCAGTTAGAGAGGTTGATTTTGGCATTGAGTTAGCTCTGGGTACAACACCTATTTCGGTTGCCCCATATAGGTTGGCACCATTAGAGTTAAAAGAGTTGAAGGTTTAGTTGCAAGAGTTAATGGATAAGGGTTTTGCAAGACCGAGCTATTCATCGTGGGGTGCTCTGGTACTTTTTGTAAAGAAGAAAGATGGGTCGATGAGATTGTGTATAGACCACAGACAACTCAACAAGGTGACAGTGAATAATAAGTATCTTTTGCTAATGATCGATGATTTATTCGACCAATTGAAGGGAGCTACGATGTTTTCTAAGATAAACCTAAGGTCTGGCTATTACCAGTTGAGGGTTAAGGAGCAAGATGTGCCAAAAACTGCATTTCGGACGAGGTATGGCCATTACGAGTTTCTCGTCATGCCCTTTGGTTTAACGAATGCTCCTACGATCTTTATGGATTTAATGAACCATATCTTCTGACTGTACTTAGATAAACTTGTAGTTGTTTTTATCAATGACATACTGATTTATTCTCGGGATAAGAGTGAGCATGCAGAGCACCTGAGAACTATTTTGCAGACTTTAAGAGACAAGCAATTGTATGCTAAGTTTAGCAAGAGTAAGCTTTGGCTTCGAGAGGTTAGATTCTTAGGACACATTGTGTTGGGAGATGGAATTAGAGTTGATCGAGTAAGATCTCGGCTATTGTAGAATGGAAATCACCAAAGAGATTTGAAGCTTTTTAGGTTTAGCGGGTTACTACAGACGGTTCGTTAAAGGGTTCTCCATGATTGCTACACCAATGATGAGATTGTTACATAAATATGTTAAATTTGAATGGATTGAGAGGTGCCAACATATTTTTGAGAAAATGAAATCTTTGTTGACTGAAGCTCCGATGTTAGTACAACCTGAGTCAGGAAAAGAGTTTGTGATTTACAGTGACGCGTCAATGAATGGTCTTGGTTGTGTGCTAATGCAAGAGGGAAAAGTAGTAGCTTATGCCTCGAGACAACTAAAATCGCATGAGAAGAATTATCCAACTCATGATATGGAGTTGGCTGCGATTGTTTTTGCTTTGAAGATATGGTGTCATTATTTGTATGGTGAAAAGTGCCGAATCTTCACTGATCACAAGATTTTGAAATACTTGATGAACCAAAAAGATCTGAATTTGTGACAACGACGGTGGCTCGAATTATTGAAGGATTATGGGTTAGTAATCGATTATCATCTGGGGAAAGTGAATGTGGTTGCAGATGCCTTAAGTAAAAAGTCCCTGTATGCTTTTAGAGCTATGAGTACAAGCTTAGCGTTGTCTGATGATGGTGCTATATTGGCTGAGTTGAGGGCTAGACCATTATTTCTTCGGCAGATATGTGAAGCCCAAAAGAATGATAGTGAAATGCAAGTTAAGAGAGCTCAATGTGAATCGGGAAATAACTCTGAATTTCAGGTTGGTGCAGATGATTGTTTGATGTTTCGCGATAGAGTTTCTGTACCTAAAGATGATAAGTTAATTTGGGAAATTTTACATGAAGCACACAACAGTTGCTTGTCAGTACATCCGGGCAGCACAAAAATGTATAATGATTTGAAAAAGTTGTATTGGTGGTCGGGTATGAAAAGAGATATCTCCGAGTTTGTGACAAAGTGTTTGATCTGTCAACAAGTGAAAGCTGAGCATCAAGTACCTTCGGGATTACTTTAGCTAGTGATGATTCCCGAGTGGAAGCGGGATGAATCACGATGGATTTCGTAACAGGGTTACCTATGACTCCGAAAAAAGAAAGATGCTGTGTGGGTTATTGTTGATAGATTAACGAAATTGGCTCACTTTATATCGGTGCATTTGGATACTCACCTGACAAGTTGTGTAACACCCCAAACCTGACCTAAACGTTACGACCGGATCCGGTATGTCACATGGAAAGATTGTTTAAAGAAACTTTGCTATTTCAAAAGCTCTTCATTTTCTTTTCATTTTGAAAACCAGAATTAGTTGTATGGTTTTCTTGCAAAAGTTTATGAATAATCTTATCAGTCGAAAACAGGTTTGGAGATACGAAACCGTAACTAGGGTATTCAGAAATGTGACATTTTGAAAGCAGTGTTGATAGTTCTAAGAAAGTTCCCGAATTTAGTAATTTGTTTGCTTGTTATCCGTGTGTTATTATTTGAAAAATGTTTGTTTACAATTTGTTTAGAAACTCCCGATTTAACGTTTCATAAAATATAATAATAACAATAAAGCAAAAACCAAGTTATAAAATCCTGGAGGCCTTATTACATAACAAGTTTCCAAATTAAAAGTAATTTTAATTAAAGATAACGAAATTTACGAGAGAAGTAATGCATGGCCACCTCAAGTCCTCATTGGCTCCAAATCCTCAACCAGGGGTTACTTGCAAAATTAAGCAGAGGGGTGAGTCACAAAGACTCATGTGTAATTCCCCTTACGAACGCAATCTGGGCTTCAGCCTACGGAAGCACATTGGGCCTTAGCCCTCACAACATGGCATATTAAAGAGTGTATGCAATACAACCCAACCCAACCTAGTTTTCCATCCTCTATATCACCTGAACCAGCCAAAACACCTGTGGCACCAAGCCACTGTGGTATCAAACCACTATGACAGAGTCACTGATATATAAATATGTGGTACCAAACCACTGTGACAGAGTCACTGATATACAAATATGTGGTACCAAACCACTGAAATAATGTGACATAGTCACTAATATATGTGGTACCAAACCACTGAAATACACTTCCCCTTTATATCATATCCAAATCCCTATGCATAATGTAGTCATAATATAATGAGTGCAACATATCTCAATGTAAATCAAATGACCAGAGCATACATACATTCATGATAAAATATTTACATAACTCAATCAGGAGGCAACTAACCTAGTATCTCCGATCTTTACCCCTCCCAAGGGTAACTTAACGAATTAATTAATAATCAAACAGAAGATGGTGTGAGTATTACACACCTGATTACGTGAAGAACTAAACACTCTAAATCGTCGACACTCTCACTAGCAGGAATAACAGCGATTTGCCCATCCCAAACAGATGTCGGCTCTCTACCCCCAAAGGACTAGAGAGAAACTCTTTACCTTAATTATCAACGCAGCCTGGTACTATTCTCTTGACCAAGTTCCTGAATAACTCACAAGCTAGAAAAGATATTTGCCAAAACAAACAGAAGAAATGGCCTTTCAGCCGAAACACTCTTATTAAGAACGTCCATCCATCACCCATATTCAGCCAACACCAACTTACTGAGATGTCCTAGATTCGACCACTGCTGCCAAGAGTTCCGGCTTCCTATGAACGAATGAACACGCTTCAAAGTGAAGGGAGTACTAATATTCGGCCTAGAAGAAAGAAATAAGAGGATGATTGCTTTAATCCTTTAAGAAGAGAAGAAAAGAACATAAAAAGAGAGAACCCGTTACCTTGCACAAACAAAACCGATTGAGAAGAGACTTTCGGCAAACTAACAGGGATGCTTCTTGATATTCAACTTATAACAAAAGATAAGAGACACGGGCTTAGTTTGACACAAGGGGTGATTCGGTCTTGAAAAAGTAAGAGAATAGAAAAGAACGAAGAAGTAAAGAAGAAGGACAGGATTAGGTTATGGCACACACTCAAAAAGAATAACTTGAAATGGCTACAAGGGAGATTCACTATGGAGAAAAAGAAATCGCAAGAGAGAAAAGAGGGGTTTGATCGAAAGAAGAAATTAGTAGTGAGGTGATGAGAGTTGATTAGAATGGTGGAAGAAAGAAAGAATGCACAAATGGCCACTTCAATAATTTGGCTAATACCACAAACAAGAAGAAGAAAAGAAGAGAAAGTGTGCTACGGTTTTGGTAAAAAGAAGTGAATGAGAAACTCAAATGCAAAAGAAAGAAAAGACTTCTCAAATAGGTTTCGATTTTTTACTCTTCTTTTCAAATGGCACAAACGACATTCCCCCTTCCCTTATGACCGAATGTTGGAAATAAAGATGCCTAATGGAACCAAAGAGAAACGACACACATTCACACTAGCTCAAAACTGAAAATGCTCCCCTAGCAGTACCCACATTCGGCCAAACACTCCACACACCCACACCCCACGATTCTCTCCTTGATTTCTTCCTTCATTCACTCTCCATCCACAAATTTGAATTGTTTGACCAATTCAAACTCCCCAAGCTCTCTTGTCCATCCATTTGAATTTGTTGACTCATTCAACAACCACCCTGAAGAGTCCCAGCCGAATGCTACCTTCTCCTCTCCTTGAGCACAAAAATAAAGCTCTTGTTACAGCAGATGGGATTCGAACTCCTTCCCCTTTCATGCCCTCTTGTGACGCCAACCACTGAGCCACTTAGCTCCTAGTGTCATCAAGTAACAACCAATCATGCTTAAGGCTTGCATCCACTAGCTCTCCCCCCTAAAGTGCCCTAAAGAGAAAAATTTTCCAAAGCTCTGGCTTGAACTCGAGCCTTCCCAAAACCCCCAAACACATCAAAATAATAAACATAGCTAGCCAAACACATGAGGTAGTGCAAAATGCAAAACCCCTAATTTTAGGATGTTACAGTTCTACCCCTCTTAAAAAAATTTCGGCCTCGAAATTTACCTGATCAAAAAAGGTGAGGGTATTGCTGTCACATCACATCTTCTGGCTCCCACGTGGCTTCTTCTGAACCGTGATTACGCCATAACACCTTGATCAATGGAATAGAATTCCTTCTCAGCACCTTAACATCTCGATCTAAGATCTGCACTGGTTCCTCTTCAAAAGACAGATCGGGTCTTACTTCGATTTCCTGCACCAGCACTATGTGAGATGGATTCGAACGATAGCACCTTAACATTGAAACATGGAATACATCATGTATCTGATTCAACTCCGGAGGTAACTCAAGCTGATAAGCTATTGGTCCCATATGTTTCAACACTCGATAAGGCCCGATGAATCTGGGGCTCAACTTGCCTTTCTGTCCAAATCTTAGAACCTTCTTCCAAGGTGAAACTTTCAGAAAAACCTGATCACCCACTGAAAATTCTATTTCCTTACACTTCAGATCGGCATATGATTTTTGCTTGTCGGAAGCTTCCTTCAACCGAGCTCGAATCAACTTAACCTTTTCCTCCGTCTCTGTGACTAATTCCAGACCCAACAACTGTCGCTCACTTAACTCTGTCCAGCAGGTAGGAGTACGACACTTACGACCGTACAACGCTTCGTAGGGTGCCATCTGAATATTAGATTGATAGCTATTATTGTATGCAAATTCTACCAATGGTAAGAAATCTTCCTAACTACCTCTAAAGTTGATTACACAACCTCTCAACATCTCTTCCAGAATCTAAATTACCCTCTCTGACTGACCATCAGTCTGTGGATGAAACGTCGTGCTGAAATCCAATCTTGTACCCAATGCTTTATGTAACGCCTTCCAGAATTGCGATGTAAACTTAGGGTCTCTGTCTGATATGATAGACACTAGTACCCCATGTAACCTCACAATCTCTGCTACATACAGCTTGGCTAACTTCTTTAGTGAGTAACTAATACGAACTTGTATGAAGTGAGCAGACTTTGTCAACCGATCGACAATCACCCACACCAAATCTTTCCTAGTAGGCGTAAGAGGTAGCCCACTAACAAAATCCATCGTTATTCTCTCCCACTTCTAAAGTGGAATCTTCACTGGTTGTAACAACCCCGAAGGCAACTGATGCTCTGCCTTCACCTGTTGACACGTCAAACACTTACCCACAAACTCAGTAACTTCTTGCTTCAGACCTGGCCACCAAAACTGTTCACGTAAATCTCGATACATCTTACTCCCACCGGGATGCATAGCGTATGGGCTACTATGCGCCTCCCGCAGAATCATCTGTCTCAACTCAGAATCCTGCAGCATACAAAACTTTCCACAAAAGCATAATACCCCTTCACTGCTCAGACCAAAATCTTCTGTTTCACCACCTTCCACTTGCTGAAGTTGGGAACTTAACAATTCATCTGACAACTGTTTCTCTTTAACCTGCCTTACCCATGAAGGCTTCACTTGAAGTTCAGCAAACATGCTTCTATCTTCATACAAACTGAGATGAGAAAACATTGCCCTTAATTTCGATATTACCTTACGGCTCAACGCATCTGCCACTATGTTGGCTTTACCCGGGTGATACTCGATCGAGCAGTCATAGTCTTTCAACAACTCAATCCACCTCCGCTGCCTTAAATTCAACCCCTTCTGGGTAAGGAGATATTTCAGGCTCTTATGATCGGTGTAGATAATGGACTTTTCTCCATACAAGTAGTGTCTCCAAATCTTCAGGGCGAACACTACCACAGCTAACTCCAGCTCATGAGTGGGATAATTCATTTCATGTGGTCTTAATGTCCGAGACGCATATGCTATCACCTTTCCCTCTTGCATCAACACACATCCTAACCCTGTGTGCGATGCATCACAATAGACGACAAACTCTTTTCCAGCCTCAGGCTGAATCAACACTGGTGCTTCCGTCAAAATCTTCTTCAACTTCTCAAAGCTTTCCTGCTGTTTATCAGTCCATACAAACGGTATCCCTTTCCGTAATAGTTTGGTTAATGGTGTAGCAATCAACGAGAATCCCTCAACCCTAATCCCCTCGGCAGACACAACATGCCCCAAAAAGGTAACTTCCCTCTACCAAAATTCACACTTGCTAAATTTGGCATACAGTTGCTTCTCTTTCAAAATCTATAAAACTATTCGAAGATGTGAATCATGCTCTTCTTCCGTCCTTGAATATACCAAGATATCATCTATGAACACTGCGACAAATTGATCCAGGTAGGGTTGGAATACCCGGTTCATCATATCCATAAATACAGCTGGTGCATTCGTCAACTCGAACGACATCACTAAGAACTCGTAGTGACCATAACGAGTTTGAAAAGCAGTCTTATGAATATCCGCCTCCTTGGCCTTTAACTGATGATACCCCAACCTCAAGTCTATCTTCGAGAAGGCCAAAGCGCTTTGCAGCTGCTCGAACAGGTCGTCAATCCTTGGCAACGGGTATTTGTTCTTAATCGTCAACTTGTTCAATTGCCTATAGTCAATGCAAATCCGCATCGACCTGTCCTTTTTCTTAACAAACAACACCGACGCTCCCTATGGTGACACACTTGGTCAGATAAAACCACAGTCCAACAATTCCTGAATCTGAGCTTTAAGTTCTACCAACTCTTTCGGCGCCATCCTATATGGAGCGATGGACACTGGAGCCATTCCCAGAAGTAGATGAATGCCGAACTCCACCTCGCGATTCGGAGGTAACCCTGGAAGCTCTTCTGAAAAGACGTCCGAGAATTCTTTCACCGTTCTAACATCCTTTACAGACAATTCTTTGGCTTCCAAAGCACTAATGAAAGCTAAGAACGCCTCACACCCTTTTCGCACCATCCTTTCAGCCTTTAAAGTAGACACCACATTAGACAGATAATTCTTTCTCTCTCCTATCACCAGAACCTCCTTATCCTCGGAAGTCTTCAATATCATGTGCTTAGTAGCACAATCCAAGTTTGCTCGATACTTAACTAACCAGTGCATGCCTAAAATCAAGTCGAATTCGTTGATCGGCAATTCCATCAAGTCAGCCGGGAAAACAATCCCTTGCACTTCTAAACGCACATTCCTAAAGAGTTTGTTCACCACTACAGATTGTCCTAAAGGGCTAATCACCGTCATTTCTCTAGAAACAACCTCAGATTCTATACTCAAAGTCTCAGACACATTACTAGCAACATATGAATTTGTAGACCAATATCTATCAAAGCTGTAAAGGGTACACCATAAATAAGGAACGTACCGGTTATGACGTCCGGTGGATCGCCATCCTCTCGATGTTTAGCTACATAAACCAATCCAGGCTGTCTTGCTTCTGTACTCCTAGCACCTCTACCCAGTGCTCCACACCCTCGACCAAATCCATTTCCTCCTCTGGCTGAACCACGACCTCTCGGCGGCTGCTGCCCACCTCTTCCGGACTGTACAAATCTCTGACCTACTAACCGTGCTCTACCTGGCTCTTGTGGAAAGTCCTTTATTCGATGATCCATAGATCCACATCTGAAGCATCCCCTGTTTCTTACCCAACACTCCCCCGAATGAAAATTCCCACATCAAGCACATGGTTGAAACTGACCAACAGCAACAAGCATCGCAACTCGACCTGGCCCCTCAAACCTAGGCCTCTTTTGGGAACCCCAGTAGATCTTGACGACCCAAAATTCCTCTTATTCCTACCCCTATCCTTGTCCCGATTCTGCCTCTTAGACCGCTTCACCTTTTCGGCTATCTTTGCCTTCTCAACTAGAATAGCAAACTCTTTTTCCCATTGCGGAGCTATCAGTACCCGCAACTCGTCCTTCAGACCATCCTCAAACCGAACACCACCGCTGGTATGCCTCATCCGAAGGAGGGACACTACTCCTTTCAACTTTTCCTCTACCGTGCAGTCCAAATCATCCATAATCCGCTCGACTGCTTCCTGCCAATACTCCGCTACATTTGGAGCCACACCAGAAATACCTCTAAATATCTCCATTTCCTCGAAGTCGCTCAGGAATAGATTTTCGAGCTAATGATCCCGTGCTTGCTCCAGCAACCCACTCTAAAATACGCAGTATAGCTTAGGACAAAGCATCACCCCCTCCAGTTCGGTCTTGAGACCCTGCTTCCGCTCCTGGTGATGCTGGCACTTCACCTTCCGGCCCATGCCCTGATTCCGAGGGTTCAGTCTCAATACCCTGGCCTCTACCATGGCCGCATATACCACATCCACGTCCTCTAGCGCTCATGTTTACTGAGTCGTCTTATTCTGATTAAAAGTTTTATGAATTAGTGTATCTTTTACTGTTTATTAACGGATAGCTTATGAAGATAGAATTTAAAAGTAGTTTTTTGCAAAACGTATTTCTAAAGGTCTCAATCTCTAAAATTGAATCTCTTAGTACTAACAATCACAGCACAATGTAATCTATTCATACAATTCAACCAATAGTCAGAAGACTTACCGTACGGATTTGGTGCCGGAGACTCAGGTGCCATACTTCCAGAAAACATACAATTTTCTAAACCATATTTCAACCCAATTTTGGAAATCATTTTTGAACCCGTTCCACAGTCGAGTTTTGTAATTGGGCTCTGATACCATAATTGTAACACCTCAAACTTGACCTAAACGTTACGACCGGATCCGATATGTCACATGGAAAGATTATTTAAAGAAACATTGCTATTTCAAAAGCTCTTCGTTTTCTTTTCATTTTGAAGACCAGATTCAGTTGTATGGTTTTCTTGCAAAAGTTTATGAATAATCTTATCAGTTGAAAACAAGTTTGTGATACGAAACCGTAACTAGGGGTATTCGAAAACGTGACATTTTGAAAACAGTGTTGATAGTTCTCAGAAAATTCCCGAATTTAGTAATTTGTTTGCTTGTTATCTGCGTGTTATTATTTGAAAAATGTTTGTTTACAATTTGTTTAGAAACTCCTGCTTTAACGTTTCATAAAATATAATAATAACAATAAAGCAAAAACTAAGCTATAAAATCCCGGAGGCCTTATTACATAACAAGTTTCCAAATTAAAAGTAATTTTAATTAAAGATAACGAAATTTATGAGAGAAGTAATGCATGGCCACCTCAAGTCCTCCTCAGCTCCAAATCCTCAACTAGGGGTTACCTGCAAAATTAAGCAGAGGGGTAGTCACCAAGACTCAGTGTGTAATTCCCCTTACGAACGCAATCTGGGCTTCGGCCCCCGAAAGCACATTGGGCCTTAGCCCTCAAAACATGGCATATTAAAGAGTGTATGCAATGCAACCCAGCCCAACCTAGTTTTCCATCCTCTATATCACCTGAACCAGCCAAAACACCTGTGGCACCAAGCCGCTGTGGTACCAAACCACTGAAATACACTTCCCTTTTATATCATATCCAAATCCCCATGCACAATGTAGTCATAATATAATGAGTGCAACATATGTCAATGTAAATCAAATGATCAGAGCATACATATATTCATGATAAAATATTTACATAACTCAATCAGGAGGCAACTGAAATATTTACCCCTCCCAAGGGTAACTCAACAACCATTACCGATGTTTCGATTTTTAAGAAATTCACGAATTAATTAATAATCAAACAGAAGATGGTGTGAGTATTACACACCTGATTACGCGAAGAACTAAACACTCTAAATCCTCGACACTCTCACTAGCGGGAATAACAGCGATTTGCTTATCCCAAATAGATGTCGACTCTCTACCACAACCCAGCGGAAAGTCTCGAACCGCCAGCACAGCACATCGTTTGAACTTAGGAGCAGAGACCGCGAGTCCACTCCCCTCCTTAGCTTGACTAGCACTCGCATTCATGAAGAGAATCTTTGATCAGGAGATTGGTTTAAGGTAGAGTAAGACGAAAGAGATACTACCCGCAAAGAACTAGAGATAAACTCTTTACCTTAATTATTAATGCAGCTTGGTATTATTCTCTTGATTGAGTTCCTAAATAACTCACAAGTTAGAAAAGATATTCCCCAAAACAAAAAGAAGAAATGGCCTTTCAACCGAAACACTCTTATTAAGAACGTCCATCCATCACCCATATTCAGCCAACACCAACTTACCGAGATGTCTTAGATTCGGCCACTGCTGACAAGAGTTCTGGCTTCCTACGAACGAATGAACACGCTTCAAAGTGAAGGGAGTACTAATATTCGGCCTAGAAGAATGAAATAAGAGAATGACTGCTTCGATCCTTTAAGAATAGAAGAGAAGAACATAAAAAGAGAGAACCCGTTACCTTACACAAACAAAACCGATTGATATTCGGCTTATAACAAAAGATAAGAGACACGGGCTTAGTTTGACATAAGGGCTGATTCGGTCTTGAAAAGTAAGAGAATAGAAAAGAATGAAAAAGGAAAAAAGAAGGATAGGATTCGGTTATGGCACACACTCAAAAAGAATAACTCGAAATGGCTACAAGGGAGATTCGACTATGGAGAAAAACAAATCGCAAGAGGGAAAAGAGAGGTTTGATCAAAAGAAGAAATTAGTAGTGAGGTGATGAGAGTTGATGAGAATGGTGGAAGGAAGAAAGAATGCACAAATGGCCGCTTCTATAATTCGGCTAATACCACAAACTAGAAGAAAAAAAGAAGAGAAAGTGTGCTACGATTTTGGTAAAAAGAAGTGAATGAGAAACTCAAATGCAAAAGAAAGAAAAGACTTCTCAAATGGGTTTCGATTTTTTACTCTTCTTTTCAAATGGCACAAACGGCACTCCCCTTTCCTTTATGACCAAATTTTGGAAACAAAGATGCCTAAGGGAACAAAAGAGAAACGGCACACATTCACACTAGCTCAAAACTGAAAATGCTCCCCTAGCAGTATCCACATTCGGCCAAACACTCCACACACCCACACCCCATGATTCTCTCCTTGATTTCCTCCTCCATTCACTCTCCATCCACAAATTTGAATTGTTTGACCAATTTAAACTCCCCAAGTTCTCTTGTCCATCCATTTGAATTTGTTGAATCATTCAACAACCACCCTGAAGAGTCCCAGCCGAATGCTACCTCCTCCTCTCCTTGAGCACAAAAATAAAGCTCTTGTTGTAGCAGATGGGATTCGAACTCCTTCCCCTTTCATGCTCTCTTGTGACGCCAACCACTGAGCCACTTAGCTCCTTGTGTCATCAAATAACAACTAATCATGCTTAAGGCCTGCATCCACTAGCTCTCCCCCATTAAAGTACCCTAAAGAGAAAATTTTTCCAAAGCTCTGGCTTGAACCCGAGCCTTCCAAAAACCCCCAAACACACTAGAATAATAAACATAGCTAGCCAAACGAAAGAGGTAGTGCAGAATGCAGAACCCCTAATTCTAGGATGTTACAAGTTGGCTGAGCTATATATTGCTGAGGTTGTGAGATTACATGGGATGCTTATATCCATTATCTCAGAAAGAGATCCAAGGTTTACTTTGAGGTTTTGGAAGAAGTTGCAGGAAGCCTTAGGTACAAAATTGAAATTTAGTACCGCGTTCCATCCACAAATCGATGGCCAATCCAAAAGAGTGATTCAAGTTCTTGAGGATATGCTCCGATGCTGTGTTTTAGAGTTCGAAGCTTAGTGAGAAGCAAATTCACGAGATTGATCTAGTTAGAGAAACGGAGGAGAAAGTGAAAGTGATCCGTGATAGTCTGAAAGCTGCTTCAGATCGACAAAAGTCATACATGGATTTGAAAAGGAAAGAAATTGAGTTTTAGGTGGGCAATAAAGTATTCCTAAAAGTATCCCAGTAGAAGAAAATATTGAGTTTTGATCGAAAGGGCAAATTGAGTCCGCGATTCATAGGGCTGTATGAGGTTATTGAGAGGATTGAACCAGTAGTTTACTGGTTGGCCTTGCCGGCAGAGTTAGAGAGAATACTCAATGTGTTTCATGTGTCAATGCTACGATGATATCGTTCCGATCCTTCGCATGTGATTCCTCTAACTGAAATTAAGGTACGACCAGATATGACCTATGAGGAGGAACCAATTAAGATTTTAGCTCGACAGTTAAACAGTTGAGGAACGAAAGTATAGCCTTAGTGCAAGTGTTATGGCAAAAATACGGTGTAGAAGAGGCTATATGGGAACCAGAAGAAGCCATGAGAGAACAGTACCTAAGCCTTTTTTACCAGTAAGATTTTCGGGGACGAAAATCTCTTAAGGGGGAGAGTTGTAACAGCCCGATTTTAAGGCTAGTCAGAATAGTGTTTTTGAAACTACTAATTTGAGACCAGAGAAATTATTTTTAATAATTTTATATGTGTTATATCATGATTATAAGGGTGCATGACAATTTTGATGCATTAATTTTTGTGATTGCATGTTTAATTGCGAAAAAAGGACTAAATCGCATAAAGTGCGAAAGTTTCATTTTACAAGCTAGAGGTGTCTATAGCTATGGAATATTAAATTAGAGGTCTTTAAAGAGCAATTAGGCCTTCCTAAAGGTAATGGCTGGCCAAGGGGGAAAAGAGCATTAAATTGGTCAATATTTGGTGACATTAGGTGACTAAATAAATAAAATAAGATTAAATAAAGAAAAGGCTATCATCTTTTTCATTTCTTTTCTTCTTCCACTGATTTTTACATTCAAGAAGGGCCTTAGAAGCTTGAAAATTTTCAGCCACTTCAATCCTTGCTAGTAAGTGATCTTGATGGTTATTTTTGATAATTTTTGTACTTTTGGAACCCCTAAAGCTTAAGCTAGCTAATGAGGGGACTATTTTGCAAAATGGTTGAAATTTTAGGGACTTTCCATGAGAGTACTTATGTTGTTTGCTGAGTTTTAGGGAAGAAAATGAATCTTGGGTGTTAAATACACAATTATTGTGAAAGGTGTTTCCATGAAAACACCTAAAAAGACCTTTTTGTAAAGGTTATAAAATAGATGATAAATGCATGAGATAACTAAAATTGTGAATTGCTACAAGAGAGAAAATGAATTAGCTAGGCTTGGATATGTGAAAAATGAATACATTTCATTTTACGAGCCTAGGGCCAAAATTGTAATTTTGCCAAAGTATAAGGGCAAAATGGTCATTTTTTCCAAAGTAGAAATTTTGAAGTGTCTTGATTTACGTAGTGATGGAATGAATAAATTTTATTATTATAAATCAAGAAGAACGCAGAATCAACCTTGACCAGGGAAAAGGCAAGGTTTCGGACTAAGCCACAAATTAACATATTTTGCACCGAGGTAAGTTTATATGTAAACGATACATCCTTATTACATATGTTTTTACCTATTGATGCATTATATGGATGTAAATGCTTATTGATGAGATTTATTGAAAATGGTAGAAAATGGGTAATTCTCGAATGAACCTTTGGAATAGAAAAGTGTGTATGGATAAATATCCGTAAATATGTAATTGTTGGTGGGCTGAGTGCGATACCACCTTGTTATTTATTCACGATGGGCTGTGTGCGATACCATCATATATATAATCATTTTGGTGGGTTATGTGAGATACCACCGTAATTATCATTGTTGGTGGGTTGTGTGCGATACCACCCTATTATTGGTTAATGGTGGGCTGTGTGCGAAACCACCGGGTATCTTGTATCATTCCAAAGGGTTCATTATTTAAGTAAATATTTCATGTGGCTTTGTGGTGATAAGTGCAGGATACATATGCAAGTAATTGTGGGCAATGTTTATGATATGTGTTTGGGATGTGGTAAGACTTGAAATGAGTAAGCATGATTATGAGGATATGAATTGTTATTACATAGCATGTAATGTTTGACTGATTACTTTGTGGTATGATGCTTATTGTTTAGATGTAGGCTTTCTAAGCTTAAAGCTTACTCCCTTCTCTTTTCCCTTATTTTATAGTATCGAAGAGCCAGCTCAGGATACGAAGATAATCAGAAGATTACTCACACTATCAGCATATCTTGGTATATTTAGACTTAGCATTTTGAGTATGGCATGTATTGGGCCTAGACTTAGTTGAATGTCATATTGTTTTGGCTAAATGTGTCATCTCATTCAAAGATGAACTCTTTTATATAAGGCCACAATTGATGGCTCTTGCTTATTAATCTATGAAAAGATGAGGTTATTCATGAATGTGCAAGTTGCATGATTGATTTACTTATTTCAAATATGCTTGATTGGGTTGAAGGTTTGATGTAATTTATGTGTGTACGAGTTGGGGTGATAGAAAGAGCTTGGCAAATAGCCTTATTCTTGTCGACACGGGTAGACACACGGGCATGTGTCTAGGCCGTGTGTCTCATGGACGTGTGGTTAGGCCGTGTGTCCCCTTGCATGCTAGGTTTACAAGTCCATATGCTCAGTAGTAAACACACGGGCAGAGACACAACTGTGTGTCTCAACCGTATGGAAGACACGACCATGGACATGGGCGTGTGCACAGGCCGTGTGAAGTCTGCACCTGAAATTAGGAATTTAATTTGCCACACGGCCGAAGGACACAGGCGTGTGTCTTGGCCGTGTGACATTTATGGGGTGATGACGTCAGAAACAAAATGCCAAGGTTTTTGCACACGGGCTAAGACATGGGCGTGTCGAGGCCGTGTGAGGGACATGGGCGTGTGTCCAGCAGTGTGACAACGAATAGTGGTTTTGGGATGAAAAATCTGAATTAGAAAAATATTTTAATATTATTTTCCGTGTCCACAGCATGTGAATTAGTATTTGTGAAATTTCTGCGGATTAATTTTTCTGTTTGTGGGCTTAATTTGATAAAAGGACTAAATCGCATAAAAGATAAAAGTAGCCTTTTATTTGATTAAGTGCTTAATTGATGTGTCTTTCTATATATGAGGTCTTATGTTGTAAATTGGCTATTGTATTTAGGGATGGACGGTTAAAGACTATTTTCATATGGTTTTATAATAAAGTTTATAAGGGTAAATTAGTAAATGAATTGATAAGTTAATTAAAACATAAAATAAAACAATTTTATACATCATTTTTATGTCCATCCACCACTGAAAATAAGAGGAAAAAGAAAGGTTTAAGCTCTCTTGATTTTCGACACACATTTTGAATAGATTAAGATCAATAACCGAAGAAAACGAACTTAGATCATGGGAAATCGAAAGTAATTGAATAGTCTAGTTCATTTCTGTTTATCCGAATCTGAGGTAAGTCGATATACAAATAAATGCATTTGAATTGAGTTAATTGTGCATATATGAAATTTAACTTGTGTTGAATATGCTCGAGATGTTATGTACATGGAATTTGAGATAGTATCGACAGTGTATCTATGTCTGAGAAGTCCCAGACGAACCTAGGAATAGATAGGATTACATATGTCATGACATAGGTTTCTGATATGTGAGATCATGTAAGACCACGTCTGGGACGTTGGTGTTGATTCGAGATTCGTGTAAGACCACGTCTGGGACATTGGCATTGATATGAGATTTATGTGTAAGACCATGTTTGGGACATTGGCATCATATTTGATTCGTGTAAGACCCTGTCTGGAACAGTGGCACCGATATTTGAGTACATCTAAGACCACGTCTGGGACGTTGGCATTGTACGATTACTTCGAGTACTCTGAGTATCCTATAGGTTCCGAACGGTTCAATGGGAAAATTCGAGAAATGAGAGACTTCGTGAAATGTATAAATGAGTCAGGTACGTTTGAAAGGTACACTATGTATGGGTATGAAAGGTAAGTGTATATATATGAACTGACCAAAGTGAATATATGTATGGAATTGATGAGATATTATGTGATATATGCTTGAATGTATTGTGAGCATAAGTGATGCTTTGAGATGTGACATGTTGGCAATTTATGGCTAAACAAATGAGCTAAAGATCTTGTTATGAAATTGTAAATGAGAAATATTAATGACATTGTATCAATGTAATTATGTGCATTTTATGTTAAGTTTATTTGTATATGGCTTACTAAGCTTTTGAAATATTACTTTGTGTGTGTGTTTGCTCTGTTTTATAGATCGTCAAAGCTACGAAAGGCTTGGGAATCGTCGGGGATTGTCATCACACTACTCAAATCACATTTTGGTACCTTTTGAAAATGTATAGATATTAAAGTATGGCATGTATAGGCTAGTTGTTTTGGAGTATGTTTGAGATATGTATATAGCCATGTGATATGGCTAGATAAATGGTTAAATTATGAATGTGTAGCCATGTCTTATAATGCTTAGTTTTGATATGTTTTGGTGGTTATGAAATGGTCAAGATAATGGTAAGCTTATTGATGCAAAGTGAGTATATGTGTTTGATGAATGATGGTGATGTTGAAGTGGTAAGTTGGGGATGAATCATGCTTGGTTTATTTGTGAATTTGTTTAGCTATTTAGTATATAAGTTGTTATGTTTAGAAATGAGATTGAATGGGATGATATGAAAACCATTTGGTACGTTTTTGGTTGCCAATTGTGTTAAGAAATATGCTTGTATGTGCTTGTAGGATAACCCAATGTGTGGGTGGCATTTTGGCCTTGAAAATGACCTATAATTGCCTACACGGTTGAGCACACGGGTGTGTGGCTCGACCGTGTCCCTCGTGGTTGAAATTTAAAATAAGTCAGACCCGACCACGGGCTGGACACACAGGCGTGTGACTGGCCGTGTGGATCAAGTCAGTAGCGACCATGGGCTAGCCACAGGGGCGTGTGACTGGCCATGTGGATTAAGTTAGTAGCGACCATGGGTTGGACACACGAGCGTGTGACTGACCGTGTGGTGCAAGTCAGTAGCGACCACGGGTGAGGCACACGACCTGCTCAATGGGTGTGTGACCTTTGTAACTTTGAAAAATTTTTAAATTTCTAAAAATTTCTGTATGTGTTTGGTTTAGTTTCGGTCCTATTCTAAAGCATGTTTAAGGTCTCATAGACCTACTTAAGGGACACTTTGATGTGATTTGTCAGATTTTGCTATGAAATGTTAGCAAAAGTTTCCAATTGTCCTGTAATGCCTCTTAACTCTAGACCGGTGACGTTTATGGGTTAGGGGTGTTACATTTGATTGGTATCAGAGCTAAAGTTTAGTCAATTCTTGGACTAACGTAGCGTGTGAGAGTCTAGCTATACATGCTATATATAGTAAAATGTGTTTTTGTATAGTAAATGGATCCTGAATTTGTTTAGCTATATAGTACCTGACACCATTGCCACAAATCATTATATGATTTGTCCCACCTATGATGTAACTTATCCATAGCCTTTTGTTTTACAATCCATGCCTTGCAGTACGATAACGTGTAATCATACTAGCTACGGATGTTGGCAATCAGTACTGGTACAAGAATCCTGGGACTCGCTTTTATTGTAGGTAGAATTATGTCAGATATAATGTTAAATTCTACCCTCGGATGATCCTGACTTGCACCTGCAATGTACAAGTTAAAGTTACGTTATTAGTAAAAATAAAGACCTTTGTCAGGTAACGTTATGTTAGATATCGAGTGATTGCATCGCATACTTGCTACAACACAAGTATGTGGACTAATATACTTTTTTGTTGTCCACAAGTCTGTCTTCTTCCAAAAGGATGCCATGATTTTCCATTGGCACCTCCTGTTGCGCATTGCGCGCTTTCCCTCGAATTTCTCTTAACGAGATTTTGTGAGATGGTAGTTCACGCTATTCTTAAAGTTGTATTACTTCAGTGCAGGAAAAAAAAAATCTTTGTCAAGATACTTCATGCTAATTTCCAATACCCAGACATTTGACGATGAACTTGCATTGTCAAGTCTTCTGTGTGGGAGTTCTGAGAACATTAAACCACCCTTGGTTGGGAGATTGATGTTGGTAATGTGGGGTAGAGGTTTATATGCCCTGAATCACGGATCTAGACCCAGAGCATTGTCCAAACCATTATCGTCAGAACTGTAAGGTTTTGGCTCAGTTGGAACCTGTTCTGGTTCAGAAAAAAAGTGATCCTTTCGAACTATCTAGCCCAGACTGTCGAATTGGATTGAGGTCTGATTCTGATCTATCAAAAACATTTGCTGCCCTTTTGTACATGCCTGCATCTTCTTCCTCAACTGCATCTTCTTCTTTAACTTCAACCAAAGGGTTTGATGTACCATCGCCGGACCTAGTCGTATAGAGTAAATCATCAGCTCATTTATACCCCATGTTACAATAAACATCTACACTAGGCTACCAACCGATGTAGGTTGTTGGACATCTGGTATAAGTGTTTCTTCCCCAAGACATCGAACACCGAAGTTGAAATCAAACGCACTGATTGAATGTTATGCTTGGTGTCGAGGTTCAGGGTATGTTCATACTCCAACTGATAATGGCTGTCGAAGTTAAAATTGGTGCCTGAAAATGAAGAATGTCTACCCATTGATGCTTCAGGGACATCATAATTGGAGCTTCATAACAAAGCAATGAACCAACCATACAACCATGTTGTAGGATTTCCTTCTTCTTCTTCGGTTACCACATTAGCCACAACAGTGGTTGAAGATGAACCAACTCTATCAACCTTGGCAAACTCAGCATATAACTCCATTATAGCATTTCAACTTGAGCAGTGCGAATCTATGACCATCTCTAGCTCTAGTTCGCCTTTGACATCAAATAGCCTATACTTAAAGGGGTCTACTGATGCTAGATTTCTACATTGCAAGCTTGAAATTCTTCTCTGGCTTGAGCACCTAACTTTCCTCCTGATTTTAGTCCATAGCTCACGCAATTGAGTGGTACGGTTGAAAGCCAATTCCACGAATTCGCCTCTTGCAAATACGACCCCGGTGCTCGTATTGCAAATTTGACCATCATAATAAATTACAATTTCACTTGTCTACTCATTTCAATTTAGAATGAATTCAATATTTAGAACAAAAAAAAAACTTTAGATGGTTATCCAAAGAAATGTAGATGACACTCGCAATGCAACTCTTAAAAAAAGAATAAATTTGCTTTGTGTCTAAGTATTGAATACTTTGGTAGTTTAATAGCAAAAAAGAACGAGGAGAGAGGGAATGTGTAACAACCCTATCCCGTAACCGACGCCAGACTAGGGTTAGGAGCATTACCGGATAGATCGGGAACTTACATAACATTCCATACATTACATTCATCATTAAGAATCATAGTGTCCCTTAGATGAGTCATCAAGACCCTGAAAATGCATATAAACAGAGTTGGGACTAAACTGAAACACATACAGAATCTCATGGAAAAATTTAAACTTGTCTAAAATACAGAGGAGACACGCCCGTGGGAGGAGACCGTGTGCCCTCCACAGCTTCTAGACACCCCCTTGTGTCCATCCGTGTCTATATACTGACTATTTCAACACGGTCATTAGGCACACCCGTGTGCCATGGCCGTGTGCTCTTAGCTAGCTACTGACTTGCACACCACAGCCAACTGACATGCCCATGTCGAGGCTGTGTACAACTAAGCTACATCCTACTAATCACCCACGGTCTTTAGGCATGCCCGTGTGCCACAACAGTGTGACATTGTAGGCCATTTACAAGGCCAAATGCCACCCATAAGGGACAAACCTACAAGCTACATATATCATCCCATTTCATTCACATATAACCATCAAAATATACCAAATAGCCATCCCAAATCATGCATATTTGACGACTAAAGAAATCACACAATAATACCTTCTAAACCAATTCCAAACATACCAATTTGCATGACTAAATCACAATTATGCCCAAACACCATTCATCTATAAACTTACCATATCAACCATTTCATATATCAACTAATCATACCAAAACAACTTCTCATATCACATTCATTTAAGCATAGTCTCAACTCATAAATAGCCAAATCACATGGCTAAGATCACATAACTACTTATACCAAAATACTAGCCTATACATGCCATATCTAGCTTTATACATTTTCAAAGTGTACCAAAAAGAGATTAGTAGAATGATGACGATTCGTGACGGTCCTGAGCCTTCAGTAGCTTTGACGACCTATAAAACAAAAGAAACATACACAGAGTAAGCTTTTTAAAGCTTAGTAATTCAATATACAAACAAACTTAATATGCAAAGCGTGTAACCATATAACCACATTGGCACATTTCTTCTACAAGGCAAATTTCTCACATTTGTACTTTGATTCCTATTCTTGGCTAAATTGTCACATTTATCAATTCAAGAATCATATACACATATGTGTGCTTTCATGTAACATATATCAAATCCATCATAGTAAAACGCATATTCACTTACCTTATATACACACTTGGTGTATAATCCACGTACCTGAATCATACATTCATTTTCTCAATCTATCAAAGCTCGGATTTGTCATTCGTATTTCAGACTTGCCCGTTAAACCATAAGGAATCCACTAGGATACTCAGAAGCTCAGAATAGTAGTACAATGCCCTCGTCCCAGACGAGGTCTTACATGTACTCATATATTGATGCCTCTGTCCCGGACAGGGTCTTACACGAATCAGAACGATGCCAATGTCCCAGACATGGTCTTATACGTAAGGATCATAATGATGCCAATGTCCCAGATGTGGTCTTATACGTAAAGCTCATATTGATGCCAACGTCCCAGACATGGTCTTATACATAATCAGATATCGATGCCACTGTCCCAGACAGGGTCTTACACGAATCTCAAATCAACGCCAACGTCCCAGACGTGGTCTTACATGATAAAAATAGAATAGACATCTATGTCCTAACTTAGCCAATCCTATCTATTCCTAGGTTCGTACGGGGCTTCTCGGACTTAGTCACTATATCGAACTTATCTCGGAATTCAAATACATAACCTCTCATGCACATTGATTATCATCATTTATCATATGAACATTTACAAATGCATACATATACATTTATTTGCATAGTGACTTACCTCGGATTCAGTTTATCGAAATGAAAACGACTACTTGTTAACTTTCGCTTTCCCGCGATCTAAGTCCGTTTTCCTCGGTTCTTGATCTAAACATATTTAGAATTAACCCTTTTATTCACTAATTCATACAATTCAATCCATAGACACACATTTAGGGCTATTTGCAAATTAACCCTCAAATTTGCACACTTAATCAATTTAGTCCATATTTCTAAAAACATCAAATTCACAAAATCTACACATACACATGCTTAGCCAAATATTCATACATCACATATAAGCCCATATTTTCCATCAAATTTACAAATTAGTCCCTCAATTTGCCATTTTCTCAATTTAGCCCTATTTAGCTAAATTTATCAAAACTTTAAGAACAAAACATATTCATCTACCACCAATCTATCATTTAACACCTTAAAGCATCACAAAGCTCAACATATCATCAATGGAATAACTTACAAACATCACCAATACACAAAATTGAAACATGGGTTTGATAGTAGACGAAGCAACGATTACAAAAACGTAGAAGTTATCAAAAACGGATCAAAAACTTACCTTGAATTTAGCTTTCAAATGGCCGAATATAACAAAGTATTTCTTTCCTATCTTTGTTTGTGTTTTCCGGTGGATGAACAATGCATTGAAGCTTATTTTTAAGCTTTAGTTTTGTTAATAATATGATATAAGCTAATTTACCAATATAACCTTTCATATAAATATATGTATCACATAGTTACTAGGTCATTTGTGACCTTAGCCATTCACTAACCATGGAAATCGATAAATTGCCACATAAGTCCTCACATTTATAAAGCCACAACACATAAGCACTTTAACATATAGTATACAACTTTCACATTCAATGCAATTTCATCCTTTTGTCAAATTAAACACACAGACGGACAAATTAGCTCATGAAAATTTAATACATGCTAAACCACATATCAACGGCTCAGAATATAATATTAAAATATTATATAGACTCGGATTTGTGGTTCCGAAACCACTGTTCCGACTAGGGTATAAACCGGACTGTTATAGGATGTGTGCTTCAAAATGCATTTTGAAGACGCGTTTTCATCGAATAATAATAGTGAAAGAATCTTTTTGCTCTCGAAAATGCATTTCAGTAGAACCAATCTCAGCACGTGCGTACTTCAAATGGTATTTATTGTGCTTGAAAACATACCTAGGATTCCTAGGGATAGGGTACATTGGTAGGGTTTGAGTGGTGGAGGACAGAAAACACGTCTGACGTGCTTTCCCTGGCATGTTAGCAAGAAAGCTCACTTAGCTGGACGCACTTTTTTTCCACCAGCACTCAAAGTATTACAAAAGTTCCCTGATCTCGAGAATCTTTGGTAAGATTTGAGGCTCCTCTTTCATATATTCAATGAAAATGCCTCTTCTACAACGTGTTTTCAACCATGGTTTTGTTTTCTTTTCAATCTCACCCCTCCTTTGTGCCTATATAAGGGGGTATCCTTCCATGCTCCGTAATCTCTTTCGATCATCATCTCTTCACTTTACGATATTTCTTTGTCTCGATTTTCCTCCCCGCTTCAGTGTTAAAAACATTTTTTGATAACAAAATTTCCTGTTTGAGGTATTCTTGAGTTGTCAGTGATGTGATATCACTCCGAGACACACACATTTCATATATCCTGTCGAGATGCGATTGGTTTCATTGGACGATAATTTTGGATTATTTCCTTAATTGGACTCTAAGCATTTAATAGTATATTTTTTTAGTTAGAATCAAAGTGTATCTAGGGTTGTGTGGACACCGAGCAACATTTAGCTCAAGTGTATCTAAAGGTCCTACCACTAGAAGAGAGATCATTAAGCATAAAGATTAATGAATACAACCTTGGTGCTTAATTCTTTCATACTTTCCTTGTACACACTTGTGAGCCTTTATTGTTATTCTTTAGCTCAAGCGTATTCTTGTTTATTTGTTATTAATTGGAAAACATTTTGATCTAGTAAGGATTACTTCTTAGTTTGCTATTTGTATTTACTCTTTGAGAGGGTTTGAGTATTAAGTTTTGGGTAAAAACCTTGAGGGAGTTGCAATATTAAGATTTTGGAGAGAAATCTTAAGGGAGATTGTAAGGTTAAACCTTGTCCTCAAAGGTTACCAAATTAGTAAATTTGTAAAAATTTTTAGTTGTGGAATTCTAAGGTAGTGGAGTAGGCAATTAGGGCCGAACCACCATAAATTGAATTGTTCATTATCTCTATCCTTTTCTTCACAACCACAAATTTTTAAGAGGCCGATTCACCATCTCTTGGTGATTTTGAGTTGATTTATCGAGCTAATAATTGATATTAGAGTTTGTCTCTAAGACGGTTTAACAACCAGGAGAAGATCCTCAAAAAATCTCTCATCTTATTATACAACAATGACATCTACTTCTGGGTCAATTTTCTTGGATGAGTCTCAATCTACCTCCAAGCCTCCTTATTTCAATGGTGCTAACTATTCCAATTGGAAGACTAGGATGATGTTGTTCACCCAAGCAAATAATCTTGTCGTATAGGATATTATTATGGATTGTCCTTCAATTCCATCCAAACAAGAAGGAGAACTTCTAGTTTAAAAAAAAGAAGAAGGAATGTAATGAGGAAGATAGGAGAAACGAACTCAATGTGTAACAACCCATTTTTAGTGAAATCAAAATAGTGGTTTTGGGACCAAAAATCTGAGGTAAAAATAATTTTTTTATTTTTATTTTAATGTCTATAACATGAAAATATGATTGTGTGAAATTTTCGTTAAGAAATTTTATCATTTGAGTACTTAATTTGTTAAAAAGGACTAAACCGCGTAAACCGCGTAAAGTGAAAAAGTGATGTTCTAATAGCTAAAGGTATTAAATAGCTATAGAACCTTAAAGTTAAGGTCCTTAAATGGTAATTAGACCATTTGGAATTTGAGTGGACATTTATCAGCATGGTTCATTAAATTTTTAATGTTATATACCAAGGTTAAATGTTTAATTTAGCAAATCATGTTAAGTAAACTAAAGAAAAGACAAAAGACATGCCTTCTATGTTCATCTTCCACCGAAATAAGCTAGGAAAAAAACACCATTGTTAATGCTTGAAGTTTTCGATAGCTTGGTTCATGCATGTGTCCAATTTTTGAGGTTAGTTTTTAATGATTTCTATGTTTTCGGAGTTATTGCAGCTTAGTCTAGCTATTCCAGGGACTATTTTGCAAAAATGTTAAAGATTTTGAATGTTGCCATTGATGAATAAGCATGAGTTTTGAATTTTCTTGATAGATTATGAATTCTTGTTGATAGGTATACAAGTTTTGTTAAGTGATTTTTAGTGAAAATGCAAATTAGGGGTTAAATTGTAAAATGTGTAAATGTAGTGGCTAAAATGTGAAATAAATGAAAAATATGGGCTGCTAAGGACCTAATTGAAATTTGGCTAGTATGGGTTTCAGTTGAATTGCATGAATTTGTGATTATATGAAATAAGGACTAAAGTGTAAAAATGTGAAATACTAGGGGCAAATGTGTAATTTTGCCATAATGTAATTTTTGGGCTAAATTGAATAGCTTAATGATTAAATAAGCTAAATTTGATTATATATAGATCAAGAAAAGCGAGATTCAGACTTTGGTTTGGGGAAAAACAAAGTGTTGGACTAAATGATCTATTTCGTTGTTTTTTTGAATTCAAGGTAAGTTCGTATGCAATAAGCATTGTTATAATGATATTTTATATGCTTTGATATTGCATAAATTGTGAAAACGAGACTATAGACATGTTTGATGACGGTTCGATTATGTATTGGCACTTGGTGTGAGAGATTGAAATAGCTTCGGCTATATATATTGGCACTTAGTGTGCGAGACCGAGATAGCTTCGGCTATATATGTTGGCACTTAGTGTGTGTGAATGAGATAGCTCCAGCTATATATATTTGAACTTAGTGTGCAAGATCAATATAGCTTCGGCTATTTATTTGGCACATATTATGCGAGTTTTCTGAGTAACCAAAAATATTCCGAATTGATCAATGGGCACATCAAAGATGTGGAGGAATTATGAGTTTTATATGGAATGGTACATGTATGTGCGTGAATCGTACAAGCACTGAAATAAGGAGATTATGAAAGTGATAACTAATCTTGTGAATGAAATTGCGATAGGATGATGATTCCATGTGTGAATTGTATATTATGTTTGATTTGTTTAAATTGTGCACATTTGGTAAGTTGATTTTAAATGCTATACGAACTTACTAAGCTATAAAGCTTACTTTGTGTATTTCTTTGTGTTTTATAGTGATTTCAAAGCTAGCTTGGATTCAGGGACTGTTGGAGATCGCTTCACACTATCCAACTATCACTTGGTACCTTTGAAATTAAGTTTTGGGTTATATGGCATGTATAGGGGCTTTGGTCATTTTGATAAATGTGGTGCTTATGAAATTAGCCATTTGAATTGGCTTGTAAATGTCTAAGGTTTGATTTGTATATTTGGCCATGTGAGTTGGCTTATTTTGGTTGATGTGGTTATGTATTTATATATATGCGTGCATATGGTTTATGTTATGTGATTAAGGTTGGATTCATGATGCTTATTGATAATAGGTAATTTGAATGTCAAATGGTTGATAATTGAGAAGCTATGTGCTTGTGAATTGGTGCATGATGATGCATGTTTGGAAAGGTTTAATTAGATGATTTGAATATGTGAAGTTGGCATGATTTGAATGAGTAAAACATGAGATTATAAGCATGTTAGTTTTTGGTATTGAAATGGTATGTTTTAGCCTTGATTGTGGTTGAATTGGGTGCACACTTATGCTATGAATGAGTACAATTTGAATTGTGTAGGTGTGTGCAAATTGGGGTGACATGATGGCTTGGTAAATAGCCTATTTTTGTTAACATGGGGATCTGTCTCAGTTGTGTGTAACACACAGTTAGGTTACACGGCCGTGTGTCCCCTGGTGATGACTTAAAAACCAAGTCAATATGCTCCACACGGCCTCACACACAGGCATGTGACATGGCCGTGTGGTATAAGTCAGTATACCCTACAGGATTGGCACGACCTAGCACACGACCTGACACACAGGTGTTTATGGCCATATTTAGGGCACACGAGCGTGTGTGTTGGCCGTATGACCCATGTCGGAGAGTTACACGGGGTCAAACACGGGCTACGACACGACCATGTGCTCCCATTTTGAATGTCCACACGGCCTATGACACGGGCGTGTCTGTTGGCCGTGTGAGACACACGGTCGGGCCACAGGGGCGTGTGTCCCCTGTTTTGAGAAAAATTTTCTAGTGATTCTTAAAGTTTCTAAAGTTATCAGTTTAGTCCCGAACCACTTCCAAAGTATGTTTAGGGCCTCGTAGGCTTGTATTAGGGACAAATTGATTGAGATTGAATGATGAATGCATGAATTGTGAAAATGTATACTAATTGAATGTTTAATTGTTTTATAAGTCTGGTAATACTCCGTAACCCTATTACAGCATTGAATACGGGTGAGGGGTGTTACCTTTATTGGTGTCAGAGTTACGATTTAGTCGATTCTAGGACTAACGTAGCGTGTGTGAGAGTCTAGCTATACATGCCATATATAACCTATGATAGTGTGATGACTCCTGACAATTTAAATTGTGTTTTTGTATAGTAAATGGATCCCGATCGAGCTGTGGCTGACGATGTGGAGAGTAATGCGCCAGCTCCCGCTCAAGAGACAGCGCCATCTGAATCTAGACCTGTATCGGGTAGGTAGGAAGGAGAGGCTAAGGAAGACTTCTTCTAAATGATGAACGAGTGGTTCACACAATATATCCGAATGAATTCAACTACTTAACAACCTCCACCCCCACTTATTCCTCAACCAGTTCCTGTAGCTCCTCAAGTTGTAGAACTTCAATGACTGGATAAGCCTCCAGTTGATAAGATTCGAAAGTATAGGGAAGAAGAGTTCAGAGCTACCGTTGATTATGATCCCGAGAGAGCTAAATTTTGGCTTGAAAATACTATTTGGGTATTTTATGAGATTTCATGCATGCCATCTGAGTGTTTAAAGTGTGCCATTTCCTTATTGAGAGACACAACGTATCAGTGGTGGAATACTTTGGTTTCTGTAGTACCGAGAGAGAGGGTTACCTGGGAATTCTTTTAGACTGAATTCTGGAAGAAGTATATAAGTCAGCGGTTTCTTGATCAAAAGCATAAAAAGTTTCTGGAATTGAAACAGGGCTGAATGACTGTAACTGAGTACGAAAGAGAATTTGTATGGTTGAGCAAGTATGCTCGGGAGTATGTTTCCCCTGAAGAAATCATGTGCAAACGGTTTGTTGATGGGTTGAACAAAGATATTAAAGTTATTGTCAGAATTCTAGAATTGAAAGAATTTGTTGTCCTAGTTGATTGAGCTTGCAAAGTCGAGGAGCTTAGTAAAGAAAAGAGAAAAGCAGATTTAGGGGCTAGAGATTTGAGGAAAAGACTGATGAATAAACCATATCAATCCTCGTCAAAGAAATTTAGAGATTCATTTACTCGTCCAAATGTTTCAATCGAGCATTCGATCAGAGATCGTGGAAAACAATTCTCAAGTCCTGAAGCTCAAGTTACATTAGAATCGAGTGTTGGCAGTGTGAGAAATAATAAACCCGAGTGTCAACAGTGTGGAAGACGGTATTCTGGGGAATTTTGGGCGAAATATAATATTAGAGTTTCTTACAAATGTGGTTGATGAAATCATTTTATTCGGGATTGTCTTGAGCTAGTAGAGAAAGATAATGTTCAAAATGTAAGACCCGGTAATACAGCCACTAGAGGGAGGCCACCGAGAAATGCGGGAAATGTAACCAGTAGTAGAGGTACAACAAAAGACTCTGCTATGAGATCCGAGGCCAGAGCACTTACTAGAGCTTACGCTATTCGCACTCGCAAAGAGGCGTCGTCACCTGATGTTATCACCGGTACATTCTCTCTTTATGACATTGATGTAGTTGCTTTGATAGATCCTGGATCAACTCATTCATATATATGTATGAATTTAGTGTTTAGTAATAATTTTCCTGTTGAGTCTACTGAGTTTGTGATTAAAGTATCGAACCCCTTAGGCAAGTATGTGCTAATTGATAAAGTTTGCAAGAACTGTCCTTTAATGACTCGGGGTTACTGCTTTCTGGCTGATTTGATGCTACTACCTTTTGATGAATTCGATGTAATTCTGGGTATGGATTGGTTAACGCTACATGATGCTATTGTAAATTGTAGATGAAATACTATTGAATTTAAATGTCAGAATAGTGAGATCCTTCGAATTGAATCTGATGAGTTGAATGGGTTGCAAATTGTGATTTCTTCGATGTCAGCTCAGAAATGTGTGAGGAAAGGTTGCGAAGCTTACCTTGCTTATGTTTTAGATAGAAAATTGTTTGAATCTAAAATTGAAACAGTGCCAGTTGTTTGCGAATATCCAGATGTGTTTCCTGAAGAATTACCAGGGTTACCATCGATCAGAGAGGTTGAATTTGCTATTGAGTTAGTACCGGGAACTTCACCGATATCTATCGATCCATACAGAATGGCTAGAATGGAGTTGAAAGAGCTGAAAGCTCAGTTGCAAGAATTAACAGATAAAGGTTTTGCACAACCTAGTTTTTCGCCTTGGGGTGCGTGAGTGTTATTCGTGAAGAAGAAAGACTGATCGATAAGAAGGTGTATTGACTATAGACAGCTCAGCAAGGTTATAATAAAGAAGAAGTATCCATCGCCAAGAATAGATGATTTATTTGATCAATTGAAAGGTGCAACAGTGTTTTCAAATATTGATCTACGGTCTGATTATTATCAATTACGAGTTAAAGATTCTGATGTGTCGAAAACTGCGTTCAGAATGAGGTACGGACATTATGAATTTCTTGTTATGCCTTTCAGATTGACTAATGCTCCTGCAGTCTTTATGGATTTGATGAACCAGATATTTAGACCGTATTTAGGCAGATTTGTTGTTGTGTTCATTGATGACATTCTGATCTATTCATGAGATGAGTCTGAGCATGCTGAGCATTTGAGGATTGTGTTGCAAACCTTGAGAGATAAGAAACTGTATGCTAAATTTAGTAAATGTGAGGTTTGGCTCAAAGAAGTCAGATTTTTGGGGCATATTGTTTCAGAGGAAGGTATAAGAGTTGATCCGAACAAGATTTTAGCAGTTGTTGAATGAAAATCACCGAAAAATGCATCCAAAGTCAGAAGTTTTCTGGGATTAGCTGGCTATTATTGACATTCTATTAAAGGATTTTCGATGATTGCTACACTGATGACCAAACTGTTACAGAAAGATGTGAAGTTTGAATGGTCTAAGAAATGTCAACAGAGTTTTGATCAATTGAAAGTCTTGCTAATTGAGGCACCAGTGTTGGTTCAACCTGAGTCGGGTAAAGAGCTTGTGATTTAGAGTGATGCGTCATTGAACGATTTGGGTTGCTTGTTGGTGCAAGAGGGGAAACTTATAGCTTATGCCTCCAGACAGTTGAAACCACATGAAAAGAACTATTTGACTCATGATCTAGAGTTGGCTGTTATTGTTTTTGCGTTGAAAATTTGGCGACATCATTTGTACGGTGAAAAATACCACATCTTTGCTGATCAGAAAAGCTTAAAGTATATTATGACTCTGAAAGATCTGAACTTGCGACAACGGAGATGGCTCGAGCTACTAAAAGACTATGAGTTAGTAATTGATTATCATCCGAGAAAAGCCAATGTAGTTGTAACACCCCTTACCTGTATTCGACACCGGAACAAGGTACGAGGCATTACTAGACTTAAACACAAACAAACATACATTTTCGAGTCATAAATTTCCATCCAAATTTAAAACTTTTAATCCACATTTATATCGTCCCTAAAATGAGCCTACGAGGCTCAATGCTTTGGAAGTGGTTTGGGACTAAACCGAGAACTTTAGAAAATTTTACAAAACTTTGGAAACTTTTCATGTTACAGGGCTCACACGCCTGTGTGGTCCAAGGGACACGCCCGTGTGACCCTTGGACACGCCCGTGTTATAGACCGTGTTCAAAATAGGGAGCTCTCTAACTTGTAACACACGGTTGTGCCACATGCCCGTGTGCTAGGCCGTGTGGTGAATTTAATTTTCATGATTTTTCATAAAATAGGCGTAGACTTCACACGGCCAGAGCACACGCCCGTGTTTGAGGCCGTGCCGTCCAAATGGCTGAGACACACGCCCATGTCTCTACCTGTGTGCTAGATATTGAGCATTCTGTTTTGCACAATTAAGGTGCAGGGTACACACGGCTGGAACACATGCCCATGGGGCAAGTCGTGTGTCACACATGGCCTAGACACACGCCCGTGTGTCTACCTGTGTACACAAAAATAATGTAACACCCCTAACCCGTATCCATCGTCGAACTAGGGTTACGAGGCATTACTGGTTGAATCATAACATAAACAACCATTTCTCACACATTAGCATATCATAGTTAATCAATAACACAAAGTCCCTTTAGAAGGTTTACGAGACCTTAAACATGCTTTAGAGAAGGTTCGGGACTAAACCGATCTCATATAGAAACTTTGTGGAACTTAGAAAATTTTTCTTTTAAAACAGGGCACATGCCTGTGTGGCTAGGCTGTGTGCCTTACACGGCCATGCCTTAGACCATGTCTTACCCCGTGTGCAACACTGACTTGGGTCACACGGCCTGCCACACGCCCATGTGTCTGGCCTGTGTGCAACACTGACTTGAATCATACCGCCTGTCACACGCCCGTGTGTCTAGCCCGTGTGCAAGTCTGACTTGCTTTGAATTGGGACATTGAAGGACACGATTGAGACACATGCCTGTGTGCTCAACCGTGTGGGCAATTATAGGCCATTTACAAGGCCAACTTGCCACCCATTTTGGGTCATTCCTACAAGCATCACTCTATATTCAATTCATGCCCAATTAATGGTCAAAATCCTACCAAAACATACACAATTTATGCTGCAATATCCTTATTCATTTCCATATACAATTCCAACTCAAAACATGTCCATTTCATGAACCGATTCCATACTAAAAGCATATGATTCACATCTCATTTCAAACCATTTTAAACATGCAATATATTCACCATCTCAACTACCAAATCAAGTGTGAAACATACTATTTCTATTTCTCTAAAGCATACCATAATGGCCATTCACGCAAGACCATATATACACATCACATACACCATTTTCACATAGAAAAACCTATACCAAAAGCAAACCAAGTCTCATCCATTATCAAGCCATATCACATGGAAAGATTTATACATCTCAAAACATTCCAAAACCTCACTAGCCCAAAATGTACCAAAATAGATGTCCGATAGTGTGATTGAGTCGCTGACGATCCCCGGATCTGAGCTAGCTTTAAATACCACTGTAAAACAGAGAAATACTTTACACAGTAAGCTTTAAAGCTTAGTAAGTTCGTAATATAACACAATTAACTCAACAATTCAAATTCAATATGCAAAATTAAATAACACTTAGTTCCATTCACATCACTACTCAATCTCATCCATGGCTTTTACTCACTTTCATATCATATCTATAGGTTCATATATAAGCATTTATAATGCTACTCAATCTAACTCTTTTCATCATTCATTTACATAATCTTCCATCTATTTCATACACAATATCATCAACCACATAGGTTCTGCACATACTTGTACCATCACATATTTATCTATCACATTTACCACTTCAATGCTCAATGCCATTATTCATTCGATTCTCTTTAAACGTTTGATGGACTTGCACACTTAGTGCCAATTAATTAGCCGAAGCTATAATAATATCATACACTTAGTGCCATCACATTAAACCAAATTTGTCTCGGTATAGCACACGTAGCACCGAATAATACAACCGATGCTTTCTTTATCTCGCACACTTACTGCCATGTATCACTGTAATGATTTTATTTAGGCACACTTAGTGCCTCATATCTTTGAATTCACATTTCTCATCATCAAACTCCACAATCACATTTCCATTCATTTCACCACATATGAACATTATGTAAATACGTATTATACACGAACTTACCTCGGACGTAGAAACAACGATACTAGTCGATCAATCGAGCACTTTGTTCTTGCCTCGATCTAAGCCTGAATTTCCCTTTTCTTGATCTATATAATATCAAATTCAACTCATTCAATCTCATCTTTACTCAATTCAATTCACAAACACACAATTAGGGCATTTTGCACTTTGGCCCTTATAATTTCACACTTTAGCATTTTAGTCCTTATTTCGCAAATACATCAAATTCACAAAATCCAAGTTAATCCATACTTAGTCAAATTACCATAGTGCCCCTAGCAGCCCATATTTCACATTTCAACACAGTTTCCACATTTCTCAATGAAACCCCAAAAATGTATTTTTACACAAAATCATTTTAGAAAATATGTAAATCAATCTCAAACACTTAGTTTTCATCATCAAACATCACAAAGCTCACAAAATCAACAATGGCACTTCACAAAATCTTCAACAAATTCAAAAATTAAGACATGGGCTAGCTAGTACTCATAGCAAAGATTACAAAAACGTAGAAATCATCAAAAATCGAACAAATTTCATACCTCAATCAAGATGAACAAGGGCCGAATTGATGAAAACTCAAAACACTATTTCTTTTGCTGATTTTCGGCTATAAATGATGATAATATGGCTTATTTTCACTTTGTTTTATTTAATATTTACTTAATAACCTAATTACCATTTTAACCTTAATATAAGACATTTAATAATCCACTAACTAATGTCCAACCATGTCATTTCATGAATTCAATGGCCCATTTACAACATAAGGACCTCACATTTAAAGAGACACATTAAATAAGCACTTTTAACTACTAGCACACAGCTTTTTCATTTTACGTTATTAGGTCCTTTTTCACAAATCGACACACAAACGATAAAATTTTCACACAAAACTTTCACACATACTTTATCACATGCAATAAATATCAAAAATAATATTAAATTATTTTTCTGACCTCGAATTTGTGGTCCCAAAACCATTGTTCCGACTAGGGTCTAAACCGGGTTGTTACAAATAGGGCTATTTACCAAGCCATTTTGCCACCCCTACTTGTACCAACCTACACAACATCAAGAAACACCAATCCAAGCATATACATGCAACCAAATTAGCCACAAACAAGATATCAATACATCATTTACACATACTAACATCTATCATGCATAAACACCACATATCTTCTTTTCCATTCATGCCAATTTCATCTTCATGAAAGGCATCATCACATAAACATACCAATGACCAATGAAATCAATATTAGCCAACTTCCAATGGCCATATACAAAATGAATCATTAACCATTACAATGCCAACACATTTAGTCCAAAACATTTATGACACATAACAAAGTGACCAAGTCTCTTATACATTGCATAACTCAAAATACTTGAATTCATTTGTACCAAAATAATTGCTGTAGATAGTGTGTATGGATCTCCGACAAATCTCCAATCCCGAGCTAGCTTGATGACACTATAAGACAAGGGAAAAGAAAAGGGAGTAAGCTATATAGCTTAGTAAGTTCCTATGCAAATAATAAGCATTATAATCACACATGTATCATACAAATAAACATGATGAATTTGACATAAGTAGTATCAAGATCTTATAATCATAACTTACTCATTCACAACCTTACCGAGGGGTTCATCACATATCGAGCTCATTGGTAAATGAGTTTTACATACGTACCTGTACCAACTCGCAACATAATCATAACCTTTCACAACTTTGACATACTCATTGAATTTCCCGTTGAACCACTTGGAATACTAAAGGATACTCGGGAATCTTCCACACAAAATATCATACCAATGCCATATCCCAGATATGGTCTTACATAGGATCTCTTATCGATGCCAATAGCCTAGCAATGATCTTACACGAAATCTCATATCGGTGCCATATCCCAGATATGGTCTTCCACGTAATCTCAAATAACCCTAATGTCATGACATTCGTATCCTACCTATTCTTAAGGTTCAACCGAGATTTCTCACTTGTCAAACTTTATCGATTATATCTAATGAGTCAATCATACTTCATACAATATTAAAGCATTTAAAACATAAATAAAACAATGCATTATTTATATACGAACTTACCTCAGTACAAAAATAGTAAAAATAGACCTAATGTCAAACACCTTATTTTTCCCCCGATCGAGGTCCGAACCTCGTTTCTCTTGATCTATTATAGCAAATTTAACTCACTTATTATCCAAATTTCTCAATTCAATCCAAAAATCACATTGTGGAAAAATTACATTTTTGCCCCTAAATTTTAATATTTTTACATTTTGGCCCCTAGGCTCGTAAAATGAAATCTATTCGATTTCTTCAAGACCCAAGCCCATATGAACCTCATTCATGCTTATAACAGCCGACATTTTCCATTAAATCATATTTTTATTGCCCATTTTACAACTTTTAACAAATAGGTCCTTTTTAAGTATTTTCATGAAAAATCACTGAGTAAAAGTTGTTTATCTAACATTAAACTTGCATAATCTATCATTAAACATCAAAACACATACATCTCTAACATGGGTCAAACTCTAGACATCAACCATAACTTAAATTAATGGTAGAAATAGATAGATCGAATGATAATGACTTAAAAAATGTAAAAAGCATTAAAAATGGGGCTAGGATGTACTTACAATTAAGCTTGGAAGTTAAACAAACCCTAGCTATGGTGACCTTCTAATTTTCAGCACATGAAGAAGAAGATGGACTAAATTTTGGCTTGATTTTTGGTTTTTAATTTATTTAATTACCAAATGACCAAAATGCCCTTTACGTAAAACTTCGAAATTTTATCTCATCATGTCCATTTTTGTCCACTAACTTAACAAATGGTCTAATTACCATCTAAGGACCTTCAATTTAAAATTTCATAGCAATTAGACACCTCTAGCATGTAGAACTCAACTTTTGCACTTTTTACAATTTAGTTCTTTTTGCTAAATTGATTGCTCAAACGTCAAAATTTTCGAACGAAATTTTCACGAAATCATTCCGTAAAACCATAGACCATAAAAATATAATAAAAACAAATTTTACTGCGTTAGATTTGTGGTCCCGAAACCACTGTTCCGACTAGACCCAAAATCGAGCTATTACAACTCTCCCCCTTAGGGATTTTCGTCCCCCAAAATCTTACCAGAAAATATGCTTGGGTACTGTTTTTGCATAGCTTCCTCAGGTTCCCACATAGCCTCTTCGGCTCTGTGTCATTGCCACAAAACTTTAACTAGGGCTATGTTTTTATTTCTCAGCTGCTTAACTTCCCGAGCCAAAATCTTGATCGGTTCTTCACTGTAAGTCATATCGGGTCAAATCTCAACCTCTATTGGAGAAATCACATGTGAAGGGTCTGATCAATAACAGCGTAACAAAGATACCTGAAACATGTTGTGGATCCTTTCCAACTCTGTCGGTAAAGCTAACCGATAGGCCACCGGCCCTATTCTTTCAATAACCTTATTCGGCCCAATGAAACGTGGACTTAACTTGCCTTTAAGGTCAAACCTCAGAATCTTCTTCCATAGAGATACTATCACTAATATGAAATTCGATCTCTTCTCTTTTCAAATCTGCATACGACTTCTGTCGATCTGAAGCTGCCTTCAAGCAGTCACGAATTACTTTCACTTTCTCTTCAGTCTCTCTAACCAAATCGACCCCATGTATCTGTTTCTCACTAAGCTCGGTCCAATACAAAGGTGTTCAGCACTTGCGGCCATACAATGCCTCATAAGGTGCCATCTTTACACTCGATTGAAAACTATTTTTATAGGCAAATTTGACCATTGGTAGATATTTTTCCCAACTACCTTCGAATTCTAAAACACAACAATGAAGCATATCTTCGAGAACTTAAATCGTTCTCTCTGATTGGCTGTCAGTTTGTAGGTGAAATGCGGTAGTAAAGTTCAACTTTGTACCCAAAGCTTCTTGTAACTTCTTCCAAAATAGCGAAGTAAACCTCGAATCTCTATCCAAAATAATAGAAATAAACACCCCGTGCAATCTTACGATCTCAACAATGTACAATTCAACTAGCTTATCAAGTGAATAATCAGTACGTACTGGTATAAAATGAGTCGATTTCGTCAATCTATCGACAACAACCCAAATGACATCTTTCTTTTTTGGAGTCAAAGGTAAACCCGTTACGAAATCCATCGTAATCCTATCCCATTTCCACTCAGGCACCATTACTAGCTGAAGTAAACCCGAAGGTACTTGGTGTTCGGCTTTCACTTGCTGAAAAATCAAACATCTCGAAACAAATTCAGAAATATCTCGTTCCATACCTGACCACCAATACAATTTCTTCAAATCATTATACATTTTTCTACTACCCAGATGCACAGATAAACAACCATTATGCACCTCATGAAGAATTTTCTGAATAAGTTCATCATTTTTTTGGTACACAAATTCTACCTCAGAACATCAAACAATCATCGGATCTGATATGAAAATCTGAATCACTACTCGATTCACAATGAACTCTTTTGGTTTGCAAATCACTGTTACATTTCTGAGCTTTGCAATTTTGTTGAAGGAATAACTCTCTAGCTCTCAACTCTGCTAGGATCGAACCATTTTCAGATAAAGTCAACCGTGTATTCATCGCTCTCAAAGTAAAGAAAGTCTTTCTACTCAACGCATCAGCGACTACATTTGCCTTACCCGGGTGGTAGTCAATCACTAGCTCATAATCCTTCAGTAACTCGAGCCATCTCCGTTGCCGCAAGTTTAAATATTTCTGAGTCATCAAGTATTTTAAACTCTTACGATCAGAAAAGACCTGACACTTCTCACTGTATAAATGGTGTCTCCAAATTTTCAAAGCAAACACAATAGCAGCTAATTTCAAATCATGCGTAAGATAATTCTTCTTGTGCGGTTTCAACTATCTCAAGACATAAGCTATCACTTTGCTCTTTTGCATGCACACAACTCCTAATCCATTCAATGACGCGTCACTATAAATCACAAATTCTTTTCCCGCTTCAGGTTGTACTAAAACTGGCACCTCAGTCAATAATGCCTTTAACTTCTCAAAACTTTGCTGACATTTTTCGGACCATTCAAATTTGACATCTTTTTGCAACAACTTTATCATAAGAATAGCAATCATCAAAAATCCTTTAACAAATCATCAGTAATATCTGGCTAAGCCCAAAAATCTTCTGACTTCAGACACATTTCTTGGCGGTTTCCAATCAACAATTGCTGAAATCTTACTGGGACCAACCTGGATACCATCACCTGAAACGATATGTCCCAAAAATCTGACTTCTCGGAACCAAAACTTGTGATAGCCCCAAATAGGGCCTAATCGGAACAATGGTTGCAAAACCATGAATCTGAGATATAAATGTTTATTATGATTAATTATTATGATTTACCAACTGATTAAATACATGTGTTAGAGAATCGATAAGAAATTTTATTGATTGCATGCTTAAATTGCATATTAGGATTTGTTTGCAAAAGTTGCTAAATAGGGGCTCTAATTGATACAGTACTTGATTGCAATGGGGGTTTGAAGTAGGAGTCCTTAAATGGTAATTAGACCATTATATTTCCATGGACAAAAATGGACATACATAGATAAAAATAACCAAAGTTTTAATGAAGGGTATTTTAGTCATTTGGTATTAAAAAGAAATTAAAAGGGAAAAAGATGCAAAATATGTCCATCATCTTCATTAGGACAAAATTTCAAAGGTTCTGCATAGCTAGGGTTTTTTTCAAGCTTCCAAGCTCAATAATCAAGAAAGAAGGAAAAGTGAAGGTGATCGGGGAAAAGAGAAGGTTATCGACTAATTTACGAAAATAGTCGTTTTGCATCCGAGGTAAGTTATGTGTAAATAATAGCAATATATTTTTATAAATTGTGAATTATATTTGATATGTGAATTAATATTGAATGTGGAAGGAAAATTTTTCATGAATTATTCAAGAGATAAAGTGTTTAAAATAAGTGTTAAGAGTAAATTCCCGGTTGAACTTAGGAATAGAAGTGGATACAAGTGATATATCACTAGAGATCAGTGTTACAGTGAGTCCTAGGTGCTGGGTGATCTAGCATGTGTTGCAGACACCTGATAGCTTGTGTGAGCAGGCCCGTGGACATTTCCAATGTTATTGATCAGTGGTAGCTTCGACTACATTACAGTGGTAGCTTCGGCTACATTATAGTGGTAGCTTTTGCTACATATCAGTGCTAGCTTCGACTACATATCAGTGTGGCATTTATGTGCTAATTCTCTATGTATCCGTGTATATTCTGAGTGTTCAACGGGATTAATAATAAAATAAAGTGAATATGAGATGAAGTGTGTATGCTGGTATAATTGAAAGAATGGGCATAATTGATAATGATTAAGTACTTAAATGTAAGTGCAAGTGAACTGGTAAGATTGTACGTGTGTAAGTGATTAAATTTGCTAAGAAGGATATTAATTAATTGTATGTGAAAATGTTAATTATTGATTGAGTGCTTATTGTTTACATGTAACTTACTAAGCTATTAGTAGCTTACTTGTTCTTTTCCTTTCCTTTGTTTTATAGTGTATTGAACTTACTTGGACTAGAGATCATCAGAGCCTTGTATCACACTATCAAGCATTATTGTGTCTACTTTCATATGAAAGAAACAGTGTAAGAGAAAGAATTCTATATTCTGTGATATTTGAATTTTAGTGAGACAGGGTTAGAATGGTAATGGTATTTGAAGTCCCCTGTTTAGAATTTAGAAAAATATTTAAAATTTTACAAAAATAATTATGAGTTATAATTTATATGTATAGATTCCTTAGTGAGTCTACTTCATTATAAATAAGTAGGAACAACATATAAAAATTGTACAATGAGAAAATTGATTTTTAGTGAAAAGTGGTCAGAACCGTTAGACTGTGAAACAGGGGAAATTTTACTGAATAAACTGTAGTAATTAGCCAAACCAAAAATTCTGAAAATTTTATGGTGAGAAGATATATGAGTTTAGTTTCAGGGAAAATTTACGGATCTAAATTTTGAGCTTCGTAACTCGATTTATAATTAAATTAATGACTATTGCGCAGATGGACATATTTATTGTGAATGATGAAATAAATTATTTTTTTATACCCGAAGTAGTAAGATAAGTTAAATAACGCCTCGTACTCGATTCCAGCAACGGTATCAAGTGTGTGGTGTTACATTTATTGGTATCAGAGCTACGGTTTAGTCGATTCTCGAAAAAACGTAGTGAATGTAATAAATTACCTATACATGCCATAATTGAATAATGATAGTGTGACGACTCCTGACATCTTAAAATGTCTTCTTTTATATAGTAATGGATCCTAATGGAGCTATAGCTGATGATGCTCAAAGTAAAGCACCTGCTTCCAAGTAAGGGATGACACCAGATGAAAATCGACCTGAGACTCAAGGTCAAGGAGATGGGGCTCGGGAAGCCTTTCTCCATATGATGAGCAATTGGTATACCAAGTTTGTTAGAACTAATCCTAATGCTTGGCCTCCTCCGCCCCTCCTATTCCTCAAGCTGTTCCCATAACTCCTCAAAAAATTGAAGTGTTAATATTGTCAAAGCCTCCAGTGGATAAAATTTGAAAGTATAGAGTCTAAGAGTTCCGAGCTAATGTAAATGATGATCCTGAGAGAACAGAGTTCTGGCTTGAAAATACCATCAGAGTGTTGGATGAATTATCTTGTACTCCAGAAGAAAGTCTCAAATGTGCTATCTCATTATTGAGGGAATCGGCTTATAATTGGTGGAAAACGTTAGTGTCAGTGGTGCCTAAAGAGAAAGTTATATAGGATTTCTTTCAAGAAGAATTCTAGAAGAAGTACATAAGTCAGCGTTTCATTGATCAAAAGAGAAAAGAGTTTCTTTAATTGAAATAAGGGCGCATGACGATAGTGAATATGAACGAGAATTTGTCAAATTAAGCAAGTATGACCAAGAGTGTGTATCTAATGAAGCTACTTTGTGCAAAAGGTTTGAAGATGGATTGAATGAGGATATTCGATTGTTAATGGGAATTCTTGAAATTAAAGAATTAGTGGTACTAGTTGAAAGAGCTATCAAGGCTGAAGAGTTGAGCAAAGAGAAAAGAAAGGTGGAAAGTGAAGTAAGAGATGCAAGAAAAAGATTAATGGGCAAGTCATTCCAGTCTCAAGCAAAGAAGTCTAGAGAAATGAATACGCGATCAAATGTTTCTAGTGTGAATTTTCAAAGAGATCGAGGAAGACAAAATCCAAGTTCTAAAGCTCAAGCAACTTCTATGGCAAGTGTAGGTAGAGTTAAACCTATTAGACCTGAATGTCAACATTGTGGAAAATGACATTTGGGAGAATGTCATTTTATCAGCCGAGCATGTTTTAAGTGTGGATCTCAAGATCATTTTGTGAAAGATTGTCTAGAAAGAGAAGAGATAGAAAAGTTTCAAATTGTGAAATCGAGCAGTGCAACTACTAGAGGAAGACCACCAAGAAATGTGGGGACTGGAACTAGTGGTAAAGGTATAATAAAAGACACCACCTTAAGATCTGAAGCGAGAGCTCCAGCAAGAACTTATGCCATCCGAGCTAGAGAAGAAGCATATTCCCCTGATATGATCACTAGTATATTTTCTCTTTACGACACTAATGTTCTTGCATTGATTAATCCTGGTTCTACTTATTCGTATGTATGCATGAATTTAGTGTCTGATAAGAATTTGTGTGTTGAATCAACTGAGTATGTGGTTAAAGTGTCGAATCCTTTAGACAAGCATGTGATAGTTGATAAAATATGTAAAAATTGTCCTTTGATGATACAAAGTCATTGTTTCCCTGCCAACTTGATGTTGTTGCCATTTGATGAGTTTGATGTTATGTTGGGAATGGATTGGTTGACATTACATAAGGCCAAGATAGATTATAGTCAGAAAATTCTTGAGTTGAAGTGTAGTAGTGGTGAAGTTCTGTAACATCCTTAAATAGGGGCTGTTGTATTTGAACTTCTTTGCATATGTATGGATTAATTGTGTTATTAGTTGAGGTGTTATAGAGTCTAGTTACAAGTCAAGGGTAGGCCCAAACTGTAGGAAAACAATTTAGTTTTTAAGTTTTGGTTAAGGGGAGCTAAAGGAGCTAGGGGTTAAGTAAATTTCATGGTGAATTTAAGCACAAGAATTGGCTTGGTAAAGTGGCAAGGAGGTGCCACTTAGGGCCTTGAAAATGACGCCACAAGCAGGGGAAGGGAGCTCAGGTTCGAGCAGCAGGAATCCCATTTTCTGCTTACCATTTTGACGCCAAGGAAGGAGGAGTTGTGCTCAGCTCAAACTCTGTCAGATAACTGTGGATTAAGTCAAATTAATTTGAACTGGTGGCAAGGAGAGAATTTAGGAGTTTGAATAATTCAAACTCATTTGAATGGTTGGCTGAGAGGAGTTTGAGGTAGTTGCCGAAATTTGAACTCTTGTTTGAAGAGGGGTATTCGGTTGGGAAGCTGAGTAAGGGGGGTGCCGAAATTCCTTAGTTGGCTAAGTGGGCATTTTCGGTTAGCAAAGCCTTGATGCATTCGGTTGAGAGGCAAAATCGAAACCCCTTTTTATACTTGTCGATTTTTCCTCAATGCACCATTTGAAGCAAAAGACGAAAGTTTCTTAGGCCATTGTCGAAAATTCTTTAGGAGCCTCTAGCCGAATCTCCATTTGAGTTCTCCCTTTTCTTCTTTGAACTGAAACCTCTTAGGCCGAATCCCTTTTACTTTTCTTCTCCCATTTTTGCTTAAAAGCTGAATCTATTCTCTCCTCTTCATCTTTTTATTTTCTCAACCTCTTGTCCTGAAATCTTCTTCTTTCTCCCTTTGTCGAAACTCCCTGAAACTCTTTTCTTTAAACCAAAGCCGAATACCATTCATCTTTCTCCCATTCTCTCCTTCCACTTAGGCCGAATCTCAATTAAGCAGGGATCTCCTTTGATTTCTTCCCTAATCAGTTTGGGATAGGTCTGGCATGACCGAATCTCTTTCATTTTCATCTTCTTTTCCTTGTCGACTCACATGGGAACAAAAGCCTAATTTCGGCAATTGCTGACAAGATTTCTAATCATCTTTGAAAACCAATTTGTCCTAGGTACTTTGGGATTTTGAAGCAGTGGATCGGGGTTATTATTTCCCTGTCAATCGATTTCAGTAAGTCAGTGGTAAGGTTTCATGCCGATTTGATCTTCCTATAAGTTATTTGAAAAGCCGAAGGCTATTATGATTAAGTGTTAATGTTGGCCGATTGTAGAGGAAAGATTAGTCTCGCATATCTCGGGTTGTGGTTAGCATTCGAAAGGCAGTAAGATAAGGGATTGGTTATGCGTTAGCCCTTTGGGATTTGTTAGTATGGCCTAATGGCCTTATTAATGATATTGGTTTAGCCGAATGTAGGGAAACTGGATCTAGTGCGTTAGATCGGGATCTTCTGGAATCAGTAGTCGCGATAGCAATCAGGTGTGTAACTTACACACTTCTTAATCGTAGTAAATATGCTAATAACCTAAACATGTTAAAAGCCAAAAGTTGCATAGATCTCGATATGATACCTTAATGGGTATGAGCAAGGATTACAGGTAAGTCCGTTTTGATGGGATAATGTTATATGATGTTTGATGCTATGATCTATGTTGTATTTGATATATGTTTAATGTTAAAGCATGTTGGCATGATTTATATATGTATTGCATTATTATGGGTGATATGAGAGGAGGTGGAAGTTGATATCTGTGACTTTGGGTCACCAGAGGTTTAGCACCTCATAGCGACTCGTCCCAGTGGCTTAGAACCACAGTGGGTTGGCCCCACAATTGATAAACGGGATTGTCGGCAGTGATTTGGTATCACAATGTGGGTTGGCCCCACAATTGGATTATTCGTGACTTTGGGTCACCAGTGGTTTGGCACCATCTTATTATTGATATCAGTGACTTTGGGTCACCAATGGTTTGGCACCACCAGTGGTTTGGTACCACACGGGGTAGAAAACGGAGTTGTGGATGGCTAGGTTTGGATGCATGATATATTTGCTTGATTATAATTTGTGTAAGCATGTTGCAATAATCGGGAGGGGGATTATGCACTGAGTCTTGGTGACTCACCTTCTCTCTTATCATTTCAGGTGATTCGTAGTTCGCGGACGAGGAGCCGGGTGGACTCGAGGTGGCCATGCGATATTTACATTCGATTTTACATGGACTTTGACTTGGGTACTTATTTTAAATTTTGATTTTTAATTGGGTTGTAATAAGGCCTTTAAATTATGTTTTTGGATTATTTTTATCTGCTTTGGATTTGATTTCAAATATGATTAAGTAAAGTACTTGATTTGTTTTAATAACCTGAACACAGAGTTTTCTAAACTATAATTCGCGTTCAGTTTCAAAACTTCACCATCGGGTAATACAATTTACGTGATAACAAGTCAACTTAAATGATTTTCAAATCTAAGTTTTCAAAGCTCGAATACAAACGGTTTCCAAATTAACTAAGTAGGAATCACACAGGTTTTAATAAGACATAAACGTTTTCCAAAGTAGTGACTGACAAGTGAGTTTTAAAAAGGATTTTCGGGATTTCAAGGGCAAATTAACGTTTTCAACTTCACATGCACCAATTTTCTCCAAACGCAAAGCAATACAAGGGTTTTCACTGAAAATAAACCGGTAACTCATTTTCTCAAAAACATTTTAACTCTGTAGTACGTCAGATTTGGTCGTGGTGTATTGACCGGGTCCAAGGCCCAAAATGTTTTAAAGTGTGGTTCTAAAATGTTTTGTTGGAAAATACGTGGTTTGATAAGCATGGCACCGAGTCTCCGGCACCAATTGCTCAGGTAAGTACCCCTAACTGGTGTTTGCATATGATTATGATCATGAAGATGTATGATATGAATGTATAGTATCAATGGACTGCCCTAGAGACTAAAGCCTATAGGATTCTATGAACTTGTGAAAACAAGACTCTGTAACAAGAACTGTTCATAAGACTGTGCCTTAATAATAGTGGAATAAAGACTGACGCGTAAAACTTTTAAATCAAATAAGTCAAGATATTAGATATGAGCACTCGAGGTCGTGGTCGTAATACACGTGGACGCGGTCAGGGTAGGATGACTGTGTTTGAACCAGTGGGGTCTAGTCAGGGGTCAGAAAATGAGATGCCACCACCACCACCACCGTGCAGTGGTGAGTTTCGTGATCGCATGTGGATGAAGCGGTGTTGCGAGCGTCTTGTGAGTTCTTGAGAGAGTGGCTAGAGCAGGTGGAGGTGCGGGAGCTCGAAAATCTATATCTGAGCGACTCCGAGCCAATGGAGCCGAAGTATTCAAAGGCGTTTCTGGTGTGGCTCCCAATATGACTGAGTATTGGTTGGAGGCGATGGAGCGAATCATGGACGATTTGGATTTGACTGCTGAGGAGAAACTGAAAGGGATAGTGTCGCTTCTCTGGCATGAGTCATACCAGTGGTGGCTCACGGTTCGGGATAGTGCTGCAGTGGATGATCTTACTTGGGATTATTTTAAGGCAGCTTATCAGAAGAAATATATTGGATCTAGCTACATTGATGTGCAGTGAAAGGCGTTTTTGAGATTGGTTTAGGGGAGTAAGTTCGTATCAAAGTACGAGGCGAAATTTTTAAGGTTGAGCTGGTATGCTCGGGGTATTATGGCAATGGAGCACGAGCGATGTGTCAGGTTCGAGGACGGACTGAGGGATGAGCTGAGATTGCTGATTGCTCCACAGCAGGAGCGAGAGTTTGTTGTGTTGGTAGAAAAGGCTAAGATAGCCGAAGGGATAAAGGAATCTGTGAGGCAGAATCATGACAGGAATAGACATAAGAGAGGTTTTGGGTCAGCTGGGTCGGTTGGTAATTCTCAGAAAAAGGCTAGGCCTAGCGGGCCAAATCAATCTGGGAGGCCTGTTACTGCTAATCAGGGACCAGCGCAGTGTAATCGGTGTGGGAAATCCCATTGGGGAGAATGTTGGACTGGTGGAAAAGGATGTTTTGAATGTGGCTCGTTGGATCATCGTGTGAGGGATTGTCCACAGAAGCTAGCTAGGATTCAGTCTGAGGGTCAGGGCCGTGCTCAGTTTAGAAATGAGGGATCGCAACCGCAGAGGGGTCGTGGTACTGGTAGAGGAAGTAATGGTTCTGGTCGGCACCGCGGAGCACCGGGCAGAGGTACAGGAAACACTGAGGCAAGACAGCCTGGATTGGTATATGCAGCGAGGCATCGAGAGGAGGGCGATACACCGGACGTCATAACCGGTACGTTTTTAATCTTTGGATTACCATATACTACTTTGATTGATGTGGGTTCGACGCATTCGTATGTTGCTAGTAGCATAGTAGAGACCATGAACTTAGACTCTGAGATTACTTCTAGGGAGATGACAGTAATTAGCCCTCTAGGTCACTCTGTAGAAGTAAATAAGCTGTATAAGGATGTACCCCTAGAATTCCAAGGGGTAGTGTTTGTAGATGATCTGGTGGAACTGCAGTTTGGGGAGTTCGATCTGATTCTTGGGATGGACTGGTTGGTAAAGTACCAGGCAAGTTTGGATTGCGAGGCTAAGCGCATGGTTTTGAAAACAGATGAGGGTGAAGAAGTGGTGATGATAAGTAATAGAAGGGATTATCTGTCTAATGTGGTGTCTGCTTTGAAAGCTGAGAAGATGGTCAAGAAGGGTTGCGAGGCGTTTATGGTTCATGTCTGTGCCTTGAAAGCCAAGGATTCAGCTATGGGAGAACGTCCGAACGGTGAAGGAATTTGTCGACATATTTCCAGAAGAACTTCCGGGTCTGCCTCCGGATCGGGAAGTTGAATTTGGTATAGATTTGTTACCCGGGACCGCGCCAGTGTCTATTGCCCCGTATAGGATGGCGCCAAAGGAATTGGTAGAGCTGAAGGCTCAGATTTAGGAGTTGTTGGACCGAGGTTTCATTCGGCCAAGTGTTTCGCCTTGGGGAGCGCCAGTGCTCTTTGTTAAGAAGAAGGATGGTACAATGCGGATGTGTATAGATTAGCGCCTGTTGAATAAGCTGACGATCAAAAACAAGTATCCATTGCCCAGGATAGATGACTTCTTTGATTAGCTTAAGGGTGCATCGGTTTTCTCAAAGATTGATCTAAGGTCAGGATATCATCAGCTAAAGGTGAAAGAGGCTGATATTCACAAGACGACATTTCGTACTCGGTATAGGCACTACGAGTTTTTGGTAATGCTGTTTGGTTTGACTAACGCGCCGGCAGCATTCATGGACATGATGAATCGGGTGTTTCAGCCATATCTGGACCAGTTTGTTGTGGTATTTGTAGATGATATACTCGTGTACTCAAGATCTAAGGAGGAACATGATGCGCACTTGCGGGTAGTTTTGCAGATTCTGAGGGAAAAGTAGCTATTTGCCAAATTTAGTAAGTGCGAGTTCTGGCTTAGGGAGGTGACTTTCTTGGGTCACGTGGTGTCAGCTAAGGGGATTAGAGTAGATCCTCGCAAGATTGAGGCAGTATTGGACTGGAAACCGCCTAAGTCAGTTGTAGAAGTTTGGAGTTTTCCAGGTCTGGCAGGGTATTACCGCAGACTTGTTGAGGGATTTTCTTTGATCGCAGCATCGATGACCAAACTACTGAGGAAAGGAGTTCCATTCGTGTGGTCTAAGAAACAGCAAGAAAGTTTCGACAAGTTGAAAAAGATTCTCACTGAAGCTCCGGTTTTGATTCATCCTGGGCAGGAAAAGAATTCACGGTATATTGTGATGCATCGCATACTGGCTTGGGATGTGTGTTGATACAGGAAGGGAAGGTAGTGGCATATGCATCTCGATAGCTGAGACCGCATGAGGTTAACTATCCGACACATGACCTGGAATTGGCTGCAGTGGTTTTCGCCTTGAAGATTTGGAGGCACTACTTGTATGGGAGAAGTCGATAGTCTACACAGATCACAAGAGTCTGAAATATCTTTTGACTCAGAAGGATTTGAACTTGAGACAGTGCAGATGATTGAGCTATTGAAGGACTACGACTGTTCAATTGAGTATCATCCGGGTAAGGCTAATGTGGTGGCAGACGTGTTGAGTCGTAAGGTAGTATCGGACTTGAGAGCGATGTTTGTTCATCTTAGCTTGTATGACAACGGGAGTCTTTTGGCAGAGTTGCAGGTAAAGTCGACTTGGGTAGAGTAGATTAAGGAGAAACAGTTAGAGGATGAGGGTTTGAATGCTCAGAGGTTGCAAGTTCAGAATGGTGGGTTGGAAGGTTACAGCTTGTCCAGTGACAGAGTACTGTGTTTTCAAGGGAAAGTTTGTATGCTGAAGGATGTCGAGTTAAGGCGGAGGATTCTTCAGGACGCACATAGCAGCCCATACGCTATGTATCCTGTAGGTAGCAAGATGTATCGGGATTTACGAGAACAGTTTTGGTGGCCAGGACTGAAACGAGAAGTGACTGAGTTTGTGGGTAAATGTCTGATGTATCAGCAGGTCAAGGCTAAACATCAGTTGCCTTCAGGTTTACTTCAGCCGGTGAAGATTCCACAGTGGAAGTGGGAAAGGATTACCGTGGACTTTGTCAGTGGGCTACCCCTTACGCCAAGTAAGAAAGACTCAGTCTGGGTAATTGTGGATCGTCTGACTAAGTCAGCTCATTTTGTACCAGTAAGGGTTGATTACTCACTTCAGAGGTTAGCTAAGCTGTATGTGGCAGAGAAGTGAGGTTGCACGGTGTTCCAATGTCAATTATCTCGGACAGGGATCCCAGATTTACGTCAAGGTTCTGGAAAGCATTGCATCAGGCATTGGGAACACGACTAGATTTTAGTACGGCATTTCATCCACAGGCAGACGGACAGTTAGAGAGGGTTATACAAATCTTGGAGGATATGCTGAGGGGCTGTGTTTTGGACTTCAGAGGCAGCTGGGAAGAATTTCTATCGTTAGCTGAATTTGCATACAACAATAGTTACCAGGCAAGCATTAAGATGGCACCATATGAGGCGTTGTATGGTAGGAAGTGTCGTACACCTACCTGCTGGACAGAGTTTGGTGAGCGTCAGATGTTGGGACCAGAGTTGGTTGCTGAGATCGAGGATAAAGTCAAGTTGATTCAAGCTCGTTTAAAGGAAGCTTCGGATAGGCAGAAGCCATATGCCGATCTTAAGCGGAGAGATATAGAGTTTGCAGTGGGTGATAGGGTTTTCTTGAAGGTCTCATCATGGAAGAAAGTGCTGAGGTTTGGAAGGAAAGGCAAGCTAAGTCCAAGGTTTATTGGCCCATATAAGGTGTTGAGACGAGTGGGACCAGTAGCTTATCAGCTCGAATTGCCAGCAAAGCTGAGTCAGATACATGATTTTTTCTACGTCTCCATGCTTAGGCGCTATCTTTTGGATCCATCGCATGTTGTATCGGTGGAGGAAATTGAGGTGAGCCCAGATTTGACTATGGAAGAGGAACCAGTGTAGATTCTAGATCGGGATGTAAAAGTTTTGCGCAAGAAGTCAGTTCCATTAGTAAAGGTGTTATGGCGAAATCATGGCGTGGAAGAAGCTACGTGGGAACTAGAGGATGTGACGAGGCAGCAATATCCTCAACTCTTTTGACCAGGTAATTTCGAGGCTGAAATTATTTTTAAGGGGGTAGACTGTAACATCCTTAAATAGGGGCTGTTGCATTTGAACTTCTTTGCATATGTATGGATTAATTGTGTTATTAGTTGAGGTGTTCTAGAGTCTAGGTATAAGTCAAGGGTAGGCCCGAACTGTAGGAAAAAAAATTAGTTTTTAAGTTTTGGTTAAGGGGAGCTGAAGGAGCTAAGGGTTAAGTAAATTTCATGGTGAATTTAAGCACAAGAATTGGCTTGGTAAAGTGCCAAGGAGGCCCCACTTAGGGCCTTGAAAGTGACGCCGCAAGTAGGGGAAGGGAGCTCAGGTTCGAGCAGCAGGAATCCTATTTGCTGCTTACCATTTTGACGCCAAGGAGGGAGGAGTTGTGCTCAGCTCAAACTCTGTCAGATAATTGTAGATTAAGTCAAATTAATTTGAACTGGTGGCAAGGAGAGAATTTAGGAGTTTGAATAATTCAAACTCATTTGAATGGTTGGCTGAGAGGAGTTTGAGGTAGTTGCCGAAATTTGAACTCTTGTTTGAAGAGGAGTATTCGGTTGGGAAGCTGAGTAAGGGGGTGCCGAAATTCCTTAGTTGGCTAAGTGGGCATTTTTGGTTAGCAAAGCCTTGATGCATTCGGTTGAGAGGCAAAATCGAAACCCCTTTTTATACTTGTCGATTTTTCCTCAATGCACCATTTGAAGCAAAAGCCGAAAGTTTCTTAGGCCATTGTCGAAAATTCTTTAGGAGCCTCTAGCTGAATCTCCATTTGAGTTCTCCCTTTTCTTCTTTGAACCGAAACCTCTTAGGCCGAATCCCTTTTACTTTTCTTCTCCCATTTTTGCTCAAAAGCCAAATCTATTCTCTCCTCTTCATCTTCTTCTTTCCTTAACCCCTTGTGCCGAAATCTTCTTCTTTCTCCCTTTGTCGAAACTCCCTGAAACTCTTTTCTTTAAACCAAAGCCGAATACCATTCATCTTTCTCCCATTCTCTCCTTCCACTTAGGCCGAATCTCAATTAAGTAGGGATCTCCTTTGATTTCTTCCCTAATCGGTTTGGGATAGGTAAGTCTGGCATGACCAAATCTCTTTCATTTTCATCTTCTTTTCCTTGTCGATTCACATGGGAACAAAAGCCTAATTTCGACAATTGCTAACAAGATTTCTAATCATCTTTGAAAACCGATTTCTCCTAGGTACTTCGGGATTTTGAAGTAGTGGATCGGGGTTATTATTTCCCTGTCAATCGATTTCAGTAAGTCAGTGGTAAGGTTTCATGCCGATTCAATCTTCCTATAAGTTATTTGAAAAGCCGAAGGCTATTATGATTAAGTGTTAATGTTGGCCGATTGTAGAGGAAAGATTAGTCTCGCATATCTCGAGTTGTGGTTAGCATTCGAAAGGCAGTAAGGTAAGGGATTGGTTATGCGTTAGCCCTTCGGGATTTGTTAGTATGGCCGAATGGCCTTGTTAATGATATTGGTTTGGCTGAATGTAGGGAAACAGGATCTAGTGCATTAGATTGGGATCTTCGGGATTCAGTAGTCGCGATAGCAATCAGGTGAGTAACTTACACACTTCTTAATCGTAGTAAATATGCTAATAACCTAAACATGTTAAAAGCCGAAAGTTGTGTAGATCTTGATATGATACCTTAATGGGTATGAGCAAGGATTACGGGTAAGTCTGTTTTGATGGGATTATGCTATATGATGCTTGATGCTATGATCTATGTTATATTCGATATATGTTTAATGTTAAAGCATGTTGGCATGATTTATATATGTATTGCATTATTATGGGTGATATGAGAGGAGGGGGAAGTTGATATTTGTGACTTTGGGTCACCAGTGGTTTGGCACCACCACCGGTTTGGTACCACAGTTTATTTCGTGACTTTGGGTCACCAGAGGTTTGGCACCTCATGGCGACTCGTCCCAGTTGCTTAGCACCACAGTGGGTTTGCCCCACATTTGATAAACGGGATTGTCGCCAGTGATTTGGTATCACAACGTGGGTTGGCCCCACAATTGGATTATTCGTGACTTTGGGTCACCAGTGGTTTGGCACCACATTATTATTGATATCAGTGACTTTGGGTCACCAGTGGTTTGGCACCACATTATTATTGATATCAGTGAATTTGGGTCACCAGTGGTTTGGCACCACCAGTGGTTTGGTACCACACGGGGTAGAAAACGGAGTTGTGGATGGCTAGGTTTGGATGCATGATATATTTGCTTGATTATGATTTGTGTAAGCATGTTGCAATAATCGGGAGGGGGATTATGCACTGAGTCTTGATGACTCACCTTCTCCCTTATCATTTCTGGTGATTCGTAGTTCGCGGATGAGGAGCCGGGTGGACTCGAGGTGGCCATGCGATATTTACATTCGGTTTTACATGGACCTTGACTTGGGTACTTATTTTAAATTTCGATTTTTAATTGGGTTGTAATAAGGCCTTTAAACTATGTTTTTGGATTATTTTTATCTGCTTTGGATTTGATTTCAAATATGATTAAGTAAAGTACTTGATTTGTTTTAATAACCCGAACACAGAGTGTTCTAAACTATAATTCGCGTTCGGTTTCAAAAGTTCACCATCGGGTAATACAATTCACGTGATAACAAGTCAACTTAAATGATTTTCAAATCTAAGTTTTCAAAGCTCGAATACAAACGGTTTCCAAATTAACTAAGTAGGAATCACACAGGTTTTAATAAGACATAAACGTTTTCCAAAGTAGTGACTGACAAGTGAGTTTTAAAAAGGATTTTCGGGATTTCAAGGGCAAATTAACGTTCTCCAAACGCAAAGCAATACAAGGGTTTTCACTGAAAATAAACCGGTAACTCGTTTTCTCAAAAAAGTTTTCACTCTGTAATACGTCAGATTCGGTCGTGGTGTATTGACCGGGTTTGGGGTGTTACAAGTTCTTCGGGTTAAAACAGATAAGTCAAATGTGATGCCAATTGTGATTTCTGCCATGTCTGCTCAGAAATGTTTAAAAAATGGTTGTGAAGCATATCTTGCTTATGTGTTGAAGACAAAAGTGTTTGAAATAAAGATCGAATCAGTGCCGGTGGTATGTGAATATTTAGATTTGTTTCCGGTTGAGTTGCCAGGTTTGCCTCCGATTAGAGAAGTGAAATTTGGTATTGAAGTAATGCCCGATACCACTCCAATATCGATTGCTCCCTACAGAATGGCACCAACTGAACTGAAAGAATTAAAAGTGCAATTACAAGAGTTGACTGATAAAGGATTTGTGAGACCAAATTACTCCCCGTGGGGTGTTCTCGTGCTATTTGTAAAGAAAAAGGATAGGACATTGAGATTATGTATTGATTATCGTCAACTTAACAAAGTGACAGTGAAAAATAAGTATCCATTGCCTCGAATAGATGATTTGTTTGATCAGTTAAAGGATGCCACTGTGTTTTCCAAAACTGATTTGAGATCTAGATATTACCAATTGAGGGTTAAAGAGTCAGATGTGCCAAAGACTGCTTTCAGAACCAGGTATGGGCGTTATGAGTTTCTGGTTATGCCATTTGGGTTAACCAATACACCTGCAGTATTCATGGATTTGATGAACCGAATATTTAGACCGTATTTAGACAGATTTGTGGTAGTATTCATTGATGATATTTTGGTTTGTTCTCGAGATGAAGAAGAACATGCAGAACATTTGAGAATTGTATTGCAAATTCTGTATAAGAAGCAGTTATATGCTAAATTCAGTAAATGTGAATTTTGGCTTCGAGAAGTGGGTTTTCTTGGACATATTGTATCCGACGAAGGCATCAGGGTAGATCCAAGTAAAATCTCAACTATTGTAAATTAGAGTCCACCGAAAAATGTATCTGAAGTTAGAAGTTTCTTAGGTTTAGCTGGTTATTGTAGAAAGATGAGAAGTTCGAGTGGACTGATAAATGTCAATTTATACAGGGATTCTCTATGATAGCTTCTCCGATGACTCGATTATTGCAGAAAGATGAGAAGTTCGAGTGGACTGATGAATGTCAGCAGAGTTTTGACCAATTGAAAGATCTACTAACGAAAACACCTGTATTAGTGCAGCCTGAACCGGGTAAGGAATTTGTTATTTACAGTGATGCCTCATTAAATGGTTTAGGTTGTGTCTTGATGCAAGAAGGTAAAGTAATAGCCTATGCTTCAAGACAACTTAAACCACATGAAAGAAATTACCAAGTACATGATCTTGAATTAGTTACTATTGTATTTGCGCTGAAGATATGGCGGCATTATTTGTATGGTGAGAAATGTCATATTTATACTGATCATAAAAGCTTGAAATATTTGATGACATAGAAAGATTTGAATTTGAGACAACGCAGATGGCTTGAACTGATAAAGGACTATGATTTGATTATTGATTACCATTCGGGTAAGGCTAATGTTGTAGCTGATGCTTTGAGTCAGAAATCTCTATTTTTTTATGAGCTATGAATACCCGGTTGTCATTGACTGATGATGGTTCAATTATAGTTGAATTGAGAGCTAAATCGACATTTCTACAGTAAATATGTAAAGCTCAAAAGAATAATGAGAAATTACTGGATAAACGGGTACAATGTGAGTCAGGTAATGATTCAGAATTTCAGATTGGGACTGATGGTTGTTTATCATTCAGAGGCAGAGTTTGTGTACCGAAAAATTCAGAGCTTGTACAGAAGATTTTACACGAGGCACACAGTGGTATTATGTCCGTACATCCGGGAAGTAATAAAATGTATAATGATTTGAAGAAGATGTACTTGTGGCTAGGTATGAAACGTGATATTTCTGAGTTTGTATCAAAATGTCTGATATGTCTACTGGTCAAAACAGAACATCAGGTACCTTCGGGATTACTCCAACCAATTACTATACCGGAATGGAAACGGGAAATAATTACTATAGATTTTGTGTCGGGATTACCATAGTCACCGAAAAAGAAAGACTCAATTTGGGTGATAGTTGATCGATTGACTAAGTCGGCTCATTTCATTCCTGTGCGAGTGAATTTTTCACTTGACAAGTTAGCTGAATTGTATATTGCTGAAATAGTCCGATTACATGGTGTGCCTATGTCTATTATATCTGATCGAGATCCACGGTTTACTTCAAGGTTTTGGAAGAAGTTACAAGAGGCATTAGGTACTAAATTGAATTTTAGTACAGCATTCCATCCCCAAACTGATGGACAGTCTGAAAGAGTAATTCAAGTACTCGAAGACAGGTTGAGATGTTGTGTATTGGAATTTGAAGGTAAATGGGAAAGATATTTACCATTGGTGGAATTTGCATATAATAATAGTTATCAATCGAACATAAAAATGGCACCTTATGAAGTGTTGTAGGGACGAAAGTGTCAAACTCCATTATACTGGACTGAACTTAAAGAAAATTAGTTGCATGGAGTTGATTTGGTAAAAGAAACCACCGTAATTGTTTGAAAGCTACATCAGATCGACAGAAGTCGTATGCGGACTTGAAAAGAAAAGAGATTGAATTTCAAGTGGGTGATAAAGTATTTTTGAAAGTGTCTCCATGGAAGAAAATTTTGAGATTTGGCTGTAAAGGTAAATTAAGTCCAAGATTTATTGGTCCATATGAAGTGATAGAAAGAATCAGTCTAGTGGCTTATTGATTGTCTTTACCATCAGAATTAGAAAGAATTTATTATGTATTTCATGTTTCTATGTTGAGGTGATATCGATTGGATCCATCGCATTTGATTTCACCAACTGAAATGGAAATTCGATCGGATATGACATACGAAGAAGAGTCGATTCAAATTTTAGTACGAGAAGTGAAACATTTGAGAAACAAAGAAATTGCTTTAGTGAAAGTGTTATGGCAACAACATAGAGTGGAAGAGGCAACATGGGAAACTGAGGACGCTATGAGGAAACAGTATCCCAACTTATTCACTGGTAAGATTTTCGGGGATGAAAGTCCTTAAAGGGGGAGAATTGTGATAGCTAGGGCCTAATCGGAACAATGATTGTGAAACAACGAATCCGAGATATAAAAGTTTATTACGATTAATTATTATGATTTACTGAGTGATTAAATACATGTGTTAGAGTATCGATAAGAAATTTTATTGATTGCATGCTTAAATTGCCTATTAGGACTTGTTTGCAAAAGTTACTAAATAGGGGTTCTAATTCATAGAGTACTTGATTGTAATGGGGGTTTGAAGTAGGAATCCTTAAATGGTAATTAGATTTCCATAGACAAAAATGGACACACATAGATAAAAATAACTAAAGTTTTAATGAAGGGTATTTTAGTCATTTGGTATTAAAAAAGAAATTAAAAGGGAAAAAGATGGAAAAATATGTCCATCTTCTTCATTAGGACGAAATTTCAAGGGTTCTCCATAGCTAGGGTGTGTTTCAAGCTTCCAAGCTTCATAATCAAGAAAGAAGGAAAAGTGAAGGTGATCGGGGAAAAGAGAAGGTTATTGACTAATTTATGAAAATAGTCGTTTTGCATCCGAGGTAAGTTATGTGTAAATAGTAGCAATATATTTTTATAAATTGTGAATTATATTTGATATGTGAATTAATATTGAATGTGGAAGGAAAATTGTTCATGAATTATTCAAATGATAAAGTGTTTAAAATAAGTGTTAAGGGTAAATTCCCGGTTGAACTTAGGAATAGAAGTGCATACAAGTGATATATCACTAGAGATCAGTGTTACAGTGAGTCCCGGGTGCTGGGTGATCTGGCATGTGATGCAAACACCTGACAGCTTGTGTGAGCAGGCCCGTGGACATTTCCAATGTTATTAATTAGTGGTAGCTTCGGCTACATTACAGTGGTAGCTTCTGGTACATATCAGTGTGGCACTTATGTGCTAATTCTCTATGTATCCGTGTATATTTTGAGTGTTCAACGGGATTAAAATAAATTAAAGTGAATATGAGATGAAGTGTGTATACAGGTATAATTGAAAGAATGAGCATACGTGATAATGATTAAGTACTTAAATGTATGTGCAAGTGAACTGGTAAGATTGTACATGTGTAAGTGATTAAATTTTCTAAAAAGGATATTAATTAATTGTATGTGAAAATGTTAATTATTTATTGAGTGCTTATTGTTTACATGTAACTTACTAAGCTATTAGTAGCTTACTCGTTCTTTTCCTTTCCTTTGTTTTATAGTGTGTTGAACTTACTTGGACTGGATATCGTCGGAGCCTCGTATCACACTATCAAGTCTTTACTTTGGTATATAAATACTTTTGAAATATTTTAAGTTATGGCATGTATAGGGATCAAATTATTTTGTATGGATACCTAAGTGATGTTTACTACAAAGAAAGTATGAAAAGTTAAAAATTGCAATGAAAGAGTTTTTGGACAACAACAGTAACGTGACTTTGAAAAATCACTACAAATAGGATAAATGGAATTAAAAATTGAATAAGATATAGAATTAAAGCTTATTGTGTCTACTTTCATATGAATATTCTGTGATATTTGAATTTTAGTTAGACAGGGTCAGAATGGTATTTGAAGTCCCCTGTTTAGACTTTAGAAAAACATTTAAAATTGTACAAAAATAATTATGAGTTATAATTTATATGTCTAGATTCCTTAGTGAGTCTACTTTCAGAAATAAGTAGGAACAACATATAAAACTTTTTAAATGAGAAAATTGATTTATAGTGAAGAGTGGTCAGAACCATTGGACTGTGAAACAGCGGAGATTTTAATGAATAAACTGTACTAATTGGCCAAACCAAAAATTCTAAAAATTTTATGGTGAGAAGATATATGAGTATAGTTTCAGGAAAAATTTATGGATCTAAATTTTGAGTTTCATAACTCGAGTTATGATTAAATTAATGACTGTTGCGTGGATGGATAGATTTATTGTGAATGATGAAATAAATTATTGTTTTTTTTATACCCGGAGTAGTAAGATAAGTTAAATAACGCCTCGTACTCGACTCCGGCAACAGTCTCGAGTGTGTGGTGTTACCAAACTCACTTTTACTGAATTTAGCAAACAACTTCTTATCTCTCAAAATCTGCAATACAGTTCACAAGTGCTCGGCATGTTCGGCCTCGTCTCGGGAATAAATTAGAATGTCGTCAATAAACACAAACACAAATTTGTCCAAATACGGTTGGAAAATTCTATTCATCAAGTCCATAATAAAGAGGGGCATTAGTTAATGCAAAAGGAATAACAAGAAATTCATAATGCTTGTACCTTGTCCTGAAAGTAGTTTTCAGCACATCTGACTCTTTAACTCTCAACTGATAGTAGCTAGATCTCAAATCAATCTTCGAGAATACCGTTGTCCCTTTCAACTGATCAAACAAGTCATCTATCATTGGCATAGGATACTTGTTCTTTATAGTCACCTTTTTGAGCTGTCGATAATCGATACAAAGTCTCATAGATCCGTCTTTCTTGTTTATAAATAACACTGGAGCACCCCATGGTGAAAAACGCGGTCTCGCAAAATTCGTATCTATCAACTCTTGCAACTGTAACACCCTGAAAATTCGAGTAATTTATTTTCATTGTGTGCTTTGAGTAATTATTCTAGAAGGTGGAATTTCTTTATTTATTTTTGTGTTTAGTATAGTCCTGAAGAAGAATTTAAAATTTATTGGGATGGAATAATATTAATTTTTTAGAATTTATGGAAGTGGGATTAAGTGGCTATGACACATAAATTAATTTAAGTGTCAAAGTGAAGCATAAGATGAGTTATTGGACAAGTGGTGATGGCGCATGGGTTTAGGCATGAGGGAGAAGGTTCGAATCCCTTGTTTAGCATCTAGGTGAATTTTATTTTGAATTTTTCTGCACATATATAGCAAAGTGTCACCAAGAGCTTATATGGTAGGTGTTGACTTGTTATTTTGGTTAGAATATCAAAGGAATAAGGAAATTATTAACTTAAGGAAGGGAATCAAGAAAATAAGGAAAATGTGAAGATATGAGGCAAGAATCAAGGAAATATTTTTGGAAACAATATCTTGGCCACTAGACCAAGTACATGGACGGCAATATGGCTAGGGGGGAGCCGAATTTTTGGTGATAGTTTGGCTAGGAGTTTAGTCTTTTGGTTTTGGTCATTTTTACTTTTGTGCAAGTTTTGAAAATTCTCTCAAACTCTCTCCCTTGGCCGAAATTGTGCATTTGGTAAGCCTTGTTTCTTTTGTCAAATTGGTCATTTTTGTTTTACACTTTAGTGTCAATTTTGTGCCTTTCTCTTTGTGCCGCTTTTACCAATACCTAAAAGACCATTCTTTTCTTTTCTTCACCCCATTGCCGATTATACATTGCTCTTAAAACTCATCTCTTTCTTTCTTTTCTTTTCCATTCTATTTGAAAACCGAAACATCATCATCTTTTCTTCCAATCTTACATCTCTTACTTCTATTTCTTTTCAATCGAAATCTACCCCAATTTCATTATCATGGCCGAATGTTAGAGTGCTTATAGCCGATTTTATTTTCTCTTTTTCTTTGATTCTTCATAGCCGAATCCTTCATAAATCAATACCATTCTCAAATCCTTTCTTTTCAACGTGGAAAATAGGTAAGAATTCTTTTCATTTCGATTAGTTAATAGTGGTTATGGCCGAATATTGATGTTGGTTTGAAGGCTATATTAGATCAAAATAAACGTTCATCCTATTGACGTTTATTTGTTATACTTTAGTGCGATAACGGAGGTTGGAAATCAAGAAGTCGTGGGTGACACAAGTCCTTGGAATCGATATTTGTGGTAAGGAAATCACAACTCTAAAAACCTTGGTATTATTTCGAAAATTTATTTTAGATTGGAGTAACGTTCTTTGTCTTTGAAGACATTCAAAATAGGGAAGAAAAGGGCGGTGTTCAGTTTCCGGAAGAGGGGAGGTTCCGTTATTCCCCCTAAGTATAAGCAAAGAACTATTTCAGAAATCCGGGATTTTCCACCGGGTTGCGGATGTTCAACCGAGGAAAATCAATTGTTCGAAGTCGTTCGTACTCCAACCATTATTCGTTCGTGGATTCGATTCGGTTAGCGAACCATCAATCGGGAGAAATCGCAAGTAGAAGTATTACGAAAATCCGAGGGTAAATTCTAGATCGTTATGGTTAAATCGATTTATTTATTAGAATATAGAGTTCTAACTATCGCGATACGTTTAGGTGTTGAAGAGCGGGAAAGTGTAGTTCTCTCAATAACCAAGTGTGTAATTTCACACTCATTTTCGGGTTAGATTTCAAATCATAAGTACTGTGATAAAATCATGAAAATGGTAAATTTCGAAAATTATGTAGTAATTGATACTTTTGTGAAAATACATGAAAACGGTTAAAACCGAGAAAAATACGAAAAACTGCTAGATTGACATAATGGGCCAATAATACTCTAGTTCGATAAATGGGCCAATAATACTCTAGTTCGATAAATGGGCCAATAATACTCTAGTTCGATAAATGGGCCAATAATACTCTAGTTCGATAAATGGGTCAATAATACTCTAGTTCGATAAATGGGCCAAAGCCCACTAAACTGTTAAATGGGCTAGTTGCTAAATTATTTATATGGGCCTAATGAAATGTTTATTGATAAACCCACCAATGTCATGGAATAATTAAAAATCATTATGTGATTATATTTGTTATACACGCATGATTGCATGGGGTGGGTTATATGAAGAGAAGAATGGCCAGTTGCCACAAATTTGGCTCAATGCCTCTAGTTCGGTGGCTCTGCCACAATATGGCTCAATTCCTCTAGTTCGGTGGCTCTGCCACAAATTCGGCTAAATGCCTCTAGTTCGGTGACAATGTCACAATCTAGTTGATGAGTGCACTACAAAATTATTTAAAGGCTTAAAGCCTATACTTGGTGTGTTTGGCGGGGTGGGTTGACTTGATCCCCACAGTGTGTTGGTTGGTGCGGGGTGTTAGCGGATGGATTTTAGGTTTGGGTTGGGAAATTCATTTTACATGCATTCATTTTTAAATTATGTTATTTTATTTTATGATATCTTGTTTGAAATCAGAAATGGGCTCAAGCCCGACAATGTCTTGACGATCCGCCCAATAATGATGGTAAGTGAGTTGCACACTCGAGTTCCTTGTAACTCACCCAATTTTATTAACCTTTTCGGTAATGGAAATTGATGTGGACTTGGGTCGGAGATGACTTGGTGGAGGCCATACTACTGAACTTGGGTTTTATAAACTATGACTTTATTTAAGTTATTATTTTAAATTTCATTATGGGTTTATGTAATAAGGCCTCTTATTATGATTTTATGGATTTTATTGTGTGGATGGTTTAAATTTTATTTCTAAACTTTTAATATGGTTTTATCCTAAATATGTTAAGTTTTCTTAAGAACATTGGTTTTATAACAAATGTTTGGGCACTTTAATTATTTAAATTCCTTCAAAGTTCTTTTAAACTATCTTAAGATTTTGACATTTAAATTCTGACGATAAGTTTTCAAACAAATATTTTTCTTAAAGCCTCGAATTTCAAATCCTCAAGTTTAATTTTATTAAACTCTATTTTCAAAAAGTTTTGTAGCACTTTTCTATTTTAACTATTGAGTATAAACGAATGTTTGATTTGTGTGACAAACCAAATCTTGTCTAAACGCATAGACCGGGTTTGGGGTGTTATATTTAATGGTATCAGAGCTTTGTTCAAAACTCGGCTGTGGTTTGGGTTCGACAATGAAATCTGTTTGAAAAATAATTTAAATATCTAGACATTTGTGTGACAAACCAAATCTTGTCTAAACGCATAGACCGGGTTTGGGGTGTTACATTTAATGGTATCAGAGCTTTGTTCAAAACTCGGCTGTGGTTTGGGTTCGACAATGAAATCTGTTTGAAAAATAATTTAAATATCTAGACTTTTGATTTAAAGGTAGTATGGCACCATGAGCATCCTGCGCCAAGTCAAGTAAGTATCTGTATACTGATTGTCTGTTACGATTATGATATGATTATAAGAAACACTCTAGAACTTCTAGTTTTAGGTGTTAAAACCGTAGAGATTGAGACAATAGGACATTGTTGCGAAAACAACTCTATCTCCTTCATATCATAAAACATCGTTAATAAACAACTGAAATATTATTCTGATTCATAAAACTCTTAATCAGATTAAATCGAATTAGTCGCTATGAGCACTAGAGGGCGTGGTCGTGGGCGCGTAGACGTGGCCGTGGTAGAGGACGAGTGTTAGGGGCGCAACTCGAAGTCGGGTCATATGTCGGAAATGGATGCACTGCGTCACTCGAGAGTGAGACGGGATCGCACGACCATATGGAAGAGGATAATCTTTGTGACACGAGCAATGCCGCGAGTACTTGAAAGGGTCATTGGATCCGGCTGGCCAACAACGGCTCGTGGGTCGATATCGAGCGATTGAAATCCAGTGGAGCTGAGGTTTTCAGAGGTGTCTCTGGTGTAGCTCCCAATGTCGCTGAATATTGGCTTGAGGCAGTGGAACGAATTATGGACGATCTTGAGTGTACTGTGGAACAAAAGCTAAGAGGAGCGGTATCTTTGTTAAGGGGACGAAGCATACCAATGGTGGCTTCTCATCCGAGAAGGCACCGATGTCGCATTAGTTAATTGGAAATTCTTCAAGGCTTCTTTTCAAGGGAAATATGTGGGAACAAGCTATGTGGATGCTAGAAGGAAAGAATTCTTGAACCTGGTGCAAGGAAATAAGACGGTGGCAGCATATGAGGCTGAGTTCTTACGTTTGAGTCGCTATGCTCGAACGATAGTAGCAACGGATCATGAGCATTGTGTGCGCTTTGAGGATGGCTTGAAAGATGAGTTGCGGGTTCTGATAGCCCCACAAAGTTTAGAACTTTTGCCACGCTCGTGGAGAAGGCCAAGATAGCCAAGAGGTTAAGAACTCGGAACGTCGAGATCGGAGCAAGTTCAAAGCAAGAGAGATCGAAGAATTCGGGTTCTTCAAAAAGGTTCCCAAGAGGTTTCGAATGATGAGCTCTGCTCAAGGTAAAACACTGTGAGCGTAATCGTAGTCGAGATTGTGCTGATTGTGGGAAAAGGCATTCCGGAGAATGTTGGAGGAAGACGGTGCTTGCTATAAATGTGGATCGACGGATCATCAATATAGGAGTTGCCTCGACGTATGGATACAACTCAAGAAGTTCGTACTCTTGATGCACCACCGGTGAGAGGAGCTCGGCAACCACCGATGGGTCGTGGGCCGGGTCGTGGTGGTAATGGAGCCGGGCGTGGTCAAGGTGCGATGGAGTCGGGCAATGGTCCTAGAGGCAACGCGACGCAAGACGGCCAGGATCGGTGTATGCGATCGAGCGCCGTGAGGATGGCAATGCACCGATGTGATAATCTGATGCGTTCTTCATCTCTCGATGTACCCGTTATTGCCTTGATAGATATTGGTTCTACTCATTCGTGCGTTGCTAGCACCATAATGGAAACTTGAATTTAGACCACAGAAATTTTCGATAATGAGATGAGGTGATTAGTCCCTTGGATGATCGGTGTTGGTTAATAAACTATTTAGAGACGTGTGCCCTTAGTAATTCAAGGAGAAACATTCTGGCAAATTTGATGGATTTGCCATTTGGCGAATTTGATATCATTCAGGCATGGATTGGTTGGTTAAGCACCGTGCGACTAGATTATCTTTGGCGCGTATGTCGATAAGAACTGGAGAGGATAAGAAGATAGTTATGATAGGCGAGCGGAGAAATTACTTAGCAAACGTGATTTACTGCGTTAAAGGCGAGAGAAGTTGGTGCGAAAAGGTGCGGAGCATTTTTAGCATTTATTAGTGCTTTAGATGCCAAAGAGTCACATCGGTGGAAGATGTGAGAACTGTGAAGGAATTCCCGATGTCTTTCCCAAGAACTTCCCGTGTACCTCAGATCGGAAGTGGAATTTGGTATTGAGCTTTTGCCCTAATCGCCCAAAGTGTCCATTGCTCCTTATAGAATGGCAGAAGGAGTTGTCGAGCTTAAAGCCCAAATTCAAGAACTACTAGATTGGGGTTTTATTCGATCGAGTGTGTCTCCGTGGGAGCACCGGTTTTGTTTGTTAAGAAAAAGGATGGGTCGATGCGTATGTGTATCGATTATAGGCAATTGAATAAGTGACGATCAAGAATCGGTACCTACGCCAAGGATTGATGACCTATTTGATCAATTGAAGGAGCTTGATTTTCTCAAAATTGATTTAAGGTCGAGTTATCACCAAATGAAGGTGAAAGAAGCGGATATTCACAAGACGGCATTTCAACCCGTTCACGGACACTATGAATTTTTGGTGATGCCGTTTGGGTTGACCAATGCACCACCGCATTTATGGATATGATGAACCGGTCTTTCAACCATTTTTAGACCGGTTTGCGGTGGTATTCATAGATGACATTCTGGTTTATTCAAGGAATGAAGAAGAACATGACTCGCATTTGCGAATTGTATTGCAATTGCTTTGGGATAATCATTGTATGCCAAATTCAAGAATGTGAATTTTGGTTAGAGAGAAGTGACTTTCTTAGGTCATGTGGTATCACCAAGAAGGAATAAGGGTGGATCTTCTAAGATTGAAGTCATATTGGATTGGAAGCCACCAAAGTCGGTAGTCGAGATTCGGAGTTTCTTGGGTTTGGCTGGTTACTATAGACGCTTTGTTGAGGGGTTCTCGTTGATTGCTGCACCTCTAACTAAGCTTTTGCGGAAGGGAGTGCCGTTTGTATGGACCGACAAACAGCAAGAAAGTTTTTTGAGATTGAAGAAGGTTTTAACGGAAGCGCCGGTATTGATTCAACCTGAGGCTAGGAAGGAGTTTACAGTTTATTGTGATGCGTCACATACGGGTTTAGGCTGCGTATTGATGCAAAGTGGGAAAGTAGTAGCTTATGCTTCTCGTCAGTTGAGACCGCACGAAGTAAACTACCCTACTCATGATTTGGAGCTAGCGACAATGGTGTTTGCCTTAAAGATTTGGAGGCATTACCTATATGGTGAAAAGTCTATCATCTATACGGATCACAAGAGTCTTAAGTATCTTCTTACTCAGAAGGAGTTAAACTTGAGACAACGAAGATGGGTGGAGCTGCTTAAAGACTATGATTTCTCAATTGAGTATCATCTTGGAAAGGCTAATGTGGTGGCGGACGCATTAAGTCGTAAGGTGGTATCTGATTTGAGAGCCATGTTTGCCCATTTGAGTTTGTATGAGGATGGTAGTTTGATAGCGGAACTTCAGGTGAAGCCTCTATGGTTGGATCAAATCAAGGAAAAACAGAAATTAGATGAGAAGTTGGGACTTTTACTTCAGCAAGTTAAAAATGGTGAAATAGAGGATTTTGGAATAAACCCTAAGGTGTGTTGTGTTTTAGTGGAAGGGTCTCAGATGCCTAAGGACTCGGATCTGAGGCAAATGATTTTGAGGAGGCGCATAGTACCCTTATGCTATGCATCCGGAGGAAATAAGATGTATCGGGATCTTCGTGAGCGGTTTTGGTGGCCTGGGTTGAAACGTGAGATTTCAGAATTTGTGGGAAAATGTCTAACTTGTCGCCAAGTGAAAGCGGAGCATCAATTACCGTCAGGACTTTTACAACCGGTAAAGATTCCTCTTTGGAAATGGGAGCGGATAACAATGGATTTTGTTAGTGGGTTACCTTTAACACCTACTAAGAAAAACTCTGTTTGGGTAATTGTTGATCGTTTGACGAAGACTGCTCATTTTCTACCAGTGCGCACGGATTACTCGTTGCAGAAGTTAGTGAAGCTGTATGTATCTGAAATCGTGAGGTTGCATGGGGTACCCGTGTCGATTATATCGGATCGGGATCCTAGGTTTACATCTCGATTTTGGAAAGCTTTGCATGAAGCTCTGGGTACAAAGCTAAACTTCAGTACGGCTTTTCATCCCCAGTTAGATGGTCAGTCGGAGAGAGTGATTCAAATTCTGGAAGACATGTTAAGAGGATGTGTAATCGACTTTAAAGGTAGTTGGGAGGATTTTCTATCGTTGGCAGAATTTGCGTATAACAACAGCTACCAGTCTAGCATTCAGATGGCACCCTACGAGGCATTGTATGGTCGTAGGTGTCGTTCTCCTATTTGTTGGACCGAAGTTGGGCAATCGGCGATGTTAGGACTGAGATGATTTACAAACGGAAGAAAAAGTGAAAGTTATTCGAGCACGGTTAAAGGAAGCTTCAGATAGACAGAAGTCGTATGCAGATCTGAAACGTAAGGATATCAAGTACACCGTAGGAGATCAAGTTTTCTTGAAGGTCTCACCTTGGAAGAAGATTTTCAGGTTTGGGAAGAAGGGCAAATTGAGTCCTAGATACATTGGACCATATCGTGTGGTGAAGCGAGTTGGTCCAGTGGCCTATCAGATCGAATTACCTCCAGAATTGAGCCAAATTCATAATGTTTTTCATGTTTCCATGCTGAGGCGCTATAGATCGGATCCTTCGCACATAGTACCGGTAGAAGAAGTGGAGTTGAATTCAGACTTGTCTTTTGAGGAGGAACCAGTGGAAATCTTAGACCGAGATGTTAAGGTGCTAAGAAAGAAGACTGTGCCGTTGGTCAAAGTGTTATGGCGTAACCACGGAGTGGAGGAAGCTACGTGGGAGCCTGAGGATGCAATTCGGCAACAATACCCTCACCTTTTTCAGCCAGGTAAATTTCGAGGACGAAATTTTTTTTTAGGAGGGTAGAGTTATAACACCCTGAAAATTCGAGTAATTTATTTTCATTGTGTGCTTTGAGTAATTATTCTAGAAGGTGGAATTTCTTTATTTATTTTTGTGTTTAGTATAGTCCTGAAGAAGAATTTAAAATTTATTGGGATGGAATAATATTAATTTTTAGAATTTATGGAAGTGGGATTAAGTGGCTATGACACATAAATTAATTTAAGTGTCAAAGTGAAGCATAAGATGAGTTATTGGACAAGTGGTGATGGCGCATGGGTTTAGGCATGAGGGAGAAGGTTCGAATCCCTTGTTTAGCATCTAGGTGAATTTTATTTTGAATTTTTCTGCACATATATAGCAAGTGTCGGCCAAGAGCTTATATGGTAGGTGTTGACTTGTTATTTTGTTTAGAATATCAAAGGAATAAGGAAATTATTAACTTAAGGAAGGGAGTCAAGAAAATAAGGAAAATGTGAAGATATGAGGCAAGAATCAAGGAAATATTTTTGGAAACAATATCTTGGCCATTAGACCAAGTACATGGACGGCAATATGGCTAGGGGGGAGCCGAATTTTTGGTGATAGTTTGGCTAGGAGTTTAGTCTTTTGGTTTTGGTCATTTTTACTTTTGTGCAAGTTTTGAAAATTCTCTCAAACTCTCTCCCTTGGCCGAAATTGTGCATTTGGTAAGCCTTGTTTCTTTTGTCAAATTGGTCATTTTTGTTTTACACTTTAGTGTCAATTTTGTGCCTTTCTCTTTGTGCCGATTTTACCAATACCTAAAAGACCATTCTTTTCTTTTCTTCTCCCCATTGCCAATTATACATTGCTCTTAAAACTCATCTCTTTCTTTCTTTTCTTTTCCATTCTATTTGAAAACCGAAACATCATCATCTTTTCTTCCAATCTTACATCTCTTACTTCTATTTCTTTTCAATCGAAATCTACCCCAATTTCATTATTATGGCCGAATGTTAGAGTGCTTATAGCCGATTTTATTTTCTCTTTTTCTTTGATTCTTCATAGCCGAATCCTTCATAAATCAATACCATTCTCAAATCCTTTCTTTTCAACGTGGAAAATAGGTAAGAATTCTTTTCGTTTCGATTAGTTAATAGTGGTTATGGCCGAATATTGATGTTGGTTTGAAGGCTATATTAGATCAAAATAAACGTTCATCCTATTGACGTTTATTTGTTATACTTTAGTGCGATAATGAAGGTTGGAAATCAAGAAGTCGTGGGTGACACAAGTCCTTGGAATCGATATTTGTGGTAAGGAAATCACAACTCTAAAAACCTTGGTATTATTTCAAAAATTTATTTTAGATTGGAGTAACGTTCTTTGTCTTTGAAGACATTCAAAATAGGGAAGAAAAGGGCGGTGTTCGGTTTAGGAAGAGGGAGGTTCCGTTATTCCCCCTAAGTATAAGCAAAGAACTATTTCGGGAATCCGGGATTTTCCACCGGGTTGCGGACGTTCAACCGAGGAAAATCAATTGTTCGAAGTCGTTCGTACTCCCGAACCATTATTTGTTCGTGGATTCAATTCGGTTAGCAAACCATCAATCGGGGAGAAATCGCAAGTAGAAGTATTACGAAAATCCGAGGGTAAATTCTAGATCGTTATGGTTAAATCGATTTATTTATTAGAATATAGAGTTCTAACTATCGCGATACGTTTAGGTGTTGAAGAGCGGGAAAGTGTAGTTCTCTCAATAACTAGGTGTGTAATTTCACACTCATTTTCGGGTTAGATTTCAAATCATAAGTACTGTGATAAAATCATGAAAATGGTAAATTTCGAAAATTATGTAGTAATTGATACTTTTGTGAAAATACATGAAACGGTTAAAACCGAGAAAAATACGGAAAACTGCTAGATTGACATAATGGGCCAATAATACTCTAGTTCAATAAATGGGCCAATAATACTCTAGTTCGATAAATGGGCCAATAATACTCTAGTTCGATAAATGGGCCAATAATACTCTAGTTCGATAAATGGGCCAATAATACTCTAGTTCGATAAATGGGTCAATAATACTCTAGTTCGATAAATGGGCCAACAATACTCTAGTTCGATAAATGGGCCAATAATACTCTAGTTCGATAAATGGGCCAATAATACTCTAGTTCGATAAATGGGCCAAAGCCCACTAAACTGTTAAATGGGCTAGTTGCTAAATTATTTATATGGACCTAATGAAATGTTTATTGATAAACCCACCGATGTCATGGAATAATTAAAAATCTGTTATGTGATTATATTTGTTATACACGCATGATTGCATGGGGTGGGTTATATGAAGAGAAGAATGGCCAGTTGCCACAAATTTGGCTCAATGCCTCTAGTTCGGTGGCTCTGCCACAATATGGCTCAATGCCTCTAGTTCGGTGGCTCTGCCACAAATTCGGCTAAATGCCTCTAGTTCGGTGACAATGTCACAATCTAGTTCGGTAGTGCACTACAAAATTATTTAAAGGCTTAAAGCCTATACTTGGTGTGTTTGGCGGGGTGGGTTGACTTGATCCCCACAGGTGTGTTGGTTGGTACGGGGGTGTTAGCGGATGGATTTTAGGTTTGGGTTGGGAAATTCATTTTACATGCATTCATTTTTAAATTATGTTATTTTATTTTATGATATACTGTTGAAATCTGTAAATGGGCTCAAGCCCAGCTTAATGTCTTGACGATCTGGCCCAATAATGATGGTAAGTGAGTTGCACACTGAGTTCCTTGTAACTCACCCAATTTTATTAACCTTTTCAGGTAATGGAAATTGATGTGGACTTGGGTCGGAGATGACTTGGTGGAGGCCATACTACGAACTTGGGTTTTATAAACTATGACTTTATTTAAGTTATTATTTTAAATTTCTGTTATGGGTTTATGTAATAAGGCCTCTTATTATGATTTTATGGATTTTATTGTGTGGATGGTTTAAATTTTATTTCTAAACTTTTAATATGGTTTTATCCTAAATATGTTAAGTTTTCTTAAGAACATTGGTTTTATAACAAATGTTTGGGCACTTTAATTATTTTAAATTCCTTCAAAGTTCTTTTAAACTATCTTAAGATTTTGACATTTAAATTTTGACGATAAGTTTTCAAACAAATATTTTTCTTAAAGCCTCGAATTTCAAATCCTCAAGTTTAATTTTATTAAACTCGATTTTCAAAAAGTTTTGTAGCACTTTTCTATTTTAACTATTGAGTATAAACGAATGTTTGATTTGTGTGACAAACCAAATCTTGTCTAAACGCATAGACCGGGTTTGGGGTGTTACAGCAACTGAGCTTTTAATTCTTTCAATTCAGTCGGAGCCATTCTATATGGAGCAATAGATATCGGCGAGGTCCCTGGTACTAAGTCAATACCAAACTCAACTTCTCTGACCAGTGGCAACCCTGGCAACTCTTCCGGGAACACATCTGGATATTCACAAACTATTGGCACTGGTTCAATTTTCAACTCAGACATTTTTGTATTCAACACATAAGAAAGATAAGCTTCACAACCTTTCCTTACACACCTCTGGGTAGACATCGAAGAAATCAGAACAGGTAACTCACCTGTCTTATCTAAATCAATCAGAAGAATTTCACCATTTTTACATTTTAGTTCAATAATCTTTATTTTACAGTTTACTACGGCATCATGCAGTGTCAACCAATCCATACCCAAAATAACATCGAATTCATCAAATGGCAATAACATTAAATTAGTTGAAAAACAATGACCTCGAATCATCAAGGGACAATTCTTGCAAACTCTATCAACTAATACATGTTTGCCTAAGGGGTTTGACACTCTAACCACAAACTCAGTAAACTCAACTGGCAAGCTCTTAATAGCTACTAATTTCACATAAACATAAGAATAAGTCGATCCAGGATCAATCAATGCAAGTACATTAGTATTATAGAGAGAAAAAGTACCAGTGATAACATCAGGAGATGTCGCTTCTATGAGAAAAATTTTCTAGTGATTCTTAAAGTTTCTAAAGTTATCGGTTTAGTCTCGAATCACTTCCAAAGCATGTTTAGGGCCATGTAGGCTCGTATTAGTGACAAATTGATTGAGATTGAATGATGAATGCATGAGCTATGAAAATGTATGCTAAGTAAATGTTTAATTATTTTATAAGTCTAGTAATACTCCGTAACCCTATTCCGGCATTGAATACAGGTGAAGGGTGTTACACAATGCCAAGGCAATGCACATTCTATTTTGTGCACTTGGTTCAGATGAGTATATTAGAGTTTCATCTTATTCAAATGCCAAGGAGATATAAGACAAGCTTGAAGTCACCCATGAAGGCACTAGCCAAGTAAAGAAGGCTAAAGTTGGAACCCTTACTTTCAAATACGAAACTTTCAAGATGAAGCTCAAAAATGATATTAAGGAGATGTCTGATCGGTTTACAATCATCATAAATAGATTGAAGTCATATGGAAAGATTTATCCAAATGAAGAGGTGGTAAGAAACATGCTTCCAAGCTTACTTAAATCATGGGAAGCCAAGGTGACCACAATTGAAGAATCAAAGAATTTAGAAACTTTGACATTGGATGAGCTCATTGGTTCTTTACTTACACATGAGATGAGACTCAATGAAGAGGGTGAAGAAGAAAAAGTTACGAAGGAGAAGATTGGGTTGCTTTAAAATCCACCACAAATGAATATAGTGAATCAAGTGAAGAGGTGGATGAAGACAAAGAGATGGAGATGTTTGCTAGAAGATTTAAGAGGCTTATGGAGTCCAATAAAGGAAGAAGATCCCAAAAGATAAAGGAATTGAAGCTTGAATCTACTAAGGAGAAATATCCCATTATTTGCTATGAGTGCACGAAACTAGGACACATCAAGTTTGATTGTCCTCAATAGAAGAAGAAGGAGTCTAGCAAACGAAAACACAAGGCTAATGTTACTACTTGGAGTGATGAGGATTCATCCGATGATGAAGATCAAGAAGTAACCAACCTATGCCTTATGGCCATCAACGATTCTAAGGTAACTTCTAGCCCATTTATTTCAATTTCTTATTCTTTTGATGAGTTGCAAGATGCCTATGATGAATTAGGCTTGGATTTTGAATTAATGGTTGCAAAATATAGGAAAACTATTTCATAACTAAAAGATGAAAATAATTCACTCTCCAAAGTCAAGCATTAACTTTAAAGTAAAATAAATGATATGTAAGCTATTATAAATGTTTTTGAGAAAATATTTATGACTTGAATAATTTACTTTTTAAAGTTCATGATGATAATAAAAAACAACTTGAGTTACTTAAGAGTGAAAAAGCTCACTCTAACAAAGTTTTTGAAAAAGGGATTGAAAGAGGAGAAAATTTAAAACAAAATTTTGTTAAAAATAACTTTAATTTCTATAAACATAGAGGTTTCTCAAGTTTTTACAAAAGAAAAATTGTTAAAAGTGTATGGGTCCCTAAAGAACTCATAACTGCTAAATATAAGAATATCCTTTCTAAATGGATACCTGATAAATTGTAAAAGTAACATATTTTAATCCCATATTTAGCATATTTTTGGATGATTTATCCCTTCATTTATGTAAAAAGGTGCTCTTAATCCTTTCTTTTCATGTTTTATACTCAGGAAAGCACCGAAGGATGAAAAGAACGAGAAACGGGCTTAAAATGGACCAAATTGGGCCAAGAGAAAAAAATGACACGGCCTGGCGCCAAGACCACACGGCCTGGCCACGATTCACACGGGCGTATGCCATGGCCGTGTCCCTGTCGTGGAGAAGAGCAATTTCATTCGGATTTGGATACTTGGGGGCAAAGAAACCTATCTCAAAAGCCTATATAAACCCCCTAAGTATAACCTGAAAAGGGGCGGTTAGCTAGGCCAAGGAGTCGAGCCGAAAAGGTCAAATTTGTGGGAAACACTCGAAGATAGTCAGTTGATCCATCTCAAGAAGCTAGAAATCTACTCAAGAGGGAGGATCTCTCCTTCAATTCCTTCAGGGGGTTTTAGGGATTTCTTATGTTTTGTTTTATCTTTTCTTCTGAGATGTTTTCTTTTATGATTATGAACTAAACCCTTCAGATACCTGAAGGGGATGAAACCTAAGACGTATCTTGTTATTGTTTTTTGAACTATATGATAAATACTTGATTTGTTCTTAATTATGTGTTCTTAATTCTTGTGTTGATATTTTCGGGATATTAATTCAAGTATGATGTGCTTAGGTGGAGGAGCAAAAGTCCCTGCCTAAGAGTAGATCTAGCATAATTAAGCGGAGTTGATCGCATGCCTAGAGATAGGGTGACAAGATTTTGCGGGATTAGGGTGAAACTTAATATGGGAGTCCATAGATCGAGTTAATGTAATTCTAGGGGTTTTAATTAGAAAGAGATTTCAATTAATGAACCTAATGTTAGACGTTATTCGCCTCGAGAGAGGGTTTAATATAAATTAGGGAATCTTACGGATCAAGTCAAGAAAATACATCGTCTGGTTTAGTGTTAGATAACAAGTGAAGTCTAGGTGGATTCTTCCTAAGGGTATCGTCTTAATTAACTGAGTTTTTCCAACAATATTTCCCCAATTCATTCTTTTTGTCTTTGCGTCTTTAGCTTAGTAGTTAATTAAAATTAGATTAAATAATAACTTTAATTATTTTAGGCTAGATAATAAAAAGAAAGTTAGTATTAGTACTTTTAGTCCCTTTGGGTTCGACATTCCGGTCCTGCCTAAGCTATACTACTGTTCGATGGGTGCACTTGCCTTAAGTCATTGTTAGAGTTAGTTTCTAGGTTCGATATTCTCATTTATAAATTTAAAACTCTGAAAAATAACGATCAGGTTTTTGGCGTCGTTGCCGGGGAAGTAAAATATTAAGAAAACTCTATTTTTATTACTTTAGCCACTTGTTTTTTATTTTTTTTCCGCAATATTTTTATTTTTATTTTTATTTTTTTAATTTGCTAAATTTTCTTTTTTTCTTTTCTTAACAGGTACCTCTAGTTTATGACTAGAAGGAACCCGAGAGGACCACTAGTATACGACAGTGATATTGAAGCTACCGCTCACAGGAATCGCAGAGAAATTAGGCGAGCCCTAAATTACACAGAAGAAGAGCGAGAAAGCAGATCCAATCCTACTGAAGGGATGGACGAGAACAATCCACCACCACAAGATGTGGCAGAAAATAATGTTCCACGTACTATGTATGATTATGCTAAACCTCATTTAACAAGAGTAGAATCAAGCATTGTTAGGCCTGCTATAGCTGCTAATAATTTTGAATTAAAGCCTAACACTATTTAAATGATTCAACAATTTGTTCAATTTGATGGTTTACAGGATGAAGACCCAAATACTCATATAGCTAATTTTTTAGAGTTTTGTGATACCTTCAAAATAAATGGCGTTCCGGATGATGCTATACGTCTTCGGTTATTTCCCTTTTCATTAAGGAATAAAGCCAAACAATGGTTAAACTTACTACCACGAGGGTCAATCACTACATGGGATCAAATGATCGAAAATTTTTTATTAAAATATTTTCCACTGGCCAAAACGGCCAAATTACAGAATGACATCTCTTCTTTTGTGCAGATGGATTTAGAGACATTATACGATGCATGGGAGAGATATAAGGATCTCTTGAGAAGGTGTCTGCACCATGGTTTACCCTTGTGGCTCCAAGTACAAACTTTCTATAACGGTGTAAACCCCTCAACGAGGCAACTAATTGACTCAGCCACCGGTGGAATCCTGAACAATAAAACTCCTGAAGTAGCCTACGAGTTCATAGAAGAGATGTCACTGAATAACTATCAGTGGCAAGTTACGAGGACAAAACCAACAAAATCAGCCGGAGTTTTCAACCACGACGCAGTAACCTTGCTATCAACACAGGTAGAGATCATGAATAAAAAGCTTGATAGTTTGTGTTCTTTGTAGGTACATCCAGTAATGCAGTGCAACGCAAGTGGAACTGTGGCGAATCTTGTGTACCCACCCTACCAACCGGGCACAAAAAGCGAATAGCTTAACTATAGAGGTACTAATTTCAAATCTAATAATAACACTTATAGTAATACGTATGATCCAGGTTGGAGGAACCACCCAAATTTTCATGGGGAGGTCAAGGAAATCAAGGAAATCAAAGACAACAACCTCCTCAAAATTTCCAACATCAGCCCTATCCACAGGAAAAGAGGCCGAACCTCGAAGAGATGCTGACAAAATTCATGGCAGCCACAGGTAACTATCTCCAAGACACTGAAACCACCCTTAAGAATCAACAGGCATCAATCAAAGGGATCGAAAGCCAAGTTGGGGAACTTACTAAGACAGTTTGGACAACTTGCAAAGATAATTGCCGAACGACCGCAAGGGCTTCTACTAAGCAACACTGAGATTAACCCAAATGAGCAAATCCAAGCCATAACAGCTCATAATAGTATAGGGTTAGATGAACCCAATCCAATACAAGAAAACGAGGTAGAGAAAGGTAAAGTTGAGGTAACACAGGAAAAGCCAAAATCGGTAATCAAAAAGTACCAACCTCGCATTCCTTATCCCAAAGCGATGAAGAGAGACGATACAGAAGAGCTGTTCGGTAAGTTTCTTAAACTTTTAAAGAAATTACATATCAACTTACCTCTTCTTGAAGCTCTTTCACAGTTGCCATATTCGAGGAAATTTTTAAAACAACTTTTGACGAACAAATGAAAGTTAGACAAGGAGCCACATGTGGAATTAAACGTAGTATGCTCAGCAATGTTACTGAATAGACTACCGCGAAAGCTAAAAGATCCAGGGAGTTTTACAATTCCATGCTTAATTGGTAGTTTAACTATTGATAATGCCTTAGCTGATTTAGGGGAATGTTTAAACAATTAGGTCTAGGGAAACCCAAACAAACTAGGATGAGCATTCAATTAGCTAATAAAACTGTTAGAATTCCTAGGGGTATTATCGAAGATGTTCTTGTAAAAATTGATAAATTCGTTTTCCTAGTAGATTTTGTTGTATTAGACATGGATGAGGATAATTCGATTCCCCTAATTTTAGGAAGACTCTTTTTAGCAATTTCTAGAACAAAAATTGATGTTGGCACAGGAGAACTCATCTTTCATGTAGGTGACGAATTGACCAGTTTACAAGCTCTTAATTCGGCCAGGACAATAATTAGTGAAGGTGAGAACGTAAATAACCAAGTTGTTCAACTTTCACCGCGGGAAACACTACAAGATTACAAACTTGAGCTGAATCATGGACCCCATGCCAACAAAGAAGAATTACATAAGGAATGAAGCCTTAAGTTCAACAAACTAGAAGAGTGGAAAACACAATTCAAAGAAGAACCGTGTAACATCCTGAAAAGGGCCTATGCATTTTCGATTTAATTGTACAAAATGACATGTCTTATGTGTTATGAACATATCTTGAACATTTTTGGAAACTTGGAAATGTATGGAAATGTTAGGTTTAAAAGAGGAAAGTGAACATTTTTGGAAACCTGGAAATGTATGGAAATGTTAGCTTTAAAAGAGGAAAGTGAACAATTTTGGAAACTTGGAAATGTAAGGAAGTGATTTAGAAATGATTCAAAAGAGGAAAGTGAACATTTCTGGAAACTTGGAAATATAAGGAAATGTCAAGTTTAAAGAGGCAAACGAAAATTTTTGGAAACTTAGAAATGACTTAGAAATGTCAAGTTTTAAAGTTTAAAAGAGGAAATTAAGGCAAGGTGGCCTTAAGAGAAAAAGTATGTGAATTTTGACACGCAAACAAGCTTGGAAAAGTGGCCTGGAGATGCCACTTAAGGCCTCTGGAAATGGCGCCACATGCAAGGGGATTGGGCCTGAGTTCGAGTCAAAGGAAAGCAAATAAAAGAAATTTTATTTTGCTTCCGTAAGAGTGAGTGAGGTGGACGCACAAGGCTATAATTTAGGAGCCTTTATTCTTTTATTTTTAAGAGATAAATAGTGGATAAATAAGGGATAAATAATGGAATTATTTTAGATTATTTTTAAGAGATAAATGAGGAATTATTCTTTAATTAGGAAAATAAGGGAGAGGTGATGGCCAAGTAAGGGACTTTGAGTGTAATAATTTCGGCTAAGTAAGGATAGTTGCTTTGAATTATCTTTTATTTTAGGAGATAATTAAAGAGATAAAGCTATCAAAATAGAAGAGTGATGGCCAAGTAAGGGATTCTAAGTTAGTAAATTCGGCTATATAAGGAAAAGAGGGCCATTCATCATTCTTTCTCTCAACCCTTCTCTCTAAATTTCCTAGAGCATTTGTTCTTCTTCTTTTTGTTAGCCAAAGCCGAAAAATTCAAGATATCACCATTAGCCAATTTCTTTTCTTTCCAATCCATCAAAAGCCGAATCTTTGAGGGGCTTCAAGCATAGGTCTTTGTCGATTTCTTCAAGAAAGGGTAATAACAAGTTTTGATTTCTATTCTTTTCTTTTAGATTTGTGAAATCTAGGACTAATCCCATCAATATTCTTATTTGCCAAATTTGGAAGGATTCTTTCGGGATTTTTCCATAGTCGACTATAAAGGAAAAGATCTTTGGGATTTGACCATCAAGGTAAGTCATATCGACATTCGGCCAAGGGCCATTGATTGTGATTAAAGGTTAGAAGTTGATCTAACATGTGGCTTTATGGATTTCGACGAAAGCTATAACCAAGGGATAATTTCTGGATTTAAGATCCTTAAGGTAAGTGACTATGAATATTCGGCCAAGGCCTATTTTAGTAGTTAGATCTATTTTTATGTGTTTTAAGCCAAAACTAACCGATTCAAGGGATCTAGTGATTAGTCGATTTCAAAGGGAAGAATACAAGTTTCCTGGATTTGATTAATTATCAAATCGGCAACAAGGTAAGTTTTAGTATACTAATCCTACTAGGATTTGGATTTATGGCCGAATGGCTTTTTGTTAAATTAGTAAGTGATTAATCAAATGTAGGGATTAAGGATCTAAGGGGTAGATCAGATTACGAGATCTCAAGGAATTTGCTAAGCGAATCAGGTGTATACCCCACACTAATTCTTAATAAGTTTTATGGCTATGTCTAATTAAAATATGTGATATTAAGAATAAGAAAGTGGCTAAGGTACCATGTTATGGTACTAAGTACTCAGGCACGTTTCCTACTCCTACTAGGAATATGAAATATGTTATTTGTAACATGAGAATAAGAATGTGAACTTTGGCATATTAATGCATATTACAAAATGGGGCATATGGGTTATTGAAAGGGGAAGTGAATGTGGTGACCTAAGACCACGAACACGGTGACCTAAGATCGTGGTATCCGAATGTGGTGACCTAAGACCACGATGTCTCAATCACGGTGACCTAAGACCGCGATATCTGAATGTGGTGACCTAAGACCACAAATACGGTGACCTAAGACCGCGATATGGAGTGTAGCGGAAGGAGGGTCGACTTAGTAGTCCCCACGGTGTACAGGTTGGTACGGGGGAGTGTAGCGAATGGCTTATTAGGTTTGGGTTTGGGAATGCATCATAATTTGTATGCCATGATATGAATGTGTAATATTTGTTATGCCTGATTCTATTTGGACTTAGTGTTGTGTACACATTGAGTCTGTTGACTCACCCCGTTGTGGGAACATTTGTCAGGTGATGATCAGTAATGGACCGAGTCGATAGTAGCTTAAAGGTGGCCATGCTCAGAAAGGAATTTTATTTGGACATTTTATTTTTATTTAAGTATTTTAAATTATTTGGATTTACTTGATGTAATAAGGCCATAAGGCCATAGTGCACTATTTTATTTCTGTTTTTATTTATTATGTTACGAAATTTTTATTAAGTTAAAGATTAAGTAATTTACTTTAAATGTATTCTATATGTTTTATCACCTAAAATTTAAAAGGGTTTTCATTATAAAACGATTTTGTTTTCTACTCGAGCCCGACCCAAAACAATATATCTTTCAAAACACACTATTTTCCCAAAGTAACAAAAGAACTTTGAGCCGGTTTACTTGAGGAACATACCAGATCCGGTCCAGGCTCGTGGGCCGGGTTTGGGGTGTTTCAGTTTGGTATCAGAGCCCGTTTCAAACTCTCGGCCTGAGGTTTAAGGCCCAAAACATTTTCAAAGCGAGCCCAAATAAGTTTTATGAAAACATTTTTTTTGAGAAATAAGCAGGTTTTTGGCATGGCACCCGAGTCTCCGACCCGCAGTCCACCAGGTAAGTACTTCTATCCATTTGTGTGATTTAATGAATGAATTGTAGAAGGGTAGGAATGGAACGTAGAGTAGAGAATAAGTACTTGAACCCTAGGACTAGTTACCCCAACAATCACATAAGACTTAAGTGCCTAATTAAATAAACCTGTGGTTAAGTCGCCGAGTTAGGGTGTGGCAACCATGGTGCGCATGTCTAAGATTGGATCCGAAAGAGCCTGGTACTTAAGCAGTCCTAGTGACTCACCTCCTCTTCGCTGGAATCCTACCTGGTGCGTAGCTACGGTTCACCCTAACCAAGAGGACTCAGTCGCAGGCTAAACTCAATAACTAAAACCCGAAAGGGAACTAGCCGTATTTTTATAAAAACCCTAGTTTTAAAACTCTTAAAATGACCCTTTTAATTTGTGAGAACTATTTTTACAAAATTTTCCGAAAAATTTCCGATTTATGAAATTACAAAAATGCCCCTAGTGGTAAAATTACCAAAATACCCTTGGTTTATAAAATGTCCAACTACCCAACAATTTTACCAAAATTTCATTATTTTATAAACGCTCAAAAACCCTAATTCGCAAAATATCAAAATACCTTAATTTTGAAAAATTACAAAATTGCCCCTAACTTACAAAAAATTACCAAAATGACCCTGATTTCCAAAATTTTTTTTTTTTGCAACATCACCGTTTTGGAAAGAACAATTCTCAAAAAGAACCCTCAAAGTTTTGCAACTTTTGAAATATCCCTGATTTGTTAAATTTTACAAATTTACCTTGGTTTATTACCAAAATACCCCCGAGATTCAAAATTATCGAAATACCCTCAGATTTCAAATTTACCAAAATACCTCAGGAATTTAAAAATTCCAAAATACTTTATGACAGAATCATCAAGGAACTTTTTCTTTTGAAAAATTACGAAAATACCCTTGTAGGACAAAATTACGAAAATACCCCTAGGTAGTGGAGAAACAACAACAATGAAAACTACAACATTTCTCTGAATGAACGAAAGTTTATAATTGGTTGATGAATGTGAACGTGACTTTTTGAATAGTGAACTTGAGCTGAGAACTTTGTTTGATCGAAAGAACCACTTTTAAACATCTCTTTTCATAAAACTGTTCGTGGTTAATCAGTGAAACAAAAGTACTAATGTATAGAACTCTTAAATTAGATTAAATTGTGACGTTAGAAAATGAGTTCTAGGGGACGTGGTCATCGTGGATGGGATAAGAGGAGTCTTGGACCGTCAGAATCGTCTAAGAGTCTTCAGAAATGACCGAAGGTTGAGAATTCTGCTCGTGTTTTTAAGCCAACTACTAAAAATCTGGACCGTCCGTGTGCTCAGTGTGGAAGGTATCATGTTAGCGAGTGTTGGAACCGAGATCGGGAATGTTTTAGATGTAAGTCTAAGGCTCATTTGGTTAAGAATTGCCCTCAGGGAACGAAGGTTTGTGGTTTAAACCATGGAGGAAATGGTCATGGAACACCCTTAGAGAGTCTTTGAAGGTTCAAATGTGAGACAACCAAGGATATGATAGCGGTTAAGTTCCTTGTTTTTGGAGTAGTATTTATTGTTTTAAAGATAGTTCATTCTTGTGTTACAAGTGAACTGTTTGAAACTTTGGATGTGAACCTAGAGAATGTGCCTAGAAAGTATGATAGTTCTTTAAGATCAGTCTTGCGCAAAGAATAGCATAGTGGGGTGAGTTAGACCGTACGATTGTTCGTTAGTAAGTAATTTTGAGGACAAAATTATTTTAAGGGGGGTAGAACTGTAACATCCTGAAAAGGGCCTATACATATTTCAGTTTAATTGTACGAAATGACATGTTTTATGTGTTATGAATATATCTTGAACATTTTGGAAACACGAAATGTATGGAAATGTTAGGTTTAAAAGAGGAAAGTGAACATTTTTGAAACACGAAATGTATGGAAATGTTAGCTTTAAAAGAGGAAAGTGAACAGTTTTGGAAACTTGGAAATGTAAGGAAGTGATTTAGAAATGATTCAAAAGAGGAAAGTGAACATTTCTGGAAACTTGGAAATATAAGGAAATGTCAAGTTTAAAAAGGCAAACGAAAATTTTTGGAAACTTAGAAATGACTTAGAAATGTCGAGTTTTAAAGTTTAAAAGAGGAAATTAAGGCAAGGTGGCCTTAAGAGAAAAAATATGTGAAATTTGACACGCAAACAGGCTTGGAAAAGTGGCCTGGAGATGCCACTTAGGGCCTCTAAAAATGGCGCCACATGCTAGGGGATTGGGCCTGAGTTCGAGTCACAGGGAAAGCAAATAAAAGAATTTTATTTTGCTTCTAGAAGAAGTGAGGTGGACGGCACAAGGCTATAATTTAGGAGCCTTTATTCTTTTATTTTTAAGAGATAAATAGTGGATAAATAAGGGATAAATAATGGAATTATTTTAGATTATTTTCAAGAGATAAATGAGGAATTATTCTTTAATTAGGAAAATAAGGGAGAGGTGATGGCCAAGTAAGGGACTTTGAGTGTAATAATTTCGGCTAAGTAAGGATAGTTGCTGAATTATCTTTTATTTTAGGAGATAATTAAAGAGATAAAGCTATCAAAATAGAAGAGTGATGGCCAAGTAAGGGATTCTAAGCTAGTAAATTCGGCTATATAAGGAAAAGAGGGCCATTCATCATTCTTTCTCTCAACCCTTCTCTCTCTGCGCGAATTTCTAGAGCATTTGTTCTTCTTCTTTTTGTTAGCCAAAGCCGAAAATTCAAGATATCACCATTAGCCAATTTCTTTTCTTTCCAATCCATCAAAAGCCGAATCTTTGAGGGGCTTCAAGCATAGGCGCTGTCGATTTCTTCAAGAAAGGGTAATAACAAGTTTTGATTTCTATTCTTTTCTTTTAGATTTGTCGAAATCTAGGACTAATCCCATCAATATTCTTATTTGCCGAAATTTGGAAGGATTCTTTCGGGATTTTTTCCATAGTCGACTATAAAGGAAAAGATCTTTGGGATTTGACCATCAAGGTAAGTCATATCTGACATTCGGCCAAGGGCCATTGATTGTGATTAAAGGTTAGAAGTTGATCTAACATGTGGCTTTATGGATTTTGACAGAAGCTATAACCAAAGGATAATTTCGGGATTTAAGATCCTTAAGGTAAGTGACTATGAATATTCGGCCAAGGCCTATTTTAGTAGTTAGATCTATTTTTATGTGTTTTAAGCCGAAAACTAACCGATTCAAGGGATCTAGTGATTAGTCGATTTCAAAGGGGAAGAATACAAGTTTCCGGGATTTGATTAATTATCAAATCGGCAACAAGGTAAGTTTTAGTATACTAATCCTACTAGGATTTGGATTTATGGCCGAATGGCTTTTTGTTAAATTAGTAAGTGATTAATCAAATGTAGGGATTAAGGATCTAAGGGGTAGATCAGATTACGAGATCTCAAGGAATTTGCTAAGCGAATCAGGTGTATACCCCACACTAATTCTTAATAAGTTTTATGGCTATGTCTAATTAAAATATGTGATATTAAGAATAAGAAAGTGGCTAAGGTACCATGTTATGGTACTAAGTACTCAGGTACGTTTCCTACTCCTACTAGGAATATGAAATATGTTATTTGTAACATGAGAATAAGAATGTAAACTTTGGCATATTAATGCATATTACAAAATGGGGCATATGGGTTATTGAAAAGGGAAGTGAATGTGGTGACCTAAGACCATGAACACGGTGACCTAAGACCGTGGTATCTGAATGTGGTGACCTAAGACCACGATGTCTGAATCACGGTGACCTAAGACCACGATATCTGAATGTGGTGACCTAAGACCACAAATGCGGTGACCTAAGACCACGATATGGAGTGTAGCGGAAGGAGGGTCGACTTAGTAGTCCCCACGGTGTGCAGAGTTGAGTACGCGAGTGTGTAGGATGGATGGCTTATTAGGTTTGGGTTTAGGAATGCATCATAATTTGTATGCTATGATATGAATGTGTAATATTTGTTATGCCTGATTCTATTTGGACTTAGTGTTGTGTACACATTGAGTCTGTTGACTCACCCCGTTGTGGGAACATTTTTCAGGTGATGATCAGTAATGGACCGGGACGGTAGGAGCTTAAAGGTGGCCATGCTCAGCAAGGAATTTTATTTGGACATTTTATTTTTATTTAAGTATTTTAAATTATTTGGATTTACTTGATGTAATAAGGCCATAAGGCCATAGTGCACTATTTTATTTCTGTTTTTATTTATTATGTTACGAAATTTTTATTAAGTTAAAGATAAAGTAATTTACTTTAAATGTATTCTATATGTTTTATCACCTAAAATTTAAAAGGGTTTTCATTATAAAACGATTTTGTTTTCTACTCGAGCCTGACCCAAAACAATATTTCTTTCAAAACACACTATTTTCCCAAAGTAACAAAAGAACTTTGAACCGGTTTACTTAAGGAACATACCAGATCCGGTCCAGGCTCGTGGGCCGGGTGTGGGGTGTTTCAAACCGGAACCACACAAAGTAAAACTGAAGGAGCCCCCGGAAGAGCTCATAGCAACAACAAACCACTTCAAAATAGGAGACCAGGTACTGTTAGATAAAGCAGATCCTCGCATCACCACACCAGACCTGAACACAAACAAAGAAATCCCTCTTGAGGTACACAATATTTTCCCATAAGGAACAGTCGAGGTAAACAATCCTATATTCGACACTTTTAAGGTAAACGCTTCTCGACTTAAACTTTATCAAGAAAATAGAACTAAAAGCATGAGGGAAGACATTCAAACTTTTAAACCACCCTGATTTTTACAAAAACGAGGAGAGTCTAGCTTAAGACTATAAACGAGCGCTTCTCGGGAGGCAACCCGAGTACTAACCTATTTAACGTTTACATTTTAATTTTTATTTATTCTGCTTTATTCTTTCCTTTTTAGCACCTAACTTTAAGTTAACCAAAAGTGCATATTTCCAGGTCACACGGCCGTGGCCGTGGTCGTGTGGACCTCAAGAATCTCCGTACTGACAATGGCAGAAGAGGTACAAGTCAGAAAGAATAAAATCTTCGAGTCACGGACTCCAACAACCACCCTACGGACACCGAAAAAATCCCACGGCCGTGCGACGCGGCCGTGGATGACACTGACTTATCACAAACGGGCGTGGCAAATTGACAAATGGGCATGAGAGAAACGAACAAGGCTCACCACGACCATGCGACATGGCCGTATGAATTAACACACCTATGCTACACGGGTGTGGGGATGTACCAGGTTTGGAATTCTATATAAACTAACCCTCCCTCCCACTTCTCAACCACTTCCCATCCCCTTATTCTATACTATTTTTCAAGAATCCTCCCCTTCCATATTTCCCTTCTTTAAACCTCCCCCAATTTCCGATGCCTATAAACTCAATGTCGAAGAAACGGCGGAATCCCAGCATAGTCTCCCTCAGGGAGACCGATCTACATAAATTCATGCCGGATGCTTCATTCGTTCGATAAGCCAAGGGTCTTTGAGACCATTTATCTTTTGTTTCACTTTTATCTTCTCTTTTATTTTCCTTCTCTTTGACTATCTTATGCTTAATTTAGTTTATTTTATTTTAGTTTCTTAGTGTCAGGTTCTAAAGGCTTCTTAGGAATCACGCCACTTCTGCCATTGCCAGCACCTCCACAGCCTTAGAAGTCACACCCACCTCGCGAACCACCAACAAGGCTTCTCAAACCTTTTTATCTGTTAGCCTTAGTTTAATTACATTTTTATTTTATTTCTCTTCATCTTTCTTGTCTTTATTTATATGTTTAGTTTACTTTAAATGTGTCTTAATAACTCCTGGCTAATTCTCTACGAGCTCCCCAATTTCTTCATCTAGCGCAGAGTTTGGTAGCAAAATTCACCCCTATCGACTTCTAACTCCGAGAAACCATCCAAATTCAGGAAGTTTCACTACTCCCTCTCTCTTAAATTGCATATCTATGTTTGTACATTGAGGGCAATGTACATCTTAAGTGTGAGGGGTGAATAGTTATTTCAAGAAAATGCCTAACTTTTTGCATTATTCTCAAATACCTGAATTATGCCTTGTCTTGAAATAAGTTTCTCGTATTATAATTAGAATGAAATTTATGATGATTTATGATTTTTATTGATATGTTCTTGAGTAAGCCATAGTTAATTGTGCATTGATGATTTAAACTTGAAGAATACTAGAGAATTAAGCATGATAAGTCTACTTTTCAGAATTAAAATTTTTGCTAGGTTGTCTACCTAAATCTGAATATTACTTTGAAGTTTGAATTTTACGAGATTAACATCAAATACCCATAATTTTTGTGAGATTTTGAGCCTTATAGAGCATATATCCTTTTTCATGCTCACTTTTTGATTATGAGTGTGTCAACATTGAACTGTTATTCTAGAACTTGCCTCGATTATACAGGTTGAGACCACACCTTTTGTAACACCCCTATCCCGTGTCCGTCGCCGAATTAAGGTTAGGAGCGTTACCAGACAGATCGAAAACATTCATAACATTCCATTCATTCATCATACATACAATGTCCCTTAAATATGGTCAACGAGACCTCAAATACGCTTATAAATCGAGTTGGGACTAAAATGAAACACAAACAGAAATTCTCAGAAATTTAAAATTTTTCCTAAGTTCCAGGGGTCGCACGCCCGTGTAAGCAGTCCGTGTGCTGCCATGGCTTCAAGACACCCCCGTGTGTCCTCCCCGTGGACCTATACTGACTTGGTCCCCACGGCCACCAGGCACGCCCGTGCGCTCAGGCCGTGTACTCTTACGCAATATACTGACTTCCCCACCACGGCCACCAAGCACGCCGTGTGCCAAATTGCCACCCAGAAGGGTCATACCTACAATCAACATATATCATCCCATTTCTTCCACGTAGAACCACCAAATTATACCAAATAGCCATCCAAATCATGCATATTTGACAACTAAGGAAATCACACAACAATACATCCAATATCCATTCTATCTATACATTCAAAACCAATTCCAAACATATCAATTTGCATTACTAAATCACAATTATGCCCAAGCACCATTCATCTATATACTTACCATATCATAACCATTTCATATATCAACTAATCATACCAAAACAACTTCACATATCACAATCTTTTAAGCATATTACCAAAACATAACTAGCCAAACCACATGGCTAAGTTCACATAACAACTCATATCAAGGACTAGCCTATACATGCCATATCTAGCCATATACATTTTCAAAGTGTACCAAAATGATTTTAGTAGTGTGATGACGATCCTTGACGGTCCCGAGCCTTCTGTAGCTTTGACGACCTATAAAACAGAGAAAACACACACAAAGTAAGCTTTCCAAAAGCTTAGTAAGTTAAATACAAATAAACTTAATATTTAAGCATTCAAGACATATAATCAATATGAAATCACTAATAGCTCAATTGCATAGCCATAATTCTTCTTGGCACTTTTATTTAACCATTCATCATACAAACTTGCCTATCACTTGCCTATCATTATAAACTTGTTAGATCATAGCTTATCCATTCTTGTACCACATTTACATATAACTTAGTCATGCATAGCTTCACATATTATCTCATCATTTCAATGCACATATTTATCATAGTAAGATCATATAGAAACTTACCTTTCATTCATACATAGTGTATCTTTTAAACGCACCTGAAACAAATATACAATTCACATAATCGTTTGTTTCTTGGACTTATCTGTTGAACTATTCGAAATCTAATAGAATACTCAGAACGCTCAGAATAGTCGTACAATGCCAACGTCCCAGACGTGGTCTTACATGTAGTCAGATGTCGATGCCACTGTCCCAGATAGGGTCTTACACGTAACCGGATATTGATGCCACTGTCCTTGACAGGGTCTTACACGAAATCGGATATTGATGCCACTGTCCTAGATAGGGTCTTACACGTAATCGGATATTGATGCCAATGTCCTAGATAGGGTCTTACACAAAATCGGATATTGATGCCACTGTCCTAGACAGGGTCTTACACGAAATTAGATATTGATGCCACTGTCTTAGACAGGGTCTTACACGTAATCGGATATTGATGCCACTGTCCTAGACAGGGTCTTACACGTAATCGGATATTGATGCCACTGTCCTAGACAGGATCTTACACGTAGTCAGATATTGATGCCACTATCCTAGACAGGGTCTTACACAAAATCAGATATTGATGCCACTGTCCTAGACAGGGTCTTACACAATAAAATAGAACAGATACCTATGTCATAACATAGTTAATCCTATTTATCTCTAGAATCATACGAAACTTTTCGGACATTGTCACTATGTCGATCTTATTTCAAAATTCATATACACATCATCTCATAAACATTCATCATTGTCAATAATCACATGAACATGCATATTTCAATACAAACACCTTTATTGGCATAATGACTTACCTCGAATTCGATTTATCGGAATGGAAACATCTACTCGGTTACTTTTGCTTTCCCGCGATCTAAGTCTGTTTTCCTCGATTCTTGATCTAAACATATTCAGAATTAACTATTTTATTCACTAACTCATTTAATTCAATCCAAGGACGCACATTTTGGGCTATTTGCAATTTAACCCTCACATTTGCACAATTTAACAATTTAGTCCATTTTTCTCAAAACATCAAATTCACAAAATCCACACATACATATACTTAGCCGAATACATATACATATCACACAAGTTCCTATTTTCCATCAAATTAACAATTTAGTCCCTCAATTTTCTATTTTCATAATTTAGCCCTATTTAGCTAAATTTATCAAAACATCAAGAACAAAACATGTTCATCAAGCTTAAATCTTTCATATAAAAACATAAAACATCACAAAACTCAACATATCAACAATGATATCTCACACAAACATCATCAATTCATCAAATTGAGACATGGGTTTTGTAGCTCTCAAAGCAACGATTACGAAAACATACAAATTATCGAAAACGGATCAAAAACTAACTTTGAATTTTAAGCTTGAAACCAACCGAACACTTAAGCTTTTATTCTTTCTTTTTGTTTTCGGCAATGAGGTGATGAAAATGATGAGAATGGCTTCCTTTTTATTTTCATTATAATAATATAACATAATATTATTAATAAACTATTAAAGTAAGTATAATAAACATATAATATATATACATATCATTACTCATTGTCGTCCACCATCAATAAAATTGGCTTATTTGCCATATAAGTCCTCACATTTATAAAGCCACAACACATAAGTGCTTTAGCAAATAGTAAGCAACTTTCACATTTAATGCAATTCAATCCTTTTGTCAAATTAAACACACAAAAAGTCAAATTAGCTCATGGGAATTTACTAAATGCTTAGTCACATATCAACGGCACAGAAAATAATATTAAAATATTATATGGACTCAGATTTGTGGTCCCAAAACCACTGTTCCGACTAGGGTAAAAATTAGACTGTTACAATTCTCCCCCCTTTAGGGATTTTCGTCCCCGAAAATCTTACCGTTAAATAGAGTCGGATATTGTTGTCTCACTGAATCTTCAAGCTCCCATGTAGCCTCTTCAATTCCATGTCAATTCCACAGTACTTTTACTATCGAAATTCTCTTGTTTCTTCACTCTTTCACTTCACGAGCTAAGATACGGATCGGTTCCTCTTCATATGTCATATATGATCGGATTTCAATTTCAGATGGGGCAATCACATGTGACGGATCAGACCGATATCTACGAAGCATTGAAACATGAAATACGTTGTGTATCTTTTCTAGCTTAGAGGCAACTTTAATCTATAGCAACAGACTCGACACGTTCAATGATCTCGTACGGCCCGATGAACCTTGGAGTTAATTTGCCTTTATGTCCGAATCGAAGCACTTTCTTCCACGGATACACTTTCAGGAATTCTTTGTCACCGATTTCAAATTCTATATCTTTTCGTTTGAAGTCTGCATAAGACTTTTGACAATCAGATGTTGCTTTCAAATAATCTCGGATCTCTATCTGACACAATGGATAGTGGCATTCCGTGCAATCTCACTATCTCAAAAATATAAAGCTTAGCTAATCTGTCAAGTGAATAGTCAGATCTTACCGGAATAAAATGGGCAGATTTCGTCAATCGATCAAATATGATCGAAATCGCATCTTTCTTTCTTGGAGTTTGAGGCAAACCAGAAACAAAGTCCATTCTCGAAATCGCATCACATTTCCACTCAGGAATCAGAATCAGTTGTAGCAAACCAGACAAAATTTGATGTTCAGCTATCACTTGTTGACAGACTAAACATTTTAACACAAAGTTAGATATGTCTCATTTCCTTCCAGACCACCAACAATGTTACCTCCGATTATAATACAGTAGTTCCTTTTTAACTGATCAAATAAGTCATCAATTCTGGGCAACAAATATTTATTCTTTATTGTCACCTTATTCAACTGATGATAACTGATGCATATTGTCATCGTGCCATCTTTCTTTTTCACAAACAAGACAGGAGCACCCCAAGACGAAAAGCTCGGTCTAGCAACCCTCTATCAGTCAATTCTTGCAATTGTGACTTTAATTCTTTCAACTTTGTTGGTGCCATACTATACAAAGCTATCGAAATAGTTGTAGTACCAAGCAATAACTCAATACTAAATTCAATTTTACGTTTCGAAGGCAAGCCCGACAATTCTTAGGAGAATATGTCAGTGAACTCACAAACAACTGGCACTGATTAAATTTTCTTTTCATACACTTTTGAATCTATCACATAAGCAAAATATGCTTCATATCCTATTTTCACATAGCTCTGAATTTTCAACACTGATATCATGGCAAACAATCGATTCAAATTATTAGATTCAACCCGTGCAATTTCATCATTCGGTCATCTCAAATCAATAGTCTTTCATTTTTAGTTTAAATTAGCATCACGCAATGTTAACCGGTCCGTACTTAGAATGATATCGAACTCATCAAATGGCAAAAACATCAGATCAGCAGGGAAACAGATATCTCGAAATATTAACGGACTATTCTTGCATACTTTGTCAACTAGGATACTTTTACCCAAAGGGTTCGATAGTTTTAGAACAATCTCAGTAGACTCTACAGGTAAAGTCTTACTAAATACTAAATTCATGCATATATATATACGAATGAATAGAACCAAGGTTTATCAATACAATCACAAAAGTATCATAAAGAGTAAACATACCCGTAATATTATCTGAAGATGAGGTTTCCTCACAAGCTCGAGTAGCATACGCTCTAATTGTCTCTCTAAATTCAGATTTTGCAACAGTATCCCTCGTAGAACTCTGACTATTACAAACATTTCTTGTATTTCGGGAAGGTCTATCTCTCTCTAGGGCGTTATCTAATCTCGTATCCTGAGTAGTCTCTTATTGAACAGACTCTAGACAGCTTCGAATAAAATGATCTAACAATCCACATCTGAAGCAAGCTTGATTATTCAATCTACAATTCCCCGAATGTTTTTTACCACAGCGCTTACACTTGAGTCGCTCGGATCTGACATTTTCAACACTCGCCATCTTTGGGCAATCTCGAATGAAGTGATTTCGTGATCCACATTTATAACAAACTCTATTTTTATACTTGCCCCAACATTTTCCCATATATCATTTTCCACATTGTCTGCATTTAGGTTTGTTGCTTTACTTCCATCATTTGATTCAATTTGAGCTTGAGTTTTCAGACTAACATTTGGTCCCACACGATCTCTACTCGTATGTCTGATTGAAACATTTAATCTATTGCTTGCATCTCTATATTTCTTCGTCAAAGGTTGAGTAAAATCACTCATCAATTTTTTTCTTTTATTACAAGCTTCAGAATCGACTTTCTAGGTATTATCATCATTAGTAGCCCCGAACTCTCCGGCCTCATACTTACGAATTTTGTCAACTGGAGGTATGTTCATCAGATTCAGATTCATAGTCTAAAGCATAGCAGATGTCTGAGGAAGATTAACCGGAGGCGGAGGTTGCAAAACAGTCTGGTTATTTCTCACAAATTGAGTGAACCACTCACTCATCATCTGGAAGAAAGCTTGTTTAGCTTCTCCCTCTTGACCGCTTGTAGTCGGTCTTGAATCAAAGGGCAATGTCCCTTGTGCGGGAGCAGATGCATTACTTTTTACGTTGTCATCTACGGCTCTTTCGGGGTCTATTACTATACGAAAATCACATTTTATACGTCAAGATTCATCACACTATCACATTTCAGACATATGGCATGTATGGCTAGACTCTGACACGCTACGTTAGTCTGAGAATTGGCTAAACAATAGCTCTGATACCAACCAAATGTAACACCTCTATCCCGTGTCCGTCGCCGGATTAAGGTTAGGAGCGTTACCAGACAGATCAAAAACATTCATAACATTTCATTCATTCATCATACATACAATGTCCCTTAAATATGGTGAACGAGACCTCAAATACGCTTATAAATCGAGTCGGGACTGAAATGAATCACATACAAAAATTCTCAGAAATTTAAAACTTTTTCTAAGTTTTAGGGGTCGCACGCTCGTGTAAGCAGTCCGTGTGCTTCCTACGGCTTTAAGACACCCCCGTGTGTCCTCCCCGTGGACCTATACTGACTTGGTCCCCACAGCCACCAGGCACGCCCGTGTGCTCAGCCCGTGTACTCTTAGGCCACATACTGACTTCCCCATCAGGGCCACCAAGCACGCCCGTGTGCCATGGCCGTGTACTTTTAGCTAGCTACTGACTTGTACACCACAGTTAGTTGACACCCCCGTGTTGAGGCCGTGTACTACTATACTACATCCTGTTATACCCCCACGGTCATTAGGCACGCCCGTGCGCCTCGACCGTGTGACATTATAGGCCATTTACAAGGCCAAATTGCCACCCAGAAGGGTCATACCTACAATCAACATACATCATCCCATTTCATCCACATATAACCACCAAATTATACCAAATAGCCATCCAAATCATGCATATTTGACAACTAAGGAAATCACACAACAATACATCCAATATCCATTCTATCTATACATTCAAAACCAATTCCAAACATACCAATTTGCATTACTAAATCACAGTTATGCCCAAGCACCATTCATCTATATACTTACCATATCATAACCATTCCATATATCAACTAATCATACCAAAACAACTTCACATATTACAATCTTTTAAGCATATTACCAAAACATAACTAGCCAAATCACATGGCTAAGTTCACATAACAACTCATATCAAGGACTAGCCTATATGTAACGACCCGAATTTGGGCCTAGTAGGATTGGGCCCATTGGGCCTTCGGTGTAGGAGTGTTTAAAATTTTTGAGAAACAAGAGAACGAAATTATTTCAAGTTGGACTTATTAGTAAGTGATTTTAGAAAGATATGAGGTTTCTAGGAAGTTCCGGGTTCAAGTTAGGCTATAGGCAGATTTTTGTGTTTAAGCATTTTAAGGGGAAAAGGTATGTGGCATCGAGACTTAAGGAAATAAGTGTGCATTTTGCTAGCACAAGGAGTCTATTGGTAAAGGAAGAAAGTGGCGTGTGGAGTGTACTAATGGTCTAAGGTTCGAATCCCACCTAGTCCAAGTATTTTGGTTTAAATTTTTGTACTAATAAGGTAAGTGTTGGCCATGGATTTAATATGGTAAGGAAGACTTTTTAATTTTGGAAAGATGACTAAGGAATATGGTAAGGAGGAAGATAAAGGAAAAAGAAGGAAAGAATCAAAAGAAAAAGGCAAGAGAAGGGAACATGTTAGCTTATTATGTGGGTGATGTTTTGGAAAGAATATTTTGGGGTCAACACTCATCTTTTGGTAAAGATGATACATGGTTTTGGTAGGGGGGAGCCGAATTTCTTTAGCTCTCCCTTTTATTTTCACATTTTTGGGTCACTTTTTCTTTACCTAATATTTTGTTTCTTTTGGTTACATTTCCTCTTTGCCGAAATTCCCTCTTCTTCTATAGTGTTCCTTCTACTCATCTTTTCTCTCTTTTCATCCAATTCTAGCCAGTACAACTTAAGCCGTGTGTTGTAAATTTCTTCTTGGCCGAAACCCCTACTTCTTTTCCCTCCTAATCTTCAAGTGGTTGATTCCATTCTTCTCATCTTTTGGTTTCCATTGCGGTGTGTCCCAAAACCGAATGGTGGTTCTTACGTTTTGCTGTTGTGCAGAATCTTTTCTTCATTTCTTCTTTTCTCTGAGTTAAGTTAAGCCGAAACACTCTTTTACTGATTCTTTTGATAATCAAAGGGTGAGGATCGTTAACATCAGTTGCAGTAAAGGAACGTGTGGTGGCAGTCAGAAGGCGGGGTTGAATATTGGGACTCCGTAGAGGGAGATCATGTAGTGGTAAGTGATTAAAGTGTAAGTAATACATTGGGTATGAAATCTTTTGGAAATTCGAGGCTAACTTTTGGTTGGTATTGGTCTAGGGTCAACGAAGAGTGGTTCTTTAGGAAACCCAAATCAGGTGTGTAATCCCGTACCCTTCCGCATACATGTTTGAAATGGTGTGTAATCTCATAACTCTTGAATGATTCAGTCGAAAGACCGAAAGGCCAGAAACCGACATCTGTGACCACTCGGGCGTGTGTATGTTTGTAGTAGTAACCATATTTTGCAATGAAACAGTTTGGTCAGCAGCAGTGATGTGATTTTGAAAAATCACAAAAAATAGGAGAAAGGGAATTAGAAAGTGAATAAGATATCATATTAAAGCTTACTGTGTCTATTTTTATATGAAAGAAATAGAGGAGGAAGAGGAATTTTTGATTGACTTCGTGGTTCCCTGTTCTATCTTGGAAAAATAGTTTAAAATTGTACAAAGTGAATTATGAGTTATAAATTATATGTATAGATTTCTTAGTAAGCCTATTTTCAATAGAAACAAGTGGGAGCAACTGTATAGTGAGATATTTGAGTTTAGGGTAAGAGAGGTCAGAATCGTTGGACAGTGAAACAAGGGAAACTTTAACGAATAAGCTGTACTAAATGGATAAGCCAAAAATTTTGGAAAAATTGTAGTAAGAAGATATATGAGTCTACTTTCAAGGAAAATTAACAGATTTAAATTTTGAGTTTCCTAACACGAGCTATAGTCAATTTAGTTAGTATGACGCAAATAGACAGTTTCAATTTTTTTGCCCCACGTTAGTAGTTAGTCTAGGTTGTGAAATTACCAAAATACCCTTGGAGGGCAAATTACCGAAATACCCCTGGGCTGCGAGATTACCAAATTATCCTTAGTGGGTAAAATTACCGAATTACAAAAATGCCCCTATGGGCCAATTTACTAAAATGCCCCTATGGGTCGAATTGCTAGAATGCTTTAGTGGACTGTATTGCAAAGTTCTATAATTGGCCGATCTACCGTAATAAATCACTGGATTAATGATTGTTGTTTATATTTGTGGATATTATGCTTTATTATGTATGATGCATTTACATAATTTGCATGGGATGGGAAAAATGTTGAAGAGAAGTGTAGCCCAGTGGCATTGCCACAAAAATGTTTGTTATTATGTTTCGTTATGATTCCGGTGGCTTGGCCACAATTAAAAATATATTATAAATGGCATTTTGCCTGCGAATTAAATGGCATATTTCCTGCGATTGGTGTGATTGGCGGGGTGGGTTGACTTGATCCCCACCGGTGTGATTGGATGGTACGGGGGTGTGCTGGTTGGATGGGTTGGGTTGCAAACTTTTATTTCATTTATACATTGTTATGTAAATGGGCTTAGGCCCAAGATGATGCTATGTGGATTCAGGCCCAGTCGATGACGGTAAGGGGATTATACACTGAATTCTTATAACTGTCTCCCCCTTTTTCTTAACCCTTGTAGGTAATGCTCAGTGATGTAGACTTGGGCCATAGATGACTCGGTGGAGGCCATACTTCAGCAATGGTGTTTTTTGAACTTTAGATTTCTATTTCCGTTTACTTTATTACTTTTACTATTTTGGGTTTTTAAGTTGTAATAAGGCCTCCGGACTATTTTTATTTTGCTTTATGTTTGGGATGCTTTTATTATTTTTCTTAAATTGTTTAAAAGGGAATTATCTTAAAATATAAATAACGGTTTCCAAAATTGATTAATGAATGGATTTTATAGCAAACTTTTACAAATAATTTAACTCGAATTCTCTTTCAAATTTTCAACGTCATTTTCAAAAGTCATGGTTTTAAAGTTCACGACCTCGATTTTTGACTCATCAATCAATCTTTCAAAAATATCTGTATTTTATCAAATATCTACATTTAAAAACTTGTTTACTTAAACACAACCTAGTAACGCCTATTTTAGTAAAAATCACATGATGTTTTACGTTTTCTTCATGTGACATGTCAGATCCGGTCATACCGCATGGGCCTGGTTTAGGGTGTTACACTATACATGCCATATCTAGCCATATATATTTTCAAAGTGTACCAAAATGATTTTAGTAGTGTGATGATGATCCTTGACGGTCCCGAGCCTTCAGTAGCTTTGACGACCTATAAAATAGAGAAAACATACACAGAGAGTAGATCTAGCATAATTATTTGTTCCTAATTATGTGTTCTTAATTCTTGTGTTGATATTTCTGGGATATTAATTCAAGTATGATGTGCTTAGGTGGAGGAGCAAAAGTCCTTGCCTAAGAGTAAATCTAGCATAATTAAACGGAGTTGATCGCACGCCTAGAGATAGGGTGACGAGATTTTGCTAGATTAGGGTGAAACCTAATATGGGAGTCCATAGATCGAGTTAATGCAATTCTAGGGGTTTTAATTAGAAAGAGATTTCAATTAATCAACCTAGGGTTAGACGTTATTCGCCTCGAGAGAGGGTTTAATATAAATTAGGGAATCTTACGGATAAAGTCAAGTGAATACATCGTCTGGTTTAGTGTTAGATAACAAGTGAAGTCTAGGTGGATTCTTCCGAAGGGTATCGTCTTAATCAATTGAGTTTTTCCAATAGTATTTCCCCAATTCATTCTTTTTGTCTTTGCGTCTTTAGCTTATTAGTTAATTAAAATTAGATTAAACAACAACTTCACTTATTTTAGGCTAGATAATAAAAAGAAAGTTAGTATTAGTACTTTTAGTTCCTTTGGGTTCGACATTCCGGTCTTGCCTAAGCTATACTACTGTTCGATAGGTGCACTTGCCTTAGGTCGTTGTCAAAGTTAGTTTCCAGGTTCGATCATTCTCATTTATAGATTTAAAACTCAGAAAAAAAAAACGATCAATACCTAAAGGGACTAGAATCTTGGAAACTAATGCTTATGGACCCAAAAGAAATAGGGTACCAAAAACAAAAATTTAATTCTATATTTGTAGGAAAATGTGCATTTCTTCAAGGAGAACATCACTAACTGTAACATCCTGAATTTTTGGGCTTATTCGTTTAATGGGTGAATATGTGTAATGTGTTAATTTAAGTGTTAGGGGTCCAAATTGGGCTCAAGATTAGGCTAAGGCCTCGATTAAATTATTAGATTGGGCATTAAAGAATTAAAAGGTGGTAATTATGTTTAAAATGCCAAACATGGGCTTGTGGCCCAACAATAAGTGGCACTAAAGGGAATTAGAAGTGACGCCACACACAAGGGATTTAGGGGCCCAAAATTTAAGTTAAATGAAGCCCAAATCTTTTAATTTAAGTTAGTTAAATTTCGGTAATTAGGTTTAATGAGGTGTACGGCTACAAGGCTTAAAAATAGGAGATTTATATGGATTTAATAATTGATAATTTAAGAGATAAAAAGGAGAAAAGATAGGAGCCTATCTACAAGGCAAGTGATGGTCGAATATCCATCACCTAAAGGAGTGTAAAATTCGGCTACTGTATGGCAAAGAGGGTGCCAAATTTCCCCTCTCTTTTAGCTTGAATTTTAAGGGCGTTTTTGGTGTTTAGCATTAGGTGCCGAAATATCTATAAATAGGGGGGATAGCTCCTTGATTTTTGCATTTAAAAACCCTAATTCTCTTATTCTTTGTGCCGAAAATTCCTAGCATCTTCCTCTCCAATTTCTCTTCTTCATTTTCTTCAAAAGTCGAAACCTTTTCTCCATTCTTCTTTCTCTTGTGCCGATTTCTCTAAAAAAAAGAAATCTCTATAGTTTTTCTTTATTCATCCTATTTGTGAGTTAAATCTATTCTTTCAGCATTTAAAACTTCCTTTCGCATTGCCGAATCCTCTCCCTAGTGCTAGCCGAACCTCTTGTGCTAAGGTAAGTGTCGATTTTTGATTAGTTCTCATGATCTATTCCCGATTTTTGAAAGGCAAAAAGTCGAAAAGCTAATAGTTTAACGGTTCTATGTTGGGCGACAATTCGAGATTTGAAGGAAGCTTGGTCAACTAGATCTAGAAGTCGAAAATAGCTAGTCTCCAATTTCAGGATTTTTAAGGTAAGAAGATTTTCCTAGATTTTTACTAGATTCGTTCATTATATGCAAGATCTTATCCTTATGATGAGGATTAACGATCAAATATTGTAATAGTAGTTCTGATAAGGACTTGTGATGGAATTAAATATGGATCAGGTAAAGGAAAGAATCCCTAAGTTTAAGAAACGAGCAGTATCTGCCGTTCGAGATTGGCCACTTGGTTGTGGACCGGCTTCTGAACAACACCTTAGACAGATAGCAGTTGTGTCGACTAAGGATAGCGTCGATATAGAAAGCATTGTTTTATCAGTAATCAGGTGTGTAGATCTCTACCACACTCTTTAACTGTGTCTTATGAGTTATGGGCTAAAAAGCCAGAAAGTGGCTATGTAGACAGTCAAATAAGACCCTAAAAGGATTAGGCAAGGATGCCAGGTATGTAATCATAGAAATCTCTATGTGTATTGATATATATATATATATATGAAAGCCTGTATGATGTTTCCTTTATGTGTGTATGCATGGGGTGGGATTCTGATATGATGAAGGGGAAGAAGGTCGTATAGTGATCGGTGGCTTTGCCACATAGGTCACATAGTGATCGGTCTTTATGACATGCAGCTCAGCTGTCGAAATGCTACGATGTATTATTAAGGTCGCATGGTGATCGGTGGATTTGCCACATAGGTCACACAGTGATCGGTCTTTATAACAGGCAGCTTAGCTGTCGAAATGCTACGATGTATTATTAAGGTCGCATGGCGATCGGTGGCTTTGCCACATAGGTCACACAGTGATCGGTCTTTAAGACAGGCAGCACAGCTGTCGTTATGGTGTATAGCGGATAGAGGGTTGATTGTAGAAATCCCCAAGGTGTGTTGGTTGGTACGGGTTGGTGTGTAGAGGATGGACTTTTAGGATGGGTTGGGCCATTCATTATTTATTATGTTGTATGTAATTATGATTGTTGCCTTTATGTTTGGGCCAGGGCTCATAATGTGTTTGTGAGCCCAAGCCTTTTATGTGTTTTCGGGATTTGCACACTGAGTCTTGGTGACTCACCCTATTATTTTTCCTAACTTTGCAGATGAGCAGTAGATCGTGGATATGGGAGCCGAGACGGACTCGATGGGCCATCAAATTTTATTTCTACAAATTATTTTCGGGCATTCTTTAAGTTTATTTTATTTTTATTTGGGAATAATTATGTAATAAGGCCCCTAGTTTTTATTCAACTAAGTAGTTTTCAATGTTATGCAACATATGAATATACCACAAGGTTTATTTACATTTATTAATAAAAATACAAAGAGGTTTATTTTCAAAGAGTCTCTCCTTTATTCAAATTTAATTAATTTAACTTGTGTTTCCAAAATGCGATAAAGTGGTATGGGTTCGATAACATGCCGGATCTGGTCGAAACGCATGGGCTGGGTTTGGGGTGTTACATTTTGGTATCAGAGCCCAGTTCAAAACTCGGGCTGTGAAATGGGTCTAGTTGTGTTTTGAAAAAAATGTTTTAGATGAAGATATGGCCTTCGAGTCTACCGGCACCCGATCCACCCAGGTAAGTATTCTGAACTCCTGATTGTGATATAAATGTGGGCTTAATGGGCTTTATGGGACGTAGACTATCTAGATTAGAACTTGATGGACTCTAGGCTTAGACAAACAACTCTTCAATTCCATAAGACTTAATTTCACTAAACAAAACCTGTAAACGAGTTGTAAGACTAAGGTGTGGCAAGAGGCATATGCATGTCTAGGAGTAGATCCGGAAGAGCTTGGTATTTAAGCAGTCCAAGTGACTCACCTCCTCTTCGCTGGAATCTTACCTGGTGCATAGTGACTGTTCACTTTAGCCATGACAGGGTGTGGCAATAGGCATACGCATGTCTAGGAGTGGATTCAGGGAGAGCTTGGTATTTAAGCAGTCTTAGTGACTTACCTCCTATTCGCTGGAATCTTACCTGGTGCGTAGTGACTATTCACTCTAGCTATAAGGACTTGTTCATGGGCTAAACCCATAATTAAAACCCAAAAGGGACCAACCACCCTATTTGAAAAAAATCCCCAAGTGTTGTAAAATTTTCAAAATACTTTTGATTTGTGAAAATTTCCAATCAACCCTGAATTTATAAACATTTGTGTTTTAAAAATTTACCCGAAAACCTCATATTTACAAGAATAACCTGGTTTATGAAACTAGATTTTCTAAGAGTACCCCTGCTTAAAAAAAAAACAACAACATCATCAAAACATCCCTGGTTTGTAAATTACCAAACTACATTTTTTGCAAAATGACCAAAATACCCCTGGTTTGTAAAATTACCAAATTACCTCTGGATTTGAAAATTATCGAAATACCCCCGGATTTCAAAATTACCGAAATACCGCCAGATTCCAAAATTACCGAAATACCCCCAGATTGTAAAATTACCAAAATACCCTTATTTCACAAAATCACTAAGGAACCCTATTTTGGAAAATTACAAAAAAACCCTATAGGATAAATTACGAAAGTACCTCTGGGTAGTGAAACAACGAAAACACCCTTATGTGATGAATGTAAGTTCATGGATGTTATTTGTATATTGATGATTGAATGTATGTGGTTCCTGGAACTAGGAGACAAACTTGAGACTGAAACCTGTAGATGTAATCTCGAATTCGAAAGAACTACTCTTAAACTACTGTTCATAAGATTGTTCGTGGGTAATCAATGAAAGAAATTAATAATTCATAAAATTTCTAATCAGATAAACGTGAATCGGTAGAATGAGTACAAGGGGACGAGGACACTCAAGATGCGAATACCGGTGCGTACTCTACCATAGTATTCTAAGTGTTTCCTTTGGCTTTAGAATTAGAGTGCGCAGCGAAAGCATAGTGGTGAGACTTGGGTAGTACGATTAATAGTTAGTTGGAAATTTCGAGGACGAAATTTCTTTAAGGGGGTAGAACTGTAACATCCTGAATTTTTGGGCTTATCCGTTTAATGGGTGAATATGTGTAATGTGTTAATTTAAGTGTTAGGGGTCCAAATTGGGCTCAAGATTAGGCTAAGGCCTTGATTAAATTATTAGATTGGGCATTAAAGAATTAAAAGGTGGTAATTATGTTTAAAATGCCAAACATGGGCTTGTGGCCCAACAATTATGTTTATTGTAGAAATCCCCAAGGTGTGTTGGTTGGTACGGGTTGGTGTGTAGAGGATAGACTTTTAGGATGGGTTGGGCCATTCATTATTTATTATGTTGTATGTAATTATAATGGTTGCTTTTATGTTTGGGCCTGGGCTCATAATGTGTTTGTGAGCCCAAGCCTTTTATGTGTTTTCGGGATTTGCACACTGAGTCTTGGTGACTCACCCTATTATTTTTCCTAACTTTGCAGATGAGCAGTAGATCGTGGATATGGGAGTCGAGACAGACTCGAGGGGCCATCAAATTTTATTTCTACAAATTATTTTCGGGATTTCTTTATGTTTATTTTATTTTTATTTGGCAATATTTATGTCATAAGCCCTCTAGTTTTTATTCAACTAAGTAGTTTTCAATGTTATGCAACATATAAATATACCACAAGGTTTATTTACATTTATTAATAAAAATACAAAGAGGTTTATTTTCAAAGAGTCTCTCCTTTATTCAAATTTAATTAATTTAACTTGTGTTTTCAAAATGCGATAAAGTGGTATATGTTCGATAACATGCCGGATCTGGTCGAAACGCATGGGCCGGGTTTGGGGTGTTACACTAATGCAAATTGTATGTGATTGCACCTTAATATTTACTTGGTATGTTAGTTCACTTGTTCCTTATTTTTAATATCTACCTTTGGACTAACCACTTTCTTTTCCTCTTAAGCTTTATTTGATTGTTTTTTGTATAACAAATAGGGGGAGAAGAGAAAGGTAAATATATTGGTTGATTGATTATGATTAATTGATTTTATGCCAAATTTAGTGACCATGTTTTCAAAGTAAAATGAATGTCAAATTTGCTCTTATGTCAGTTTTTTTAAGCCTTAAATTGAAAATGACTTTTCTTAAGGGGGAGCAATTTATTCAAAAATAAATTTACCAAATGTTCTGTTATAACAAAAAGGGGCAGATTTTTATACTTAGCTTTATTTGATAATATGTTTTGATATAACAAATTAAAATAATTTTGAATAAAAGTTAAAGTTGAACAAAATTAGTGAAATGATAAAATCAAATAAAAATAGTTTCGATTGAGCTAAACGTTTTCAATCATGTTAAAAGAGTTTTAAAACAAGTTAGTATTGCTTCAAGCTAAAAAGTATCGGTAGTTTTCAAAATATGGATACCTATTCTAAAATCGATACCAAATTGACAATTTATTTTCAATCAATTACAAAAACTATCTATACCTTTTTAAAAAGTATCGGTACTTTTTAATAGGTATCGATAAATTGTCTTTGTATCGTTGTAAACTAACTTTAATGGTCACTAAATCAGACATTAAATGCAAATAGTATCGATACTCGTAGAAAAAGTATCGATACCTTTTGTTGTAGATAAATTTAATGATCTGGTATTTTCATCCCCAAAGGCTTTATTCATGTTTCCAACAACCACAACGGTTGGAAATGAATCAGAAGGTATAAATTCCTGTCGGACCGCCGGTACACCCCGTGGCGTAGCGGAAAAAATATTTCAGTGATCATCAACCACGGATCCGTGTACGAGGAACGAATCGGGTTGGAATAGGGTTGAAAATATACCTTCTTTACTGAAAACGTTGAAAGGATGTTGTTGATTTGATGTCGGTTCCAAGCCACAATGAAATGTCCCGGCCTCTACGTAGCCCACCCAATCAAAAATGAACAACCACTTTATCAAGGTGGGAATTAACCCAAAATTGGTATGGCCTATCCGTGAATACCATAACCCCAAACCGATCTGGACTGTGAGGTCGGAAAATAAGTAGTCCTTGTTGACTCGTTATTCTAGTGGACGTATCAAAAGATCCTGCTAGGATATCAACTAGTTGATTGACGATGAACCCAAAATGATAGTAGATGAAGATTACTTAAGCAAGATAATCACCCATAGTTAGATTTGATTAATTGTACTTTTCAATTTCTCGATGTAACACCCCTAACCCGTATCCATCGCCGGAATAGGGTTTCAGAGTGTTACCAGAACATTCAGAATATTTACCGATTAATTCAGGCAAGTTACTATTTATTCACCGGAGTCATTCATAATGTCCCTTAAATGGACCCTTGAGGCCCAATATGAGCATTAGAATCAAGTCGGGACTAAATTGGGAACTTAGGGAATTTTTCGTGAAATTCTAAAATTTTCTAAGGTGCGGGGCTTACATGCCCGAGTGGTCCAAGGGAAACACCCGTGTGACCCTGGGACACGCCTGTGCTGCAGGCCATGTTCAAAACTAGGTAGCTCTCTGGCTTCTGCCACATAACCATGCCACACGCCCTTGTGCTAGGCCGTGTGGCTAATTAATTTAATTTGAATTAGGTGTAGGTTTCACATGGCCAAGACACATGCTCGTGTTTAAGGACACACTCCCGTGTGCTCAATTCTGAGCATTCTGTTTCTCAAAATTTATGGTGCATGGGACAAACGGCCTAACTACACGCCCATGTACCCGGTCATGTGGAAAAAATAAAGCCATTCCTAGCTTCGTTTCTCGAAGCAATCATTGCCATAATCCTACACCATATCTTGCATTTATAGCCCAACCAATCCAAGCATTTTATTCAAGTTAATTCTATCATTTAACATGATATATCATCACATACAATTACTAACCATTTCAAGCATTTTAATCAAGCATATTCCATCCATCATCATGGCATATCTTTTCATGCATACATGTTTGCAATCTTATCTCGGTTATGTTCTCATGTTAGACATGATTTGATCAACTACTTAACATATATGTAGCTAACATAATATGACATTACAAGTACATCAAAACAATCATTACTAGCCATTCCAATAGCTAGTAAACAAGCATCATTTATGTTTACATGCCAATATGGCAAACATATCCTACACATGCCATTACATCTGTAATTGAATTACCATACTATACCAACATGGCCGATGGATAGTGTGAGTGATCTCCGCCAAGCGTCCAATCCAACGAGCTTCTGATTTACTCTAAAATAAGGGAAAATAAAACGAGGCAAGCGTTTTATGCTTAGTAAGTTCGTATAACATGGTATTTAACTTACCATTCATTCTATTTTGAGGTAACTATGTAAAGCACATTCATTCAATTTGACCTCAAGCCCTACACATATCCTCATTGCCCTTTTTAGTCACTTATACCATGATAACTTCGATAACATGTATGAGCTCAATAACAATCAAGTTTCCATGCACATATTCTTTCCACAACATGTATTTATTCAACATGCATAATTCATCTCATTATTACAAGTATACTTTCATAATGGTTCACTTCAAGTTCAAATCATTCCATATCAGAACTTTTGTAACATCTCGAAATTGGGCCTAGAAGAATTGGACCCAATTGGCCTTGGGCATAAGAGTGTTTAAAATTTTTGAGAATATGAGAATGACGTTATTGCAAATTGGACTTATTAGTTAAGTGAATTTGGAAGGTTACGGGGTTTCTATGGAGTCTCGGGTTCAAGTTAGGCTATAGATAAATTTTTGTGTTTAAGCATTTTAAGGAGGGAAGGTAAGTGGCATCAAAACTTAAGGAAATAAGGGTGTATTTTGATAGCACAAGGAGTCTATTGGTAAAGGTGGAAAGTGGCGTGTGGAGTGTACTAATGGTCTGAGGTTCAAATCCCACCTAGTGCAAATAGTTTGGATTAAATTTTTGTGCTATATGGTAAGTCTCGGCCAAGGCTTAAATAAGGTAAGTAAGACTTTTTAATTATGGAAAGATGGCTAAAGAAATATGGTATAGAGGAAAACAAGGGAAGATGAAGGAAAGAATCAAAAGAAAAAGGCAAGAGAAGGGAACATGTTGGCTTATTATGTGGGTGATGTTTTGGAAATATATTTTGGGGGTTAACACTCATCTTTTGGTAAAGATGATACATGGTTTTGAGAAGGGGGTGTGCCGATTTTTTTTTAGGCATTTTGAAGAGCTTTTGATTTCTTTTTTTTTTTTTTGAAAGTCTTTTCTTTGTTCACTTGGTACCTCTTTTTCCTTGTCTATAACCGAGACCATTTGAGAGCAATTTTTCTTTCTTCTTTTTATCTTTGCCATAGCTATCTTCATTCTTTTAACATTTTGGTGCTTACCTTCCAAATTTTTATCCCTTGGTTACTGAAAAACAAATCCCTCTTTTTGTTCATCTCCTTTATGGTATTAGCCTAAACATCAACTTTATCTCATAGCCAAAAATTGGTTCTTGTGGTTGTCGAAGCTTCTTGCCTTCTTGGGTTTTCAGTGGTTGCAAGGCCGAATCTATTCCCTGCTACTTCCATCCTCTTGGTTCTCTTGGTGTGGGCCGAATCGGTAGAGTGTTAGCTTACACTCTTGTCATCTTTCTAGCCTTTGGCTTTCGGAAGAGGGTTGGTAAGTAGAGTCTCGAAGTACTTTATCAGAGGGCCAATCGAACACCTATCCCTCGTAATAAGAGACTCGAATTGTTGGTAAGTGATATATATTGTTAATCAATTGCAATACTTGGTTGAAGTTGTAAATTGGGCTTTGGACTAATTGTTGACCGATTGTACCTTTAGGTGCCGGGAGAGTATCGTGTTACAGATTTTCAAATAAGGTGTGTAATCCCGTACCCTTCCGAATATCTGTTTGAAATGGTGTGTAATCTCATACCTCTCTAAAAGTTTGCATGAAATGTTCTGTGATTCGGTCAAAATACCGAAGAAAACTGGAAACCAGCATCCGTGACCACTCGGTGTGCGTATATTCGTAGTAGTAACCATATTTTGCAATGAAACAGTTTGGTCAGCAGCAGTGATGTGATTTTGAAAAATCATGAAAAATAGGAGAAAGGGAATTAGAAAGTGAATAAGATAACGTATTAAAGCTTATTGTGTCTATTTCTTTATGAAAGAAACTGAGGACGAAGAGAAATTTTATATTCTGTGATATTTTAATTTTAGTGAGACTAGTTCTGATTGACTTCATGGTTCCCTATTCTATCTTGGAAAAATCATTTAAAATTGGAAAAAGTGAATTATGGGTTATAATTTATATGTATAGATTTCTTAGTGAGTCTATTTTCAATATAAATAAGTGAGAGCAACGTATGAAAACCTACAGTGAGATATTTGAATTTAGGGTAAGAGAGGTCAGAACCTTTGGTCAGTGAAACAATGGAATCTTTACTGAATAAACTATACTAAATGGATAAGCCAAAAGTTCTGTAAAATTTGTAGTAAGTAGATATATGAGTCTAGTTTCAAGGAAAATTTATGGATCTAAATTTTAAGTTTCCTAACTCGAGTTATAGTCAATTTAGTCAGTATGACGCAGATGGACAATTTCAATTTTTATGCCCCAAATTAGTGGTTAAGTCTGGGTTTCGAAATTACCAAAATACCCTTGGAGGGTAAATTACCGAAATACCCCTAGGTTGCGAGATTATTGAATTACACTTAGTGGGTAAAATTACTGATTTATGAAAATGCCCTTATGGGCTGAATTACGAAAATGCCCCTATGGGCCGATTTACTAAAATGCCCCTATGGGCCAAATTGCTAGAATGCTTTAGTGGGCCGTATTACAAAGTTCTATAATTGGCTGATTTTATCGTAACAAATTTCTGGATTAATGATTGTTGTTTATATTTGTAATTATTATGATTTATTATGTATGTTGGATTTACATAATTTCGCATGGGATGGGAAAAATGTTGAAGAGAAGTGTAGCCCGGTGGCATTGCCATAAAAATGTTTGTTATTATGTTTCACTATGATTCCAATGGCTTGGCCACAATCAAAATATATTATAAATGGCAACTTGCTTACGATTGGTGTGTTTGGCGTGGTGGGTTGACTTGATCCCCACAGGTGTGATGGGATGGTACGGGTGGTGTGTAGCGGATGAATTATTAGGTTGGGTTGGGTTGGGTTGCATACATACATTTATTTCATTTCTACATTGTTATTGTAAATGGGCTTAGGCCCAAGTAATTGCTATATGGATTCAGGCCCAGTGGATGACGGTAAGGGGATTATACACTGAGTTCTTATAACCCACTCGCCCTTTTTCTTAACCCTTGTAGGTAATGCTCAGTGACGAGGACTTGGGGCCATGGATGACTTGATGGATGCCATACTTTTGGAACGTTATTTTCGGACTTTAGTAAACTTCTTTTCTGTATTATTTAGCTGCTTTTACTATTTTGGGTTTTTAAGTTGTAATAAGGCCTTTGGACTATTTTTATTTTGCTTTATGTTTGGGATGTTTTTATTATTTTTCTTAAATTGTTTAAAAGGGAATTTTCTAAAAATATAAATAATGGTTTCCAAAATTGATTAGTAAGTGGATTTTATAGCAAACTTTTACAAATAATTTAACTCGGATTCTCTTTCAAATTTTCAACGTCATTTTCAAAAGTCATGGTTTTAAAGTTCACGACCTCGATTTTCGACTCATCAATCAATCTTTCAAAAATAGCTGTATTTTATCAAATATTTATATTCAAAAACTTGTTTACTTAAACACAACCTAGTAATGCCTACATGATGTTTTATGTTTTCTTCATGTGACATGTCAGATCCGATCATACCACATGGGCTGGGTTTGGGGTGTTACAACTTTATTCATATTACTCGTAATATCAAAGTCACGATTAGTACACTCAAGGTGTACAAGTATATAATCAAGAATGCACATATATTCATAAAATAAAGTCCATGTACAAATAACATCATCTCATGTTTTCATATATCATTTGTCATGTATCATCCTTTTCTTGTATTTCAGATGGATACGTATAATAACACATTTCTTATACATATCCTCTCATATCAAGATTTCTACCTGTTTAATTTATCTGAAATATCGATGGTTACTGTAACAGCTCGGTTTAGACCCTAGTCAAAATAGTGGTTTCGAGACAACAAATCTGAGTCAAAAAAATATGAAAATATTATTTTCTGTGTTTATAGTATGTGAATTGATATGTGTGAAAAGTTCATATGAAAATTTGATCATTTGAGCGCTCAATTTGATAAAAAGGACTTAATCGCGTACAATGAAAAAGTGACTTGCTATTTGTTAAAGTGATATATTGCTGTGTTATTTTAATATGGAGGCCTTAAAATGAAATTAGGCCATTAAATGATATAATGGAGGGTAGTGGACAACCATTTTTAAGTTTTTATATTATTTTATTAAGGTTAAAAAGGAAAAATGGCATATTAATAAGAAATAAAATAAAACAAAAACATAAAATGGCCATTATATTCATCCTTTGGCCGAATAATGAAGAGAAAAAGAAATATTTGAAAGCTTTAAAGATTCGGCACTTTGAAGCTCAAATTGAGTATGGATTTTTCTTGGTTTTTGATAATTTTTACGTTTTTGAGATCATTGCTTCGAATATTACTTACCCCATACTTTAATTTTTGAGAATGATAATAAATTTGAAATTTTCCATTATTGATAATGTGATGAATTTTTAGTTTGATGATGAAAAATAAATCTTTGATGTTTGATTATCATGTTTAATAAAGTGATTTTGAATGAAAATGTCAATTTTGGACTAATTTTGAAATGTGTAAAATATGAGGTTGAAATGTGAAATAAATGAAAAATATGGGATGTTGTAGAAATAAAGGTATGGGTATTCAAGTAATTTTTTGAATTTTGTGTTTTTGTGTAATAAGGACTAAAGTGCATAAATGTGAAATGATAGGGGCTAAAATGCAAAATGTCCAAATTATGTATTCTTGGATGAAATTGAATAAAATGTTGAATAAGTAAGTTAATTTTGATATTAACTAGATTGGCAAAAGCGGAATTCAAATCTAGATCGAGGAAAAATCAAAGTATCGAATTAGTCGATTTAATTTGTTGTTACTGCGAATGAGGTAAGTTCGTATTTTAATAGACATTACAGAATCATGTTATAAATGCATATTATTTGTATGATTGAATTCAATGCCGAATTGTAATGGAAATGTATGTATATTGAGTAAGATATATATATATGTCATTATGATATTGAAGTGTTTGAGAAGCAAAATATATAAATACGAGAAAGTTTCGATAACTTGACAATATTCGAAAAGCCCCGTACGAACCCTAGGAATAGTATAGGATACATATGTCATGACATAGGATTCCGATATGTGATTTCGTGTAAGACCACATCTGGGACGATGGCATCAACTTGTGATTTACGTGTAAGACCATGTTTGGGACATTGGCATCGTATTTGATTTTGTGTAAGACCCTGTCTTGGACAGTGTCATCGATATGTGATTACATGTAAGACTACGTCTGGGATGTTAGCATTGTATGAGATTTCTGACTATCTGAGTATCCTTATTGATTCCGAACGGTTAAACAGGCATTCTGAGAAATAAGTGATTAGGTGAATGACATTCCGATTCAGGTACGTTGGAAGGTATACAATATTTGATAATGAAAGGTAAGTATAAATGTGCAAAGAATGTTATGTGTTGTATTTGTAAAAAAAATATGAATATGTGTAAATGAAACAAGAACAAATGAATAAAATGTGATTTATAAAGTAGTATAAGTGAAATTGCCAAATACTATATGAATGAAAGGTGAATTTGAATATAAGTGATGATCTGTGATTTGTATGAGAAATATATGTTATTAGATATGTTATTTACAAAATGTGCTCATTTGGATATATGAAAGTGAGAATGGAATGTTACATGAGAATCAAATTGAATAAGCTTGTGAAAGCTAAAGTTAGTAAGTAAGTAAGTATATTATCGAATGGTGACGACTTGATATGAAATCATGTTATAAACTTGAGATAAGCTGTCTTTCGGCATGTGAGATAGCATATCATGCTTATGGTATTGTAATAAAATTATTTGTTATGTTAAGTTTATTATGGTACGAGCTTACTAAGCTTTCAAAGCTTACTCTGTGTGTTTTTCCTATGTTTATAGATATTCGAAGATCTGCTCGGATTGGAAGTCGGCTGAGATCGCATCACACAATCTGGCTAATGATTTCGATTTTTATATACTTTATGACTTGGTTATATGGCATGTATAGGCTTTATGATTATTTGATGATTATTTGTAATTTGGGTAATTGATGCCTATGTGTTTGATGCAATTTCCCATGAAACGTCACTTGGAAATCGATGATAATTTTGAGGTGTATATATTTCCTTATGTAATGGCATAGTTTAGTATGGTTGATTAAGGTTCAAAATGTTTTACTTGATTATTTGGTAGGTGTTGAATAATTGATTATAATGCATGAGCTTAATCTTGATCAATGAATGGTTTAGTATATGATTTATGATTCAAGCTTGGTATGTGATTGATGATAAAACACATAATTGAAAAAGGTTGAATTAATGAATGTGAAATGTGATTTGTATATGATGGAATAAATGTGAAATGAAAAATGAATCATGTTCTCTTTGGTATGTGTTTTGTATAGGAAATGGTTATGATTTGAGTTATTGTAATGGAGAAAATATGTATGGCAAGTTTGGTGTATAAAATAACATGTTTTGGCTGCCTATTAATTGTATTGAAAGGTACAAAATGATGTGGATTAGATGAGCATGAGGAGGGTGAGAAATATGGCTTAAACCAAGCCTAATTTTGTGCCACAAGGCCTGAGCACACGGGCGTGTGACTCAACCGTGTGACCTGAGCTGCTTTAATAAAACAAGTCAGTGTGTTACAAGGCCTAGACACCTGGGCGTGTCTGGTGGCCGTGTGACCAAGTCAGTATGTATGCCCTATTTCCACACGGCCTGTGACACGGACGTGCCCACACGGGCGTGTGACCTCTGTAACTTTGAAAAATATTAAATTTTTCGAAAAATTTTGTATCTTCTCGATTTAGTGTCGACCCCTTTCCAATGCATGATTAAGGTCTCGTAGACATTTTAAAGGGACTCTATGTATATGATTTGCAATGATATGATGATGGTGTATTTTATATTTGTGAAATGATCGTAAAAGTTCTGATATGTTCGGTAATGCCTCTTAACCCTATTTCAGCGATGGTTATGGGTTAGGGGTGTTACAGTTACACAGGTAGTACACTCGAGGTGTACAAATCTGGATCGGTCAATTCATATTCAATGGTACCCATAAGGTACTATCTCATAGAATCCACACTCGAGCCACACATGTATACAATAGGATTATCAGTCTAGGCTAAATCCTTTTTATGACATATGCTCTAAGGAGCTTGATCCGGATTACCCGTCTGGGCTAAATCCAATTCATAATATGTGCTTAAGGGGACTCACATCAGGATTACCCGTCCGGGCTAAATCTTATCAGAATTGAGGTCGAAGGATTACTCATCCAAGCTAAATCCTATCCGTAACAAATGCAGGACCTCATTTGTTTCGAGAAATCACATATCCATTGATTTTCCATTTATTCAACTGAGATTTAGACACTTTTCAATCATTATCGGGCATTTGATTATTTCATACCTCCGTAACATATATGTATTTCGAGTAAAACACATTCCACATTCATGTCAAGTATACAAGTAGCATTTTATTCGTTTACCATTTTATCATGCATTTTCATTTATCGGGCTATATAGAGTAGGTGGTCATTTCACATATTTCTGACATTGATAAAATTCACAAACACATTTAAATCAAGCATAAAAACATATACAATTCAGTTATACGAACTTACCTTGACAAAGGTTCGTGTACGTAAAATATACTAATCTGACATTTTCCTCTTTCCTCGTTCTAACTATGAATTTGGTCTATCCAGATCTATACGAGTAAATTTAACATCAATTTATCATATTTTACATTCACGTGGACTAAATTTTCATCTCAGGCAAAATTACTATTTTGCCCCTAATTTTTCCATAAATTCCATTTTCGTCCCTAGGCTCGATAAATGAAACTTGTGCAAATTACTCCCTATTCCAACACTAACCAAAGCCCCATTGAAAATTTTACAACACATGTGTTCATAAAATTTCAGAATTTTTCATCAAATTTTACAACTTTTTTCGTAAAAATCACTTTGTAAAAGTTGTTTATCTATCAATAATCTTTCATTTTCTACCATAAAATTTTAATTTCTAGCATATACAACCATGACCCATTTTCATACTTTGATAACTTTTCAATTCAATCCCCTAAATAGATAGATTAGACTATTTCAAATCCAAAAATATAAAAATCATTAAAAACGGGACAAGGAAACTTACCCAATTTGGCAATGAAAGTTTCTTCTCTCTCTCCTAGGATTTTCATGTTTTATTTTGGGGAAGAAGATGAGAAAATAAGATGATATCTATTTTATCATCTTTTAATTAATTAAAATTTTCACTTTCCAATTTAGTCCTTGCCCTCTTTCTAAATTTCCATGGATGAGTCACCAAGAAAAATCTACGTACTTTTCTTAATGGTCTAATTACCATATAAGGACCTCCAGTTTTGATTTTCATAGCTATTTGATCCTTATAGCTACTAGAGTTCAACTTTTGCATTTTTTACGATTTACTCCTTCTCGTAATTAATCACATAATCGATAAAATTTTCTTATCAAAATTTTCACACGACATTTCTAGTATAATATGGATCATATAATAAAATAAAATAAATTTTATTTTTCGGCTCAGATTTGTGGTCTCGAGATAACTGTTCCGATTTCATCGAAATTGGGCTGTGACAACTCTCCCCCTTCAAGAAATTTTTATCCTTGAAAATTTTTCCAGTAAGAAGATTCAGGCATTACTTTCTCTCATAGTTTCCTCTAGTTCCTAGGTAGCTCCCTCTATATCATGTCACTGTCAGAAACCTTTACTAAGGTTACCTTTTCATTCCTCAGTTTTTCTCTTCTAGTGCTATAATTTCAATCAATCTCCCACTGTAAGTCGTGTCAGGCTAAATTTCAATCTCCATCAGAGAGATAATAGATAATGGGTCTAATCGATACTGTCGTAACACATATACTCATAAAAACATTATGGACTCTGTAGAACTTTGATAATAATACTAATCAGTACGCAACAGGTCTAATTCTTTTCAATGATCTCGTATGTCTCAGTAAGCCGCAGTCTTAATTTTGCCTGAACAGCTAATCTAAATAACTTTCTTTCATGGTAAATTTTTAGAAATACTTTGTTACCATCAGAAACTCTATTTCATTTCATTTTAGATCCACATCATATTTCTATCGATCAAATACTGCTTTTAAACTGTTTCAGATCATTTTCATATTTCTTCGGCCTCAAAGAATCAAACCTAATACATGTATCCTTTCTCACTGAACTCCATCCAAGACATCAGAGTTTTACATTTGTGACCATATAAAACCTCGTACAGTACAATTTTATACTTGACTGTCAACTATTATATTAAGCAAATTCAATCCAAGGCAAATGCTTTTCTCAGTTACCTTCAAATTCAAGTACACAACATCAAAGTATATCTTCCAAAATTTGAATTATATGTTCAGATTAATCAATTGTCTGAAAATGAAATACGGTACTAAAATGTAACTGTATACCTAGAGTTTCTCGTAACTTGTTTTAGAATTGGAATATAAACTATCGATCTCTATCAGAAATAACAGAAGGTAGCACATTATGTATTCTGACAATTTCAAAAACAGGTTATTCAAGCAATCTATCAAGTGAGAAACCCATTCATACCATGATAAGATGTGCACGCTTCGTCAAAAAAATTAAAATTACTCAATTCGTATCTTTCTTTTTCGTGGTCAGGGTGTAACATCCTAAATCGGGGCCTTTGCATTTTATGTGATTGCATGTAGATAGTATGTTTGTCATGCTAGTTTAGGGTACTTTAGGGTCTAGGAATGAGTTAGGGGTAGGCCGGAGCCTTATTGAAAATTTGTTTTTTGAGCACTTTTAAGGGAAGCTAGATGAATTAGGCCTTAATGGATTTGGCCTGTGATGGATGACACAAGAAATACCTTAGTAGAGTGGCAAGGAGGCGCCACTTAGGAGGCAAGGGAATGACGCCTCAAGGAAGCTAGTAGGGACTTGGTTCGAGCTGCGGGAATTCCCTTTTGTGTATTTCTTTTTGACACCAAGACAAGGGAGAGTTGCACTCAGCTTGGACTCTGGTGGATGAGTGTTGAAGGGGTCAACATCTTTGAATAAGTGGAGGAGAGCAATTCAAGGAGTTTGAAGCATTCAAACATGTTTGAATGTGTGATCAGGAGAAAATTGAGGAGAAAAACAAGGGATCGAGCAAGGGGTGTAAGTGGTGGCCGAAATTTAAATGCTTGGTGTAGGAGGGAGATCAGTTTGGCCTGTGTTGGAGTGTGCCGAAACTTACATTGGTCATAGGACCTTGTAGTGTCATTTCTTTTGTGCAAATTTCAGGTTTGAGAGGTAGGTGCCGAATGTGGGTTGTTTTGCTTTATGCTGTAAGTGCATAAGGTGTTCATGTGGGTTCCTTTTTCTTGGTTTGAGTTTAGTTCTCTTTTTATTTTCTTTTCTCCGGAACACAAAACTCTCACTATTGCTGAAATTCTCTTTGTTCACACCCTCCTTAATTCTTCTTTCTTCTTCTTCTTGTTCTCTCTGAAAGCCGAAACCTTTTCTTTTCTTTTCTTCATTTTCCCTTGAGTACCATAACCGCATCTATTGTTCATCTCTTCTTTTTTCTCCTTTTTCTATTTCGAAGCCGAAAACCCCTAACTCCATTCTCATCTTCACTCTCTATGCAATAGCCGAATATCCTCATCCAAAGTTCTCTTATCTAATTTCTCTCTACAAACCGAATCTTCATGATCTTCTCTTCTTCATCCTTTCGTTTGATCACTTCTAAAATCGAAAACTCCTAGGTCCCTTGGTAGTTATCTTTTGGCTCCTTCATCCTCTTCCCTGTTTGCCGAATCTTCTTTTCTATTGTGCTAGTGCCGAATCCTCTTAGTTGATAACCGGATCTACTGAGTTATGGTTAGTGACGTTTTCTTCTAGATTTGTATCTTCTCTTCTGGTTTTTGGGGAGCCAAAGCTGAATGGCTAATTGGTCTAATGTGTGAGGGCTTGGCTGAATGTAGGTGGAAGGAAGGTGTCGCATTCCTTTGGAGACTCTCGGGATTCGCTTGACTTAAGGATCAAGTCTGAAGCCTCGATTTTTGTCGATCTAGGTAAGGAGATCTTTCCTGATAATGTGTTAATTTATTCACATTTACCCTAGGTGTTAACTCGGTCTTCTGACCAAGATTTGTACCATAGACTCGAATGCCAGCGATTCTAAGGAGGGGGTTGGACCCGTAAACCTAGCCCCTAAGTTTAAGAAGCGAGCGGTGTCAGCGGTTCGGGATTGGCCACCAGGTTATGGGCTGGCATCTGAGCGGAGTAATAGGTAGATAGTGGTAGTGCCTGTCAATGATAGTGTCGACGTAGAAAGTATCGTGATACGCGTAATCAGGTGTGTAACTTTTACACGCTTCATATGTTGAGTGTTTTTGTTTGTGTATTGCCAAAAGCCGAAGTGATGGTAGGGATCACTAAGTTACCCTTGTGGGTAAAAGCGAGGACTCCGGGTAAGTCTGTCTTGGTTGCTAACATTAATTGCATATATTGGAATCTGCATGTGTCATGTTATTTTAAATGTTAAGCATTATTATACTATATTGCAAAGCATGTACATAAAAATGGGTATGATGAGAGGAGGGGGAAGGTATGATTTTTCAGACTGTCACTAGTGGTTAGGTACCACAAGTGGGTTGGCCCCACATATCATTATTCTATGGCTAAGTCTCAGTGGTTTGGAACCACTAGTGGTTAGGTACCACATATGCTTAGTTCTGTGACTCGTCCTAGTGGTTTGGTACCACAGTGGGTTGGCCCCAGATATTGACATAAGGGATTGTCACCAGTGGTTAGGTACCATAATTGGGTTGGCCCCACATATGATTATTTGTAACTTTTGTCACCAGTGGTTTGGAACCACTAGTGGTTAGGCACCACCAGTGGCTAGGTGCCACAAAATTTGGGTAGACTCAGGAGACACAGATGGATATCTAGGTTGGATGTGTTGCATGGCATGCATACTTGCATATGAATATGTGTAAGAGCTTAAAATCTATTGGATGGGGATTTACACACTGAGTCTCGGTGACTCACCCCTTCCGTTAATTTTTGCAGATAATTCTTAGATTGCGGATATGGAGACGAGGTAGACTCGAGGTGGCCATGCACAATATTACGGTTTTTATTTTAAATAGCTACTCTGGATTTATTTTGCTTTAAGTTTGGTTTATTTTTCGGTTATGTAATTAGGCCACCTAAATTTTATCTTGGGTTTATTTATTTTGTTAAATTCTTTAAATTTTTCTTTGACCATTAAGGGATGCCTAATAAATTATGAAAACGAATGTTTTTCAAAACTTAACCAAATTTCGAGATTTTCAAGATTTCACAATCGGGTAATTAATAAACTGGTATTAATAACATGGCAATTCTACTTTTCAAACTAAGTCTCGCAATGGTTTCAACGGATCACTCAATACAAACTCGGTTTATAAAATGAAAGATTTTCCCCAACTCATGACAATAACTCGGTTTTCAAAATTTTTCTTTCCTGTGACATGCCAGATTTGGTCGTAGCGATTTGACCGGGGTTGGGGTGTTACACAGGGAAAATCCTGATACAAAATCCATAGTAACTTTGTCCCATTTCCATTCCGGTATTTTCACTGACTATAACCATCTTGAAAGCATCATCTCTATCTTGCTGGTTCATCCATCATTCAAATATAGATCCAGAAATACCACATTTCATTCCAAGCTACTAATACATCCTTTTCAAATCGTTATGCATTTCATCATTCCCCAGATAAACAAACATAGTACCACTGTGATCATCCATGTAAAATTTTCTGTATAAATTCTAAATTCTTTAATACACAAACTCTGTTTCTGAATAATAGGCATTTATCAGTTCTACTCTGAAATTCTGAATCACAAATTGTTTCACACTGTATTCATTTAACCTACAACTCATTATCACTTTTCTGGGTTTCATTAATCTGTTGTAGAAACATCAATGTAGCTCCATACTGAGTTAAAATTGAGCTATTATCAGGCAATCATAATCGGTATCCATGGCTTACAAAATATATAGAGATTTGCTACTCTGAATATCTGTAACCACATTAGTTCTTTCCGAGTGATATTCAATTATCAAATCACAATCTTTCAACATTTCAAACCATATACGCTATCTCAAAGCCAAATATTTTAGCAACATCAGATACTTCAACTTTTGTAATAGGTGAATATATGACATTTTTCACCAAACAAGTAATGTTATCAAATTTCAACACAAAATCAATAACTTTCAATTGTAGATCATGTATCAGGTAATTCTTTCCATGTGGTTTTTAACTATCAGAAAGCACATGCTATTACTTTGCATTACTGCATCAAAATACAGTCTAATCCCATTTAATAATACATCACTGTAATAACAAATTCCTTAGCCAATTCCAACTGAACCAAAATCAATACTTTGATCAACATAACTTCGAACTGGTCAAAACTTTACTAATATTTATCGGCTCATTCAACTCTTACATCTTTTCAGTAATAGCTATGTCATCAATTTAGCTATTTCAATTATTAACATTGAAGCTTTGAGTTTTTTCCAAACCCAGAACCATTAAATAGATTCAAAACCATAGTGCTATATTATGATTGACATTTCAGTCTTACAGATAAAACAACACTTCAATATCAATAGTGTACCTCAATTAATATGAGGGAGAACTGAATATGGCGCCAATAATAACTAATGCTGTAATACAATTTCTATAATAAGTGATCCCTATCACCATACCTCATAATCGAGTCAATATTTATATCGGTAATGAATGTAATTGCCTCCAGTTAAAGAATAGCTTTCACAGATAACCCATGTTCACATACTAAAGAGTGTTGATATCTCAGAGAAAATTCAGAAGAATAATATAACACATACTCAGTAGAAACCACTGTGATAAAAACAATATAACTTGCACATTCGCAATTCAAGGCTTCAATCAGTAGAAGTAGAAAATAGTATCATATGAATCTTATCATCAAATCTTATATCATACATGATGAATTAGCAACCCAAGTAAAATAAAGCAATACCACTCATGAATCAACCAGACTTTCAGTAATTCCATTTATCATAATTTACTAGTCTTTCAATATGATGAATATTGCATCTGTACATGCACAATTTCATATGCCTCTGATAATAACAGAACTTATAGAGTACCCAGAGGATGTTGTTGTAATATACTCAATTACAACAGCTGTATTCAATATTTTTGCAATTTCATTACTATTCCACTAAAAATATATAGTCATCAATAATCTCACATCATTCAGTTCACTCGCGAAGCTTATTCAGAAGAAATTTTCAGTTAGCCCATTCTATAGATACCATATCTGAATAAATCAATTTCACATAAATCACTTCTTTCTTTAATAGGCATTATGTATCCTAAACAATTTTTAGAAAAAAAATCTGATATCTGTTTTCAGAACCCATCTTTATTTACTAACCATTATCGGTTCTAACTAAATTATTAATCATTTATCCTTTTAACTCTTTAGTTCCACATTCGTGAGCTTAATCCATATAAATCTTGTGAATTTCATTATATAAAACAATACTGGTAAGGGGGTGGAGATCGTAAGCCTCAAAAATTAACTTTCATATACATACTCATATAATATATCACTGATCATTTTCATGTACTATAAAACATCTATCCATACCTTTTCAAATTTTATTTCATTATTAGTAACATTTTACTCAGATACTTGAGTATCTCTTTCAGCAATATCGGAATCAGCTCGGTTGGAAAGCATTTTTGTTTATTTGTAAGACAATTTTCATTAAAGTAGAGAGATATCACACTATGACAGATTATATAATGGCAGGTATTTCTAGACTCCACATATGCTACATTCAGTTTGAGAATCGACTAAATCGTAGCTCTGATACCACTAAATGTAACACCCCTAACCCGTATCCGTCACCATAACAGGGTTTCAGAGCATTACTTGAACATACAAAACATTTATCGATTAATTCAGGTACGTTACTATTCATTCATCGAGTTCATTCATAATGTCCCTTAAATGGACCCTCGAGGCCCAATGTAACAGCCCATTTTCGGCGAAATCAGAACAGTGGTTTCGTGACCACAAATCTGAGCCCAAAATAAAAATTTAATTTATTTTAGTTTATGGATGGTATTATGATAGGAAGGTCACGTAAAAATTTTGATATGAAAATTTTATCGATTGTGTGGTTAATTAGGTAAAGGATTAAATTGCATAAAATGCAAAAGTTGAATTCTAGTAGCTATAAGGATTAAATATCTATGAAATTAAAAAAAAAAAAGTTCCTTATATGGTAATTAGACCATTAAGAAAAGTATGTAGATTTTTCTTGGTGACTCATCTATGGAAAAATTAGAAATAACTAGGGACTAAATTGGAAATTAATAAAATTAAAAGATGATAGAAAAATAAAAAGAAATTATCATCTTTTCTATTCATCTTCTTCCCTAAATTTTTTATGGAAACCTTAGGAGAGAGGAAGAGAACTTTTTAAGCTTAGAAAGGTATGAAATCAAGTCCCATTTTTAATGATTTTTATATTTTTAGAATCGAGATAGCCTAATCTTTCTATTTATTGGATTTATTTGAAAAGACAACAAAGTGTAGAAACTTTGCCATGGATGTAAATGCTAAAAATTTGAAATTTATGGTAGAAAATGAAAGATAGTTGATAGATAAACAACATTTACAAAGCAATTTTTCATGTAAACTTGATTTAGGAACTAAAATGAAAAGGTGGTAAAACCCACGGAAAATTCTAAAATTTATAAAATATGTGTGCTGTAAAAATTGTTATTAAGTTTTGGTTAGGCATGGAAAGAGGACTAGATTGCATGAATTTCATTTTCCGAGCCTAGAGAATAAATTGGAATTTTTGAAAAGAGTAGGGGCAAAATAGTAATTTTGCCTAGGATGTAGTAGAATGCAAATGTATGTAAAATGTGATGAATTAATAATTAAATGTGCTTATATAGACCCAGAAAGACCAACTACGGAATTATATCGAGGGAAACAAAAAGTTTCGAATTAGTTGGAATTCAAACCTGAATAATTGTCAAGGTAAGTTTGTGTAACTTAAATATGTGTATTAAATGTTTGAATTGAATTGTGTGATTGTGTTGGTATATATGAAATGATATCTAGAATGAAATAATCGTAAGTGTGAAATATGGAAAAAATTGTCATGTTCTGGATGAATGTTAAGAATTTGATGGATTAAGGTGATATTCTCGGACGAGAATAACATTACACATGTTGTATAAAGGATTTAGCCCGGGCGGGTAATCCTAATGTAAGCCTCTTGAGTATATATTATAAATTTGATTTAGCCCGGATGGGTAATCCAAATTAAGCCCTTAGAGTATGTGCTACGGATAGGATTCAGCCTGGACTAGCAATCCGGTTGTGAAAGATGTGGCTCAAGAGTGTGCTTCTTATTATGTGCCCTAATGAGTTCTATTGCACATGAAAATACTACTCGAACATCCATCGAAATCTCATCAGTTCAACGGAAAAGACTCTTGAAATATGGAAAGGTAGAATTAATGGAAGTGGTATGTAATGACCTCATCTATGTTTTACTTGAAATTCATATGAGATTATGTGATTAACTTGTTTGAATAAGCGATTGTCTGTTTAGGTAACTTACCTAAAAATGATGGATTTGTGTTTTATGTATGCTTGTATTAATAAATATAATCGGTAAATTTATTTCCCGTTATACGAACTTACTAAGCATGAAAATGCTTACCCCGTTTAATTTTCCCTTGTTTTATAGTGCTTGTAAGCTCGCAAAGGTTGGAGGACCGGTCGGAGCATAATCACACTATCCATTATATCCTTTTTGGTATACTTAGAAATCTCATTTTGGTATAATGGCATGTATAGGCTTATTTGGTCAAATGATAACTTGTAAATGATGTTTTGTAATCTAGCCATTGGAATGGCTAGTAAGGACTTATTTGGCATGTTTAAAAGTTGTTCTGTGTTCAATGCTTATGTGTTAAGTGTGGATGAATGGAGTTTGATTTTCTTGTATATGCATTAAAAGTATACTTACATACATGAATTGTATGTGATATTATACCATGATAGATGTTAATTTAGGTTTGGTTTTAATGCTTGATTTGGCTGGTATATTTATGCAAGTATTGGTGTAGGTTGTTGGCAAAATTAGATGAGAAAATGAAGCTAAGAAATGGCTTCATTTTGTCCACACGGGTAGACACACGGGCGTGTGTCTAGGCCGTGTGTGACACACGACCGAGTACATGAGTGTGTAGCCAGGCTGTGTATCCCCTGCTCCTTAAATTTGAGAAAACAAAATGCTCAGAATTGAGCATACAGGCAGAGACAAGGGCGTGTGTCTCAGTCGTGTGGGAGACATGGCCTAGAACACGGGCGTCTATCTTGGCCATGTGAAACCTGCACCTAATTTGAATTAAATAAATTACCCACACGGCCTAGCACGTGGGTGTGTGGCATGACCATGTGGCGCAAGTCAGAGATCACCCTAAATCAGACACGACTAGTAAAACAGGCGTGTCCCTGGGTCACACGGGTGTGTCCCTTAGACCACATGGGCGTGTGAGCCCTGTACCTTAGAAAAAGTTTGTAATTTTGCGAAAAATTCTTAGAGGTTCTGATTAAGTCCCGATTCGATTCTAATACTCGTTTTGGGCCTCGAGGGCCCATTTAAGGGACAACGAGAAAATTTTGGAGTATGAATAGTATGATTAAATACAAATTGTATGAGAATGTTCCATAAACCTCGATAATACTCCGTGACCCTGTTCCGGCGATGGATATGGGTTAGGGGTGTTACACCCAATACGAGTATTAGAATCAAGTTTAAATACCAAAACTTTCTAAGGTGCAAGGCTCACACGCCTGTAGGACGTTGGGACGCGCCCGTGCTGCAGGCCATGTTCAAAACTAGGTAGCTCTCTAACTTGCGCCACACGGCCATGCCACACGCCCGTGTGCTAGGCTGCATGGTTAATTAATTCAATTCGAATTAGGTGCAGGTTTCACATGGCCAAGACACATGCCCGTGTTCAAGGCCGTGTCTCCCACACGACTGAGACACACGCCCGTGTCTCTGCCCGTGTGCTCAATTCTGAGCATTCTGTTTCTCAAAATTTAAGGTGCAGGGGGCACAGGGCCTAACTACACGCCCATGTACCCGACCGTGTGTCAGACACGGCCTAGACCACGACCGTGTGGACAAAATAAAGCCATTCCTAGCTTCATTTCTCACCCCAATCATTGCCATAATCCTACATCACATCTTGCATTCATAACCCAACCAACCCAAGCATTTTGTTCAAGTTAATTCTATCATTTAACATGATATATCATCACATACAATTAGCAACCATTTCAAACATTCTAATCATGCATATTCCATCCATCATCATGGCATATCATTCCATGCATACATGTTTACAATCTTATCTTGGTTATGTCCTCATGCTAGACATAACTTGATCAACTACATAACATATATGTAGCTAACATAATATGACATTACAAGCATATAAAAACAATCATTACTAGCCATTCCAATGGCTAGATTACAAGCATCGTTTATGTTTACATGCCAATATGGCCAACATATCCTATACATGACATTACATCCATAATTGAATTACCATACTATACTGACATGGCCGATGGATAGTGTGAGTGATCTCTGCCAAGCTTCCAATCCAACGAGCTTTCGATTTACTCTAAAATAGGGGAAAATAAAATGAGGTAAGCATTTTATGCTTAGTAAGTTCATATAACATGGTACTTAACTTACCATTCATTCTATTTTGAGGTAACTATGTAAGGCACATTCATTCAATTTGACCTCAAGCCCTACACATGCCCTCATTGCCCTTGTTAGTCATTTATTTCATAATAACTTCGATAACATGTATGAGCTCAATAACAATCAAGTTTCCATGCACATATTCTTTCCATGACATGTATTCATTCAACATGCATAATTCATCTCATTATTACAAGTATAATTTCATAATGGTTTACTTCAAGTTCAAATCATTCCATATCAGAACTTTATTCCTATTACTCGTAATATCAAAGTCACGATTAGTACACTCAAGGTGTACAAGTCTAAAATCAAGAATGCACATATATTCATCAAATAAAGTCCATATACAAATAACATAATCTCATGTTTTCATATATCATTTGTCATGTATCATCCTTTTATTGTATTTCAGACAGATACATATAATAACACATTTCTTATACATATCTTCTCATATCAACATATCTACCCATTGAATTTATCTGAAATATCGATGGTTACACAGGTAGTACACTCGAGGTGTACAAATCGGATACGTCAATTCATATTCAATGGTACCCATAAGGTACTATCTCATAGAGTACACTCTTGAGCCACACATGTCACACCCCTTACCCGTGTCTGAAGCCGGGACATGATACGAGGCATTACCATACTTAAATTTACTTGAGCTTACATTATTGGGCTATAAAATTCGTTCCAATTTAAAACCTTTCCGTCTTAATCATAACATGCACATAACGGGCCTACGAATCCTTAAACTTATTTCTGGAAGGTTTCTGAGTTCAACCAGAAACTTTTACACTCTTGGAAATTTTTTACCTAAATAGGGGTCACACGCCCGTGTGACATGGGACACGCCCGTGTGGGTAGGCCGTGTTGTCACACACACCCGTGTCCCTAGCTCGTGTAGAAATAAATTTTTGATTCGAACCTACAGGGGTTCTCACACGGCTGGACACACGCTCGTGTCTTCAGCCTGTGTCCTTCACACGGCCTCGACACGCTCGTGGCCTTGCCCGTGTGGTGATTCAAATTCTTGTAACTAAATGCATGGGACACACGGCCTATCAACACACCCATAGGAGTTGACCATGTGTCTCCCACGGTCTAGACACACGCCCGTGTTTCTACCCGTGTAGACCAATTCAAGGCTATTTTCCAAGCCATTTAGCCACCCTTACTTGCACACATTGACACATCATCACATAACATTCTCAAATCATCAATTATAACTCTAGGATTATCATATTTGACTCATGAAAATCAACTATCTTCCCATATACGAGGGAGAGCTATTACTAGCACCATTACAATCGACATGAGCCATCATCCATGACTATACACAACCAACCCATAACTCATTTAGGCCAACACATTTGGCTACTTTAACTATGACTTAATTAAACCAAAATAAAATCCCTATACATGCCATATCTCAAAAAGACTTGAAACTTCATACCCAAATGACTGCTCGATAGTGTGAAAACATATCCGATGGTTTCCAACCCGAGCTAGCTAAGTTAACCTATAAAAGATAGGAAAAGGAAGAGAAGTAAGCAATAATGCTTAGTAAGTTCATATGGAATTAATAATCAACTATTAATATTCATTGATTATACTCAACCACAAAGGTATAATATTGAGTTTTACTCTTAAGCTCATGGTTACCCATTCAATCATTCATAATGCTTATTCATTCCATCTCTTACCACATTCTAACCATATAACAAGCTTAATGCTCACATTTATTAGCATACATTCCCTACACTTATCACCACAAAATTACATGAAACAACACTTAAACAATTTCTCAATGAACCATTGAAATAAAACCTAACACATGGTGGTTTTGTACTCAGCGCACCATTATTCTATAATAGGGTGGTATCGCACATAGCCCACCAAATGATAGTATAAACAATGGTATCGCAGACAGCCCATCGTACTTGAGTAACAAGGTGGCATCGCACATAGCCCACCAAATGATAGTATAAACGATGGTATCGCACACAACCCATCGTCATTGAGTAATAAGGTGGTATCGCACATAGCCCACCAAATGATAGTATAAACGATGGTATCGCACAAAGCCCCATCGTAATTGAGTAACTAGGTGGTATCGTACATAGCCCACCAAATGATAGTATAAACGATGGTATCGCACACAGCCCATCGTAATTGAGTAACAAGGTGGTATCGCACATAGCCCACCAAATGATAATGTATGTGATGGTATCGCACAAAGCCCATCATGTATGAACAATAAGGTGATATCGCACATAGCCCACCATTTATCTCTAATTAGATTCATAGGGGAATTATCCAATATATATTGAATTCAATTCATCTCAACCATGAATAATTTCATTCATACAAGGCACTATTAATTAACATGTATACTTGTAATGAATCGTTTATACATAAACTTACCATGGGTTCATCATATACCAAACTCATCTCAATTGAGTTCTGACACATACATGCACCTCTCATGGTACAACTACATACTTTCTCATTTTCAACATACCCATTGAATCACTCAAAATGCTAAATAACACTCTTGAGTCTTATACACATAGTATCATATCAACATCATACCCCCGATAGGGTCTTACAGGAAATATCATATTGATGCCTGACATGGTCTTATATGAAATCTCGCACCGAGTGGTTGGGCTTTTAAATAAAAATAGGGAAAATGGCATCAAAGAGCCTTGTGGTGGAGTGGCTAAGTGACACCACTTAGGGTATAGGAAGGTGGCGTTATGGGCTAGAAAGGAGATCCTAGGTTCGAATCCTAGCTTAGTATTTTTAGGAGTTTAATTTTAGCCTTCTAGAAGGTTGGAAGTGATGTGATGATGGACTCTAAGGAGAGTGACCAGAAGAGAAAAGTTAGGAAGGGATTGAGGAGCTTATCGTGGAGAAAAGATGAGATATGTGGAAGAGGTTGAGCCAAATTGGGAATTTATGGATAGGAAATTCGGCTATAGGCTATAAATAGGTGTTGATTTTGGGGTTCTAGGGTAATGCCAAAATTGTTTTTTTTCCCTTTAGCCGAATTCCTCATTTTTGAGTTGCTAAAACACTTTTTTCTCTCTAAGTACTCAGAAGCCGAATTCCTTCCTTGCTTGCCAACCTTCCATACTTTTTCTTCTTAAATTCTCTTTTGATTCACCTTTGGTTTTAGCCGATTCCTTCTTCTATCATTCTTCCTATTTGAGCCGAATAACCCCTTTCACTATACTAATCTTAAAAGATGAATACCTCTTGGGCCGATTGCTTCTTGAGTAAGTATTCTCAATTATGGTTTAGGTGTTGGCTGAATGGTCATAGATAGGGAAAGGGGGACTTGTGTTGGATACAAGTCACCTATTATTTTGTTTTTAATGATTAAGAATGTTGCAGATTTAGGAGATACATATGACTAGTGATCAAAGAAGGGCTAATAAGGCTTGGTGTTTCAGGTAAGGTTAAGGTGAGACTTCGGCTTTTGGTAAAGTATTTGATAAGTATTTGTGATTAATCTTTGAGTGATATCGTTTGTAGGATCATGGCTAAGGAGATCGCAGTGCATTTTGTTATCAGGTGTGTACTTCTTCCCTATGATTCAATAGTTTAATATAAAGCCGAAGGGTGTACATACACTTCACACATGACAAATCGGCAAAAGCCGAAATACCCAAAAAGTGGAATGGCGAAAAGTCGAAAAGCTAAAAGGTTGGCGCCGGCAACCACACGAGCGTGCAAACATTCGTGCGGGAACACCGATACGATTACCGGGACCAAGAGAGCGATCTTATGGTCTTGGGCCACTGTTTGGCAAATCGAGCCAGAAGGGGCTAAATGGGCTTGCCGAGCTCGTGGGCTCAAATCGGCAAGAGTTGATATGTGAAATTGAATGATGGATTAATATGGATGGTTGTATGATTTGGTTATGATCGGGCCTAATGGGCTACATGTACATGATTGGGCTTAATGGGCTATATGGACATGATTGCGCTTAGTGGGCCATATGGGATTTTAAAAATGCATGCTAGGGTTTTAATGGACTCTAGGCTTAGTTCTAATGAATTCTTAAATAGCATAACAATTAACTTAATAATCAACCATGTCTGTGGACAAGTCGCTAGGGTAGAGTGTGGCAATAGACATATGCATGTCTAGGATTGGATCTAGGGAGAGCTTGGTACTTAAGCAGTCCTAGTGACCTGCCTCCTCTTCTCTAGAATCCTACCTGGTGCGTAGTGTCTGTTTACTATAGCCGCGAGGACTTGTTGAGGAGCGAAGGTTTGTAATTAGGACCCATACTGTTAAGAATTACTGAAATACCCCTGTAGGGTAGAAATATCGAAATACTCTTGATTTGTGAAATGACTAAAATACCCCTATGTGTTGAATGTAAGATGTAACACCCCAAACCCGGCCCATTTACTCCGGCCGAATTTGAATGTCACCGCGGAATACTTTCAAAAACATTCTTACTTAACAGTAAAAACCGATGAAAATTTTGTTCCTTTAATAAAACATTTTCGTGACTTGTAAAATATTTAAGTGAAAATCGATGTTTATTATAAAAATATCGGATTCGAGCTTTGCTCGTGGACATAAAACCGTTTGCAACCAATCTTTATTCATCATTCCATAATAGGGCATAATTGTAACGATACTTAATAAATGGACTTAAACACTTTAGTGGGCCTTATTACAATACACACTTAATCAAAATACGGATAATATAAATATTTAAATCATTAAACAAGAGATTCCTTTGCATGAAATTCCACTTTGGCATGGCCACCTTTGTATCCTCTCCGACCCGGTCCAAGCTTTACGCGCCACCTGAAAGGTTTTATGAAAATAGAGTGAGTCACCAAGACTCAGTGCATAGTTAATACACATGTCCTCACATATGGGCTTGGCCCGTATCCACACAATTCACATTTATATATACATACAATTATAAATATGCAATTTGAATACACAATATTATAAATAAGATTACGAATATACAATTACGAAGTCCAATCCACAAAGTGATCCATATATCCTCCTTTTTGCACATTATTTCTTAAGGTCGTGGCTAAGCCACCGATCCCATAGAAATCTCACATATCAATCGGTTCACAAATCAATAATCACGAATGTAGCACGAGGCTAGCATTAGAACACTCATAGTGTACACTTATCTCCAATAGTCACATCACAAGTCTCATGCGTACGTATATGTACCATAACAACATTTCGTACTAAACAAATATATATATATTTTATACCATGGTCACATATTACTCATAACAATATACATTACATGTCATCACTTTATATTACATTCATCAATAATCAATTATTATTGCAAATCACTGAAAAGTTAATATCATAACCATTAACTTAATTATTCGATCACTTACCTTAGTATCCATACTTTTAGCCTTTATTTATTACCGTCATGCACAACTCATACATTTACATAAAATAATACTTACAATACATATATCGAACAAAAGAACAGTGCGATAACTACGCACCTGATTATAGCAATATTCTGATTTATTGATTCTAACATCAACTAAAGTTCCGAAGCTTCTGTTATTTCTATCGATTAGCCCCTAGAACACATAACCGAAATCAGTCACACTGAACCAATATCATGGCCTTAGGCCGAATAGCACAGTCACTTACCTTGAGCACTTCAATTCCTGAAAGACTCCTTTGTGCTCCTCAATACTAGCTACACGGAAAAAGAACACGTCATTATGGCCTTATATATTCGGCCATCCTTAAAGCTATGCTCAACACTTGGTTATCACTAAACTCAAAGTATAGTCTATGGCCGAAAATCAACAGCCACTTGACTTGCTAAAAGATCAAAAACTATCATTTGCTTTTGGTGTTGACAAAAACCTTACTCACAACTTATTAGGATTGGCCATCACAAAAATACTAAAGACATGGCCCTTGGCCGAAACTACCTTTTTACTTAACTATCTTTTCCAAGTCCCACAATGTTTTGCATGCTTTAGTAGTTACCAATATTCCTTGAATAGCCGAAACCCACAAGGCTCCTTTAGTGTTCTCTAAAGTTGGCACAAAGAATCACATCAATATGGCCTTAGGCTTATTTGGCCATTCTTAGAAATCAAGATGTAGGCTTGATTTCGGCATACCAAAAAGAAAGAAAGGAGAAACCAACTATATAATAGGAGCACTTACCAACGTTTGAGAAGATCACAAATACATAGTGATAGCACCTTCCATCAAGATTCGGCTAAAGTGTTCTAATGGTAGAGTTTCAGTCAAGCTTTGTCAAAAGAAGGGTTGGATAATTAGCTTTTACAAAGGAAGAATAAAGAGAAGAAGAAGAAGAAGCAAATTTTGGCACAACAACAAGGGTATACCCAACCGAAAAGCTTCCCTAGCAAGAAACATATTCGGTCATGTTCAAACGGGAGAGAAAACAAGACAAAACCATGCATGTTTGGTCATGTTTTTCCAAGCTTAATGCTGATCAAGGAGCTTCCCAAGTCCAAAGCTTATTTCGGTCAAACAAATTTGGAAAAGAAAGGCTAAACAAACAAAGTATTCGGCCATGCTTTGATAAGCAAATGGCCGGCCATGCATTTGAATTTCCCAAGCCACACATGCTTCCTTCTCCCAAAGCCAAGTCCCATCCCTTTTAAACATTGATTATTTCTTATTCCATCCTTACCCATATTCTCATAAAAAAAAAATAATAATAACAAAACAATATTCAAATTATGGAATACTTTATGCAACTTTTGAGAACAATCAAATAAAATAATAATAGCAATATCATGGTTTAAACCCATGCTTCCAATTAAAAATAATAAGACAATGGAATAAATTAACTAGCTCATATTTCATAGCATAGTAAAAATATAATTAATGCTGCATGCATTAATTTCCCATGTTATATAAAGTTTCCACGCCGGCCTCAAAGAAAAAGAAAGACCCAGTGTGCGGCCCGTGTCTCGAACCCAAGACACGGAGGGAAATCTTCCAAGCTTCCTGCCATTCCTGCTAATGCAACTTTCATGCCATAAATCATCGCGAGGTTCTTTTAACCTATCCTTGGCGGGGTTCCTTAAACTTTAGTGCTGAAAGCAAAAACAAACGTCTCGTGCGCTACTCCCAGGACTCGAACGCGAGTCCTCCTAGTCGCAGCTTCCCAGCAAGGTCTTTAACCATTCGACCAATGTTCGTTTCATGCTAATAACGCATTGAGATTTCTTTTAAAACGATACTTTGTTTGCTTCCCTATTTAACGCTGGAGCCAAAAATAAAAGCATCCGCGCCCCATGGGACTCGAGCGCCCGACCTCGAGAGGCCCCAATGCTGCAAGTGCCTTAACCACTCGGCCAGTGCTCAACTCATGCTAATATCGCGTCAGCAATTTGTTCTAAGCCCTCCTTCAGAGCAGCGCTATTTTGCAAAAACAAAACACTTATGCCGCACAGAAGACTCGAACCCCTGACCACATTTGGCGCCGAACCTTAAGCGGCACACGGAAGCCACTATGCTACCTGGACTTTCATGTCCATAATTTTACAAAATTTATTATTAAGGCCTCTTTAGCCAAATTCCATTTTTAGCCCAAAAATTTTCAAAATTTTCAAAAGTGTCCTATTTTATTCCGGGAGTTTTAGGAACCCCAAAAACACATCAAAATCACTCTAAGGCCCACTAACACTCGAGTTATTTACCAAACTCGCAACCCCTATTTCGGGATATTACATAAGATTTATGGATGTTACATGTACATTTGCTGCATTCATATGATATTCTATTTAGGTTGCATATGGGGTGGGAATTATAGAACGGAGGAAGTATATGAGGATTGCATGGTTGCTTGACAAGTGTGGATCCACTGATGGCTTTTTTAAGCCCATTATATGATTAGCAGCTTTACTGCAACATTTGGTAGTACCGCAACCGGGCTACCCTTGATGTGTATCAGATGGTTGGGTCGATTTAGAAATCCCCACAGATATGTTTTAGCGGGACGGAGATGATGTGTACCAGATGGATTATTTGGGGAGGGCTTACACATCATTGCATGTATGATATTGTTATGTTAATAATATGATATGTATGCTATTTATTTGACGAGGGTAATACATACTGAGTTTTCAAAAACTCATTCCCTCTTTTATTTTTCTTAGGTGATCCTCAGTAGGCAGTTCAACAGATGGAGAGACTCAAAGGTGACCAACTAGCAAGACGATTAGACTTGCTTTTCTTAATATCTAAATTCTAGATTTTAAGTTATTTTATTTCGGATTGTAATTATTACATTACTTCCACTATGCATTGTAATTTTGAAACAGAACCTGGATTTATTTCTTTTAAGCGAATTTCAAGTTTTTTTTGAAAATAATTGTGTTTTAAGAACGAGCTTCCACTATCAAAGGAAATTTTTTTTTTACATAGTAACAAGGAAATGGTTATTGGCTACACCTCGTTTTGAAAGCAAAATGGATTTTATTTAACTTTTCTCTAGAAGGGTTTTCAATGAAAACAATGTTTTCGCTAAAACACTTCAATGTGACACGCTGGACTCGGGCCTAACATTTAGGCTGGGTTTGGGGTGTTACACAAATCGAAAACCATTTCATCTGATTTTATAGTCAACTAACATTCTCACGTGATCGTAATTTCATAAAAAGAACAACCACATAACCCCTAAAGGGAAATGTATATCCATACAGAATACCCAAAGAGGTCATTATAATCCATTCAACTATGGTTGTCATAATAAAATACTTATATTATTCCTCTAACCATTTCTGTCATCATAAACTCCTCTAATATTCCTTTCACTAATAAACATCAATTCGGGAATATCTCAGTAAGTACACACCTCAGGCTTCCTACTCAATTGAGTCAATTAGCCGAGGCCAACTTTCTCTTTGCTCGTAACATTGCATTAACAATACAATCTTTAAAACATTCTGATATTCTTCCTAAAACTGTTTTCACCTTTCAACTACCTTTATGTCTCTATATATTACTAATTGTTTCACCACTGAACTCTTTCGTTTCATACTCATGAACTTGTTTAACTTGACTCTCGTAAGAATCTCATTATAAATCAACAATGGTAAGGGGGTGAGGTCGTAAAGCCTCTAACTTGACTCTCAAGACTATACACCTATGACTTAACATTCATCATTAATGAAATATCATCGTAATTGCACAACTCGCTCCAAGCGAGTTTTGACACTTACTCATGTTACAATTGTTTCTATCACCTATAATTTCGAACGGTGATTTCACTTACTCAAGCTTCATATTAATATTTATTCAAGTACTAAATATTTAACTCCAATTTTTCTTACCATCATTTATCAAATTAGAGAACGTTCTATGGGTTTGAGTACGTCGTTTAATTTATTGCCATAGTCCAACTATGGTCTTACTCGTATCACAATATCATAGCTCAGTGATAATCTTACATGTCGTCATGATACCATAGCCTTACTATGGTCTTACACGAAATCTCATATCGATACCAATGCCATATCCTAGATATGGTCTTACACGAATTCATGCCGAAGCCAGGTCCTAGATGTGGTCTTACATGGAATCACTATTCAATGTCGACACCATATCCCAGATATGGTCTTACACGGGATCATGTATTGTTGCCAATGCCATGTCCCAGACATGGTCTTATATGGGATCACATGTACTGCCATGGTCCAACCATGGTCTTATACATCAATTTATCATTGAATGACCGTACTCATCTCCCGCGTTCTACTTAATTTGACTCTCCGGTTCAACTTCCACACTATTATAATAGTCATGGCTTCATAGTAGAGTCATAAAACAAAACATTATACATCCTCTACTTTAACAGTCGCACATGAGATTCATCTATGTGAACATATTGATTATGCATCATTCAAACAATTGTACATACACACATATCCTGTTCACTGGGTGAGTTTACTCACCATTTTCACTTAATTAAGCATGTTGAGCATATTTCACCGTATGCATATCGAACCAACATGGATAGACTTATCACTATATAACTTTCATTTCATTCCTCAACTTATGATTACCTCTTTGCATACCTTATTACACATATGTCATAAACTTCTACTCGTATCTTTCTGAATTTCATCACTGCATAAGCACATTTCAATTACCTCATTATCAGTTACAACATTATCGAAAATAGCTTGGTTGGGAATCATCTCTGTCTTAAGAAAATAATTTCGTTAGAGCCGGGAGATATCACACTATCATGAGTAGTAATATGGCATGTATAGCTAAACTCTCGTACGTTAGGTTAGTCCGAGAACCAACTAAACTGTAGCTCTAATACCAACTAAATGTAACACCCCTTACCCGTGTCCAATGCCGGGATAGGATACGAGGCATTACCATACTTAACTTTACTTGAGCTTACATTATTGGGCTATAAAATTCGTTCCAATTTAAAACCTTTCCTTCTTAATAATAACAAGGCCTTAAGCTTACTTCCGAAAGGTTTCTGATTTCAACTGGAAACTTTTACTCTCTTGTAAAATTTTTACCTAAATAGGGGTCACACGCCCGTGTGACAATGGACATGCCCGTGTGGGCAAGCCGTGTTGTCACATACGCCCAAGTCCCTAGCCTGTGTAGAAATAAATTTTCAATCGAACCTATAGGGGTTCTCACACGGCCAGACACACGCCCATGTCTTTGGCCCTGTCCTTCATACGACCTCAACATGCCCGTGTGTGAAAACTAGTGGTATTCTGTTTATGACGTCAATAACCCCTTAATGAGCACATGACCTAAGCACACGCCTGTGTGCTGGCCCGTGTGACGATTCAAATTCTCATAACTAAATGCAGGGGACGCACGGCCTATCAACACACCCATGGGAGTTGATCTTGTGTCACACACGGTCTACACACACGCTCGTGTGTCTACCTGTGTAGACTAATTCAAGGCTAGTTTCCAAGCCATTTAGCCACCCTTACTTGCACACATTCAAACATCATCACATAACATTATCAAATCATCAATTATAACTCTAGGATTATCATATTTGACACATGAAAATCAACTATCTTCCCATATACGAGGGAGAGCTATTACTAGCACCATTACAATCGACATGAGCCATCATCCATGGCAACCAACCCATAACTCATTTAGGCCAACACATTTAGATACTTTAACTATGACTTAATTAAACCAAAATAAGATCCCTATACATGCCATATCTGAAGAAGAATTGAAACCTCATACCGAAATGACTACTCGATAGTTTGAAAAAATCTCCGGCAGTTTCCAACCCGAGCTAGCTAAGTTAACCTATAAGAGATAGGAAAAAGAAAAGAAGTAAGCAATAATGCTTAGTAAGTTCATATGCAATTAATAATCAACTATTGATATTAATTTATTATACTCAACCACAAAGGTATTATAATGAGTTTTACTCTTAAGCTCATGGTTACCCATTCAATCATTCATAATGTTTACTCATTCCGTCTCTTACCACATTCTAACCATAACAAGCTTAATGCTCACATTTATTAGCATACATTCCCTGCACTTATCACCAAAAAATTACATGAAATAACACTTAAGCAATTTCTCAATGAACCATTGAAATAAAACCTAACACTCGGTGGTTTCGCACACAGCCCACCATTATTCTATAATAGGGTGGTATCGCATATAGCCCACCAAATGATAGTATAAACGATGGTATCGCACACAACCCATCGTAATTGAGTAACAAGGTGGTATCGCACATAGCCCACAAAATGATAGTATAAACGATGGTATCGCACACATCCTATTGTAATTAAGTGACAAGGTGGTATCGCACATAGCCCACCAGATGGTAGTATAAACCGATGGTATCGCACACATCCCATTGTAATTAAGTGACAAGGTGGTATCACACATAGCCTATCAAATGATAATGTATGTGATGGTATCGCACACAGCCCATCGTATATGAACGATAAGGTGGTATCGCACATAGTCCACCATTTATCTATAATTAGATTCCTACAGGAATTATCCAACATATATTGAATTCAATTCATCTCAGCCATGTATAATCTCATTCATATAATGCACCATTAATTAACAACATGTATACTTGTAATGAATCGTTTACACATAAACTTACCATGGGTTCATCATTTACCGAACTCATCTCAATTGAGTTCAGACACATACCTGCACCTCTCATGGTATAGCCACATACTTTCTCATTTTCAACATGCCTGTTGAATCACTCAAAATGCTAAATAACACTCTTGTGTCTTATACACATAATATCATATCAACATCATACCCTCGATAGGGTCTTACAGGTAATATCATATCGATGCGATATCCCTGGCATGGTCTTATATGAAATCTCGCACAGAGGCCATATTCCTAATATGGTCTTACACGGGACCTTAATTATCATAGTATCATGATGTTTGCATTCCCTCTATCTTTAGATTCAATTGAAGACTTACAATTCTTGACATCCTGTTGAACTGTATTTAATATTTTCATAGAGTCAGTATACAATTCATACAACATCGAAATATTAAATACTTCAATTATAGTTGTATTATTAGCACACGAACTTACCTCCATGCAAAATGCACTAATTGGTTGTATATTTTTCGCGCTCTTCTTGATCTATAATAGTGAAATTGACTCATTCAATCACTTTATAAGTCATAATACTTCATAATCTATACCTAGGCAAAAATGACTATTTTGCCCTTACACTTTGGAAAAAATATGATTTTGTCCCTCGGCTCATAAATCATTTTTCATCACATTTTCTTATTAAACAAGCCTAGCTGAACAATTATTCCTCTTACAACTGTAACAGCCTGGTTTAGACCCTAGTTGGAACAGTGGTTTTGAAACCACAAATCTGAGGTCAGAAAAATATTTTAATATTATTTTTGATGATTATAATATGTGATTGAGCATGTGCGAAAAATTGTTGTGAAAATTTTATCGTTTTTGTGCCGAATTAAGAAAAAGGACTTAATCACATAAAATGTAAAAGCTGTGTGTTAATAGTTAAAGTGTCTATTTGGCATGGCTTATTAAATGAGAAGTCCTTATATGGTAAATAGCCCTTTGATAGTGAAGATGGACAAAAATGACCACTAAATGAATGACTGGCCGTAGCGACCACAGGCTAGACACATGGGCGTGTGACTGGCGGTGTGGTGCAAGTCAGTTTGGACCACGGGTGAGGCACACAGGCATGTATCAGGCCGTGTGAACAATTCAGTATGTATGCCCTATTTTGCCACGGCTTGGACGTACGGGCGTGTCCGAGGCGTGTGAGAAACACAACCTACCCACACGGGTGTGTGACCTCTGTAACTTAGAAAAATGTTTAGATTTTGAAAATTTTCATATTTGTTTGGTTTAGTCTCGACCCCCTTCTAGAATGTGATTAAGGTCTCGTAGACCTCATTAAGGGACTCATTGAATATGAACTATTATGTTTAGATGTGAAATGATATGGAATATTTGGAAATGATTAGTAATGCCTCTTATCCCTAGTCTGGCGACGGTTACGGATTAGGGGTGTTACATTTGATTGGTATTAGAGCTATGGTTTAGTGGATTCTCAGACTAACGTAGCACGTGTGAGTCTAGCTATACGTGCCATATATATAATTGCGATAGTGTGATGAATCCTGACAGTTAAAAATGTGTTTTCATATAGTAATGGATCCTGATCGAGCAGTTACTGATGATGTAAAGAGTAACGCGCCTGCTCCCGCTCAAAGGACAACGCCAACCACATCTAGGCCGAATGATGGTAGCCAAGAGGGAGAGGCTAAGCAAGCCTTCTTCCGAATGATGAGTGAGTGGTTTTCAGAGTTCATTTGAATGAATCCGGTTGCTCCACAGCCTCCACCCGCACAAGTACCCGTTGTGCCACAAGTTGTAGATCCGATCAGATTGAATAAACCTCCTGTGGATAAGATTCGAAAGTACGGGGTTGAAGAGTTTAGAGCCACAGCTGATGATGATGCCGAGCGAGCTGAGTTCTGGCTCGAGAATACTATTAGAGTGTTTGATGAAATGTTGTTGACACCTAATGAATGCACTAAATGCACAGTTTCCTTGTTGAGAGATACGACATATAATTGGTGGAAGACATTGATATCTGTGGTTTCGAGAGAGAAAATTACCTGGGATTTGTTTCAGGTTGAATTTTGAAAGAAGTATATCAGTCAACGATTCGTAGATTAGAAACGTAAAGAGTTTCTAGAGTTGAAACAAGGCAGCATGTCTGTTACTGAGTACGAACGAGAGTTTGTGAGACTGAGCCAATACGCTTGAGAATGTGTTTCGACCGAAGCTACTATGTGCAAACATTTCATTGAAGGGCTGAATGAAGACATTAAATTGTTGGCTGGGATACTTGACATAAATGAATTTGTTGTGTTACTTGAAAGAGCCTGCAAAGCCAATGAGCTTAGTAAAGAAAAGAAGAAAACTGATTCTGAGGCTAGAGATGAAAGAAAAAGATTGATGAGTAAGTGTTCTCAACCTTTAACAAAGAGATTTAGAGATGCCAGCAATCGTTCAAATACTTTGTTTGGACATTCGAGTAGAAACTGTGCGAGACAAAGTGTTGGTCCACGAACTCAAGCTCCAATTGAATCAAGTGTTGGTAGTGCTAAAAGCAACAAACCTGAGTGTAGACAGTGTTGAAGGAGACACGTTGGAGAATGCTGGGGCAAGTTCAACAATAGAGTTTGCTATAAATGTGGATCATGAGATCACTTCATTCGAGACTGCCTAGAGTTAGCAAAGAAAGATAATACTCAAAATGTGAGATCGAGTACTATGTCAGCTAGGGGTAGACCACCCAGAAATACCAGAAATATGAGTGGAAGTCAAAGAGGGACTACGGATACCACTGTGAGATTCGAGGCGAGAGCACCTGCCCGAGCCTATACTATACGTGCGTGAGAAAAAGCGTCATCTCCAGACGTCATCACTGGTACTTTTACTCTATTTGATAATGATGTGATTACATTGATAGATCCAGGTTTTACTCACTCTTATGTGTGTGTGAATATAGTATCTAGTAAGACTCTGCCTGTTGAGTCTACTAAATTCGTGATTAGAGTATCAAACCCCTTAGGCAAGTGTGCCTTGGTTGATAAAGTGTGCAAGAAATGTCTGTTGATGTTTCAGAATAGTTGCTTTTCGGCTAATTTGATGTTGCTACCATTCAATGAATTTGATATCATTCTAGGTATGGATTGGTTCACTTTGCATCATGCTATTGTAAATTGTAAATGGAAGAGTATTGATTTGAGAAATCAGAATGGTGAGATAGTTCATATTGAATCCAAAGATTTGAATGGGTTACTGGCTGTTATATCTTCGGTGAAAGCTTTGAACTATGTGAAAAAGGTTTGTGAAGCTTATCTTGCATATGTGATTAATACAAAAGTGACAGAAAAGAAAGTTGAATCTATACCTGTAGTAGGTGAGTTTCCAAATGCGTTTCCTGAAGAACTACCGGGATTACTTCCGATACAGGAAGTCAAATTTGGTATAGAATGGCACCAATAGAATTGAAAGAGTTAAAGTCACAGTTGCAAGAGTTGACCGATAGAGGATTTGCTCAACCAATTTTTTCGCCCTGGGGTGCTCCTGTGTTGTTTGTGAAAAAGAAAGATGGTACTATGAGAATATGTATTGATTACCGACAGTTGAACAGAGTGAGGATAAAGAATAAGTATCCCCTACCACATATTGATGATTCGTTTGATCAGTTGAAAGGAGCTATAGTGTTTTCAAAAAATGATTTGAGATCGGGTTATTACCAGTTGAGAGTTAAAGAATCAGATTTACCAAAGACTGCTTTCAGAACGAGGTATGGACATTATGAATTCTTAGTTATGCCTTTTGGACTAACGAATGCTCCTGCAGTATTTATGGATTTGATGAACCGGATATTCTGATCGTATTTGGATCGTTTTGTTGTGGTGTTCATTGATGACGTTCTGATTTACTCATGCGATGAGACGCAACATGCCGAGCATTTAAGAATAGTGCTACAGACTTTACGTGAGAAGCAATTGTATGCAAAGTTTAGAAAATGTGAGTTTTGGTTGCGTGAGGTTGGTTTTCTGGGGCATATTGTATCAGCTGCGAGTATGCGAGTTGATCCGAGTAAGATCTCAATAATTCTAGAATAGAAGCCTCCGAGAAATGTGTCTGAAGTCTGTAGTTTTTTGGGACTGGCAGGATATTATAGACGATTTGTGAAAGGTTTCTCGATGATTGCGACTCCATTAACGAAATTGCTACAGAAAGATGTCAAATTTGAGTGGTCAGAAAAGTGCCAGCAGAATTTTGAATAGTTGAAAGCATTATTAATAGAGGCGCCAGTGTTAGTTCAACCTGAATCGGGTAAAGAATCCATAGTTTATAGTGATGCATCGTTGAATGGTTTGGGCTATGTGTTGATGCAAGAAGGCAAATTCATCTCTTATGCTTTGAGATAGTTAAAGCCGTATAAAAAGAACTATCTAACGCATGATCTTGAATTAGCCGCAATTGTATTTGCATTGAAGATTTGACGTCACTATTTGTTTGGTGAGAAATTTCATATTTTTACTGGTCACAAGAGTTTGAAATATTTGATGACTCAGAAAGAATTGAATTTGAGACAGCAGAGATTGTTAGAATTACTAAAAGACTATGAGTTAGTAATTGATTATCATCCGAGCAAAGCTAATGTTGTTGCTGAAGCTTTGAGTCGAAAGTCTTTATGTGCTTTGCGAGCTATGAGTAGTCAGATAGATCTATGTGATAATGGTTCAGTTTTGGCTAAGTTGAAAGTTAGACCGATGTTTATACGTCAGATTTGTGATGCTTAGAAAAGTGATGATGAGATGATAGCAAAACGAGCTCAATGTGATTTAAATTCCTATTCTGAATTTTGAGTTGATAGTGATGATTGTTTAAGATACAGAGATCAGATTTGTGTTCTGATAAATTCAGAGTTGATTCAGTTGATTTTGAACGAAGCTCACAATAGTCGTTTGACTGTTCACCCGGAGAGTACAAAAATGTACAATGATTTGAAACAAATTTATTGGTGGCATGGTATGAAACGGGACATTTCAGAGTTTGTTTCGAGATGCTTGGTTTGTCAGCAAGTTAAAGCTGAACATCAAGTTCCATCCGGTTTGTTACAACCGATTATGATTCTTGAGTAGAAATGGGAGAGAATCACGATGGGCTTTGTGTCGAGATTGCCTTTATCTCTGGGAAAGAAAGATGCAATCTGGGTGATAGTTGACAGATTAACGAAATTAGCTCATTTCGTTCCGGTGAGAACAGATTATTCACTTGATAAATTGGTTGAATTGTATATTGCTGAGATTGTGGGATTACACGGGGTGCCACTATCTATTGTATCTGACAAAGATCCGAGACTTACCTCACGGTTTTGGAAGAAATTGCAAGAGGCTTTAGGCACGAAGCTGCATTTTAGTACTACATTTCATCCGCAAACGGATGGACAATCTGACCGGATCATTCAAATTCTCGAAGATATGTTGAGGTGTTGTATTCTTGAATTTGAAAGTACGTGGGAGAAGCATTTGCCAGTTATTGAATTTGCATACAATAATAGTTTTCAATCTAGCATTAAAATGGCACCATATGGGGCTCTTTACGGTCGAAAATGTCGAACTCCATTGTATTGGACTGAGTTAAGTGAGAATAAGATTCACGGGGTTGATTTGATAAAAGAGTCCAAACAGAAAGTAAAGGTGATTCGTGATAGTTTGAAAGCAGCGTCAGATCGTCAGAAGTCTTATGCAAACTTGAAACGGAAGGATATTGAATTTGAAGTTGGTGACAAAGTATTTTTGAAAGTGTCTCCGTGGAAGAAAATACTTCGATTTCGCTGAAAAGGCAAGTTGAGTCTGAGGTTTAACGACCCGTATGAGATTATTGAAAGAATTGGGCCAATTGCTTATAGATTGCTGTTGCCACCTGAGTTAGAAAAGATTCATAATGTATTTCATGTATCGATGCTTCGACGATATAGACCTGATATTTCTCATGTGACCTGATATAGACCTGATATTTAGTCAGATTTGTCGTAAAGTGAAGAACCGATTCGAATTTTGGCACGAGAGATTAAAGAGTTGAGAAACAAAAGAATACCTTTAGTGAAAGTGTTGTGGCACAAACACGGAGTAGAACAGGCTACGTGGGAGCCTGAAGATGTTATGAGAGCAATATCTGAACCTATTCACTGGTAAGATTTTTGGGGACAAAAATCCCTAAGGGGAGAGAGTTGTAACAGTTTGGTTTACACCCTAGTCGAAACAGTGGTTTTGAGAGCACAAATCCGAGGTCAAAAAAATATTTTAATATTATTTTTGATGTTTATAATATGTGATTGAGCTTGTGTGAAAATTTGGTGTGAAAATTTTATCATTTGTGTGTCGAATTAAGAAAAAAGACTTAATTGCATAAAATGTAAAAGCTATGTGCTGATTGTTAAAGTGTCTATTTGGCATGTCTTATTAAATGAGAAGTCCTTATGTGGTAAATAGCCTTTTGATGGTGGAGATGGACAAAAATGACCATTAAATGAATGAAATAAAAATATTTTAACAAAGGGCAAAATGGTAAACTATGTATTAAGTTAATATTAATAAACAAAAATGGAATTATGGCATTAGTGTTCATCCTATTCCACTGAAAATTGAAAATAAAAGACCAAAGGTTTGAGCTTTTAACATTTGGCCAGAGTCTAAGCTTGAATTGGATAAGTGTTTTTGATCCGTTTTTGATAATTTCTACGTTTTTGTAATTGTTGCTTTGTGCTCTATCAAGCCCATGTCTTAATTTTAGAATTTGATGAAAATTTTGAGATGTGTCATTGATGAATATGAGAGCTTTGTGTTGATAGTTGGTGAAATATGAAAGCTTAGTGTTGGGTTAACATAGTTTGTATTTGGATTTTTGATGAAATTGAGTAATTTGGACTAAATTGTGAAAATAATATTTTATGGGCTAAAATGTAAAATAAATGAAATATATGGGCTTGTATTAGCAAGGGGAAAATTCGGCTAAGCTTATGTGCAAAGAAATTTTGTGTATTTTGTGATTTGAGGAATTAGGGACTAAAGTGTCGAAATGTGAAAATGCGAGGGCTATTTTGTAAAATGCTTTAAATATATGTGTGTGGACTGAATTGAATGAATTGGTGATTGAATAAGTTAAATTTGAATATGTATAGACCAAGAAAGGAGAAATTCGGATCGAGATCGAGGCAAAGATAAAGTACTCGACTGATCAGCTAGTTTCAGTATTTCGACGTCCGAGGTAAGTTCGAATATAGTACAAGTTGTTTATTTGTTATCTATGTGATGGGAATTGAATGATAGATATTGAATTAGAAATGTAATACATGAGATTAAGAAATGAAGCACTAAGTGTGCGAAAATGAATTGAGACAGAGTTGAATGGCACTGTGTGTGCGAAGTAATGGAAGCTTCTACTTTTATGATTGGCACTATATGTACGATACCGACTTGAGTTGGGTTTTATATCAAGGAACTAAGTGTGTGATGTTAATTAAGCTTTGGCTATAATTTGGGCACTAAGTGTGCAATTGAGTTGAAAAGATATCGAGCAGTGAATGAGATATGGTATCGAGCATTGAATAACAAGTACGTTTGTTAACTAAGTGTTGGCAAAGGCATGTTTGAACCTATGTGGTTGATGTTATAGTTTTAAAGATTGAATGAATTTATATTTGAGCATATGGTTGAGGATGATAATGTGCTTAATTGTGTGTCTATCTATGTGATGGTTTAATTATATATAATGGTGTTGCATTATTGAGTGGTATGTATTATATTACGAACTTACTAAGCTTTAAAGCTTACTGTGTGATTTGTTTCTTTGTTTTATAGTGTCAGTAAAGCTAGCTCGGATCTGGGAATCGTCAGAATCTCTATCACACTATCGGCTATCTAATTCGGTACTTTTGAAAGATGTACATATTTGGTATATGGCATGTATAGGCTAGAAGTTATGGTATGTTTTGGTAATGTTGGATCTTGCCATGTGATGTGGCTAGATGGTTAAATGTTGATGGTGCATATTTGTGGGCTATGAAATTGATGAATGAAATATGAAATAGTGAGAATGGAAATGGTATGTTTTATACTTGAATTAGTTGATGAGAATGATTGATAAAATATGAACTTATGGTATGGATTGCATAATGCTTGTTTTATATGTTTGGAGGAGTACATTCGATACTTTGGATGGACTTATTTGTGATGGTATTGAGTATAGAAATAAATGATGTTGATGATGATTATTTGATACATATAATAGTATGTTTTGGTTGCTAATTGGGGTATAAATGCATGAGATTTGAAGCTTGTAGGTGATTTCAAAGTATGGATGGCATTTTGGCCTTGAAAATGGCCTATAACTGCCCACACGGTTGAGCACACGGGCCTATGGCTTGACTGTCTCTTTCGAGGTTGTGTTATAAAACAAGTCAGACTCAACCATGGGCAAGACACACGAGCGTGTGACTGGCCGTGTGGATCAAGTCAGTAGTGACCACGGGCTGGACACACGGGCGTGTGACTTGCCGTGTGGTGCAAGTCAGTTTCAACCACGGGTGAGGCATACGGGCATGTCTCAGGCCGTGTGAATAAGTCAGTATGTATGCCTTGCTTTGCCACGGCTTGGATGCATAGGCGTGTTCGAGGCCGTGTGTGACCTCTGTAACTTAGAAAAATGTTTAAATTTTGAAAATTTTCATATGTGTTCGGTTTAGTCCCGACCCCCTTTTAGAATGTGATTGAGGTCTCGTAGACCTCATTAAGGGACTCATTGATTACGAACTGTTATGTTTAGATGTGAAATGATATGGAATGTTCAGAAATGATTAGTAATGCCTCTTATCCCTAGTCTAGCGACGGTTACGGATTAGGGGTGTTACAACAACTACTCACAAATCCAACTATTTCATGCATTTATTACCAAATTACAACACTTACAACTTAGTCCATTTAGGTGTTTTTTTTTTTTTCATGACAACACCTTTCACAAAAGTTGTTTCTCATCTCCCTAACATCCTTTTTCTTCCATAAAAACTCAGCAAACAACATAAACTATCTCATGGAAAGTCTCTAGACTTTCAACCATATTACAAATTAGTCCCCTCATTAGCTAGCTTAAGTTTTGGGGATTCCAAAAGTACAATTTTTATCAAGAAAGGTCACCGAAATCACTTACTTGTGAGGAGAAATGTTTGCTGAAATTTTTGAGCTCTCCAACCCTTGTATGCTGCCAATTTTTGGTGGTGATGAAGAGAAGAAAAGATGATACTCTTCTTTTCTTTATTCTTCTCTTATTTTATTCATTTATCACCTAACATCACCAAAACATTGACTAATTTAATCATCTTGTCCCCCCTATGGCCAACTATGACCTTTAGATAGGTCTAATTGCACATTAAAGGCTTCCAATTAAAATTCTATTGCTATTAGGCGCCTCTAGCAATTAAAATAGAACTTTCGCACTTTATGCGATTTAGTCCTTTTTCGCAATTAAGCCTTTAATCGCTAAAATTAAAGCACCAAAATTCTCAGGCCTCTTTATAAACATTTTATAACACATAAAATAATATCAAAATAGTTTTCTTAAACCTCGAATTAGTGGTCCCGAGACCACTGTTCCGACTGGCCCCTCATTTGGGCTGTTACAACACATGTATACAACAGGATTACCAGTCCAAGCTAAATCTTTTTTATGAAATATTCTCTAAGGAGCTTGATCTAGATTACCCGTCTAGGCTAAATCCAATTCATAATATATGCTCGAGAGGACTCACATCAGGATTACCCGTTCGGGCTAAATCCTATCAGAATCGAGGTCGAAGGATTACTCATTCGAGCTAAATCCTACCCGTGACAAATACATGACCTCTTTCGTTTTGGGAAATCACATATCCATCAATTTTCCATTATTCAACCGGGATTTAGACACTTTTCAATCATTATCGGGCATTTTATTATTTCATACCTCCACAACATTTATGTATTTTAAGTAAAACACATTCCACATTCATGTCAAGTATACAAGTAACATTTTATTTATTTACCATTTTATCGAGCATTTTCATTTATCGGGCTATATGGAGTAGATGATCATTTCACATATTTATGACATTGATGAAATTCACAAACACAACATTTAAATCAAGCATAAAAACCTATACAATTTAGTTACACAAACTCACTTCGACAAAGGTTTGTGTATGTAAAATCTACTAATCTGACATTTTCCTATTTCCTCGTTCTAACTCCAAATTTGATCTATCCAGATCTATATGAGTAAATTTAACATCAATTTATCATATTTTACATTCATGTGGACTAAATTTTCATCCTAGGAAAAATTACTATTTTGCCCCTAACTTTTCCATAAATTCCATTTTCATCCCCAGGCTCGGAAAATGAAACTTGTGCAAATTACTCCCTATTCCAAGCCTAACAAAAGCCCCAGTACAAATTTTAAAGCACATGTATTCATAAAATTTTAGAATTTTTCATCAAATTTTACTACTTTTCATTTTAGTCCCTAAATCATGTTTTCATCAAAAATCACTTTGTAAAAGCTATTTATCTATCAATAATCTTTCATTTTCTACCATAAATTTCTAATTTCCAGCATATATATTCATGAATCATTCTCATACTTTTATAACTTTTCAACTTAATCCCCCAAATATATAGATTAGACTCTCCCGATTCCAAAAATATAAAAATCATTAAAAACAGGACAAGGAAACTTACCCAATTTGGCCATGAAAGTTTCTTCTCTCTCTCTCCTAGGGTTTCCATGTTTAATTTTGGGGAAGAAGATGAGAAAATAAGATGATATCTATTTTATCATCTTTTAATTAATTAAAATTTTAAAAATTTACCAATTTAGTCCTTGTCTTTTTTTCTAAATTTCCATGGATGAGTCACCAAGAAAAATCTACAAACTTTTCTTAATGGTCTAATTACCATATAAGGACCTATATTTTTGAATTCCATAGCTATTTGATCCTTATAGCTACTAGAATTCAACTTTCACATTTTATGCGATTTAGTCCTTCTAGTAATTAAGCACATAATCGGTAAAATTTTCTTATCAAAATTTTTCTCACGACATTTCTAGTATAATATGGATCATACAATATAATAAAATAAATTTTATTTTTCAGCTATGATTTGTGGTCTCGAGACCACTGTTCCGATTTCACCGAAATTGGGCTGTTACACTTGATACTTATTTACTTGTAATATTTTATTATTATAAAAAACCCTAAAAGTACCTTTTATTTATATTTGCGTAATATAACCTATTTCAATTATTAATTAGATATTGTGTTTAGGTTGAAATTGATCTAGTACTAGCCTGCTTTGGGTACGATCCTCGGGGTACTCACCTACTCCGTTGCAACTGTATTACAACCTGACTCGTATACTTGCAGATGTAGCCTCACTTCTATATATCTTTTGTTGCAGTATTCACACCCTGGACGTTAGAAAGTCCGGGGGCGGTCACCTATACACACACTAAGGGATTATTATCCTTTTATCCTTTTTGATATCACATATTAAAAAGGAAAATCAGGATTATTCCCTTATTAATAGAGAAGACAAATGAAAACTTAGAAAAAAGAATTATATTCTTTCCAAAAGAATATTAATTTCCATGTCTTTTCTATTTTGGCCAAAATTAATTAATATAACTGCTTATATTAATAAATTTGGTTAAATATATATAATTAATATTTTGTATGAATCAAATCTATATATTAATTATATTCTTTCCAAAAGAAAATTAATTTCCATGTCTTTTATATTTTGACCTAAATTAATTAATATAACTGTTTATATTAATAAATTCGGTAATATATATAATTAAATTTTTTTATGAATCAAATTCATATCTTAATTATATTTTTTCCAAACGAATATTAATTTCTATATCTTTTATATTTTGGCTGAAATTAATTAATATATTAGTTATATTAATAAATTGGGTAAAATATGTACAATTAATATTTTTTATTAATCAAATTCATATATTAATTATATTCTTTCTAAAAGAATATTAATTTCTATATCTTTTATATTTTGATCGAAATTAATTAATATAATTGTTTATATTAATAAATTTGATAAAGTATATACAATTAATATTTTGTATGAATCAAATTCATATATTAATTATATCTATGTTCTCTATTTGTGTACAACAAGTTTGCACATATAATGTGTTTAATATTTAACTATTAAATTAAATTAATTTAACAATTAATTTAATTCATGTGACAACTAAATACAATATCAAATGTATTTGGATTCCATTCGTTTCAACTATAGGGCATGAGTGGCATCTAGCATTACAAGTAATAATAGAACATTGGTAGTAATAATAAAACGTTTCTAACATTACAAGCAATGAGTGACATCTAACAATGCATCATTGCCACACCAAAGTTAGAAAAAGTCGTGGTTCGACATAACCTTTCTGTGATAATCTTTTCATGTATTATATCATTTTATCCTTAATATCTAGATTGGACACAAGTCATGGAATAGTCAGACTTGTATAGTCCAATCTCATATTTCTTGATTTTTTGAGCAGACTACAATAAACAAATAAGTGTGATATCTCATATCAATTTATTCGAGCATGGTCATGCATTTCTAGTCTCACTCCATCAAGAGGCCTAAGATATTTCTCCCATTATGAAGGAAGGATAAATCCTTTCTTGATAAACCATATCCCACTACAAGGTTTGTGGTATATCCAACATTAGTCTTTATAGTTCAACTTGTTACGGTAGACGTTTTGACTATATCAAAATATATGACTCACGATGTTGGGACAATGATGGTATCAAGTCTGAGGATCATATACATAGTTATCACTATGAGTAATATTATGATTATCACATAATAATCCAAAAAAACATATTACTAGCAGGTCAATCCATTATGTTGTTCTCTAACACATATTCATGTATTGATTTTGACATCCCTATGTCAATGATAATTCTTTGTCATCAATCAACTAAATATTAGTCTCAATGCATTATTATTGTCGAAGCCCAGAAAAATACTTGACTAAGGACCTTTTTAAGAATAATCATATTTTTTTAGGACTTTACTACTAATCATATTTTCTTATGACTTTACTACAATTCAGTTTATTTATATATACAGAAAAAGAAACTAAAATAATAATGGCAATGCCTTATATTAATAAACAAGGTAAAATGAGAATGTGATTACAATCATCTCATGATTGGTCTTTAGGCATACTTTAACAATACCATCTTCCAAAGGTCTTACAACAAAAAGATAGATCATCAAGCCTAAAGACCAATCAATACTGTAACACCCCAAACCCGGACAAGACACCACGTCCGAATCTGGTATCTTACGGGGAAACATGTTTTTGAGAAGTTAAATTTTTCGTTTAAAAGCCGAGTGAAAACACAGTGTATTTTGGAAGACAATTTAAGTAGACTTGTTTGAAATCAGATGGTGTATTTGAACCCCGGAGATTTTGAAAACTTAACCAGAATGTGTGGTTAAAACGAGTTTAAACCATTTAAAACCTTAATAGTTTCTTAGTGTTACTTCAAACATTTTTGAAGTTAGGAGAAATACGAGTTCGATTTGGAAATCATTTGAGTTTGTCTAGTATAAAGACTTAGCGTGATACCCGATGGTATAGTTTAAAAACACTTTGCGTTATAATTTTGAAATCATTATCTTTCCAAGTTTTAGTAGAATTCATACCAACTTATTTTGTTAAGGCATATTAAAATTTAAACATAAACAAACATAAAACATAAATTAAAAGGCCTTTTACAAATCCAATATAAAACCCAGGTGAGAGTAAATAATTAAAGTACCCAAATTCAATAGTCCAAGCAACACTTTTATTATAGCATGGCATGTGCACCCTGAGTCCATCCCGGCTCCAAGTCCGCGCGTCACGAGTCACCAGTAATGTCAAAGGGAGGGTGAGTCGGTGACTCGGTGTGTAAATCCCGCTCCCGAAGAAACAACATGCTAACACACATCATACATAGCAACATAATTAATGCAACCCGATCCTAACCATCCATACCGCTTTTTCTACCCCGTGTGGTACCAAACCACTTTGTGGTGCGGACCACCGGTGACGTATAGTCACAACGTGTTACCAAAACACCGGTGTCCCAAAGACACAATATCCATCAATGTGGTACCAAACCCTTTGGTGTCCCAAAGACACAATTGTGCTACCAAAGCACTGGTGACCAAGTCACAAATCCAATGATGGGGCCAACCCATCGTGTGATACCAAATCACTAGCGACGATCCGTATCTCAAGTGGGGCCAACCCACGGTGGTCAAACCACGAGGGGACGAGTCGCAATGAGGTGCCAAACCTCGGTGTGCCAAAGACACAATGTGCTACCAAAGCACCGGTGACCGTAGTCACAAATGCGGTGATGGGGCCAACCCATCGTGTGTGTTACCAAAACACCGGCGTCAATCCCAGTATAGTCATCTCGTGGGGCCAACCCATCGTGGTGCTGAGCCATCGGGGCGAGACGAGAGGTACCAAACCTCTGGAGGTGCCAAACCTCTGGTGACCCAAAGTCACAAAGTGTGCTACCAAAGCACCGGTGCTCGTCAACACAAAGTATCTCTCGCTCCCTCCACTCGTATCACCCATTAGCATACTGGACTCATGTAACCATGCATATCATACAAATCGTGCATATCATGCTAAAATGTTTAACATCATATCCCATATCATACATCCATAATCATGGTATCATGCGGATCATCAAGAACCTTGTAACAATACCGACTTACCCGAGTCCAAGATCATACCCAAAAGGGTATCATATCAATCCATCAAACGCCATGATTTTAATAGGCAAACAGGTTCAATAACAATATCACTAAATATGGGTGTGTTAGTTACACACACGATAATCTGAGTCTAAAATCCCAACGAAAACAATCTAGGCCCCTTGATGACTAGCTCCTACAATCGGCCAAGAAGGAGTTAGTCACTAAGACCATTCGGCCAACACAGAGAAACCCAAAAGGGTTAATGCTTGAACCCTTACCTTGTACACGTTTGGTTTCCTACCTAACCCGAACCACAATGGTTCCTTCTTTAATCAACAATCGGCTACACCTTAAAGAGAATAGTTAATCCTTTGTCACCTTGACTTAATCAGATTTAAACGAATAACGTGACCGATATCTTACCATCACTTACCTAGTCGGTTAACAAAGGAGAAGGCTCCACTGTCGCTTGGAAATCCCTCGATTGCCTATCACACAATCGGTTCAATCATAAGAGATCACACCTTTACCACATGCCTAGATTCGGCTATTAATCCAATCAAAACCGATTAGCACTAGAGAGGGAAGAAATGGCCATTCGGCCTAGCACTTACCAACACCTACCAATTATTCGGCCAAGGCACCACTAGGGGAGAAGATAGGTTCACCCACACTTTGCACCCCAACCAAACAAAAGATTCGGCTAGGGGTTTATCACTCTTATTTTCGGCTTTGAAAGAAAAAGAAGGAAAAAATAGAGGTGAGAAGAGATGGGGAAATCGGCAATTTAGTTTAAAGAAAAGAAGGAAATAAAGATGGATAAGGAGGGTACTTTCTACTTGTTAATGAAAGAAAAAGAAGATGTGTTCTTAGAGAATAGAGTTTCTATAGCAAGAAAAGAAGTGGAGAAACGGTTTTGGAGAGGTGGGGTTTCACTCAACACAATGAACAAAAGAAATAGGTGAGAGGAAGCATTCGGCTTACACAAATGAAAGAGGGAAAGAGATGGTTGAAACTTTCGGTTTGCAAAAAGTAAAGATGGAATCACTCACTTGGATTTTTGGTTTCAAGAAGTGAAGAAAATGAGAAGAAACCTTGGAGAAAATTCGGCTACAAGAATCAAAAAAAAGAACTTTTGCTTTTTACCAAATGTGACCGAAAATGCCAAAATTTCCAAATGAATTTCGGCACCCCACCAACACCACACTACTATGCCGTCACTCCCCCCCTAACTCCCCTAAGAATTCGGCCATATCCCCCCCACTCACTCCACTCCACACATTTCAAATGTGTGGACCAAGTCTTCCTCCTAAATTCACTCTCTACCTTCCATTTGAATGGGAAGACCAAGTCCAAGGCAGAGTTCAAATTGTCACCAACTCTCTTCCTCCATGCCGTCCAAAAAGAATGCAAAATGTGGCCACTTTGCAGCTTGAACACGGACCTCACCCCCTGCAAGTGGCGTCACATTCACAAGCCCTTAGTGGCGCCTACATTGCCACTCCACCAACTTGTTTCTTGTGTTAACAAACACCCAAAATAAATTTAAAAGCCCCACTTTCCTCACTCCTTCACTTATCACCCAAAAACAAAATTTTCCCCAATACTCGGCTTACTTCCACTCATAACTAAGTCCGAAACCATACAAACAACAACATAACAAGCCAACACATGCAATAACATGCAACAACAAAATGCCCCCTAACCCGGGATATTACGCTTCTACCCCCTTAAAAATAATTTCGACCCGAAATTACGATCGAGAAGAGTTGCGGGTATTGCTTTGTCTCATCATATCCTCGGGTTCCCATGTGGCCTCTTCCACGCCATGATTCCGCCAAAAGAACCTTAACCAAAGGCACAGATTTCTGCGCAAAACCTTTCACATCCCGATCAAGAATCGCATGGGTTCTTCTTCCATGGTTAAATCTGGATTTACCTCGATCTCCTCCACCGCTACTACATGTGATGGATCTCGAGCGATACTGCCCAAGCATCGACACGTAAAAACATCGTGAATCGCTAAGCTCATTGCAACAACTCAAGCCGATACGCCATCGGTCCAACTCGCCTCAATACCTTATACGGCCCAATAAACCTCGGACTTAGCTTGCCTTTTCTCGCCAAACCTCAAGACCTTCTTCCAAGGCGAGACCTTTAAGAAGACCCGATCTCCACACAAATAACTCTATATCTCTTCGCTTAAGATCGGCATAAGACTTTGCCAGTCCGAAGCTTCCTTCAAACGAGCACGGATCAACCTAACCTTGTCCTCGGTCTCGAAGAACCAACTCGGGTCCCAACAATTGACGTTCACCTAACTCGTCCAACAAGTAGGTGGCGACACTTCCTACCATACAAATACCTCATATGGTGCCATTTTGATGCTTGCTTGGTAGTCATTGTTATAGGCGAACCTCGGGCTAACGGCAGAAACTCTTCCCAACCGCCCACAAGTCCGAACACAACCTCTCAAATGTCTTCCAAGATCTGAATGACCCTTTACGATTGCCTCGCCGATCGCGGGTGAAAAGTCTTTGAAATCCAAGCGCGCACTTGCAGCTTTGATGCAACGCTCTCGAACCTCGACGTAAACTCGGGATCCCTATCCGAGATTATCGAAACTAGTACACCGTGTGTAGCCTTACTATCTCGACACATAAAGCTTCGCCAATCTCTCAAGTGAATAGTCCACTCTCACCGGAATGAAATGGGCCGACTTAGTCGACGGGTCCACAATAACCCAAATCAATCTTTCTTGCTTGGCGTAGCGGTAACCCACCGACGAAATCCATAGTTATCCTTTCCCATTTCCACCGAGGGATTTTCACAGTCAAGCAACCACGACGCGGCAATCGATGTTCAGCCTTGACACGTTGACAAGTCGACACTTCCCGACATACTCTGTCACCTCTTTCTTCAAGCCGAGCCACCAAAATCGCTCTTTAAGATCCCTATACATTTTACTACCTCCGGGATGCATAGCATAAGGATCTATGTGCGCCCCAAGAATCCTCTGCCTCGACTCAACATCTTTAGGCATACAAGCCTTCCTTTGAAAACACAGAACCTCATCACTAGACAAGTCAGTAACCCTCCAAACCACCATTCTCGCACTTGTAACCTTCGCGCACTCGTAACCTCATCCTCCAATCGCTTCTCTTTGATCTGCTCAACCCAAGTAGGCTTAACTCGCAGCTCGCGAGAATACTCCGTCGTCCATACAAACTCAAATGGGCAAACATCGCTCTTAAGTCCGAAACAACCCTACGGCTCAATGCGTCTGCCACCACGTTAGCCTTGCCCGGATGATATTCAATCGAACAGTCGTAGTCCTTGAGCAATTCAACCCATCTACGCTGCCTCAAATTCAGATCCTTCTGAGTCAATAGATACTTCAGACTCTTATGATCTGTGTAGACTATTGATCTCTCACCGTACAAGTAATGCCTCCAGATTTTTAGAGCGAAGACTACGGCTGCTAGCTCTAAATCGTGCGTCGGATAGTTGACCTCGTGTGGCCTCAGCTGCCGAGAAGCGTAAGCCACAACCTTACCCTCCTGCATCAGCACACAACCCAATCCCGTATGTGATGCATCGCAGTACACTGTGAATTCCTTACCAGCCTCAGGTTGAATTAAAACAGGAGCCTCAGTCAAGATCTTCTTCAACTTATCAAAACTCTCCTGCTGTTTCTCAGTCCACACGAACGGTACTCCCTTCCTAACGCTTTAGTCATCGGCGCGCAATCAACGAAAAACCCTCTCTACGAATCTTGGTGTAGTATCTGCCAAACCCAGAAACTCCGAATCTCAATATCGACTTAGGAGGCTTCCAGGTCGAATCGCCTCAACCTTCCGAGGATCTACTCTAATCCCCCCAGCTGATACTACATGACCCAAAAACGTCACTTCACTAAGCCAGAACTCGCACTTACTGAACTTAGCATAGAGTTGCTTCTCCCTCAAAATTTGCAACACCACTCTCAAGTGTGCATCATGCTCTTCTTCCGACCTTGAGTAAACCAAGATGTCGTCAATAAAAACCACGACCAAAACGGTCCAGATCATCATCTTTGAAACACCCTATTCATCATATCCATAAAAGGCTGCGGGCGTTAGTCAACCCGAACGGCATTACCAGAATTCGTAGTGCCCGTCATCGAGTCCGGAACGCCGTCTTATGGATATCCGCTTCCTTAACTTTCAACCGATGGTACCTGACCTCAAATCGATCTTTGAAAACACCGATGCACCTTTCAGTTGATCAAACAAGTCATCTATCCGTGGTAACGGATACTTGTTTTTATCGTCAGCTTATTCAGTTGGCGGTAATCGATACACATCCGCATCGCACCGTCCTTCTTCTTGACGAATAATACCGCGCTCCCACGGTGAAACACTTGGCCTAATGAAGCCTCGATCCAACAAATCACGAATCCGAGCCTTAAGCTCCACTAATTCCTTTGGTGCCATCCTATATGGAGCAATAGACACCGCGCATCCACGGTAGCGAGATCTATCCCAAACTCTACCTCACGATCCGGTGGCAAACCCTAAGCTCCTCTGAAACACATCAACAAATTCCTTAACAAGATGCGAACCTTCTCAACAAAGACTCTTTAGCCTCCAAGGCATACACATGAACCACATACGCTTCACACTTCTTGCGACCATCTTTACTGACTTTTAATGCCGATACCACATTGGATAAGTAATCTCTCCTATTACCTATCATAATCACTTCATCTCCTTTATCCGTCGATAGAACCATGCGCTTAGCCGCGCAATCCACCTTGGCCTGGTACTTAACCAACCAGTCCATTCCAAGAATCGGTCGAACTCCCCAAACGGCGGTTCCATCGATCAAGCAGCAAAAATGACCCCTTGGAGTTCTAGGGTACCTCCTTATACAACTTTATCTACCACTACTGAGTGACCTAGAGGGCTAAATGCGGTCATTTGTCTAGAAGCGCTTCGAGTCTAAGTCCATGGTCTCAACTATACCACTAGCAACATACGAATCGTGGAACCCAAGTCAATTAAAGCGGATAGGGAGAACCAAAAATTAAAAACGTCATCGGTGATTACGTCCGGTGCGTCGCCTTCTTCAGCGGCGCCTAGTTGCATACACCGAACTAGGGTGTGTGCCTCGTAACTACCCGCACCTCTCTCGCGTGCTCCACGACCTCGACCAAATCCATTACCACCTCTGCCATTACCACGGCCCCTCTGTGGTGGCGGTCCATTACCTCTCGAATCGATTACGGCCCCGACTCTCCGATCGAATCCACGGCGCCATCCCACGCGGACGATCCCTAATGCGATGATCCGAGAGATCCACACTCGGCAACCTTTTCCACCACCCAACAACCACCCCAATGAGATTTCCCACACGATTACATCATGCGGCGGTCCCGCTTAGCAAAGAACAAACCTAGCGATCGATTCGCCCCACTTGGTCTAGCCTCTCTTCTCGGATTATCGGGCGATCCGAGAAGACCCAAAGCTCCTCTTAAGCCTACTCCTGTCCATGCTCTGTCTTACCGACTCTTTAACACCCTCGGCTACCTTAGCCTTCTCAACTAAGACAAAGAAACTCGCGCTCTCTGGCATGGGAGCAATCAGCACCCTCAACTCGTCTCGCAGACCATCCTCGAAAACGAACACACCTCTCATGCTCGGTGGCTACAATGCCACGGCATACCTACTCGGCCAGGAACTCACCCTCGTACTCGACCATGTGATTTACTCCCCGAACAAGCCTCGAAAATGCCTTTACTTGGGAGTCGATGTAACTAGCCCCGATGTATTTCTTTTGATATGCGGCTCAAAATAATCCCATGTCGATCCTCACCGCCACAATTGTCCCGAACCGTGAGCCACCACCGATATGACTCATCCCGAAGAAGTGATACGATGCCCTTCACTTCTCTTCACCAGTCAAGTCGGATCGTCCATGATCCGCTCGGTTGCCTCCGGCCAATATTCGGCAGTGCTAGGAGCAACACCCGATACACCTCGGAAAAATTCGGCCCCATTAGCCCGGAGTCGCCGATGAATGATTTCCTAACTCCGCGCACCACCACCTACACCAGCTACTCTTTCCAACACCCGCAAGATCGCTCAGTGACACTGCATCGTCTCGATCGATCACGAACTCACCACCTCCACCGTGGTGGCGAAACCCAGATCTCATTTTCTGACCCCTTGACCAGATCCTACGGGTTCAGAAACTGTCATCCTACCTCGACCTCGACCACGAGTATTACGGCCACGTCCACCTCGAGTACTCATGACTAAACGATCTACGTTTCTGATTAAGAAGATTTTTTTGCATTAGTATCGTTCCACTTTCTTAACCGCAAAGAAATTTTATGGATGGAGTTTAATCAGGGGTTCTTTCAAGCAACCAAAGTTTCAATCTTCTATCCTATTCACCCAAAAGAGGTCATACATCCATTCCTTAACCCTTTCCATACCTATTCACTCTTCGGACATTGCTGCCCATTCTAGCCCAAGGGTATTTTCGTCATTTTCCCTACAGGATATTTTTTTTTGGTAATAAAAGATATTTTAAAACTTTCATAAGACCGGTCACTTTGGAATTCCAAAAATTTGAGAGTGTTCTTTGAAAATTTTGTAAAATACTTCGTTTTGGAAACTAGGGGTATTTTAGTAATTTTCACAATCTGAGGGCGTTTTCGTAAATTTCCAAAATCAAAATTTTCGATTGATATTTTGTAAAACAGAGTGTTTGAATTTCGTACAGATTTATTAAGTTCGAGATTTTATAAACCGGGGGCATTTTAGTAAATTTACCCCTAAGGGCATTTTTGTAATTTTCACAAATCGAAAAGTTCGTTGTAAAAGTGACATTCTCAGTTTTGAAAGAGTTTATTGCAAAAAGTTTGAAAACATTAGGGTTGTTGTTGTATTTTCGAAAACATGGCTAATTCCCTTTTCGGGTTTTAGACATTAGGTTAAGTCTATGACCGAGCCTTCTTGGTCAGGGTGAACTCGAGCTACGCACTGGTGGGATACTGCGAAGAGGAGGTGAGTCACGAGGATCGCTTAAATACCAAGCTCTTCCTGATGCTTTCCTAGACATGCGTCTGAGAGTTACCACACCCTAGCCCCGTGGTGGTGAGCCATAGATTGGTTTAGTGCTTTAAGTCTTATGCTTTAGTTCGAGTGTTTGAGTGACCTAATCCTAGGGTTCAAGTCCTATAAATCTAACTATGTTCCATATCACCTACCCTTCTACAAATAGTAATTCACAGAAGAGTTTAGAACTACTTACCTAGGCGAACTGGTGCCGGAGACTCGGTGCCATGCCTTGTAAACCATGCCATGTCTTTAACCCAAAACACTTAAAACAGACTTTTGAAAACAGTTTGGGCCTCAAGCCCACAGCCGAGCTTTTGAACTTGGCTCTGATACCACAATTGTAACACCCCAAACCCGGACAAGACACCACGTCCGAATCTGGTATGTTACGGGGAAACATGTTTTTGAGAAGTTAAATTTTTCGTTTAAAAGCCGAGTGAAAACACAGTGTATTTTGGAAGACAATTTAAGTAGACTTGTTTGAAATCAGATGGTGTATTTGAACCCCGGAGATTTTGAAAACTTAACCAGAATGTGTGGTTAAAACGAGTTTAAACCATTTAAAACCTTAATAGTTTCTTAGTGTTACTTCAAACATTTTTGAAGTTAGGAGAAATACGAGTTCGATTTGGAAATCATTTGAGTTTGTCTAGTATAAAGACTTAGCGTGATACCCGATGGTATAGTTTAAAAACACTTTGCGTTATAATTTTGAAATCATTATCTTTCCAAGTTTTAGTAGAATTCATACCAACTTATTTTGTTAAGGCATATTAAAATTTAAACATAAACAAAGATAAAACATAAATTAAAAGGCCTTTTACAAATCCAATATAAAACCCAGTGAGTAAATAATTAAAGTACCCAAATTCAATAGTCCAAGCAACACTTTTATTATAGCATGGCATGTGCACCCCGAGTCCATCCCGGCTCCAAGTCCGCGTCTACGAGTCACCTGTAATGTCAAAGGGGAGGGTGAGTCGAGTGACTCAGTGTGTAAATCCCGCTCCCGAAGAAACAACATGCTAACACACATCATACATAGCAACATAATTAATGCAACCCGATCCTAACCATCCATACCGCCTTTTCTACCCCGTGTGGTACCAAACCACTGGTGGTGCGGACCACTAGTGACGTATAGTCACAACGCGTGTTACCAAAACACCGGTGTCCCAAAGACACAATATCCATCAATGTGGTACCAAACCACCGGGTGTCCCAAAGACACAATTGTGCTACCAAAGCACCGGTGACCGAAGTCACAAATCCAATGATGGGGCCAACCCATCGTGTGATACCAAATCACTAGCGACGATCGATCCCGTATCTCAAGTGGGGCCAACCCACGGTGGTCAAACCACGGGACGAGTCGCAATGAGGTGCCAAACCTCTGGTGTCCCAAAGACACAATGTGCTACCAAAGCACCGGTGACCGTAGTCACAAATCGGTGATGGGGCCAACCCATCGTGTGTTACCAAAACACCGGCGTCAATCCCAGTATAATCATCTGTGGGGCCAACCCACTGTGGTGCTGAGCCATCGGGGCGAGGCGGCGAGGTACCAAACCTCTGGAGGTGCCAAACCTCTGTGACCCAAAGTCACAAAGTGTGCTACCAAAGCACCGGTGCTCGTCGGCACAAAGTATCTCTGCTCCTCCACTCGTATCACCCATTAGCATACTGGACTCATGTAACCATGCATATCATACAAATCGTGTGCATATCATGCTAAAATGTTTAACATCATATCCCATATCATACATCCATAATCATGGTATCATGCGGATCATCGGTAACCTTGTAACAATACCGACTTACCCGAGTCCAAGATCATACCCAAAAGGGTATCATATCAATCCATCAAATCGCCATGATTTTAATAGGCAAACGAGTTCAATAACAATATCACTAAATATGGGTGTGTTAGTTACACACACGATAATACTGAGTCTAAAATCCCAACGAAAACAATCTAGGCCCCTTGATGACTAGCTCCTACAATCGGCCAAGAAGGAGTTAGTCACTAAGACCATTCGGCCAACACAGAGAAAACCCAAAAGGGTTAATGCTTGAACCCTTACCTTGTACACGCTTGGTTTCCTACCAAACCCGAACCACAATGGTTCCTTCTTTAATCAACAATCGGCTACACCTTAAAAGAGAATAGTTAATCCTTTGTCACCTTGACTTAATCGATTTAAACGAATAACCGTGGACCGATATCTTACCATCACTTACCTAGTCGGTTAACAAAGGAGAAGGCTCCACATGCGCTTGGAAATCACGATTGCCCTATCACACAATCGGTTCAATCATAAGAGATCACACCTTTACCACATGCCTAGATTCGGCTATTAATCCAATCAAAACCGATTAGCACTAGAGAGGGAAGAAATGGCCATTCGGCCTAGCACTTACCAACACCTACCAATTATTCGGCCAAGGCACCACTAGGGGAGAAGATAGGTTCGGTCCACACTTTGCACCCCAACCAAACAAAAGATTCGGCTAGGGGGGTTTATCACTCTTATTTTCGGCTTTGAAAGAAAAAGAAGGAAAAAAATAGAGGTGAGAAGAGATGGGGAAATCGGCAATTTAGTTTAAAGAAAAGAAGGGAAATAAAGATGGATAAGGGAGGGTACTTTCGGCTTGTTAATGAAAGAAAAAGAAGATGTGTTCTTAGAGAATAGAGTTTCGGCTAGCAAGAAAAGAAGTGGAGAAACGGTTTTGGAGAGGTGGGGTTTCGGCTCAAGACAATGAACAAAAGAAATAGGTGAGAGGAAGCATTCGGCTTACACAAATGAAAGAGGGAAAGAGATGGTTGAAACTTTCGGTTTGCAAAAAGTAAAGATGGAATCACTCACTTGGATTTTTGGTTTCAAGAAGTGAAGAAAATGAGAAGAAACCTTGGAGAAAATTCGGCTACAAGAATCAAAAAAAGAACTTTTGCTTTTTACCAAATGTGACCGAAAATGCCAAAATTTCCAAATGAATTTCGGCACCCCACCAACACCACACTACTATGCCGTCCTCCCCCCTAACTCCCCTAAGAATTCGGCCATATCCCCCCACTCACTCTACTCCACACATTTCAAATGTGTGGACCAAGTCTTCCTCCTAAATTCACTCTCTACCTTCCATTTGAATGGGAAGACCAAGTCCAAGGCAGAGTTCAAATTGTCACCAACTCTCTTCCTCCATGCCGTCCAAAAAGAATGCAAAATGTGGCCATTTGCAGCTTGAACACAGGACCTCACCCCCCTGCAAGTGGCGTCACATTCACAAGCCCTTAGTGGCGCCTACATTGCCACTCCACCAACTTGTTTCTTGTGTTAACAAACACCCAAAATAAATTTAAAAGCCCCAGCTTCCTCAGCTCCTTCACTTATCACCCAAAAACAAAATTTTCCCCAATACTCGGGCTTACTTCCAGCTCATAACTAAGTCCCGAAACCATACAAACAACAACATAACAAGCCAACACATGCAATAACATGCAACAACAAAACAGCCCCTAACCCGGGATATTACAAATACAACCTTAGTGCTTAATTCTTTTATACTTTCCTTGTACACACTTGTGAGCCTTCATTGTTATTATTTAGCTCAAATGTATTCTTGTTTATTTGTGCTTAATTGGCAAACATTCTGATCTAGTAAGGATTACTTCTTAGTTTTCTATTTGAATTTACTCTTTGAGAGGGTTTAAGTTTTAAGGTTTGGGTAGAAACCTTAAGGGAGAAATCTTAAGGGAGATTGTAAGGTTAAACCTTGTCTTCAAAGGTTATCAAATTAGTGAATTTGAGAAAATTCTTAGTTGTGGAAAGCTAAGGTAGTGGAGTAGGCAATTGGGGCTAAACCATTACAAATTGAAGTGTTCTTTGTCTCTATTATTTTCTTAACAACCACAAATTTTTAAGAGGCTAATTCACCCCCTCTTGGTGATTTCGAGTTGAATTATCGAGCTAACACAAAAGTTTGAGGGCATAATCATAAGGAAAAATTGTGGGGCTTCTCGCTTGAATCGGCGCGCTTTTTTTCTCTATTTCCACATAACCAGTATCTTTAACCTTCCTTTTGATTTGAAGGCAGCACTGTCATGGACATAAGAGGACTCTTAAGCAGGTAGCGTGTAACACCCCAAACCCGGTCAAACGCTACGACCAAATATGGTATGTTACAGGAGAGAAAATTTTGAGAAACTAACTACAATAATAAGTTGAGAACATACTTTTGTAAATCGTTTCTGGCTTTCAACGACAATTTTAACCAGTGGTTAATCAAAATTGAGTTACGAAATCCAGTTTACTAACGAAAGTCAAACTTTAAAGAATCTCGTAAAGCTATTAGTTGGAAAACATGTTACGGTCTTTAATTGAAAACTTTAATCAGTTTACTACTCTTTACCCTTCTTTCATTAATTGTTTGAAAATCATTGGTTCAACATTTAATCTTAGAAAACTCCCACTTTAATTTGTTTAATAGGCATGCGATATTAATCTCAAAAATAAAACCCGAGTTAAAGTTAAATGGCCCTATTACAGTCCCAAAAACCCAAACTTAATAGTGAAAAATAAAACATAACGAAAATGAAAATACTTAAAGCAGTATGCATGGCCACCTCGAGTCCGTCCCGGCTCCAAATTTGCGATCTACTGATTACCTGTAAAATTTAGCAGAGGGATGAGCCACCGGGACTCAGTGTGTATTTCCCCTACGAATGCAATTTGGGAAAAAGCCCTAATAACATGGCATATCAATAGTACATGCAATGCAACCCCGCCCATCCTAGATTTCCATCCACTACATCACCTGTATCCACCGAACACCTGTGGCATCAAGCCACTGTGGTCCCAGACCACTTGTGACAGAGTCACAGAGTATATAAACGTGGGGCCAACCCACTGTGGTCCCAGATCACTGTGACGATCTCTGATAAGCATACGTGGGGCCAACCCACTGTGGTCCCAGACCACTGAGATAAGTCACTGATAAATATATGTATTCGTGGTTCCAAACGACTGTGGTCCCGGACCACTGTGACAATAGTCACTGAATAGCACTTCCCTTCCATCATCTCCCATAACCCATGCACATAATATCATACTGAGGTGAGTGCTATATACTTTCAATGTAGATCATATAATTAACTCATGCATTCAATAATACAGAAATATCATCATAGCGGAACTTACCCGGTGTCTCCAACCTTACCCACGAAGGTATCTCGACTAACAACATAGTCGTTTTGGCTTTTAGCCCACATAGACATTAACATGAATTATTTTAGTAAAGTAAAGTGTAAACATTACACACCTGGTAACGTGTAAAACTAGACTTTCTACGTCGACACTCTCACTAGCAGGGACGACAACTATTTGCCTATCCCAGGCAGATGTTGGCTCTCTACCACAGCCCGATGGAAAGTCACGAACCGCCGACACAGCACGCTTCTTAAACTTAGGAGCAGCGACTACAGGTTGACTCCTCTCAGGCACCCTCCTTGGATCGGCTAGCCCTCATATCCATGATAAGAGTCTTGATCAATACTTAGAGAAAAATGTTTGATTGTCTATCAAAGAAATTCGGTTAAGGATGAAAGAGAAAAAGGAAAATGGGCAACCCTAAATCAAGAGAATCTCATTACCTCACGAACCCAAATGGATGATATGGTTTGGCACCCAACCGACCTTCAGCTTCAGACTACCACTGCTCGGCTGATGGAGTATCCCAGAGTAAACTTTCCAAAAGAGAGAACAAAAAGGAGGGGTTAGCCAAAATCTAAACACCAAGAACAAAATAGCCATTCGGCTAAGACCACATAGAACCAAAAAAAAGAATAAGAAAGAAAAGCAAGAGTCCCTCCCTACCTTGCATGATAAAACCCTACCGAAGAAGAGACTTTCGGCAACCCACAGAGATGCTTCTTGATATACGGTTGACAATGGTAGATAAGTAAAGGTGGTTCGACTAGCAGTAAAAAGTGTAAGAGTCGATTAATGTGATGTCAAAAGAGATTCAGCTAGAGAAGACAGAAGTAGAAAGAAAATAGTTTCGGCTTTTGAAAAGAGAGAAAAGAAAAAGGTGGATAAGATGAATAGAGGAAGACCAAATATTCGGCTAAGTGATGAAAGAGGGTTCGGGTAAAGAAACAAAAGAAGTAGAAAGAAAAGAAAAAGAAGGAGAAGAAGAGATGCCCGAATGGTCACACTACTTTTGGCTAGTGCCAAAGAAGCGAAAGAGATGAATAGAAGAAGCTGACAGTTTCGTTACAGTGAGAAATAAGGAAATCGAATGAGAGAAAAGAGAGAACTCCCAGAGACTTGCAAAAATTGGCACTAACTCCTTAATGACCGAAAATGCTAACATGAAGAATACCTAAGACCTATAGGAAGTTCGGCACACCCACCTAGCAACTAAACATAAATCCTCCCCTTCACACACCCCACATTCGGCCAACTACTCAACTAGCCATCCAATCCCTTTGTTCAGCTCCTACTTTCACTCTTGTTCACTCATTCAAATGAGTTTGAATAATTCAAATTCCCCATTTCACTCATGGCCACATCTTCAAATTATTTGACTCCTTCAACACCCATCCATGCAGTGCCCTTGCCGAATCCACTACCCCAGCTCCTTAGGTGCAAAAATAAAACTTCACATTGCTGACCACGAGACTCGAACCCCTTCTCCCTGCCGCTTCTCCCTTGTGATGCCACTTCAAGCATTCTAAGTGGCGTCTCCTTGCCACCTTACCACCTCTTTATTTGTGTTAACAAAACACAAATGAATTCCCCTAAACCCTGCCCCAGCTACCTTTCCCCTAAAGTGCCTAAAAGCAAAATTTTCACCAAGGCTCAGGCTTAACCCCGAGCCTTCCCGGGACCCCTAAACACATCATAACAACAACCAAAACATGCCAACACGCAGCAACGTACAATAATGCCAAGCCCCTAAATCCAAGATGTTACATAGCAGCTATGACGTTGGAGTAAAGGTGATGCTCCTTTCGTGGCGGCAATAGTTGTCATTAGCAAACAACTCATTAATAACTACAACTGCTGCTGGTACGTCGACCTGAGTTTGACCTCTACATTGTCAGAAAATTTTTGTCCACCCCGGTGTCAATCTTCGAATAAGAACGAAAGGTTAAAGATATGGACTGCTTGTAAATAAAGAAAAAAATTATGTTGATTACACCGGAAAGCCTTTCCTTTTCCCCTATGATTATGGCCTCAATCTTATGTATGGTATATATAAGACATTATTTGTGAGTATCTAAAATGGTTGAACTTGTGACTACATAACGACCATCAATTGACCCCCAGTTATACTCGAACCCATGACTGCATAACGGTCGTTGATTTGGACCTCCACTTAGACTTCGACCCATGACCATATCAAGCACTGTTACCCCAAAACCTAACTTCCATAGGAGGGTTTCTAAGGTAATTGTCCTATCCCGATATGACATATGAAATGTATGTGTTTTGAGACGCGTTATCGCATCCCTGACCCCTCAAATCTCCCTATAATCTTTCACGGTTTCACTCTCAAACCTTAAACCAATAAAAACCCTAATTCCTAAATAAAAAATCCTGAACCCTAACCATAAAAAAATCCCTTAAAAATCGATGGCTGAGGAGAGAGAGTGTGAAAGTATGTCTAGCTGGGTGCACTTTCCTACCAACTGTACCAAAAGGGCGCCCAATTGGACGTGTTTTCACACACTCTTCAAAATCGACCTATTTTCCTAAATTTTGAAAAAAATGGCCTATTTGACGAATTAAAAACAACAAAATATGTATACAATTTAGCCCATATATAATTGGTGATAGAATTTAACAAAATATGATAATATTTTTTTATTACATTTTAAATATTTTATATTGTATTTGTATCATTTACAAATTCATTAGTTGTTTCACATAAAAAAATTTCTTTTTTTTTTGTATAATTTTATTTTAATTTATTTAAATAAAATTTCATAGTAATTTAATTTAGAGAGAAAACTTTTTATTTTTAATGATTTTTAAATTTATTGTGTACTTATAGATTGTGTTTTTATAAGGGTCAAGCTATATGTTGATTCGTTGGTCACCAAAATTTTTAAATAATATATTAAAATATGTTATAAAATAAGTAATAAAAAGAGCAAATAATAAGAAAAATAGAAGAACAAAGACAAGTAAAAGAGTAAATAAAGTAGTAATTAAAAGAGTTATCGTATCCACAAGGACAGATTTTAAATTAACAACCGCAAAAGTTAACAATTTACATTTGGGAAGTAAGAACTATGAATGATTTATCTAAATATCTAAATAAGATTTAACTAACTATGCATAGCAAATTAAATAGCAGTAACACAAATTAATAGCAATGAGATGAAGAGCTAGAATAATTATTTCCCCTACTACGCAACCATTTATTGCGATGCAATATTGCAACAATATGGTAATTTGCTAATTCAGAATCCATAAGTTATGGGCTTCTTTTGAAGTTACTATGTTCAATCTTTTAACCAATTTAACATATGACTATGTTAGGTCAACCTCAAGATCACAATTTCAAGCACCTTTTCTAAGGAATATGTAAGATAACAATATATGTTTATACCGTTACGAATTTAAGATTGAAGAAATTAAACATGTCCTATTTAAGTTGTTTGTCCATCAATCACAACCTTCTTTCACTAATGTTAGCTACGCACTGGCAAGCATTAGATGTGAAATCTACTTGAATGAATAAACAACCATTTGCAGAAAACATCATTAGCAAAGTACCAATAATCCCATTTTAAGGTTCCATAACCATTCTAACAAAATGAAATTGCAAATAAAGAGAAAGAAAAGATGATTAGCCGAATTTTGGTAGTTCTTCGTAGTTGCTCACGTCTTTCTCCTCCTCTTTACTGCTTCTTATTTTGGCCCGAATGCTCTCAACCTCTATTTCAAAATTTCCTTTTCTCTGTGCTTCTTTTTCTCCTCAAAACTCACCCCTTTCATTTTGCTAAGCTCTCCTTTTTATATTATTAAATAACCCTCAGTTTCATCCCATTTACTCCTTATTTCCTGTTCTATTCCTTAATTTCCTCCGGGTGCTTTCCTTGATTTCCTCTTCTCCTAAATAAGCTAGTCGACTAAGTCCCGATTGAAAATGTGATTCAGGCCTTCTTGTCCTACTTTGTTTGGTTATGGGCTGTTTCCAACATTGGGTTGAGAGGTATTTGATGCCTAATAGCTGTCATGGTGCTTCCTTAGTCATAAGGTTCCTAACTTGTTCAATGCTGTGACACTGCTGTGGTATTGTTGTGACATCGAGTGTTAGCACGTAAGCTTTAATAGTTCTTTTCTTCCATGTTTTCAATTTTTCTCTAGCTACCTTCAAGGATAAAAATTCATATTATAGCATGGAAACTAACCAAAATTTATTATTCAAATAGGATGTTCCAATATTAATTACTCAGCATAAATATAATGAAAATAACTACTAAAATGTTATCAACCACTCTTAACTAGAATGAAATGTGAGTTGAAAAGTACTAAAATGAATCTATATCCTAGAGTTATCATATCCCGAAACTTAATTGATTGCTCATCCAAAGTGATGACACTACCCAACCTAATCAATAGTTGACAGACACGAAAACATGCAATGATTCAAGAATCCAACAAACAAGACAAGTTAGGTAGAATTTATTTTCCACATAGTGTTGCATTAATGATATAATACTCACAAATCAAATTTTGAGAATATCTAACTCATATGTATTTATAAATTAATTTCCTCAAGTATTAAAAATGCTAACAAAGTCATGCTTTGAATGTTTCCCCCTTATGACTGTGCAATTAGTTCTTCCCAATCAATTTCTATTTCCTAGATTAAGCTAAGCACCAATCCTAAGGTTCAATTTATGTTTTCATATGTTGTACCTAATAAATCCTCTCCACTAATGTAGTTTGTAACGCCCCAAAATTGGGCCTACTAGAATTGGGCCCACTGGGCCTTGGGTGTAGGAGTGTTTAAAAATTTTTAGAACAAGAGAACGACATTATTTTAAGATGGACTTATTAGGAAGGTGATTTTGGAGAGTTACGAGGTTTCTAGGAATTTCCGGGTTCAAGTTAGGCTATAAGTAACTTTTTATGTTTAAGCACTTTAAGGAGAGAAGGTAAGTGGCATCAAGGCTTAAGGAAATAAGAGTGTATTTTGCTGGCATAAGTTAAGCACATGGTGGAGTAGTGTGGTGTCAAGTGGAGAGCATGAAGGGAAAGCATTCGAATCCCATCTATTGCAATTTTGGATTTATTTTTGTGCTTTCTTTCCAAATGTCAGTCATGGTACTAATTATGGTAAGGAAGACTTTTTAAATTTTGGAAAGATGGCTAAGGAATATGGTAAGGAGAAAGACTAGGGAAAATCAAGGAAAGAAATGAAGGAAAATGGTAAGAGAATGGAACATGTTGGCCTATTATGTGGAGGATGTTTTGGAAAGCATTTTGGGTCAACACTCATCTTTTGGTAAAGATGATACATGGTTTTGTTAGGGGGAAAACTTGGTAGCTGAATTTCCTATAGTCTTTTGGCAAAATTTTGGTGTTTGTAAGGCTTGTTTCTTTTAGCATTTTTAGTGTTTCTTTTCCAATTCTTTCTCTTTGCTGATCGAAATTCTAAAACCATTTGTTCACCTCATTTTCTTTTGTTTTGGCCTAGACACTATAGCCATTGCTCATCTTGTTCCCTTGTTGTGCCGTAACCCTCAATCCATCTTTGTTCATTCTTCCCTTGTTGTTGAAACTTTCATCTCTTGGCTAAGCCGAACTTAGCCACTTGTTCTTATTTTTAAACTCCTCTTGTTCTCTATGATAAGGGCCGAATCAAGCTATCCTTTGCTGCTACTTATCATTCTCATAACCTTGGTTTCGGAAGTTGATCGGTAAGTGGGTGATTAGGACGAATATTGATGGTAAGGTGTTACTCTTTATTTTGATGTTTTACACCGCTCATGTGGTTCTATTTTGTGGTGATGATAACAACTTCCTACTCTTGTGGAAGGGTTGAATATTGGATGAAGGCTAACCTCTTTGGTACATCACTTATTTACTTTAGAAACTCGTTGCAATAGCCAAGGTGCAAGGCCGGATTTTAGAACCTAGTAGGGAAGGATCGCGATTGTGGGTCAACGAAGAGTGGTTCTTTAGGAAATCCAAATCAGGTGTGTAGTCTCGTACCCTTCCAAATACTTCTTTGAAATGGTGTGTAATCTAATACCTCTTGAATGTTGAATGAAATGCTCTATGATTCGGTCGAAATACCAAAAAAAATGAAAACTGACATCCGTGACCACTCGAGCGTGCGTATATTCGTAGTGGTAACCATATTTCACAATGAAACAATTTGGTCAGCAGCAGTGATATGATTTTGAAAAAACACAAAATATTGGAGAAAGAGAATTAGAGAGTGAATAAGATATATAACTAAAGCTTATTGTGTCTAATTTTATATGAAAGAAAGAGTGAAGGAAGCAAAATTTTATATACTGAGATATTTTAAGTTTAGCGAGACTGGTTCTGAATGACTTCGTGGTTCCCTGTTCTATATTTGAAAAATCATTTAAATTTGTACAAAGTGAATTATAAGTTATAATTTATATGTATAGCTTCCTTAATGATCCTATTTTCAACATAAACAAGTAGGAGCAACATATGAAAACTGTATAGTGAGATATTTGAATTTTGGTTAAGAGAGGTCAGAATCATTGGTCAGTGAAAAAAGGGAAATTTAATGAATAAAATTTACTAAATGGCTAAGCCAAAAATTTTGAAAAAATTGTAGTAAGAAGATATATGAGTCTAGTTTCAAGGAAAATTTTCGGATCTAAATTTCAAGTTTCCTAACTCGAGTTATAGTCGATATAGTCAGTATGACACAGATGGACAGTTTCAATTTTTATTCCCCACATTAGTAGTTAAGTCTAAGTTGCGAAATTACCAAAATACCCTTGGAGGGTAAATTACCGAAATACCCCTGGGTTGCGAGATTACCGAATTACCCTTAGTGGGTAAGATTACTGAATTTTGAAAATGCCCTTATGGGCTGAATTACGAAAATGCCCTTTTGGGCCGAATTACATAAAATGTAACACCCCAAACCCAGCCCATGCGTTATGACCGGATCTGACATGTCACATAAGGAAAACATGTTAAGTCCTTTTTATTTGTTCAGAAATAGGATTTTATTTTAAAAATTTAGAAAAACAAGTTGGGTTTGAAATATTTGATAAAAGTTTTACTAATTTCAAAGATTGTTTGACAAATCGATAAATTTGAAATAGTGATTTTTCAAATCGAGACTTTTGAAAATATTGATAAAACTTCAAGAGAAAACTTCCGATTTCAAATATTTGTAAAAGTTTATTATGAAATTTATTTTTCAAATTCATTTTAGAAAATCTTTATTTAAGTCTATAGAATAATCCCAATTAAAGAAATTTGAGCAAAATATAAGTACGTCAAACTTTAAAGCAAAAAATAATAATAATAATTCCAGAGGCCTTATTGCATCATAAAACTCAAAATAGTAAAAGTAGTAAGTAAATGAAATAGAAACCTATAGTCCAAATAATAAAAACCATTTCTGAAGGATGGCCCCACCGAGTCATCCTTGGCCCCAGTCCACATCACTGAGCATTACCTGCAAGGGTTAAGGAAACAGGGTGAGTTACTTAGAACTCAGTGTATAATCCCCTTACCGATGTTTACTGGGCCTGAACCCATATTTCAATATTTTGGGCCTAAGCCCAAATACATATCAGAATTCGTAAACATTTATATAAGCAAAGTATGCAACCAAACCCATCCATCCAACATACCCCCGTACCAACCATCACACCTGTGGCGATCAAGTCAACCCACCCTGCCAGCACACCAAAACGCAGGCAATTTGCCATTTATAATAATTTATTGTGGTCAATCCACCGATATCATACGTAAACATTTTATTGTGGCAATGCCACCAGGCTACTCTTGTAACATCCTAGAAAGGGCCTATGCATTTTCGGTTTAATTGTATGAAGTGACATGTTTTATGTACTAAGAATAAATTTTGAATATTTTTGGAAACCCGGAAATGAATGAAAATGATTTGGAAATGAACATTTTTGGAAACCTGAAAATGTATGGACATGATTTAGAAATGATTCAAAAGAGGAAAGTGAACATTTCTAGAAACTTGGAAATGTAAGGAAATGTCAAGTTTACAGAGCCGAATGAAAATTTTTGGAAACTTAGAAATGACTTAGAAATGTCGAGTTTTAAAGTTTAAAAGAGGAAATTAAGGCAAGGTGGCCTTAAAAGAAAAATTTGGTGAAATTTGACACACAAACAGGCTTGGAAAAGTGGCCTGAAGATGTCACTTAGGGCCTATGGAAATGGCGCCACATGCAAGGTGATGGGCCTGAGTTCGAGTCATTTGGGAAGCAAATAAAGGAAGTTTTATTTTTGCTTCCAGAAGCCTGAGGTGGACGGCACAAGCATTCTAGAAAGAAGGAGTTTTATTCTCTTTAATATTCGATTAATAAGGTGATAAATAAGGGATTTAATTTGGATTATTTTTGAAGAGATAATGAAGGATTATTCTCTAATTATTTTAAATTAAGGAGATAAAGCTATCAAATAAAGAAGAGTGGTGGCCAAGTAAGGGATTCTGAGTAGTAGTTTCGGCTATAAAAGGAAGAGAATAGGGCTACTCATCAATTTTTCTTCCTCCTCTTCTCTCTGCCGAAGTTTTGAGTGCTCTCTTCTCTTCCCTTCTCTTTTTCTTTTGTCAAGCCGAATCTATAGTCCACCACTGTCAAAATTCTCAAGTTTTCTTTCTTCCTATTTCTTCTTACCAATCCATTCAAAAGCCGAATCTTGGAAGGGCTTCAAGCATAGGTGCTGTTGATTTCTTCAAAGGTAAGAACAAGTTTGATTTCCATTCTTTTCTTTTAGATTAGCCGAGAGATAATCTAACCCCATACATATTATGGTTGCCAGATATGGAAGGATCTTTCGGGATTATCAGAGTAGTCGACTAAAAGGAGGAGTATTCGGGATTTCTAAGATTAAGGTAAGACATGTGAATATTCGGCCAAAGGCCTTGATTTATATTTCGATGATTAAGATTAAGTCTAACGTAAGGTTTTAGGGATTTCGACATTCCTAGGGAAACAAGGAACAGTTTCGGGATTTGTTGGTGTTCCAATCGGCAACAAGGTAAGAATACTAATCCTACTAGGATTTGGAATCTTGGCTGAATGGCTTTTTATTAAGGAAATAAGTGATAAATCAATGTAGGGATTAAGGATCTAAGCATTAGATCAAGCTTTTCGGGAACTCAAGAAAATTTTAAGCGAATCAGGTGTGTACCCCTTACTTTTTCATAATATGTATTATGGCTATGTTAATTAAAATATGTGATATTAAGAATATGAAAGTGGCTAAAGTACCATGTTATGGGACAAAGTACCCAGGTACGTTTCCTACTCCTACTAGGATTATGAAATATGTTAGTTATAACATGAGAATAAGAATAAGAATGTGAACTCTGGCATATTTATGCATATTATTATTATATGGGGCATATGGGTTTGTTTGAAAGGGGAAGTGAATGTGGTGACCTAAGACCACGAACACGGTGACCTAAGACCGTGATATCTGAAAAGTGGTGACCTAAGACCACGATGTCATCTGAAAGTGGTGACCTAAGACCACGATGAATCTGAGCGTGGTGACCTAAGACCACGAATGCGGTGACCTAAGACCGCAATTTGGTGTGTAGCGGAAGGAGGGTTGACTTAGTAGTCCCCACGGTGTGATTGGCAGGTACGAGGGTGTGTAGCGGATGGACAATTAGGTTTGGGTTTGGGAATGCATCATAATTTGTATTCCATGTTTTGAATGTGTAATTCTTGTATGCCTGATTCTATTATGATTAAGTGTCGTGTACACATTGAGTCTGCTTTGACTCACCCCGCTGTGGACTATTTTCGTGTGACGATCGGTAATGGATCGGGCTCACAGGAAGCTTAGGGATGGCCATGCACAAAGAAGGAATTTAATTAATGTGGATTTTTATTTTTATCAAGTACTTAAACTTAAAGTTTGGGGAATTATTTGATGTAATAAGGCCATAAGGCCATAGTTGGTTTTCTTTAATTCTTTTACTCTTATTTATTATGTTTACAAATTATTATTTATGGATTCAAGTAAATTTATTTTGAAATAAACCCTAAATGTTTATCACCTTAAATAAATGGATTTCAATGTAAGATAAATTGGTTTTCAATAAAAGCCCAACCCAAACAATATTTTTTAAAAATCGCTCAAATTTTCTCTAAGTAACAAAAGAATTTGAAACCGGTTTACTTGAGGGACATACCAGATCCGGTCTAGGCTCGTGGGCCGGGTGTGGGGTGTTTCAACTCTTCTCTTCAACATTTTTCCCAACCCATGCAATATATGAAAAAAAAATGTACATACATAATAAGATGTTCACATTTATATAGCAACCAATTAACAAGTAAAATATTATAATAGCTCGGCCCATTTAAGCAATAATATTTAGGCCCAATAAGGCATTCCAACATATCGGCCCATTAGGGGCATTTTCGCAATTCGGCCCGTAAGGGCATTCTCATAATTCGGCCCATGAGGGCATTTTCGTAATTCGACCCATGAGGGCATTTTCGTAATTCGACCATGAGGGCATTTTCATAATTCGACCCATGAGGGCATTTTTGTAATTTAGCCCATGAGGGCATTTTCGTAATTCTCATAGCGGTAATGCCGATTTTGACCAATTTATCAGAATAGTGTAATTTAGGCCAATTTCCTGATTTACTCCATATTACGATTTTAATCATAATGATTTATTTCCAATATGATATCGAATCTTAAAACCCACGGAAAAACGGTGTGAGATTACACACCTGATTATGGTGAGTACTAGGCCGTCTTGATCGCCAACAGCTATGATATCATAACACTCGATTAATCGTCATATGTGATTTTATTAATCTAATGCTAAAATAAACGATCTAAAGTGTTTACCCTTAGAATTGTGAACGACCACGATTTGTCGATTCTCCCCGAATGATGGTCCACAACCCGATGGAAAATCTCGAACCGCCGATACTGCCCTTCTTTTGAATTTAGGAGTAGGGATCGCAAATTCGCTCCTTTTGCAATCTCCAACCGCTTTCCCTTTCGATTCGATATCGCTTGCCTCCATTGAATAAGATCTTAGTCAAAACGATATTATGATAAAAATATGGATTGTCTAATGACAAAGGGTTCGACTTACCACTATAATCATATGATCAACAAGAGGATAGATCGAGTGATTAAGTCTCTAACAATATAATCGATTAGTCACAACCACTATTATCCCGATAAAAACTTAAACGAACAAGAATGATTTCAACTAATCCATGAAAAACTCCTTACCTTATCGATATTGGATCCGATTTTCACCGTTCAACTTAAGGCTAGAATAGTGTTCGGCCTCCCACTAGAATACTACAAAAGGGAGAATAATTACGTTTTGAGAGAGTAGAAGAAAGTGATGATTTCGGTTAATAGAACCATCTCATGACAAGGCATATATTTGGCATTAAAAGAAGAAATTGAAAAGAAGATTATTACTTACCGATTCGATCAAGAAGATAGTGTCTAACACGAAGGAAAAAGAGATAGTGAGGAGACAAGATGTTAATAGATTCGACTATGGAGAGAATGAATAAAGAAAATTTGATTACAATGAAATTTTGATTTTTAAGAAATGAAAGAAGGGTTGAGAGATGATTAAGAAGAAAGGAGAAAATGGACGAAATATGTTTGGAGTGTTTCGGCCAACACCAAAAGAGATATGAACCAAAGAAAAATGTGAGTATTTCGGCAACCAAAAAGAATGATAAATGATGGATTAAGATTTCGGCACAACAAGAGAAAAATGACCAAAATGAAATGAGAGTTTTTGGCCAAAACGGAGAAAATAGACTCTCTTATGGCTTTGGGAGTTACGGATAAGAGAAAGAATTGGAGAAAGAAAATGAAACTAAAAAGCTAAAGAGAAAACAACCTTTCAAGCACCAAAATTGCCAAAATGCTACTAGCAAAATTCTACTACCCTCTCCCTATACCAAAACCTTGCATAACATAACAATAAGGTCAAAATTTGGTCACCCAAAACTTCCCAAAACACTTTCCTCTCTTTGGGCCAAGATGTTCCCTATTCTTTCCTTTTCTTTTGATTTCTTTCCCTACCCTCATCCTTTCCTTATTTCCTTAGCCATCTTTCCAAAATTAAAAAGTCCACTGTAACACCCCAAACCCGGTCTATGCGTTTAGACGAGATTTGGTTTGTCACACCAATCAAACATTCATTTATTCTCGAGTGATTAAAGTAAAATTTGCTACAAACTTTTTGTAGATAGAGTTTAATAAAAATTAAGTACGAAGTTTTGAAATTGATGTTTCAAGAAAATACTTGTTTAAAACTTATCATTTAGAAAAAAAATATTTATCAAAACCTTAAAGTCGTTGTAAAGGAATTTGGAAGAAATTTTAAAGAAATAATTTAGTTGTTCAAAATGTTATAAAATGTAATTTTTGAGAAATCCATATAATTTAACATAAGCCCATAATAATAGTCCTAAAACAAAATTAAAACCATCCACACAATAATATCCATAAAAACATAATTAGAGGCCTTATTACATCAAACCCAAAATAGTAATTAAAATAAAGTCATAGTTTATAAAACCCAAGTTCGTAGTATGGCCTCCACCAAGTCATCTCCGGCCCAAGTCCACATCAATTTCCATTACCTGAAAAGGTTAATAAAATTGGGTGAGTTACAAGGAACTCAGTGTGCAACTCACTTACCATCATTATTGGGCCAGACCATCAAGGCATTAACTTGGGCTTGGGCCCAATTGCAGATTTTGACAATATAGCATAAATTAAAATAAAATAAATATATAATGCATGTAGATGAATTTCCCATCCCAAGCCTAGTATCCATCCGCTAACACCCCCGTACCAACCAACACACCTGTGGGGATCAAGTCAACCCACCCCGCCAAACACACCAATCGTAGGCATTAAGCCTTTTTAATAAATTTGTAGTGCACTCAGAACTAGATTGTGACATTGTCACCAAACTAGAGGCATTTAGCCGAATTTGTGGCGCCCACCGAACTAGAGGCATTGAGCCAAATTTGTGGCAGAGCCACCGAACTAGAGGCATTGAGCCAAATTTGTGGCAACTGGCCATTCTTCTCTTCATATATCCCACCCCATGCAATCATGCGTATATAACAAAATATAGTCATATAACAAATTTTCAATTATTCCATAACATCGGTGGGTTTATCAATAAACATTTCATTTGGCCCATAAAAATAATTTAGCAAATTGCCCATTTAATAATTTAGTAAACTTTGGCCCTTATATCGAACTAGAGTATTTTGGCCCAATTTATCGAACTAGAGTATGTTGGCCTAATTTATCGAACTAGAGTATTTTGGCCCAATTTATCAAACTAGAGTATTTTGGCCCAATATATCGAACTAGAGTATTTTGGCCCAATTTATCGAACTAGAGTATTTTGGCCCAATTTATCGAACTAGAGTATTTTGGCCCAATTTATCGAACTAGAGTATGTTGGCCCAATTTATCGAACTAGAGTATTTTGGCCCAATTTATCGAACTAGAGTATGTTGGCCCAATTTATCGAACTAGAGTATTTTGGCCCAATTTATCGAACTAGAGTATTTTTAGCCCATTATGTCAATCTAGCAGTTTTTCGTATTTTTCTCGGTTTTAACCGTTTTCATGTATTTTTCACAAAACTATCAATTAGTACATAATTTCCGAATTTACCATTTTCATGATTTTATCACAGTACTTATGATTTGAAATCTAACCCGGAAATGAGTGTTAAATTACACACCTAGTTATTGAGAGAACTACACTTTCCCGTTCTTCAACACCCTCGGATTTTTGAACCACTTCTACTCGCGGTTTCTCCCCGATTGATGGTTTGCTAACCGAATCAAACCCACGAACGAATAATGGTTCGGGCGTACGAACAACTTCGAATAGTTGATTTTCCTCGATTGAGCGTCCGCAACCCGGTGGAAAATCTCAGATTCCAGGAATAGTCCTTTGCTTATACATAGGGGGAATAACAGAACCTCCCCTCTTTCGAAGACTAAACACCGCCCTTTTCTTCCCTATTTTAAATGTCTTCAAGGACAAAGATAGTTAATCCAATCTAAAATAATTTCGAAATAATACTAAGGTTTTAAAGATGTGATTTCCTTACCACAAAATTGATTCCAATGATTGTGTCACCCACGACTTCTTGATTTCCAAACTTTCGTTATTGCACTAAAGAGTAACAAAGAAGACGTTACTGAAACGAACGATTATTTCGATCCGAATGATCCTTCATGACACCATCAAAATTCGGTCATATCACTATTAACTAATCGAAACGAAAAGAATCTATTACCTATTTTCCACGTCGAAAAGAAAGGATTGAGAATGGTGTTTGATTGATGAAAGATTCGGCTATGAATGATCAAGGAAAAAGAGAAAATAAATTTGGCTTATAGGCACATTAGCATTCGGCCGTGAGAGTGTAGATGGTTAGGAGAAAGATGGTGATGATGTTGCTTTGATTTCAAAGAGAATGGAGAAGAAAGGAAAAGAAAAAATGAGCTTTAAGAGAGGTGTATATTCGGCAATGGTAGAAAGAAAAGAGAAAGAATGGCTTTTGGTGTAGATGATTTTCGGCACTCAAAGGAAAGCCACAAACAAGTACTAAAGCAATAAACAAAAATGACCAAATGGTCAAAATAATCAAGGCTTACCAATGCACAATTAAGCCAAGGGAGAGAGGGGTTGAGAGAATTTGCAAAACTATGCACAAAACTAACTAAAAAAAATGACCAAAACAAAAGACTAAAATTCCTAGCCAAACTATCACCAAAAATTCGGCTCCCCTATAGTCCAAGTTGTCAGTCCAAATGCATGGTGAATTGGCCATGATATTGTTTCCATAAAAATTCCCTTGATACTTGCCCCATATCTTCATATCTTTCCTTAATTTCTTGATTCCCTTCCTTAAGTTAACAATTTCCTTATTCCCTTGATATACTAACCAAAAATAACATGGTCAACTCTTTCCATAAATGAGCTTGGCCGACACATGCTAGGAAAACCAAAAATAAAAGCCACTTAATTGCTATTTAAGGGATTCGAACCTTCACCCTCATGCACTAACACATGCGCCAACACCACTTTGCCATTAACCCATCTTATGCTACACATTGACACTTTAATTAATTTATGTGTCAATGCCACTTAGTCCATTTCCAAAAATTCTCAAAATTAATATTATTCCATCCCAATAAAGTTTAATTCTTCTTCAGGACTATATTAACCACGAAAATAAATAATAAAATTTCACTTTCTAGAATAATTACTCAAAGCACACAATGAAAGAAAATTCTCGAATTTTCAGGGTGTTACAACTCTACCCTCCTTAAAGAAAATTTCGTCCTCGAAATTTACCTGGTTGAAAAAGGTGTGGGTATTGTTGTCGAATTGCATCCTCAGGCTCCCACGTAGCTTCCTCCACTCCGTGGTTACGCCATAACACTTTGACCAACGGCATGCTCTTTCTTTCTTAGCACCTTAACATCTCGGTCTAAGATTTCCACTGGTTCCTCCTCAAAAGACAAGTCTGACTTCAACTCCACTTCTTCTATCGGTACTATGTTCGAAGGATCCGATCTATAGCGCCTCAACATGGACACATGGAAAACATTATGAATTTGGCTCAATTCCGGAGGTAATTCGATCTGATAGGCCACTGGACCAACTCGCTTCACCACACGATATGGTCCAATGTATCTAGGACTCAATTTGCCCTTCTTCCCAAACCTGAAAATCTTCTTCCAAGGTGAGACCTTCAAGAAAACTTGATCTCCTACGGCGTGCTTGATATCCTTACGTTTGAGATCGCATACGACTTCTTGCCTATCCAAGCTTCCTTTAACCGCAGCTCTCGAATAGCTTTCACTTTTTCTTCCGCTTTGAAATCATCTCAGACCTAACATCCGCCGATCGCCCAACTCTCACCCAACAGATAGGAGAACGACACCTACGACCATATAATGCCTCATAGGGTGCCATCTGAATGTTAGACTGGTAGCTGTTGTTATACGCAAATTCTGCCAATGGTAGAAAATCCTCCCAACTACCTTTGAAGTCGATTACACATCCTCTTAACATGTCTTCCAGAATTTGAATCACTCTCTCCGACTGACCATCTGACTGAGGATGAAAAGCCGTACTGAAGTTTAGCTTCGTTCCCAGAGCTTCATGCAAAGCTTTCCAAAATCGGGATGTAAACCTAGGATCTCGATCCGATATAATAGACACGGGTACCCCATGTAACCTCACGATTTCAGATACATGCAAATTCGCCAACTTCTGCAACGAGTAATCCGTACGCACTGGTAGGAAATGAGCAGTCTTCGTCAAACGATCAACAATTACCCAAACAGAGTTTTTCTTAGTAGGTGTTAAAGGTAACCCACTAACAAAATCCATTGTTATTCGCTCCCATTTCCAAAGAGGAATCTTAACTGGTTGCAAAAGACCTGACGGCAATTGATGCTCCGCCTTCACTTGCTGACAAGTTAAACATTTTCCCACAAATTCAGAAATCTCACGCTTCAACCCAGGCCACCAATACTGTTCACGAAGATCCCGATACATCTTATTTCCTCCAGGGTGCATAGCATAAGGGCTACTATGCGCCTCCCTCAAAATCATTTGCCTCAGTTCTGAGTCCTTAGGCATACAGACCCTTCCTCGAAAACACAACACACCTTCCGAGTTAATACCAAAATCCTCTATTCCACCATTTTCAACTTGCTGAAGTAAAGGTCCCAACTTCTCATCTACTATTTGCTTTTCCTTAATTTGATCCAACCCTTATTCCTTCGGCTGATAGCACATGACCCAAGAAAGTCACTTCTCTTAACCAAAATTCACATTTACTGAATTTGGCATACAATTGATTATCTCGAAGCAATTGCAATACAATTCGCAAATGCGAGTCATGCTCCTCTTCATTCCTTGAATAAACCAGAATGTCATCTATGAATACCACCACAAACCGGTCTAAAAATGGTTGAAAGACCCGGTTCATCATATCCATAAATGCAGCTGGTGCATTGGTCAACCCAAACGGCATCACTAAAAACTCATAGTGTCCGTAACGGGTTCGGAATGCCGTTTTGTGAATATCCGTTTCTTTCACCTTAAGCTGGTGATAACCCGACCTTAAATCAATTTTGGAGAAAACTGAAGCTCCCTTCAATTGATCAAATAGGTCATCAATTCTCGGCAGAGGGTACCGATTCTTGATCATCAGCTTATTCAACTGCCTGTAGTCAATACACATACGCATCGACCCATCCTTCTTCTTAACAAACAAAACCGGTGCTCCCCACGGAGACACACTCGGTCGAATAAAACCCCGATCTAGCGCTTCTTGAATTTGGGCTTTAAGCTCAGACAACTCCTTGTGCCATTCTATAAGGAGCAATGGACACTTTGGAGCGCCTCGAGCAAAAGCTCAATACCAAATTCCACTTCCCGATCCGGAGGTACACCGGAAGTTCTTCTGAAAAACATCGTGAACTCCTTCACTGTTCTCACATCTTCTACTCGACAACTCTTTGGCATCTAAAGCACTAATAAATGCTAAAAATGCTCCGCACTTTTCGCACCAACTTCTCCACCTTTAACGCAGTAAATCACGCTTGCCAAGTAATTTCTCCGCCGCCTATCATAACTATCTCCTTGTCCTCCACAGCTTCTTATCGACATTCGCCAAAGATACCCAATTGCGCCCGATGCTTAACCAACCAATCCATGCCCAAAATGATATCAAATTCGCCAAAAGGCGCTCCATCGATTTGCGAAATATTTCTCCTTGAGTTACTAAGGGCACGCCTCTAAACAGCTTATTAACCAACACCGATCGTATCTAAGGGACTAATCACCTCATCTCATTATCGGAAATTTCGAGTCTAAATTCAAGTTTCCGCTTATGGTGCTAGCAACGCATTTAATGAGTAGAACCAATATCTATCAAGGCAATAACGGTACATCGAAATGAAGAACGTATCGGTTATCACATCAGTGCATTGCCATCCTCACTGCGTCCGATCGCATAAACCAATCCTCGGGCCGCCTTGCATCCGTGTTGCCTCTAGGACCATTGCCTCGACCACTGTACCTTGACCACGCCCCAATTTCATTACCACCACGACCGGTCCACGACCTCCTCGGTGGTTGCCGAGCTCCTCTTGCCTGGTGGTGCATCGGTAGATACGAACTTCTTGAATTGTATCCATACGCCGAGGGCAATTCCTATATTGATGATCCGTTGATCCACATTTATAGCAAGCACCCGTTTTTCTCCAGCACTCTCCAGAATGCCTTTTTCCACATTCAGCACAATCTCACCTTTGATTAACAGCTACAGGTGTTCTTTCGTGAGCTGGTTCCTCATTTCGAGACCTCTTCGAAAACCTTTTTGAAGAACCCGAATATTTCATATCTCTCTTGCTTCGAACTTGCTCCCGATTCTGACGTTTCGAATTCTTAACCTCTTCGGCTATCTTGGCCTTCTCCACGAGCGTGGCAAAAGTTCTAACTTGCTGTGGGGCTATCAGAACCCGCAACTCATCTTTCAAGCCATCCTCAAAGCGTACACAACGCTTATGATCCGTTGCCACTATCGTTCGAGCATAGCGACTCAAACGTAAGAACTCAGCCTCATATGCTGCCACCGTCTTACTTCCTTGCACCAAGTTCAAGAATTCCTTCCTTCGGACATCCACATAGCTTGTTCCCACATATTTCCCTTGAAAGGAAACCTTGAAGAATTCCCAATTAACTAATACAAACATCGCTGCCTTCTCGCATGATAAGCCACCATTGGTATGCTTCGCCCCTTAACAAAGACACAGCCTCTCTTAGTTTTTGCTCCACCGTGCACCCAAGATCGTCCATAATTCGCTCCACTGCCTCGAGCCAATATTCAGCGACATTGGAAGCTACACCAGAGACACCTCTGAAAACCTCAGCTCCACTGGATTTCAATCGCTCGATATCGACCACGCGAGCCGTTGGCCCGATTCTGATCCAACGACCCTTTCAAGTACTCGCAGCATTGCTCGTGTCACAGCATTATCTTCTTCCATGATCGTGCGATCCCGTCTCACTCTCGAGTGACGCAGGTGCATCCATTTCCGGTATATGACCCGACGCTTCAGTTGCGCCCCTAGCACCTCGTCCTCTACCACGGCCACGTCTACCGCGTCCACGACCACGTCCTCTTGTGCTCATAGCGACTAATTCGAGTTAATCTGATTAAGAGTTTTATGAATCAGAATAATATTTCAGTTGTTTATTAACGATGTTTTATGATATGAAAGAGATAGAGTTGTTTTCGCAACAATATCCTATTGTCTCAATCTCTACGGTTTTAACACCTAAAACTAGAAGTTCTAGAGTGTTTCCTATAATCATATCATAATCATAACAGACAATCAGTATTCAAATACTTACTTGACTTGGCGCGGGATGCTCATGGTGCCATACTACCTTTAAATCAAAAAGTCTAGAAATTTAAATTGTTTTCAAACAGATTTCATTGTTGAACCCAAACCACAGTCGAGTTTTTGAACAAAGCTCTGATACCATTAAATGTAACACCCCAAACCCGGTCTATGCGTTTAGACGAGATTTCGTTTGTCACACCAATCAAACATTCATTTATTCTCGAGTGATTAAAGTAAAATTTGCTACAAACTTTTTGTAGATAGAGTTTAACAAAAATTAAGTACGAAGTTTTGAAATTGATGTTTCAAGAAAATACTTGTTTAAAACTTATCATTTAGAAAAAAAATATTTATCAAAACCTTAAAGTCGTTGTAAAGGAATTTGGAAGAAATTTTAAAGAAATAATTTAGTTGTTCAAAATGTTATAAAACAGAATTTTTTGAGAAAACCATATAATTTAACATAAGCCCATAATAATAGTCCTAAAACAAAATTAAAACCATCCACACAATAAAATCCATAAAAACATAATTAGAGGCCTTATTACATCAAACCCAAAATAGTAATTAAAATAAAGTCATAGTTTATAAAACCCAAGTTCATAGTATGGCCTCCACCAAGTCATCTCCGGCCCAAGTCCACATCAATTTCCATTACCTGAAAAGGTTAATAAAATTGGGTGAGTTACAAGGAACTCAGTGTGCAACTCACTTACCATCATTATTGGGCTGGACCATCAAGGCATTAACTTGGGCTTGGGCCCAATTGCGATTTTGACAATATAGCATAAATTAAAATAAAATAAATATATAATGCATGTAGATGAATTTCCCATCCCAAGCCTAGTATCCATCCGCTAACACCCCCGTACCAACCAACACACCTGTGGGGATCAAGTCAACCCACCCCGCCAAACACACCAATCGTAGGCATTAAGCCTTTTTAGTAAATTTGTAGTGTACTACCGAACTAGATTGTGACATTGTCACCGAACTAGAGGCATTTAGCGAATTTGTGGCGAGAGCCACCGAACTAGAGGCATTGAGCCAAATTTGTGGCGTGAGCCACCGAACTAGAGGCATTGAGCCAAATTTGTGGCAACTGGCCATTCTTCTCTTCATATATCCCACCCCATGCAATCATGGGTGTATAACAAAATATAGTCATATAACAAATTTTCAATTATTCCATAACATCGGTGGGTTTATCAATAAACATTTCATTTGGCCCATAAAAATAATTTAGCAAATTGCCCATTTAATAATTTAGTAAACTTTGGCCCTTATATCGAACTAGAGTATTTTGGCCCAATTTATCGAACTAGAGTATGTTGGCCCAATTTATCGAACTAGAGTATTTTGGCCCAATTTATCAAACTAGAGTATTTTGGCCCAATTTATCGAACTAGAGTATTTTGGCCCAATTTATCGAACTAGAGTATGTTGGCCCAATTTATCGAACTAGAGTATTTTGGCCCAATTTATCGAACAAGAGTATTTTTAGCCCATTATGTCAATCTAGCAGTTTTTCGTAGTTTTCTAGGTTTTAACCATTTTCATGTATTTTTCACAAAAGTATCAATTACTACATAATTTCCGAATTTACCATTTTCATGGTTTTATCACAGTACTTATGATTTGAAATCTAACCCGGAAATGAGTGTTAAATTACACACCTAGTTATTGAGAGAACTACACTTTCCCGTTCTTCAACACCCTCGGATTTTTGAACCACTTCTACTCGCGGTTTCTCACCGATTGATGGTTCGCTAACCGAATCGAACCCACGAACGAATAATGGTTCGGGCGTACGAACAACTTCAAATAGTTGATTTTCCCCGGTTGAGCGTCCGCAACCCGGTGGAAAATCTCGGATTCCAGGAATAGTCCTTTGCTTATACTTAGGGGGAATAACAGAACCTCCCCTCTTTCGAAGACTAAACACCACCCTTTTCTTCCCTATTTTGAATGTCTTCAAGGACAAAGTTAGTTAATCCAATCTAAAATAATTTCGAAATAATACTACGGTTTTAAAGATGTGATTTCCTTACCACAAAATTGATTCCAATGATTGTGTCACCCACGACTTCTTGATTTCCAAACTTCCGTTATTGCACTAAAGAGTAACAAAGAAGACGTTACTAGAACGAACGATTATTTCGATCCAAATGATCCTTCATAACACCATCAAAATTCGGTCATATCACTATTAACTAATCGAAATGAAAAGAATCTATTACCTATTTTCCACGTCGAAAAGAAAGGATTGAGAATGGTGTTTGATTGATGAAAGATTCGGCTATGAATGATCAAGGAAAAAGAGAAAATAAATTTGGCTTATAGGCACATTAGCATTCGGCCGTGAGAGTGTAGATGGAGAGAATTTCGATTGAAAAGAATTAAAATAGGAGAAAGATGGTGATAATGTTGCTTTGATTTCAAAGAGAATGGAGAAGAAAGGAAAAGAAAAAGATGAGCTTTAAGAGAGGTGTATATTCGGCAATGGTAGAAAGAAAAGAGAAAGAATGGCTTTTGGTGTAGATGATTTTCGGCACTCAAAGGAAAGCCACAAACAAGTACTAAAGCAATAAACAAAAATGACCAAATGGTCAAAATAATCAAGGCTTACCAATGCACAATTCGGCCAAGGGAGAGAGGGGTTGAGAGAATTTGCAAAACTATGCACAAAACTAACTAAAAAAATGACCAAAACAAAAGACTAAAATTCCTAGCCAAACTATCACCAAAAATTCGCTCCCCCTATAGTCCAAGTTGTCAGTCCAAATGCATTGTGAATTGGCCATGATATTGTTTCCATAAAAATTCCCTTGATACTTGCCCCATATCTTCATATCTTTCCTTAATTTCTTGATTCCCTTCCTTAAGTTAACAATTTCCTTATTCCCTTGATATACTAACCAAAAATAACATGGTCAACTCTTTCCATAAATGAGCTTGGCCACACATGCTAGGAAAACCAAAAATAAAAGCCACCTAATTGCTATTTAAGGGATTCGAACCTTCACCCTCATGCACTAACACATGCGCCAACACCACTTTGCCATTAACCCATCTTATGCTACACATTGACACTTTAATTAATTTATGTGTCAATGCCACTTAGTCCATTTCCAAAAATTCTCAAAATTAATATTATTCCATCCCAATAAAATTTAATTCTTCTTCAGGACTATATTAACCACGAAAATAAATAATAAAATTTCACTTTCTAGAATAATTACTCAAAGCACACAATGAAAGAAAATTCTCGAATTTTCAGGGTGTTACATCCACCTTGCCTTATATACTACCTTGGCCGACACTTAGGGAAAGAACACAAAAATAAAAAGTCAAAATTTTACACTTGATGGGATTTGAACCTCTTCCCTTAAAGTCCTTCATGTGGCGCCATATCCCCTTTACCATATGCTCATTTATGTTAGCACATCACTCACTTATTTCCATAAGCATTGAGGCCACTTACTATATCTCCTTACAGTGCTAAAAATACCAAATTTTTACTAAGGCCCAATTAAACCCCGAGCCTTCTTAGGACCTTAAAACATACACGATTAATAATTTACTAGCCTTGTGCAAGATATAATGCAACACATAAAATTCTAAATTTTGGGATGTTACAATTCTACCCCCTTAAAGAAAATTTTGTCCTCGAAATTTACCTAAGTAAAAGAGGTGAGGATATTGCTGCCGAATCGCGTCCTCAGGCTCCCATGTGGCTTCCTTCGATCCGTGATTACGCCATAATACTTTGACTAATGGTACCGACTTCCTTCTCAGCACCTTTACGTCCCGATCTAAAATTTGTACTGGCTCCTCTTCAAAGGATAAGTTAGGTCTTAACTCAACTTCCTCCACTGGTACAACATGAGACGGATCTGAACGATAACGTCTTAACATAGAGACATGAAATACGCTATGTATCTGACTCAACTACGGAGGTAACTCAAGCTGATAAGCTACTGGCCGAACACGCTTCAATACACGGTATGGTTCGATGAACCTAGGGCTCAACTTGCCTTTCCGTCCAAATCTAAAGATCTTCTTCCAAGGTGAGACCTTTAGAAAGACCTGATCTCCCACCGCAAATTCAATATCCTTACGCTTCAGATTCGCGTACAATTTTTGTCTATCTGAAGCTTCCTTCAATCGTGCCTGAATTACCTTTACTTTCTCCTCCGTCTCTGATATCAACTCAGGACCCAATAACTGTCGCTCCCCCAGCTCAGTCCAACAAGTCGGAGTACGACACCTACGACCATACAACGCCTTGTAGGGTGCCATCTGGATGCTGGATTGATAGTTATTGTTGTATGCAAACTCTACCAACGGTAGGAAACCCTCCCAAATACCCCTGAAAGTGGATCATACAGCCCCTTAGCATGGCTTTTAGAATTTGGATTACTCTCTCCCACTGACCATCTGCCTGTGGATGAAATGCCATGCTGAAATTTAACCTTGTTCCCAAAGCTTCATGTAAAGCTTTCCAAACCCGTGATGTAAACCTAGGGTCCCTGTCTGATATAATAGACACTGGTACCCCATGTAACCTCATGATCTCTGTAACACCCCTAACCCTTATCCGTCGCCGGGAACGGGTTACAAGGTATTACCGGACTTAACTACCAATTTGGGGCATAAAAATTAAAACTGTCCATCAGCATCATATTGACTAAATCGACTATAACTCGAGTTACAAAACTCGAAATTTAGATCATAACATCTTTACTTCATTTCATATAAACTCTATACATTAATCATACTTATAAATATACCAAAACCAAATCAAACGAAATCATCAAGCCAAAATATAAATTCCAAGAATAACGAGATGGACAAGCCATTTTCGCATGGCTTATACAAATATATACAACTTCAAAACTAGCAATATCAAAACTAGTCTATACATGCCACATAACCAAATCTCCAAGCATTTATTTACCGAAGCGAAAATTGGATAGTGTGATGAGATCTCCTTCGACTTCCAACCCGAGCAAGTCTTTGAAACTCTATAAACATAGGAAAATTACACAAAGTAAGCTTTGGAAGCTTAGTAAGCCATAAGCGAATAATTCACCATAGAAACATATATAATTTAATTTAAAAGGCCAAATTTGGTTAATCACATACACATGTACAATCACTTTTCTCATATAATCCATGTTCCTCGTTAAGTAACTTCACTTGCTCATAATTCATATCATCATTCGTAAACTTTCACCTTTTATAGCCTTAAGGCCAAACACTCATACATTCAATAATAAATTTCACATCGATCTATAAATCGCTTTCCCATCTCAAAACAAATACATATACATTTGTTCACGTATATACATATTAACTACCTAATTTTCTTTCTCACCTTTCAATCCATATAATTCACATATAAATACATATGATATAAAAATTTTCATTTCAACATCTAAAACTTACTTATTAGATCAAATACACATGGTTCAATATACCATCATTTATGGCCCAATATACTAGTTTAATCCATTATCATATATATGGTCGATCATCCAAAGTTAATTAAACTATCACATGTACTCATATATTTGAATTTAATATAATATCACATATAACCACTTATACACAATTCAATTCATCATCACATATGCACATACCTTTGTGGCCGAACCTATAAGGTTAATTAAATCAACTTACTTGATGATAACGGATTCGTAATTGCAATGACATATATCATGCTACCATTCAACAACTATCTAGATCAATAGGTCTCAAAAATCAACTACCAACATACCATTCATTCATTCAATCAAACTATAGATTAATAATCACCTCTCGATACTTTAATTTCGTATACAAGAACAATTTACCTCATTAATATTTAAATTACACAATTATCATACATCACTTACCTATCTATCACTTTTCGGATAGCTCCATTCATTGGATTATATCTCCGTAAAATCCCTAAATCCGCACACACAGTGTAATTGATGTAACGTATCGCACATTTAGTGCCATTACTATTCTTACTTCTAGTAACGTATCGCTCATATAGAGCCGTTACTTAATGCTTATCGTAACGTACGCTCACACGCAGAGCCGTTATTTCACGCTTATCGTAACGCATCGCTCACACAGAGTCGCTTATTTCACATTTATCGTAACGTATCGCTCACACAGAGCCGTTACTTAACTCTTATCGTAACGTATCGCTCACACAGAGCCGTTACTTAATGCTTATTGTAACGTATCGCTCACACAGAGCCGTTACTTAATGCTTATCGTAACATATCGCTCACACAGAGCCGTTACTTAATTTTACACATATGGTACTCATTGAACCGTATTACTCAATGTATGCTTCTCTTAACTTGTTATTCCCTCAATATGCATAATATATATATATAATTCACATTCACTTTACACACAAGAATGTACACTTATATATGTATATATCAAAGTGTTCAATATCCAAGTACTATATTGCATTCGGCCTATACCACATCAAACCATCATCAACTCCGTTTATATGCCTAAATCTCATTATAATATCATCATTAAAATTTCCTATTTCATGCTTCTAATTACAACAACCAAGTACCATCACCTTCGACCATTTCATATCAATTTCAAAAATATATATATATGTATATTCGGCAATGCCTTGGAATAACCATCAACATTCAATTTAAACTTATAAGTAAGCATTACTTCAAATTAATTCCATTGTTTAAAACTTACTCAAGTAGTTCCTTGAACATATCAATTACCATCCTTCACATTCGGTAATAGCAAATATAATTATAAACATTTCAATTCAGCATGAATAATTTAAATTTATTTAAAATTAAGAACAACCATTTACTTATAGACTTACCTCAAGCCATAGATGATTATTCCACGACCTTCTCTTTTTTTTTCCCCGATTTATAATCAATCTATTTGTTTCACGATCAAAGCATAATAATAAATCAATATATTAACTAACTCAAATATCAAATCAAGTTCAAGTTCAACTCAAACCGTCCTATCATTTACTTACAATTAGTAAAAACGTATTTATTCCTCACAAATGGTCAACACACATAACAATTATCCAATTCATTCCAATTTGGACAACATGAATACAGTAGGAATTTATATTAGTTCATGAAATTTAAAGTCCCAAAGATTTCATATTTGGATAGCATTAAGATACTCTTTAATAAACAACATTACTATACAAAAATATGGCAAGATAATGAAATACTTAATACCAATTCGAGATAGCATTCAAATCCTCGCATTACAAAGAAATTTCAATTAATCCACTAAAATTAACTTTAATAATAATTAACAGATTAACTTATTGATGCAGTACATATTAATTACTAATTACACTCTTCAATAGCTTAATCGACATCAATTTAGACAAAGATTAATTAACATAAATTAATAGTCCACAAACACTCCAAACAATATAAACATACAAATATTATCACCGTGTAACTAACTCATTAACTAACACTTAAGACATAAATTCAGTAGCATTAAATTGGTCTTTTATTACCTTCTCACTACATTAAAGGCGTTACCAAACACTCCTTTTCTCAAATTTCGGACATAACAAATACATCATTAATAGTCACCCATTTACATATCATTCATTTTTTTAAACATCATGAGCATCAAGCTTCCATTCATGGCTTCTTACAAAAATCACAAATCAAACAAAAATTAAATCATGGGCTAATTAAAATGCAAATCAACTAACCCAAAATGTAAGATTTATAAAAAAATTAATCTAATTACTTACCTAAATTTGAGCATGCAAAGTCGAATGATTGAGAGCTCAAGCTCTTCTCCCTTCTTCTCAGATTTCGATAATAACAAGAAAGAAATGAAGATGAACCTCCACTTTCTCTTTTCATGTTTTTATTAAAATATGAAGTTCTTTTTTTTTTTTTTTTGGCATATATCTTATCATTACTAACATTTCAACACATAAAATAAATATAATAAGGCATTTTATATTCACTTGCCGTCCACTATCATTATAAGAGAGTTAATTGCAACATAAAACCCTCTTAAAATAAAGACACATTAATTTAACCCTTCAATCAAACCATTGGCTAATTCCACCACTCATGCAATTTAATCCTTTTTCCTAAATTAAGCATACAAACGAGTAAATAAATTCACGAAATTTTAGCACATACTCAATCATAAATATTTAACAAGAAAATAATATTAGATTTTTTTTGACTCGGATTCGTGGCCCTGAAACCACCGTTCCGATTAGGGTCAAAATCGGGTTGTTACAACTCTCCCCCCCTTAGGGATTTTCGTCCTCAAAAATCTTACCAGAAAGTAGATTAAAGATTTACTTCCACACAATACATTTCAAATTCATACATAGCTTCAGATTTCAAATCTCTTTAATCTCACAATTGAAATTCTGATCTGACTTTCGCTGTACATCATCTCTAGTTGAGACTTCTTATGACTGTATTAAATTGTTTCCATTTTCTGCTCAATTTCTTTGACGATATTAATCCCTTGGATCATTTTCTCATAAAGCTCGATCCTAAAATAACAAAGTTCGGTAATTGCTTATAACAGCAACGGTCTTTCTTAGTTGCTTTGAAACTCTAAAACATAGTGACTAATAAATATTTCGAGAGTTTGAATTGCATTTTTCGATTTCAATGCAGTCTCATACTCATAGATTACTGTAATTTCCCTCAGAATCACAATATGAGTTTCAGATCTCAATCCGAAACAATGATGTGTAGACTTATCATCCCAGGAACAGATAACTCTATCACTTTTCAATAATAAGGATAATCTCGATACAAAATTCATCAACACTTTATTCCTATAATCCACAAAGTCAGTAATATCACAGTTCACATTCATTCATCAATATCATATCTCAAAATTTCGTGCATCATGTTACTCTCGTACGATCAGACTAATTGACACTGTAGGTCACTTATAACAATGCTTATACAGTCTTAGAGCTTCTCGGTATTGGCACTTTATCTCAAAGGAACAAATAATCATCGATTCCACGTCTGAAGTTCTGAATCAGAGATCAATTTATGCTGAACCCCTTTTTAACTTATAATTCACTGACACATTTTTTTGAATTTTACAACTTTTCTAAATAAACATTTATTTAGCCTTTAATTCAGCTAACAACTATTCATTATCTGATAAGATCAATCACGTATTCATCGCTCAAAAAGCACACAAAAGTTTTCCATTCAAAACATCCGAAACTATAATCATTTCCTCGGATAAGAATCACTTACAGACTCACAAGTTTTTCGACGATTCAAGTTAACTTTTCTGTGCCAAATTTGGATCTTTATCTGACATTAAACATTTTACACTATTATAGTCATCATATATATCACATAACTCTTTTCATGTATCTTTAACTATATGCAATCACAAGATATCTCTGTACACTCTTTTTCATTAGAACACACTTCAAACCATTCATTAACATATGACTGAGGATCATAAACTCTTTATTCAACTCAAACGGAACTAGAACTGACATTTCGGTTGATAATGTCTTTGTGCAAAAGGAAGCTTCAACATTCGAACTAACTTTAATTTATCATAACATTTCTCAGATAGAATTGTTCCAATAGATAAAATTCTGTATTAAATCTTCAAGAATACAAATTCTTCTTCCATACTATCCTTCCATTCACACATATACATTCAAAGTTTATTTCCAGTCAGGTAGATAGATCCAGACACAAATAACCCAATTGTCTTTTCAATCAAATAGTTCAAATCAAACTAAACCACTAAATCAGTCTTTTCAAAGAAATCTTTTATTCTCGTTAAAAAAATGATAACCCAACCATATCGTTTCACAGATTGATCTCGGCCCTCAATCATTTTTACTTTTATCAATGTTAAACTTTCACGAGAACTAGAAAAGAGTTTATAATAAAGCGGTCTCATCTATTAATCATCAATATTCTGAACTATATTGTAGTCACCTTAATAAGAACGACGTCTCAACCCTATAAGTAAATATTATACCTACTGTTAATGAAGTATTCGAACATAGAGAAGAATCAAATGTCATTTTATTAGTAACCTCTGCATAAACACAACTTCTATAACTCTGAGAACGGTACCGCTATACTATCACATTTCAGGCCAGAAATTATAATTATAAATGATATGGCCATTTTTGTCAAATAGATATCTCTTACAGATAATCACATAAATTCACAAGAAAACCAGAATAGTGAAATTTCAAACTCAGGATATCCGAAAATTACAACCCAGATAGAATGATATTAATTCCGATAATATCCCAGAAAGTGTCCAGAAAGGACAATGTCACTCATAAATATTGAAATCCACAGTAACATAAGTAATATAATCTTCACATACAGAGTATTAGTATCATTCAGATTTACCGTCGATTTTCATATCCACACAAGGGAATAAATACCAGAGGAAGACATAGCAATATCAAACGTAACCCCCATGCTTTCGTCTATCAGTACATTTAGCAAGTGTTTTCACACGATAAGAATCTTCTTTCTAGAACTAAGCAGTCACTTATGCTTCTGAGAATAAATGTACACCTAAAATGCCCAGAAGGAATCATAGTAATTACCCGACTATAACCATTACACTCAGTCACCAATACAATATAAACATTATTCAACTGTCTAACTCTGTCATCGAAAATTTTCACATTATCCGATTATTAACAAAAGTAAATATCAGAAAAGCTTCCAGTTAATACTTTCTTTAGATAATATACCTGAATATGTCATTTAGTCGAAATTAACTTCTTATTCACCAGTGGCTCTACATAACCTGAATAATCTTCAGAACTATCCAATATTTCTTTTAGTACTGTCTTCACTTGCTGATTCATTCTCTTTTCTGACCACATTACTAATCTTTCAAGCACGAACTTCTATAACTCCACACTCATGAGCTTTTTAATCCCAAATTCTTATAGATTTCATTTTAATATTTCACTGATAAGGGGGTGAGGTTAGTAAAGCCTCAAATTTAACTTACACATACATGCATGTAACATATACTATCACAAATAGCCAGTTCATTTCTAATTTCACATTCTCAAAACATTTAGTAAGCATTTACCTATAATCATTTTTATTCTTAACACATAGTTCATAAGCCAACTCAAATCACTAATTCACAATCGAAATTCTCATATAGCATCATAATTTAATTGTCATAACTCATATGCTCATATAATTATAACATTTATTAATAACAAAAATGTCATACACTTTGATTCATACCTTTACGAGTGTCAACTCATCACCAATATGTTTTCACTCAAACATTTGAGTACACATTCCATACTATCAGAATTTAATAATGTTGGAAAGCATATCTGTCTAATTAAAACAATTTTCGTCAGAGTCGGGAGATATCACACTATCACAGGTTAAATATGGCATGTATAGCTAGACTCACACACGCTACGTTAGTCCTAGAATCGACTAATCGCATGGCTTATACAAATATATACAACTTCAAAACTAGCAATATCAAAACTAGTCTATACATGCCACATAACCAAATCTCCAAGCATTTATTTACCGAAGCGAAAATTGGATAGTGTGATGAGATCTCCTTCGACTTCCAACCCGAGCAAGTCTTTGAAACTCTATAAACATAGGAAAATTACACAAAGTAAGCTTTGGAAGCTTAGTAAGCCATAAGCGAATAATTCACCATAGAAACATATATAATTTAATTTAAAAAGGCCAAATTTGGTTAATCACATACACATGTACAATCACTTTTCTCATATAATCCATGTTCCTCGTTAAGTAACTTCACTTGCTCATAATTCATATCATCATTCGTAAACTTTCACCTTTTATAGCCTTAAGGCCAAACACTCATACATTCAATAATAAATTTCACATCGATCTATAAATCGCTTTCCCATCTCAAAACAAATACATATACATTTGTTCACGTATATACATATTAACTACCTAATTTTCTTCCTCACCTTTCAATCCATATAATTCACATATAAATACATATGATATAAAAATTTTCATTTCAACATCTAAAACTTACTTATTAGATCAAATACACATGGTTCATTATACCATCATTTATGGCCCAATATACTAGTTTAATCCATTATCATATATATGGTCGATCATCCAAAGTTAATTAAACTATCACATGTACTCATATATTTGAATTTAATATAATATCACATATAACCACTTATACACAATTCAATTCATCATCACGTATGCACATACCTTTGTGGCCGAACCTATAAGGTTAATTAAATCAACTTACTTGATGATAACGGATTCGTAATTGCAATTACATATATCATGCTACCATTCAACAACTATCTAGATCAATAGGTCTCAAAAATCAACTACCAACATACCATTCATTCATTCAATCAAACTCATAGATTAATAATCACCTCTCGATACTTTAATTTCGTATACAAGAACAATTTACCTCATTAATATTTAAATTACACAATTATCATACATCCTTTACCTATCTATCACTTTTCGGATAGCTCCATTCATTGGATTATATCTCCGTAAAATCCCTAAATCCGCACACACAGTGTAATTGATGTAACGTATCGCACACTTAGTGCCATTACTATTCTTACTTCTAGTAACGTATCGCTCATATAGAGCCGTTACTTAATGCTTATCGTAACGTATCGCTCACATAGAGCCGTTACTTCACGTTTATCGTAACGTATCGCTTACACAGAGCCGTTACTTCACATTTATCGTAACGTATCGCTCACACAGAGCCGTTACTTAACTCTTATCGTAACGTATCGCTCACACAGAGCCGTTACTTAATGCTTATCGTAACGTATCGCTCACACAGAGCCGTTACTTAATTTTACACATATGGTACTCATTGAACCGTATTACTCAATGTATGCTTCTCTTAACTTGTTATTCCCTCAATATGCATAATATATATATAATTCACATTCGCTTTACACACACGAATGTACACTTATATTTGTATATATCAAAGTGTTCAATATCCAAGTACTATATTGCATTCGGCCTATACCACATCAAACCATTATCAACTCCGTTTATATGCCTAAATCTCATTATAATATCATCATTAAAATTTCCTATTTCATGCTTCTAATTACAACAACCAAGTACCATCACCTTCGACCATTTCATATCAATTTCAAATATATATATATGTATATTCGGCAATGCCTTGGAATAACCATCAACATTCAATTTAAACTTATAAGTAAGCATTACTTCAAATTAATTCCATTGTTTAAAACTTACTCAAGTAGTTCTGTAACACCCCAAACCCGGACAAGACACCACGTCTGAATCTGGTATGTTACAGGGAAGAACGTTTTTGAGAGGTTAGATTTTTCGTTTAAAAGCTGGGTGAAAACGTAGTATTTTTGAAGAAAATTTGAGTAGACTTGTTTGAAATCGGATGGTGTGTTTGAAACCCAGAAATTTTAAAAAACTTAATCAAAGTGTGTAGTTAAAACGAGTTGGTTTCATTTAATGATTCAAGCAGTTCCTTCATGTTACTCAAACATTTTTGACTTAGCAGAACATCGAGTTTGATTTGAAAATCATTTGAGTTTACTTAATATCAAAACATTGTGTGATACCCGATGGTATAGTTGAAAACACATTGCGTTATAGTTTTGAAATCATTGTCTTTCCAAATTTTAGCACATTTTAGCTCAAATTATTTTGTTAAAGCATATTAAATCCACTTTTAAGCATAAACATCATAAAACATAATTTAAAGGCCTTTTACAATCCAAAATAAAACCCAAATAAAAGTAAATAAACTAAAGTACCCAAATGATTGAGTCTGAGTAAAACTTTATTAAGTATGGCATGAGCACCCCGAGTCCATCCCGGCTCCATGTCCGCGTCTACGAGTCACCTGAAATGTCAAAGGAGAGGGTGAGTCGAATGACTCAGTGCATAAATCCCGCTCCAGAAGAAACAACATGCTAACACACATCATACATAGCAACATAATTAATGCAACCCGATCCTAACCATCCGTATCTCCTTTTCTACCCCGTGTGGTACCAAACCACTGGTGGTGCCAAACCACTGGTGACCCAAAGTCACGATATCCATAGGTGTGGTGCCAAACCACTGGTGACCCGAAGTCACGAATAATCCAATGATGGGGCCAACCCATCGCGTGATACCAAATCACTAGCGACAATCCCGTATCTCTCAAGTGGGGCCAACCCACGGTGGTGTCAACCCACAGAGACGAGTCGCAATGAGGTGCCAAACCTCTGGTGTCCCAAAGACACAAGCAGTGATACCAAATCACTGGTGACCGCAGTCACAAATCCGATGATGGGGCCAACCCATCGTGTGATACCAAATCACTGGCGTCAATCCCGTGCAATCAACCGTGGGGCCAACCCACTGTGGTACTAAGCCACTGGGACGAGACGCTGAGGTGCCAAACCTTTGGTGACCCAAAGTCACAATATATCACTGTGGTACCAAACCACTGGAGGTGCCAAACCTCTCCGTGTCCCAAAGACACAAAGGTGTCCCAAAGACACGGATATCATCATCCTCCTCCACTCATATCACCCATCATCATACCATACTCATGTGATCATGCATATCATACAAGTCATGCATCTCATGCCAAAGATGTCTAGCATTACATCTCATAGCATACATAACATAGATCATAACATAGAGCATATCATCAATAGAACTCGTAATGCTACTGGACTTACCCTGATCCGTACATATACCCCACTTGGGTATCCAATAATCCATCATATCACATGATTTTAATAGGCAAACAGGTTTAATAACAATATTGCTAAGTAACGATGTGTTAGTTACACACCGATAAAGCGAAGGCCTTAATCCCAAAGAAACGATCTACAACCCTTAAACTCCTTGCTCCTAGAATCGGCCAACATAGGGGTTAGGTACTAAGACCATTTGGCCAAAGACTTTAAGCCAACAGGAGTCATTATCAACCCTTACCTTGCTATTGGTTTGATTTCTTATCAAACCCGAACCACAATGGTTCTCCTTCCAACAATCGGCTACACCTTCAAAAGAGAACAATTAAACCTTTATCACCCTTGACTTATTCAAACCAAAAGATTGAACAACAACAATACCAATCACTTACCCTTACTTACCAATCGGTTAGTAGAGTAGAAAAAACCTTCTTGATTACTTCCAATATCCAGGGACCCTACAAGAGATGATTAAACAGATGGTTAACCCTTTTCCACAAACCAAAATCGACCTAACACTAGAGAGACAAGAGTAATGGCCATTCGGCCAAGAACTAACCAACCTCTAAACGATTAAAGCAAGAACCCCAACACTCTATTGATGTTCGGCCAAAATGAAAACTAATAAAAGAGAAAAGAAATTCGGCTTGAATCAAAAATTAAAGCAAAGAATATGCGTTCAAGAAGAAAGAGAGAATCGACCAAGGTCTTAAGAAAAGAAGAAAAATGGAAAAGTGGTAGGTGCTTTTCGGTTTTGAGAAGAAGAGAAATGGAATGGATGAATGGAGATTTCGGTTTAGGGACAAGGTAAGTTTCGGCTTTAGTGTTTCAAAAGAGGAGAAAAAATGAAATATGAGAAGAGAGAATACAAGTTTCGGTTTACACACCTGAAAGAAAGGGAGAGATGAGTATTCGGCTACCAAGATGTTTGAGAAAAACGAAACAAAAATTCGGCAAGGCTGCTTGTGTTTTTCGGTTCAAGAAGAAAATATGAAGAAGCTTTGTTGAAGAAATTCGGCTAACAAAAGACTAAAAGGGAAACTTTTGCTCTTGACCAAAAAGTGACCGAAAATGCTAAGGTTGCCCAAAATGAAATTCGGCACTACCCACTCCCTCACTAACCAAGCCGTCACTCCCCCATGAAGCATCCAAGTTTCGGCCAACACCTCAACCACTCCTCAATATTCGGCCACATCCCCCACAATTACTCCAAGCCACACATTTCAAATGTGTTTACCAAGTCTTCCTCCTACATTCACTCCCCACCTTCCAACCCACCATTTGACCAAGTCCATGGTAGAGTTCAAATTGTCACCAACTCTCCTCCTCCATGCCGTCCAAAAAGAATGCAAAATGTGGCCACTTTGCAGCTTGAACACAAGACCTCACTCCTTGCAAGTGGCGTCACATTCACAAGCCCTTAGTGGCGCCTACAATGCCACTCCACCAACTTATTCCTTGTGCTAAAGACACCAAAATTAATCTTTTAAACCCCAGCTTCCTCAGCTCCTCTCACCTAAGCCTTAAACAAAATTTCTTCCTATCACTTAGGACCACTATAAGCTTACCACTAAACCCCTAAACAGTAAAAATAACCACATAGCAAGCCAATAACATGCGAGCAAAGCAACAATCAAAATAGCCCCTACCCCGGGATATTACAGTTCTACCCCCCTTAAAATAATTTCGGCCTCGAAATTACCTGGTCAAAAGAGTTGAGGGTATTGCTGTCTCATCGCATCCTCGGGTTCCCACGTGGCTTCCTCCACACCATGATTCCGCCAAAGTACCTTAACCAAAGGCACAGACTTCCTACGCAGAACCTTCACATCCCGATCTAAAATCTGCACAGGTTCTTCTTCCATGGTCAAGTCTGGATTTACCTCGATCTCCTCCACTGCTACCACATGTGACGGATCTGAACGATAACGCCGAAGCATCGAAACGTGAAAAACGTCGTGAATCTGACTCAACTCTGCTGGCAACTCAAGCTGATACGCTACTGGTCCCACTCGTCTCAAAACCTTGTACGTCCCAATAAACCTCGGACTCAGCTTGCCTTTCCTTCCGAATCCTAACACCTTCTTCCAAGGCGAGACCTTCAGAAAAACCTTATCCCCTACCGCAAACTCTATATCTCTCCGCTTGAGATCGGCATAAGACTTCTGCCGGTCCGAAGCTTCCTTCAACCGAGTCTGAATCAACTTAACCTTGTCTTCTGTCTCAGCAACCAACTCGGGTCCCAACAACTGACGTTCACCTAACTCCGTCCAACACGTAGGTGAGCGACACTTCCTACCATACAATGCCTCATACGGTGCCATCTTGATGCTCGCTTGGTAACTGTTGTTGTAGGCGAACTCAGCTAATGGCAGAAACTCCTCCCAACTACCTCTGAAATCCAGACACAACCTCTCAAAGATATCTTCTAAGATCCAATAACCCTTTCGATTGACCGCCGATCATGGGTGAAAAGCCGTCTTTGAAATCCAAACGAGTACCCAGAGCTTGATGCAATGCTTTCCAGAACCTTGACGTAAACCTGGGATCCCGATCCGAGATGATCGAAACTGGCACATCGTGCAACCTCACAATCTCAGACACATACAGCTTTGCCAACCTCTGAAGTGAATAATCCACTCTCACCGGAATGAAATGAGTGACTTAGTTAGGCGGTCCACAACAACCCAAACCGAATCCTTTTTGCTTGGCGTAAGCGGTAATCCACTGACGAAATCCATGGTTATCCTTTCCCACTTCCACTAAGGAATCTTCACAGGCTGAAGCAAACCCGACGGCAACTGATGTTCAGCCTTGACCTGCCGACAAGTCGACACTTCCCAACAAACTCACTACCTCTTTCTTCAAACCAGGCCACCAAAATCGCTCTCTAAGATCCTTATACATCTTGCTACCTCCAGGATGCATAGCATAAGGATCATGCATGTGCGCCCCGAAGAATCTTTTGCCTCACCAACATCCTTAGGCATACACGCTTTACCTTGAAAACACAAAGACCTCATCACTAGACAAATCAGAACCTCCAAACCACCATTCTGCACTTGTAACCTCTGCGCACTTAGAACCTCATCCTCTAATCTGCTTTCTTTGATCCGCTCAACCCAAGTAGGATTAACTCGCACTCGCGTAATACTTCCGCTGCCATATAAGCTCAAATGGGCAAACATCGCTCTTAAGTCTCGAAACAACCTTACGGCTCACGCGTCGCCACCACGTTAGCCTTCCCCGGATGATACTCAATCGAGCAGTCGTAATTTTTTAGCAACTCAACCCATCTACGCTGCCTCAAATTCAAATCTTTCTGAGTCAGGAGATACTTCAGACTCTTATGATCTGTGTAGACTATTGATCTCTCTCCGCATAAGTAGTGCCTCCGGATCTTCAAGGCGAAGACTACGATCGCTAACTCCGCATCGTCGTCCTGGATAGTTGACCTCATGTGGCCTCACTGCCGAGAAGCGTAAGCCACAACCTTACCTTCTGCATCGATCAAAGATACAACCCAAGCCCGTATGTGATGCATCGCGGTATACTGTGAATTCCTTACCAGCCTCAGGTTGAATTAAGACCGGAGCCTCAGTCAAAATCTTCTTTAACTTATCGAAGGTTTCCTGCTGTTTCTCAGTCCGAACAAATGAAACTTTTTTTCTCAGCAACTTGGTCATCGGCGCCGCTATCAACGAGAAACCCTCAACAAACCTTCGGTAGTATCCGGCCAAACCCAGAAAACTCCGAATCTCAGCCACTGACCTAGGCGGCTTCCAATCCAAAACTGCCTCAATCTTACGAGGATCTACTCGAATTCCCTCAGCCGACACTACATGGCCCAAGAAAGTCACTTCTCTAAGCCAAAATTCGCACTTACTAAACTTAGCATAAAGCTGCTTTTCCCTCAAAATCTGCAACACCTCTCTCAAGTGCGCATCATGCTCTTCTTCTGTCCTCGAGTACACCAAGATATCGTCTATGAAAACCACGACGAACTGATCCAGATACTGCTGAAACACCCTATTTATCATATCCATAAACGCTACCGGTGCGTTAGTCAACCCGAACGGCATTACCAGAAATTCGTAGTGCCCATACCGAGTCCGAAACGCTGTTTTATGGATATCCGCCTCCTTAACCTTTAACTGGTGATACCCAGACCTCAAGTCGATTTTTGAAAATACCGCAGCACCCTTTAGCTGATCAAACAAATCATCTATCCGTGGCAACGGATACTTGTTCTTGATCGTCAGCTTATTCAGCTGGCGGTAGTCTATGCACATCCGCATCGTCCCATCTTTCTTCTTAACAAAGAGTACCGGCGCACCCCACGGCGAAACACTTGGCCTGATAAAACCTCGATCCAATAACTCCTGGATTTGAGCCTTAAGCTCCACCAATTCCTTTTGCGCCATCCTATACGGAGCAATAGATATCTTGGCGCAGCAGCTTCCTGTAATGCAGATCTATCCCGAACTCTACCTCGCGATGCAGCGGCAAACCCGGAAGCTCCTCAGAAACACATCAAAGAAAACTCCCTAACAGCTTCGAACCTTCTCCACACAGCATTCCTTAGCCTCTAAGGCATACACATGAACCACATACGCTTCACAGCCTTTTCTGACCATCTTCTCTGCCTTTAGAGCAGATACCACATTTGATAAGTAATCTCTCCTCTTACCTATCATAGCCACTTCATCACCCTCAGCTGTCTTGAGAACCATGCGCTTAGCGCAATCCAACTTCGCTGGTACTTGACCAACCAGTCCATCCCAAGAATCGATCAAACTCCCAAACGGCGGCAGCTCCATCGGATCAAGAAAGAAACACTACCCTTGGAGTTCTAGGGTACATCCCTAAACAACTTTATCTACTACTACAGAGTGACCTAGAGGGCTAATCACAGTCATCTGCCTAGAAGATATCTCAGAGTCTAAATCCATGGTCTCTACTATACTACTGGCAACATAAGAGTGCGTTGAACCCACATCAATCAAAGCGAGAAATGGAGAACCAAAGATCAAAAACGTCACGGCTATGACGTCCGGTGCGTCGCCTCCTCTCGGCGCCTCGCAAAGATACACCAACCCAGTCGCCGTGCCTCGTAACTACCCCGCACCTCTCGCCGGTGCTCCACGGCCTCGACCAAAACCATTACCGCCTCTGCCATTACCACGACCCCTCTCGCGGTGGCGGTCCATTATTCCTAAACCGATTATGGCCCGACTCTCCGATCAATCTCGCCAACTTACGCGACGATCCTCTCACGGTGCTCCAGAGAACCACACTCGAAGCAACCTTTTCCTCCACCAACGGCCTCCCCCAATGAGATTTCCCACACCGACAGATCATCGCGGTGGTCCTTGCCTAGCAAAGAACAAACCTAGCAGTGATTCGGCCCACTCGGTCTAGCCCTTTTCTCATGGATTACCCGACGATCCGTAAGACCCAAAGCTCCTCTTATGCCTATTTCGTCCCGTTTTTGCCTCACGCACTCCTTAACACCCTCGGCTACCTTAGCCTTCTCAACTAAGACAAGAACTCTCGCGCTCCCTGCGTGGAGCAATCAGCGAGCCTCAACTCGCCTCTGCACCATCCTCGAAACGAACACACCTCTCATGTTCGGTGGCCACAATGCCCCTAGCATACCCTGCTCAATTTCAAAAACTCACCCTCGTGCTGGAAACAGACTTACTCCTCGGACTAGCCTCGAAATGCCTTTCACGAGAGTCAATATAACTAGCTCCGATGTATTTCTTTTGATATGCGACCACGAAATAATCCCATGTCGATCCTCTCACGCCACACATCGCTCTCGAACCGTGAGCTACCACCGGTATGACTCATCCCGGCGAGCGATACGATGCCCTTCGACTTCTCTTCAGCAGTCAAGTCCAGATCATCCATGATCCGCTCCGTCGCCTCCAACCAATACTCAGCAGTGCTGGGAGCAACACCAGAAACACCTCGAAAGAATTCGTCCCCGTTTGCCCGGAGTCGCTCAGGCACAAATTTCCTAACTCCTGCGCCACCACCTATACCGGCTACCCTTTCCAACACTCGCAAAGATCGCTGCGACATCACAAATCATCCCCACCGATCTTGGAACTCACCACCTCCACCGGTGGCGGAACCGGTATCTCATTTTCTGACCCCTGCCCAGATCCTACGGGTTCAGAAACCGTCATCCTACCCCTACCTCTACCACGAGTATTACGACCACGTCCGCCTCGAGTGCTCATGTCTAATATCTCTATGTATCTGATTAAAGAGTTTTATGCATCAGTATTTATTCCACTGTTTTAAAGCAAGTCTTATGAATATTTAGGGAGATTTGTTCTCGCGAGTTCACAGAGTCCTATCAGTTTCAGTTTCTAAAGTAGTCCTACTATTGCTAAGCATACAATCACAGTACATGAAACCATAAGCAATAGTAAGGGTACTTACCTGGGCGAACTGGTGCCGGAGACTCGGTGCCATGCCCTTCAAACCATACTTTAAAACAAAAGACTATCAAAACAAACTTTTAAAACATTTTTGGCCCTCGGGCCCACAGCCGAGCCTTTGAACTTGGCTCTGATACCACAATTGTAACACCCCAAAACCGGACAAGACACCACGTCTGAATCTGGTATGTTACAGGGAAGAACGTTTTTGAGAGGTTAGATTTTTCGTTTAAAAGCTGGGTGAAAACGTAGTATTTTTGAAGAAAATTTGAGTAGACTTGTTTGAAATCGGATGGTGTGTTTGAAACCCAGAAATTTTAAAAAACTTAATCAAAGTGTGTAGTTAAAACGAGTTGGTTTCATTTAATGATTCAAGCAGTTCCTTCATGTTACTCAAACATTTTTGACTTAGCAGAACATCGAGTTTGATTTGAAAATCATTTGAGTTTACTTAATATCAAAACATTGTGTGATACCCGATGGTATAGTTGAAAACACATTGCGTTATAGTTTTGAAATCATTGTCTTTCCAAATTTTAGCACATTTTAGCTCAAATTATTTTGTTAAAGCATATTAAATCCACTTTTAAGCATAAACATCATAAAACATAATTTAAAGGCCTTTTACAATCCAAAATAAAACCCAAATAAAAGTAAATAAACTAAAGTACCCAAATGATTGAGTCCGAGTAAAACTTTATTAAGTATGGCATGAGCACCCCGAGTCCATCCCACTCTATGTCCGCGTCTTCACGAGTCACTGAAATGTCAAAGGAGAGGGTGAGTCGAATGACTCGATGCATAAATCCCGCTCCCAAGAAACAACTTGCTAACACACATCATACATAGCAACATAATTAATGCAACCCGATCCTAACCATCCGTATCTCCTTTTCTACCCCGTGGTACCAAACCACCGGTGGTGCCAAACCACCGGTGACCCAAAGTCACGATATCCATAGGTGTGGTGCCAAACCACCGGTGACCCAAGTCACGAATAATCCAATGATGGGGCCAACCCATCGCGTGATACCAAATCACTAGCGACAATCCCGTATCTCTCAAGTGGGGCCAACCCACGATGGTGTCAACCACGTGGGGACGAGTCGCAATGAGGTGCCAAACCTCTGGTGTCCCAAAGACACAAGCAGTGATACCAAATCACCGTGACCGCAAATCACAAATCCGATGATGGGGCCAACCCATCGTGGTGATACCAAATCACCGGCGCTAATCCTGCAAATCAACCGTGGGCCAACCCATCGTGGTACTAAGCCACTCGACGACGAGACATCGAGGTGCCAAACCTCCGTGACCCAAAGTCACAATATATCACTGTGGTACCAAACCACTGGAGGTGCCAAACCTCTGGTGTCCCAAAGACACAGTGTCCCAAAGACACGGATATTATCATCCTCCCTCCACTCATATCACCCATCATCATACCATACTCATGTGATCATGCATATCATACAAGTCATGCATCTCATGCCAACATGTCTAGCATTACATCTCATAGCATACATAACATAGATCATAACATAGAGCATATCATCAATAGAACTCGTAATGCTACAGACTTACCCGGATCCATACATATACCCCACTTGGGTATCCAATAATCCATCATACTGTCATGATTTTAATAGGCAAACAGGTTTAATAACAATATTGCTAAGTAACAGTGTGTTAGTTACACACCTGATAAAGCGAAGGCCTTAATCCCAAAGAAACGATCTACAACCCTTAAACTCCTTGCTCCTAGAATCGGCCAACATAGGGGTTAGGTACTAAGACCATTCGGCCAAAGACTTTTAAGCCAACAGGAGTCATTATCAACCCTTACCTTGCTATTGGTTTGATTTCTTATCAAACCCGAACCACAATGGTTCTCCTTCCAACAATCGGCTACACCTTCAAAAGAGAACAATTAAACCTTTATCACCCTTGACTTATTCGAAACCAAAAGATTGAACAACAACAATACCAATCACTTACCCCTTACTTACCAATCGGTTAGTAGAGTAGAAAAACCCTTCTTGATTACTTCCAATATCCAGGGACCCTACAAGAGATGATTAAACAGATGGTTAACCCTTTTCCACAAACCAAAATCGACCTAACACTAGAGAGACAAGAGTAATGGCCATTCGGCCAAGAACTTACCAACCTCCAAACGATTGAAGCAAGAACCCCAACACTCTATTGATGTTCGGCCAAAATGAAAACTAATAAAAGAGAAAAGAAATTCGGCTTGAATCAAAAATTAAAGCAAAGAATATGCGTTCAAGAAGAAAGAGAGAATCGACCAAGGTCTTAAGAAAAGAAGAAAAATGGAAAAGTGGTAGGTGCTTTTCGGTTTTGAGAAGAAGAGAAATGGAATGGATGAATGGAGATTTCAGTTTAGGGACAAGGTAAGTTTCGGCTTTAGTGTTTCAAAAGAGGAGAAAAAATGAAATATGAGAAGAGAGAATACAAGTTTCGGTTTACACACCTGAAAGAAAGGGAGAGATGAGTATTCGGCTACCAAGATGTTTGAGAAAAAGCGAAACAAAATTCGGCAAAATCGCTTGTGTTTTTCTGGTTCAAGAAGAAAATATGAAGAAGCTTTGTTGAAGAAATTCGGCTAACAAAAGACTAAAAGGGAAACTTTTGCTCTTGACCAAAAAGTGACCGAAAATGCTAAGGTTGCCCAAAATGAAATTCGCACTACCCACTCCTCACTAACCAAGCCGTCACTCCCATGAAGCATCCAAGTTTCGCCAACACCTCAACCACTCCTCAATATTCGGCCACATCCCCCACAATTACTCCAAGCCACACATTTCAAATGTGTTTACCAAGTCTTCCTCCTACATTCACTCCCCACCTTCCAACCCACCATTTGACCAAGTCCATGGTAGAGTTCAAATTGTCACCAACTCTCCTCCTCCATGCCGTCCAAAAAGAATGCAAAATGTGGCCACTTTGCAGCTTGAACACAAGACCTCACTCCTTGCAAGTGGCGTCACATTCACAAGCCCTTAGTGGCGCCTACATTGCCACTCCACCAACTTATTCCTTGTGCTAAAGACACCAAAATTAATCTTTTAAACCCCAGCTTCCTCAGCTCCTCTCACCTAAGCCTTAAACAAAATTTCTACCTATCACTTAGGATCACTATAAGCTTACCACTAAACCCCTAAACAGTAAAAATAACCACATAGCAAGCCAATAACATGCGAGCAAAGCAACAATCAAAATAGCCCCTACCCCGGGATATTACAAGTTCCTTGAACATATCAATTACCATCCTTCACATTCGGTAATAGCAAATATAATTATAAACATTTCAATTCAGCATGAATAATTTACATTTATTTAAAATTAAGAACGACCATTTACTTATAGACTTACCTCAAGCCATAGATGATTATTCCACGACCTTCTTTTTTTTTTCCCGATTTATAATCAATCTATTTGTTTCACGATCAAAGCATAATAATAAATCAATATATTAACTAACTCAAATATCAAATCAAGTTCAAGTTCAACTCAAACCGTCCTATCATTTACTTACAATTAGTAAAAACGTATTTATTCCTCACAAATGGTCAACACACACAACAATTATCCAATTCATTCCAATTTGGACAACATGAATACAAAGAGGAATTTATATTAGTTCATGAAATTTAAAGTCCCAAAGATTTCATATTTGGATAGCATTAAGATACTCTTTAATAAACAACATTACTATACAAAAATATGGCAGTACAATGAAATACTTAATACCAATTCAGATAGCATTCAAATCCTGCATTACAGCAGCCCAATTAATCCATTAAAATTAACTTTAATAATAATTAACAGTTAACTTATTGATGCAGTACATATTAATTACTAATTACACTCTTCAATAGCTTAATCGACATCAATTTAGACAAATTAATTAACATAAATTAATAGTCCACAAACACTCCAAACAATATAAACATACAGCTATTATCACCGTATAACTAACTCATTAACTAACACTTAAGACATAAATTCTGTAGCAGTAAATTGGTCTTTTATTACCTTCTCAGCTACATTAAAGGCAGTACCAAACACTCCTTTTCTCAAATTTTAGACATAACAAATACATCATTATTAGTCAGCCATTTACATATCATTCATTTTTTTTTAAACATCATAAGCATCAAGCTTCCATTCATGGCTTCTTACAAAAATCACAACCGAAACAAAAATTAAATCATGGGCTAATTAAAATGCAAATCAACTAACCCAAAAATGTAAGATTTATAAAAAAATTAATCTAATTACTTACCTAAATTTGAGCATGTAAAGCCGAATGATTGAGAGCTCAAGCTCTTCTCCCTTCTTCTGTATTTCGATAATAACAAGAAAGAAATGAAGATGAACCTCCACTTTCTCTTTTCATGTTTTTATTAAAATATGAATTTCTTTTTTTTTTTTTTGCATATATCTTATCATTACTAACATTTCAACACTTAAAATAAATATAATAAGGCATTTTATAATCACTTGCCGTCCACTATCATTATAAGAGAGTTAATTGCAACATAAAACCCTCTTAAAATAAAGACACATTAATTTAACCCTTCAATCAAACCATTGGCTAATTCCACCACTCATGCAATTTAATCCTTTTTCCTAAATTAAGCATACAAACAAGTAAATAAATTCACTAAATTTTAGCACATACTCAATCATAAATATTTAACAAGAAAATAATATTAGATTTTTTTTGACTTGGATTCGTGGCCCTGAAACCACCGTTCCGATTAGGGTCAAAATTAGGCTGTTACAATCTCTGCTACACACAACTTGGCCAACTTCTGCAATGAGTAATCCGTACGAACAGGTAGGAAATGAGCAGTCTTCATCAACCAATCCACTATTACCCAAATGGAATCCTTCTTAGTAGGCATTAAGGGTAATCCACTAAAAAAATCCATCATTATCCTTTCCCATTTCCATAATGGAATTTTCACTGGTTGTAGCAATCCCGACAGCAATTGATGCTCCGCCTTCACTTACAGGCATGTCAAGCACTTACTCAGGAAATCAGTAACCTTCGTTTAAAATTGTTCAAAGTGAATTATGACTTATAATTTATATGTATAGATTCCTTAGTGAGCCTATTTTCAAAAGAAACAAGTGGGAGCAACATATGAAAACTGTACAGTGAGATATTTGAATTTAGGTTAAGAGAGGTCAGAATCGTTGGTCAGTGAAACAAGGGAAATTTTAATGAATAAAATGTACTAAATGGCTAAGCCAAAAATTTTGGAAAAATTGTAGTAAGAAGATATATGAGTCTAGTTTCAAGGAAAATTTTCGGATCTAAATTTTGAGTTTCGTAACTCAAGTTATAATCGATTTAGTCAGTATGACACAGATGGACAGTTTCAATTTTTATGCCCCACATTAGTAGTTAAGTCTAAGTTACGAAATTACCAAAATACCCTTGGAGGGTAAATTACTGAAATACCCCTGGGTTGTGGGATTACCGAATTACCCTTAGTGGGTAAGATTACCGAATTACGAAAATCCCCTTATTGGTCGAAATTACGAAAATACCCTCAATGGGTCGTTTTATCAAATGGGCCGAAATATTATTGTTTAAATGGGCCGAGTCATTCTAATAAATTAATTGTTAAACGGTTGCTATTTATATGTGAGCATATTATTATGTATGTTGCATTTTCATATATTGCATTGGTTGGGAAAAAAATGTTGAAGAGAAGAGTAGCCTGGTGGCATTGCCACAATAAAATGTTTATTATAATGTTTACATATGATGTCAGTGGCTTGGCCACAATAAAATATTATAAATGGCAAATTGCCTGCATTTTGGTATGATGGCGGGGTGGGTTGACTTGATCCCCACAGGTGTGATGGTTGCTGCGGAGGTGTGTTGGTTGGATGGGTTGGGTTGCATACATCGCACATATATATATACATATATATCCTGTTATGTAAATGGGTTTCGGCCCAGAATTATGCTATATGGGCTTAGGCCCAAGTTATTGCTATATGGGTTCAGGCCCAGTGGATGACGGTAAGGGGATTTCACACTGAGTTCTTGTAACTCACCCCCTTTTTTTCTTAATCCTTGTAAGTAACGCTCAGTGACGAGGACTTGGGGCCATGGATGCCTCGGTGGAGACCATACTTTTGGAACTTTATTTTCGGACCTTAGTAAACTTCTTTTCCGTATTATTTTGTTGCTTTTATTATTTCAGGTTTTAAAGTTGTAATAAGGCCTCTGGAGTATTTTTATTTGGTTTTATGTTTAGTAGTACTTATTATTTTTCTTAAAATGTTTTAAATGGTGATTTTCTAAAATCATAAATAACGGTTTCCAAAATTGATTAATAAACAGTTTTCAAAATAAATATGTACAAATAATTTTACTTAGATTCTCTTTCAAATTTTCAACGTCATTTTTAAAAATCATGGTTTTAAAAGTTCACTACCTCGATTTTCGACTCATCAATCAACCATTCAAAAATAGCTATATTTTATCAAATATTTACATACAAAACTTGTTTATAAACACAACCAAGTAACGCCTATTTAAATAAGAATCATATGATGTTTTACACTTTCTTCATGTGACATACCAAATCCGCTCGTAACACATGGGTCGGGTTTAGGGTGTTACATTTTATGGTATCAGAGCCCGATTGCAAGACTCGACTGTGGTTTGGGTTCAAAAGCGTTTTCCAAAGTTGTTTAAAATTTTTAAATTTATAAATGCATGTTCTAGAAGAAGTATGGCACCACGGGTATCCGGCACCAAGTCAAGTAAGTTTATGTATTCAATTTATGATTATTGTGGTATGACTGTAGAAATACTCTAGAACTCTTAGCTTTAGGAGCTGAAACTATAGAGTTTGAGACCTTAGATACGTACTACAAAAATAACTTCTACTCTTATACTCCATAAAATATTGTTTAATAAACATTGAATAAGTATACTGATTCATAAGACTCGTAATAAGATTAAATCGACTTAGTGAACATGAGTGCTAGAAGACGTGGATGCGATAGACGTGAACGTGGTAGAGGCTGAGGTGCTAGGGCTCGATTTTCAACATCGAGGCATGTTTCCGAAAGAGAGGCGCTGGCATCGCCAGTGGTTGAGACGGAATCTCATGATCGAGCTGGGGTTGATGAGCTAACTCAGATAGTTAAGGGGTATTGGAGGAGGTTAAAGGAATCAATGAAGCACTTCGAGTTGAGTGCATGGACTGTAAGAAGAAAAGAGATCGCGATTCTTTTGGGTCGTAGTCTCGTTCCGTAAAGCGTGTTAAGACATGTCCAAATTTTTCGGCTTGCGATTATTACAGAAGGCATCATCCGGGAGAATGCTGGAAGAGGTCAGGAGCATGCTTGAGATGCGGGTCTAAGGAGCATAAGGCTCGGGATTGTTTCATCACCATCAAGTCAGGTATGTTTTGGTTGGACGTGATGATTGAATGTAGAAAATTTTAGGTATAAATGGTAGATAACTGCTTGCTTCTGTGGTTGGATGTTTGGTTGTGTGAAAGAGGATTCAAGATTATGTTAAAGGTAAATTAGTGTTATTGAGATCAGAGTGCACAGCGAAAGCATATTGGTGTGATTTGAGTGATCCATTTAGCAGTAGGTTGGAAATTTCGAGGATGAAATTTCTTTAAGGAGGGTAGAATTGTAACGCCCCGAAATTGGGCCTAGTAGAATTAGGCCCATTGGGCCTTGGGTGTAGGAGTGTTTAAAATTTTTGAGCACAAGATAAGGACATTATTTCAAGATAGACTTATTAGGAATGTGATTTTGGAGAGTTACGAGGTTTCTAGGAAATTCCGGGTTCAAGTTAGGCTATAAGTAAATTTTTATGTTTAAGCACTTTAAGGAGAGAAGGTAAGTGGCATCAAAGCTTAAGGAAGTAAGAGTGTATTTTGCTAGCATAAGTTGAGCATATGGTGGAGTGGTGTGGTGTCAAGTAGAGAGCATGAAGGGAAAGGGTTCAAATCCCATCTATTGCAATTTTGGATTTATTTTTGTGCTTTCTTTCCAAGTGTTGGTCATGGTACTAATTATGGTAAGGAAGACTTTTTAATTTTTGGAAAGATGGCTAAGGAATATGGTAAGGAGAAAGACTAGGGAAAATCAAGGAAAGAAATGAAGGAAAATGGTAAGAGAAGGGAACATGTTGGCCTATTATGTGGAGGATGTTTTGGAAAGCATTTTGGGTCAACACTCCTCTTTTGGTAAAGATGATAAATGGTTTTGTTAGGGGGAAAACTTGGTAGCCGAATTTCCTATAGTCTTTTGGCAAAATTTTGGTGTTTGTAAGGCTTGTTTCTTTTAGAATTTTTAGTGTTTCTTTTCCAATTCTTTCTCTTTGCTGACCGAAATTCTAAAGCCATTTGTTCACCTCATTTTCTCTTGTTTTGGCCTAAACACTCTAGCCATTGTTCATCTTGTTCCCTTGTTGTGCCGTAACCCTCAATCCATCTTTGTTCATTCTTCCCTTGTTGCTGAAACTTTCATCTCTTGGCTAAGCCAAACTTAGCCACTTGTTCTTGTTTTTAAACTCCTCTTATTCTCTATGAGAAGGGCCAAATCAAGCCATCCTTTGCTGCTACTTATCATTCTCATAACCTTGGTTTCGGAAGTTGATCGGTGAGTGGGTGATTAGGCCAAATATTGGTGGTAACATCTTACTCTTTATTTTGATGTTTTACATCGCTCATGTAATTCTATTTTGTGGTGATGATATCAACTTCCTGCTCTTGTGGAAGGGCCGAATATTGGATGAAGGCTAACCCCTTTGGTACATCACTTATTTACTTTAGGAACTCGTTGCAATAGCCAAGGTGTAAGGACGGATTTTAGAACCTAGTAGGGAAGGATCGCGATTGTGGGTCAATGAATAGTGGTTCTTTAGGAAATCCAAATCAGGTGTGTAATCCCGTACCCTTTCGAATACATGTTTAAAATGGTGTGTAATCTCATACCTCTTGAATGTTGAATGAAATGTTCTGTGATTCGGTCGAAATACCGAAGAAAATGGAAACCGACATCCGTGACCACTCGAGCGTGCGTATATTCTAGTGGTAACCATATTTCATAATGAAACAGTTTGGTCAACAGCAGTGACGTGATTTTGAAAAATCACGAAAAATAGGAGAAAGGGAATTAGAGCTTACTCTGTCTAATTTTACATAAAATAAAGAGAGGAGGAAGAGGAATTTTATACACTAAGTTATTTTAAGTTTAGCGAGATTGGTTCTGAATGACTTTGTGGTTCCCTGTTCTGTCTTAGAAAATCATTAAAATTGTACAAAGTGAATTATGAGTTATAATTTATATGTATAGATTCCTTAGTGAGCCTATTTTCAATAGAAACAAGTGGGAGTAACATATGAAAACTGTACAGTGAAATATTTGAATTTAGGGTAAGAGAGGTCAGAATTGTTGGTCAGTGAAACAAGGGAAAATATAATGAATAAAATGTACTAAACGGCTAAGCCAAAAATTTTGGAAAAATTGTAGTAAGAAGATATATGAGTAGTTTCAAGGACAATTTACGGATCTAAATTTCAAGTTTCCTAACTCGAGTTATAATCGATTTAGTCAGTATGACACAGATGGACAGTTTCAATTTTTATGCCCCACATTAGTAGTTAAGTCTAAGTTGCGAAATTACCAAAATACCCTTGGAGGATAAATTACTGAAATACCCCTGCGTTGAGAGATTACTGAATTACCCTTAGTGGGTAAGATTATCGAATTATAAAAATGCCCTTATTGGCTGAAATTACAAAAATACCCTCAATGGGTCATTTTATCAAAGTTCCTTAACGGGCCGAATTGTTATTGTTTAAATGGGCCCAGTCTTTGTAATAAATTACTTGTTAAATGGTTGCTATTTATATGTGAACATCTTATTATGTATGTTGCATTTTCATATGTTGTATGGGTTGGGAAAAAAAATGTTGAAGAGAAGAGTAGCCTGGTGGCATTGCCACAATAAAATGTTTATTATAATGTATACATATGATATCGGTGGCTTGGCCACAATAAAATATTATAAATGGCAAATTGCCTGCGTTTTGGTGTGATGGCGGGGTGGGTTGACTTGATCCCCACAGGTGTGATGGTTGCTGCGGAGGTGTGTTTGTTGGATGGGTTGGGTTACATACATCGTACATATATATATACATATATATCCTGTTATGTAAATGGGTTTCGGCCCAGAATTATGCTATATGGGCTTAGGCCCAAGTTATTGCTATATGGGTTCAGGCCCAGTGGATGACGGTAAGGGGATTTCACACTGAGTTCTTGTAACTCACCCCCTTTCTTTCTTAATCCTTGTAAGTAACGCTCAGTGACGAGGACTTGGGGCCATGGATGCCTCGGTGGAGACCATACTTTTGGAACTTTATTTTCGGACCTTAGTAAACTTCTTTTCCGTATTATTTTGTTGCTTTTATTATTTCAGGTTTTAAAGTTGTAATAAGGCCTCTGGAGTATTTTTATTTGGTTTTATGTTTAGTAGTACTTATTATTTTTCTTAAAATGTTTTAAATGGTGATTTTCTAAAATCATAAATAACGGTTTCCAAAATTGATTAATAAACGGTTTTCAAAGTAAATATGTACAAATAATTTAACTCGTATTCTCTTTCAAATTTTCAACATCATTTTTAAAAATCATGGTTTTAAAAGTTCACTACCCCGATTTTCGACTCATCAATCAACCATATAAAAATAGATATATTTTATCAAATATTTACATACAAAACTGTTTATTTAAACACAACCAAGTAACGCCTATTTTAGTAAGAATCATATGATGTTTTACACTTTCTGAATGTGACATACCAAATCCGCTCATAACTCATGGGCCGGGTTTGAGGTGTTACATAGTTAGCATAACGAACTAAGTTAAAAATGTCTTTGAAAGGTTGTAACATGAGGTTCAAGGTATGAATTAAGATGAACATTTTTAGGTTGAACAACATTAAACTCAGCTTGCCTTGGACCTTACTAATGCAGTCATCCTTAAAAATGGGATTATGGCTTAAAGTTTACCCAATTTTTCCCCATTTTCCCTATTTAAAAACATATGCTCATCAATACCTCTTTTCATGACAACTGATCTTTTTTTTAAGCATCAACTCAAGGATAATTTCTCGAGCATGCAACTGCCTATGATTCAACAGTAAGAACTTTTAATAGGAAATCCATACCCCTTTCTAACTCCCCCAAACTTGTACACAAAGATATCCAAGACAAACTGAGTCTAAGATTCGATGAAAAAAAAAAAAAAGACGAGTACTCAAGCAAGGGGTGGCTCTTTAATGCATGGTTTAATAAAAAAAAAGAAAAAAAAAAGGCCATTCAACTTAAATTAGGTTTTCAAGGGATAATAATTATTAAGGTAGGATTAAAAAGGCTAAAACGAATATCTTTAAATCGCTATACCTTTTAAGATTTCGCCTCAAGGAAATTATCGAGTCAATTCTAAAGACTTAAACTCTTATGCATGCTTAGTTTTCTCTAAAAAATTAAACTTTCATAGTTGAACCTATACAAAGTCACTAAGATCTACATTCACATCACAATTCGGTTAACATAAAAATAGTCTTAAGTAATAAAGATTTTATTCTTGCAGTAGAACTAGCATTATTATGCAACATTTCTTAATTTTGAACTTCACTTCACTTAAACATAACCACATAAAAGAATCAATTCCAAGACAAAAGAAAATATACAATACTACCCCGAACTTAAGGAAAGCAATGCCCTCATTGCTTAATGGCATAAAATCCAGTAGAGAAAGATCACAAGAACATCACAACAGCAGAGATAGCAAAGCATAACAGTCCATATCAATAAGCTGCAACTAATTATTATTGAAAAACAATAAATAACAATAATTAAAATGTAATAAACAACAATTTAAAATATTAAGATTATAAATAAATGAAAAGAAAACTCCCTCAATTACTATTGGAGTCATCTTTAGCATATCTCTAGTATGTTTGTTGTTGTCTCTCCATGTGCTGTAACATATCCATAATGGTCAACTGATCCGTAATACCCAATGCTGGTGGAACACGGTGGAACATGGAGAGAAATGTTAGTGACGTGCCATTTATGAGTTGTAAGGGACGCCTACATCTGGACTGATGACGACACGAGAATGGCCAACGGTGGAGTTTGTACCGCAATGGTAGGGCTTGGTTTAGTGGACGAAAATCGTGTGGTTGATGTTTGCTGAGGATAGTGAACGGGGATGAAAATGGGAATAGTGATAGACCTTTTGTGGGGTATTAAGAAAAAAGGTTGTGGTTGGATGAAGACAGAAAGGCTGTTGTTGGATGTAAAACGCTACATTTTTTCTTAGGTCAAAATGACCTTCTCCTTTGTCGTTTCATGCATTTCTTTTTTTCAATTGGAGTTCCATCGATGCTGCAGTATTACTACGTACCATTTTTTCTGCTATATATATTATATATTATTATAGTTGGTCATAAAATATGTCAACTTTAAAGACAGTAGCCTCAACATGATACAAAAAATTTAGGGGTCAAGTAAAGTGAGCGAAGTCTTATTTTCCTCAACTTCACCACTCTAATAATGCTTCAACTATTGACTGCTAACTTTAAATGTACCTCCTCTATCATCGTGCAACTCAACTACTTTGTAAGGGAATACTTTGATGAAAGTGAAAGGTCCTGACCATCAAGACTTGAGTTTCTTTAGGAAGAATTGCAGTCTAGAGTTGTACAGTAAAACTCGTTGATCCTTTTCAAATACGCGAGTCTGGATGTGTTTGTCATGCCACCTATTAATTTTCCCTTTAAAATTTTCATTAGTCTCTTCTAGTCCATCAAGTTGCAGCATTTTTTTCTCGCCAACAAGCTTCAAATTCAAAATGAGTTGCTTCAGAGCCTAATAAGCTCTATGGTTAAGTTTCACTGGTAAGTGACAAGTTTTTCCGAACACCAAGCGATAGGAAGACATCTCTAATGGTTTTGAATGATGTTCGATAAGCCTACAAGGCATCGTCAAGTCTCTTGGACCAATCTTTTCGATTTGGACACACCATATTCTATAATATTCCCTTTATTTCTCTGTTTGACAACTCGGCTTGCCCACTAGTCTGCGGATGATAAGCCGTAGAAACCCTGTGTTTCACATTATATTTATCCAATAACCAAGTCAACCACGTATTCACAAAGTGAGTCACCTCGTCACTAATTATAGCCCTCGAAGTCCCCAATTGAGTGAATATGTGTTTATGTAGAAAGCGTATAACCACTTTAGAGTCGTTTGTTGGATATGCCTCGGCCTCCACCCATGACAACCACCAAAATGTACAAATTACCATAAGTTGGAGGGAATGGACCCATGAAATTGATGCCCCATAAATAAAAAAAACTCCACTTCAAGTATATTATTCAAAGACATCTCGTTCCTCAAAATCTTTCCAACCCATTGACATCCATCACAATTCCTCACATATGTATGTGCATCTTTAAACAAAGTAGGCCAGAAGAACCTGGCCTGTAACACTTTGGCAGTAATATGTGCACCACCGAAATGTTGCATCTTTAAACAAAGTAGGCCAGAAGAACCTGGCTTGTAACACTTTGGCAGTAATATGTGCACCACCGAAATGTTCCTCACACAAAGACGAATGACAGTGGTAAAGGATAGCGTTTACCTTACTTTCAACCACACACCTTCTAAGCATTTGGTCTGAACACAACTTGAATAAATATGGTTCCTCACAAAAATAAAACCACACATCATGTAAGAAAATTTCCCCTGCTGGTGTGTTAACTCGGGAGACATAAGTTGACTGGCTAAAAAGTTAGCAAAATCAAAAAAAGTAAGGAGTTTCATGTGTATGACTTACCTTAAAGATGTTTTCATCTAAGAAATATTCATGAATAGGGATAAGGGAGTGAGTTTCCTTCTCTTTCTCCAATATCGATAAATGATGTGCCACTTGATTCTCCACCCTGTTTCTATCTTGAATCTCAAGATCAAATTCTTGGAGTAAAAGTACCTATCAAATTAATCTCGATTTAGCATCTTTTTTTGCATGTAAATATTTTATGGTCGAATGATTAGTGTAAACCGTCACCTTAGTCCCTACAAGATAAGAATGAAATTTGTCTAAAGAAAAAATAATAGCAAATAACTCTTTCACAATTACCATGTAGTTTAACTGTGCTCCTGTCAAAGTTTGACTTGCGTAATAGATAGGATGGAAAATATTATTCCTTCATTGTCCCATTACATGTCCTATTGCGAAGTTGCTAACGTCACGCATCAACTCAAAAGGAGAATTCCAATTCGATGTAATAATAACTGGTGCCAAAATTCATCGACGTTTCAAATCTTCAAAAGCTTTCAAACACTTATCATCAAAGTTATGTAACACCCCTGACCCGTATCTGTTGCCAGATTAGGGTTAAAGGTGTTATCAGACAAATTGGAAGCTTTTACAGACATTTCATACAACCATTCATCAATCACAATCAAAGTGTCCCTTATATAGGTCAACGAGACCTTAATCATGCTTTAAAGTAGGGCCGGGACTAATCTGAAAACATACAAAAATTGTTGGAAATTTAAAACTTTTTCAAAACTGTCAAGGACACACGCCCATGTGACCAGGCCGTGTGCTTCCCACGGCTAGTAGGCACACCCATGTGTCCTGGTCGTGCCAAATCAGAGCATGTATACTGACTTATCCACACGGTCACTAGACACGCCCGTGTGTTATGAACGTGTACTCTAAAGCTAAATACTGCCTTATTCACACGGCTACTAGGCACGCCCGTGTGCCATGGCCATGTACACTTGGACTGGCTACTGACTTATACCCACGGCCAGTTGACACGCCTGTGTCATTGTAACACCCCATACCCGTGCCCGTCGCCGGATTAGGGATATGAGGCATTAGCAAACTAAACTCAATTCTGAAATAGACCCTCAATTGAATTTAAGCACAAGCAATGCGATCATTACTATAATATATAACATTACAACCTATTAAATAAACAAATAAAAAAATGTACAACGAGTTTTATTACCAGTACTTAATACAACAAATGTCTGAATCACATAACTTAAGCATTCATGACCTATAAATATACATTTAAACCATATCTCAACTTATGTCAATTTATAACATATATCGCCTATCAATCAAAACTCATATAACTTAAGCTGAGTATTCATTCATATTACTATAATACATATGCATACTAAATCAATTGAACCATTATACCATTTAATAATCAATTACACATACAAACATATTAATGTTACATCTTGGCCGAATATACTGTTTCACCTTTCATTTGGATTTGTGACAAACCAACCAAGAAACATATTCATTTCTTACCATTTATAATCAGATCTACATAGTCATCTATCACATATATATATCTCGTTATAAAAGTCTAATTATCACATAGTCAAATTCACTTAAACATAGCGTCATTTATTCTTACTAAACACATCATGCATATGCTAATTACCATAAGACCGAAACACCTGTCATAACTCAAATATCATTAGTAAAGTGTATTAAGCAAGTAACACATAAATTCACCTTAATCGCAGTCATGCACGAATCATAAACATGGCAACCATGATTCACATATAGACAAAACTAAGACCGAGTTTGCTTAAACCATCACCTAACATATTTATATATATACCAAATGAGCACCTTTCCACATATGATATAAACCATGACCGAATCTAAAACATCCATTAACATTATGAACAAGCTATGAAATCAAAACATAGAAATGAAACTTAACCAAATGAAGTAGCCATTTTCGCAAGGCTATATTTATATACAAGACCAAAAGTCATTAATCTAAACCTTAGTCTAACCTATACATGCCTTCGATTCAAAACTAAGATTAAGTACCAAAAGGGGTGATAGTGTGGTTGACTTTTCCGACGATCCTCAGATGCCCGTAGCTTGATGGAAATCTATAAAACAGAACAAAGAGCACACACGAAATAAGCTAACTAGCTTAGTAAGGCTTAAGCAAATTTAAAGAAAATAATTCAACTTGACACCTAAACTTTCCAAGTCAAATACTTGATATTACATTGAACTTTAACAAATCACACATATGGTGTCACATTATCGAACTTCAATATCATCTTTAACTTGACATTTCTCTTTATCCTACCTTTAACAAATAGTTCATTAAATAAACTCAAGTTCAAATGATAAATATCCATTTCTTGCCAAACACTCAAATCGTATGCACATCATTTTAAATGGAATCATATATAAAAGCATATATATATATATATATACACTCATTCACTTTACATCTTATCACTATAAAAATCCAACATGCACGAATTATCAATATGAGTTTCTAAACAACCAACCAAATATACATACATAATCATATACCAAATTTTCGTCCAACACCACACACATATACATATATATATATATTTATAATTGAACAAATATATATATACTCGATTAAACCACTCACAGGTACTTACCCGTACAGCTTTGTAATTTAATACATACGAATAAGCTTAAGGTTTGTCCTTTTTGCCAACATAACTCCACTAGTTTATATGCATAAGCTCGTATTTATAAATCACCAAAGATTTAGCCCGCGCTAGACAATAAGCCCAAACTCTTCACCGGAAAGGCCTCTGCTGGGGCTCAAAGCCCGATACTTTTCACCAAGCACTAGGCACGCTGGGCATTTAGCCCGATACTTTCCACCAAGACAAGGCTCGCTAGGCTCAAGCCCGAATATCAACACATTTAACATTTCAATACACAATGCTTCATAAAGAAATCACAACATCTTATATTCTTTATACTACTTTCACTTATCGAACCGAACTTACCTATTCACATTGCATTAAACAAAATAGTTTCACTTCAATACCATACACTCATATTCGGCTATATCATGTATTTATGCTTTAAATTTCCAAAATTCATCATTCACTAAGTTCATAAATAAATTCATTAACATTAGAACACTTAGGGACTTACCTCGGCTGTCGATAGACCGTGCAAATCGACTATTCGAGAACTTTCGTCTTTCCCCGATCCAAATCCGTTTTTCTTTGTTCTTGATCTAAACACATTAAAATTCAGCTCATTCAAGTACATTTCATTTCAATTTAGTCCCAAAACACATAAATGGGCAAATTACCATTTTGCCCCTACTATTTCAAAATTTTGCAATTTAGTCCTATTTGCATAAAACACAAAATACACAAAATTTCACTAATTAACTCAAGGGCCAAATATCCAATAGGGCTATACAAGTCCATATTTTCCATTTATTTGTAAATAAGTCCCTACTAATTTTTATTTTTACAAATTAGCCCTAAATACTAAATTTCACCAAAATTCCTAATACAATACTTGTAAATCTTTAACATATAATTAATCTAAAACTATCAAATATCAAAACCACTTAAACATGTTAATGGCTGAATCCTATATACATACAAATTTCAAAAATTCAAGCATGGGTCGAGTAATATACGAAGCAACGATCACAAAAACGTAAAAATTATCAAAAACCGAAAACTAACCATACCTTAATCAAGCTTCAAAATGCCGAAATGTTGAAGAAACTCTAAGTTCTTCCTCCTTTTACATTCGGTCATAAGAAAAATAAGATGATAATGGCCTTTGGTTTTGTTTAATATTACTTATTAATTATTTTACTTATTTAACCTTTATAATAAAATAAGTATAATATATAAACTATGTCTAAAACCGTCCATCAACCATCAACCATCCACTATCATATTTATGGTATATTTCTACTTTAAGGACTTCATATTAAGAAACCACTAACAAATAAGCACTTTTTACTATAGTATGTAACTTTTACACTTTACGCGATTAGGTCCTTTTATTTAATTAAGCACACAAACAATTAATTTTTTCTATGAAACTTTCGCACACATTAATTCACATATAATAAACACAAAATATAATATTTAAAAATTTCTCAGACTCGGATTCGTGGTCCCGAAACCACCGTTCCGATTAGGGTCAAAATCGGTCTGTTACAGTCATAGTCGTGTAGTAATAGGCTAGACACTGACTTAATCACACAGCTACTAGGCACGACCGTATGCCATGGCCGTGTAGGCAAAACAGGCCACTTGCAATGCCAAAATGCCACCCACACAAGGGTCAATCCCTATAAATAATTTACCAATTCATTTCATGCACATTTGGCAACCAAAAACATATCAAATTAATCATCAAATCTCCACATACAATTACAATACCAATCATGCCAATTTTTACACTAAAACACATATGCATTCAAGCAAGATTCATCCATATTTACCTTTCATATATCCCCTTCTTTGATCAAACATGCATACTCACATTTCATCCATATACTTACCATTAACTTGACCACTTCACAGTTACCAAGACATACCAAATCATACACCATGTTTCATATCTACTCATGTATATCATCAACACTTATGTAGCCACATCTCATGGCTAATTATACACTTTTCAACCTTAATCCAAAACAACTAGCCTATACATGCCATATTTAGCTATAAACACATTTCAAAAGTACCAAAATGAATTTGAGTAGTGTGATGATGATCCTCAACGGTCCCCGAACCTTCAATAGCTTTGATGATCTATAAAACAGAGCAAACACACACAAAAAGTAAGCTTTCATAAGCTTAGTAAGCCATATACAAATAAACTTAACATGTAGGCAATCAAGACATATAATCAATATGAGTTCACTATTAACTCAATTTCATAATCATCATCCTTCTTGTCACATTTACTTGGCCATTCATCTTTCAATCTTGTATATCACCACATACTTTATTTGCTCATAGTTTTTTTTTTCCATTCATATAACACACTTACATTCTCATATTCAAATACGTGACTCAACTAGGTAAGTTTAAGAAAATACTTACCTTCATATGCACACAATGTGTACTTATCAAACGTACCTGAAATGGATGTTCAATTCACATATTCATTCATTTCTCGGACTTGCCCGTTGAACCGTTCGGAACAAATAGAATATTTAGAGAGCTCGGAATAGTTGTACAATGCCAACATCCCAGACGTGGTCTTATATGTAATCAGATATTGATGCCATTGTCCCAGATAGGGTCTAATACGAATCAATACTATGCCAATGTCCCAGACAAGGTCTTACATGTAAATCTCATATCGTTGCCAACGTTCCAGATGTGGTCTTACACGAAATCTCAAATCAATGCCAATGTCCCAGACGTGGTCTTACATGATATCACACAACAAACACCTATGTCATGACATAGTTAATCCTATCTATTCCTAGGTTCGTATGGGACTTCTCGAATGTTAGCAAAGTGTCGATCTTATCTTGGTTTTCATATATATACAACATCTCATAAGCATTTTATGAATAATCAAATGAACATTCATAATTCATTACAAATACATTTATTTGTATATCGACTTATCTCGGATTTGGATATTTGTTCAGACTCGTTTATTCGACTACCTTCGCTTTCCCGCGATCTAAGTCCGTTTTCTTCAGTACTTGATCTATACATATTCAAATTTAACCCTCTTATTTAACAACACATTCAATTCAATCCAAAATCACATATTTAGGGAAATTTACAAATTAGCCCTCATATTTGCACATTTTATCAATTTAGTCCGTTTTCTCAAAACATCAAATATACAAAACCACCATACACTCATGCTTAGCCGAATGCTCATATATCTCATACAAGTCCAAACATTTCATTAAATTTACAATTTAATCCCTCAAAATACTATTTTCACAATTTATCCCTAATTAGCTAAATTCATCAAAAATTCAAGAACAACACACGTTCATTTAACACATATCTTTCATTTAACACATAAGCTCATCACAAAGCTCAATATTTCATCAACGGCACATCTTATGAACATCATCAATTCTTCAAATTACAACATGGGATTGATAGTAGACAAAGCAACAATCTCAAAAACATAAAAATCATCAAAATCCAAAGCCAATACATACCTTAATTTTGCTTAATAGTTGCCGAAACCTAGGATAGTTTTCTTCCTTTCTTTCTTTTGAATTTTCGGTGATAGATGGATGAATAAAATCCACTATCATGCTTAATTGTTTTATTTTCTAACATATTATTAATCTAATTACAAAATTATCCTTATAATAAAACATATATAACATATGTATACAAGGCCATCAATGTCTTTTAATCATCCACTATCTAAATATTGGCATAATTGCTTAATAAGGCCTCCTCATTTAAAAGCCACATCAAATAGGTGACTTTTCATAAAGCATGAAAATTTTGCTTTCAATGCAAGTTAATCCTTTTATCAAATTAAGCATACAGACGGACAAATTATCTTACTGAACTTTATCACAGGCTAATTCACACATCAAAGGCACAAAAAATAATATTAAAATATTTTACTGACTTAGATTTGTGGTCCCAAAACCACTGTTCCTACTAGGGTCTAAACCGGACTGTTACATGTTAAATGTTTTGTCCTTCTCTAATAAATTACAAAGTGGGTTGGAAATTTTGGAGAAGATCATGATAAACCTTCAGTAAAACTTGACATGCCCCAAAAAAATCCTAATGCCTTTTATAGAAATTAGAGGTGGTAACTACTTAACAACATCAATATTTGATTTATCAACTTCAATTCTATGTCTTGATATTTTGTGCCCCAAAACGATACCTTCCTTAACCATAAAATGATATTTCTCCCAATTAAGGACAAGTGTGTTTCTTTGCACTTTTTTAGCATTATGGCCAACTTATTCAAACAGTCGTCGTAAGAATCCTTGAATTGAGAAGCCATCGATGAGTACTTCCAAAAATTGCTCAACCATATCAGTAAATATAACCATGATGCACCTTTGAAAAGTTGTAGGTGCATTGCATAAACCAAAAGGCATTCTTTGAAAAACAAACATACATTACGAGTAAGTGAATGTGGTTTTTTTTTTTTTTGATCTTACGGAGTTTTTTCTATCTGATTGTACACCAAATATCCATCCACGAAATAATAATACTCTCACCCCGCAAGCCTATCCAACATCTGATCTAAAAATGGCAGCGGGAAATAGTCCTTCCAAGTTGCTTTGTTCAACTTTCTGTGATCCACACAAATTTGCCAACTCGTAACTGTCCTTGTTAGAATCGGCTCATTATTTTCATTATCTACAACTATAAGTCCCCTTTCTTCAGTACACATAGAACCGAACTCACTCAACACCTGTCAAAATGGGGTAAATAATCCCAACATCTAACCATTTGATGATTTCCTTTTTTGCCATCTTCTAATAAGATTTTATGCATGCACAGAGAAGGTGTAACATCCTAAACCCGGCTTAGACGTTATGACCGGATCTAGCATGTCACATAGTAGGGTTGTTTAAAACTATGTGTTCGTTAAAAACCTCGTATTCTTTTTGAAACATCAAGCTATGTTGTTTGTGAAATTCAGATTTGCTTTTATGGTCTTCTTGTAAAAATGTTATTATTATTATTTCTAAAAACTTTGCTTATAACAGAAACCAGGTTCAGGGAATTGCGATATTGTGATATTTTGGAAACAGTTATTAACTTTTTAAGAAAACCCAAAGTTTAATCATTTATAGTTTGATTATAACTGAAATGAAGGTTTAAAAGAAAATTAAGTCCAATTGCCTTATTAAAAAAAATAAACCCAAATTAAATAATAACCTTAAAACGAAACAAATCGTAAATTTTAAAGTTTGTGAGAAGTACTCCGATGTATGGCGACCACTGAGTCATCCGCAGCTCCAAATCCTCTAACGCTAGGGATCACCTACAAGGTTAAAGCAGAGGGGTGAGTTACGAGAACTCAGTGTGTAATCCCCTAATCGGTCATTAACTGGGCCCGAGCCCATACGGAAGCAGACTGGGCAAAAGCCCATACATAAGAAGTCTGGGCAGAAGCCCTATTTGGTAACAATCTAGGCCTTGGCCCTATAAACATATCAATACAAATAGAGTATGTAGCCCAACCCAATAATCCAACTGCTATACACCCCCGTACCAACCCTACACACCTGTGGGGACCAAGTCAACCCACCCAGCCCTACACACCCATATGGCAGACAAGCTGCTAATCACAGAATTTGTGGCGGATCTACCAAAATAACAGAATATACGTGGCATAGCCACTAAACAGATTGTGGCAGCAGAGCCACCAGATTACACTTCCTCCGATCATCAAACCCAACCCTATGCAACATATTATAAACGCAATGCATCATACGTACAAAAATGTAAATAAAGCATATACAAGATTACCAACCATAATCAAGGGTGTAACAGTCATTTACCCTCCGGGGGTATTTCGGTAATTTACCCTCTAGGGGTATTTTGGTAATTTACCCTTTAGGGGTATTTCGATAATTTTATCAATCTACGGCCTTTTCGAAGACCTACTGTCGCCTCGAGCGACACAGGATCCTTATTGGGTCTCTACAGAGCTAATGGGCCACACTCGTGTGGCCTATTAAACATGATTTCAATCACAGTTTTGTAGACTTCGCAGTTGTAATCGTAATTCGGTGATTTTCTATCAATGTTGCCCATGTGGGCCCGTAAGCCCATTGGGCCCATTTAACCCGTTTCAACTCGTTCAGGCCCGTTGCAGCCTCAGTTTCACGAGAGTGCTTGTGACACTCTCTACGACCTACCGCCCTCATAGTAACTCAGTTAGTCACTACGAACGCTCGCACGCTCGAGTGGTCACAGTTGCCAATTTTTCGGCATTTTGACTTTTGGCCGAAACATAGATCTAGACATGCTTTCATTGATGATTAGTGTGAGATTACACACCTGATTTGGATTTTCGAAAGAACTCCTCTTCGTTGCCCCTAGAATAACAATGATCCAGATCTAATCTTACTACTCAAAGAATTCATAAACCTAAATTTATTACACTACTCGAATCACTTACCACAAGATGTGATCCCCTCTTACAGAATACTAGTATTCGGCTTTACTCCTTGGCTACCACCCCGAGTTCCCTAAAGAAAGCCATTGATGCACCAAAAAGGTTAGCATCCAACCGACATTTGGTCCTTCCCCAAGGGAGAAAGAAATCGACGCCAACTTCACAAAATAGGATCACATGAATAAACTAGCATCGTATTAAAAGGTATATGAATAACTTCACCTTACCGAAACCAAAGTTAACGATCTACACCCGTTGTTTACTAGAGAATTCGGCCTACCCCCAACAAGATTGTTTCAGCTTATGTCAAAAAGAGAAAGAAGTAGGATCTGACGAGAATGAGAGGATGTTATGCTCGGTCAAGGGAAAAAGAATAGAATGAGGGAGAAAAGAAAGGGAATGAGTGCAAAGGTTTACCACGCTTTGCAAACAAAAGAGAACTCTAACCGATTGGTGTACAGCTTAAATGGAAATCACATAGAAGAGATGTGGCTATTTGGCTCCAAGAGAAGAGAAGAAAAGTTGAAGAAGACAAATGCACGAGTGGTCGATCTCACAAGCAGATTCAGCCAAAACACAATTAGGAGAAAGAAAGAAGAAAAGAGTGATGTCAGAAGAAGAGAGAAGTGTAGGTATTCGGCTATAAGTGGAAAGAAGGTTGAGAAGATGGGATTTGATGAAAAGTAAGGAGAAGAAAAGAGTAAAACTTTAGCAATTCGGCACCCATAGAAGAAATGAAAGAGAAAGAAAAGGTGGAGGGGAGTGCTTTCAGCAATTTGCAATAGAAAGGGAAGAGGAAGAAAAAGATGCAATCGAGTGAAACTGGCAGAGGTTCACAGTGGAAAGAAATCGACTTGAAATGCCCCAAAGTGCTCAAATGACAACAATTCCTCAAAGAAAATACAAAAAAAAATTTGGCACCTCCCTTTGACACACCCAAAAATGCACTTTACCAAAAGCCAAGTCTCTTGGCCGAATTTTCCCATCCACTTCCCCATATTTGGCCAAGTTTTCCCCCACTTGGAATCCTAAGATTTTCTCCCTTTTTTCCTCCTCAATTCACTCTCCATCTCTTATTCAAACTCACCCAACAACCTTGACCAATTCAAACCCTTGTCCATCAGTATTTGATTCCAACACAACCTCTTGTCTTCTCCCGAGCAAAATAAAAGCCTTCCATTTACCATCTATAAGATTCGAACCCTTCTCCTCCTACTCTGCCAATGACGCCACAGCCACCACACCACACACTCTACTTGTGTCTCCTAAACACACCCAATTTTACTTTAAGTCCTACTTCCAGTAGCCCTCTCCCTTAAAGAGCCAAAAAATAAAACTTTTCCCATGGCCTAACTTGAACCCGGGACTTGTAACATCCCGGTTTAGACCCTAGTCAGAACAGTGGTTTGAGACCACAAATCTGAGGTCGTAAAAATATATTAATGATATTTTTTGTGTGAATGGTATGTGATATAGTCTGTGTGGAAATTCTGTGTGATAATTTGATCATTTGTGTGTCGAATTAAGAGAAAGGATTAAATCGCGTAAAGAGTAAAAGTTGTATGCTGATTTATAAATATCAAAGTGTTGATGTCTTTATATTGTGGAGGCCTTATATGGCAAATAAGCCATTTATGAGATAATGGTTGATTGAATGACTAAATAACCTTAGTATAAAATTTTTCTTATATGTTTAATGCATGGATAAAATGGTAAAAGGTTTAATATGATATATTAATGAAACAAATGAAAGAAAAGATGAATATTATCATCTTTGTTAGTGCCAAAATACAAAAGAAAAGAAGGAAGAAAAACTTTGAAAATTTTGGCTAGAATTTGGCTTGATTAAGGTATGATTTTGAGTCAGTTTTTGATAGTTTCAACGTTTTTATAATCGTTGCTTTGTGCCCTAGCTAACCCATGTTGTAATTTCATGAATTGATGATGTTTTATGATGAGCCATTGATGAACATATGAGCTTTGTGCTAGTTGGTAGTAAAATATGAGAACTTGGTGTTGGATTAATATGTGTTGCTTTTTGAATTTTTGGTGAATTTAGCTAATTAGGGCTAAATTGTGAAAATAGCAAATTGAAGGGTTAAAATGTGAAATAAATGAAATGTGTGGATTTGTATAGGTATAAGAAGAATTCGGCTAAGCACATGTATATTGAAATTTGGTGTATTTGATGATTTTGTGAAATAGGGACTAAAGTGTCAAAATGTGAAAATATAAGGGCTATTATGAAAAAATGCCCTAATTGTGTGTGTGGACTAAATTGAATGAAATGGTGATTGAATGGATTGATTTTAAATGTGTATAGACCAAGAGAGAAGAAGTTCAGATCGAGATCGAGGCAAAGATAAAGTGCTCGATTAATCGACCATATCGATAGTCGACGTCCGAGGTAAGTTCGGATATAATACATGTTGTTAACATATGATTTTGTATTATGAAATGAATGTGTAGATATGTATGAAATTGAGATGCTATGTGCAAGTTTATGTTAAGGGCACTAAGTGTGCTATATTAAAATCAAAACAGGAGTGAATAGCACTATGTGTGCGATGTTATAAAAGCTTCGGTTTATTGATTTGGCACTGAGTGTGCGTTACCGAGATAAGTCGGTTGAGAGATTTGGGCACTAAGTGTGCGATGACTAATATGTCTCGACCGTGTATTAAGCACTGAGTGTGCGATTAAGCTGAATGAATATCAAATGATGATCAACAAGTATAATTGAGCATTGAATAGCTTGGAGATTGAACAACTATGTGTTTGTCGAGGTATGTATCGAACCTTTGTGGTTGATGAATTTATAGATGATGTTATGGATGGACGAATGAGTATTTTAGGTAATGATAGTATGGTATAAGTACAAGAAGAATGATCTATGTGATGATTAGTATATGAATTGGTTTGATTTGATGATATAGTTGTATTTTATTTCAAACTTACTAAGCTTTATAAGCTTACTGTGTGATTTGTTCCTCTGCTTTGCAATGTCAGTAAAGCTAGCTCGGATCAGGGGATCGTCAGCTTCTCAGTCAAACTCTTGGCAATCTATTTTGGGGTATTTTGGAAAGATGTATATAGTTAAGATATGGCATGTATAGGCTAGTCATTTGAATCATGGTTGAGATTTCCAATAGCCATGAGATGTGGCTAGATATGTGTTATTTTTAGCATGAATGACTTGGTATATATGTGATGCATCTTTTGGCATGGTTTGTGGTTTGAGAAGTTGATTTATGAATGGTAACTTGGTGTTGATAAATTGCTAATATGAATTAGTGATATTGAGAAGAAATGATGTTTGGTATTGAATGTAATATGCTTGTGATGATATGAGTTTTAGTCTTTGATATTGACATGGTGGGAATTGGTATTGAATGCATGATTTGAATGGCAATTTGGTATGTTTTTGGTTGCCATATATGCTTGATAAGTGTTGGTAAATAATGCTTATAGGTTTGAATCATTTGGTTGGCATGTTGGCGTTGTAAATGGCCTATAATGTCACACGGTTATGGCACACGGGCATGCCTTAGACCGTGGGTAAATTGACAGGATGTACCCTAAAATCACAGGGCCTCGACACGGGTGAAACACCCCATACCCGGCCCACGAGCCTGGATCGGATCTGGTATGTTCCTCGAAGTAAACCGGTTAAAAATTCTTTTATTACTTTGGAAATCTGTGTGTTTTGAAGATAATTTTCTGGTGGGTTGGGCTCGAGTTGAAACAAGTTTATTTCATTATTAAAATCCTTTACTTTAGGTGACAAAACGTTTAGGCTTTGTTTTAAAATAAATCTACTTAAACTTCACTTGATAAAAATTCATACATAGTAATTAAAAGAAAAATTAAAGTAATTCAACTATGGCCTTATTACATCAAATAAATCCCAAAATTAAAACCAAAGTACTTAAAATAAAAAGTCTCAATCAAATAAATTTCCTTCTTTGAGCATGGCCACCCCTAAGCTTCACACCAGGTCCATCATCATTCATCACTGAAAAATGTTCCCACAACGGGTGAGTCAACAGACTCAATGTGTAACCAACACTAAGATTTAACAATTCAGGCATACATTATCATGTCACATATCAATACTTATAACAGATAAAAATAATGATGCAACCCGAACCCAAACCTATATGCCATCCGCCACACATCACCCGTACCAACCTGCACACCGTGGGAACTACTAAGTCAACCCTCCATCCACTACACACCATCGAAGGCAGTCGCTGCAGTCGACGTGCTCATCGCCCTTATAAATATTCGTGGCATAGCCACCAGATTAAATAATTGTGACCGAAGTCACCACATTCAGATATCGTGGTCTTAGGTCACCACATTCAGATATCGTGGTCTTAGGTCACCACATTCAGATGTCGTGGTCTTAGGTCACCACATTCAGATATTGTGGTCTTAGGTCACCACATTCAGATATCGTGGTCTTAGGTCACCACATTCAGATATCGTGGTCTTAGGTCACCACATTCACTTCCCCTTTTCATATAACCCATATGCCCCATATCATACATATTATGCATTATTAATTTCACATTCTTATCACTGTTCACATATGAGTCATAACATATATTCATATTCCTAGTAGGAGTAGGAAACGTACCTGAGTACTTTTGTACCATTACATGGTACCTTAGCCATATTCACATTCTTATAAACATACACATATTAAATATTGCCGTAAATCTTATTAAAAGTTAGTGTGGGGTACACACCTTGTATTAACGCTTTCCTGAAACCCGAAAAACCGATCTATCGCTTTAGATCCTTAACTCCTACATTCGGTCAATACTTAGAAATTTAATGGAAACCCATTCGGCCATAAAACCAAATTCCATTAGGATTATTGTAATCAAATTCTTACCTTGGTGCCGATTTCACTATAAATCAAATCCCGAAAACTTTGTGCTATACCTTCCTTCAATCGGCCAATATTAAATTAATTAACCTGGTTAGTTTTCGGCTTTTAAACATTTAAGAAACAAATCTAAATACTGAACTAGGCTTTGGCCGAATGTACATATGTACTTACCTTCCAAACCTTAAATCTCGGAATTGACCTCTTGTCTTAGGTGTATGTAGAAATCCCTATAGCCACATGTTAGATCAATTTCTAACATTAAATCTCAATAAAAATGGCCTAAGGCCGAATACTTTATTGTCTTACCTTGATCCCTAAATCCCGAAATAGTTGACTTGGATGAATCCCGAAAGATACTCCCCTTGAAATCGACAACTAGCAAATCCCGAAACCTTTTTCCAAAGTTTTGGCCAAGATTATTAAGGTTAGTTTCTAACATTCGGGTATAAAGAAAAGGAATGATCAAGACAATAATCGGCCCTTACCCTATTTGTGGAAGTCGACAGCACTTGCTCTTGATGCCACTTGAGATATTCGGCTATAGGTTGGAAAGAACTTGATTTCGGCTTTCTTGAATAATTGGCTATGGCCTTAAAAAGGCTTACTTCCGTCTTTTGAATGGATTTAGAAAGAAAAGAGAAAGAAGAATAAAGATGGAAGATTCGGCTAGAACACAAGGTGTTTTCGGCTTGGTAAAAATAAAAGAGAAGAAAGGAGTTTTTGCTTGAGAATTCGGCAGAGACTTTCAAGAAAAGAAAATAATACAGAATGGCCTCTCTTTTCCTCCTATTGCCGAAATTACTAGGCCAAGACTCCCTTACTTGGCCATCACTCTTCTATTTTGATAGCTTTATCTCATTAATTATCACCTAAAATAAAAGATAATTCAGCAACTATCCTTACTTAGCCGAAATTATTAAACTCAAAGTCCCTTACTTGGCCATCACTTCTCCCTTATCTTTATCACTTTGTTTAAAATTAATAGAAATAATCCTTTAATTATCTCTTATCCCTTAATTAAAAATACCAATAATAATCCATCATTATCTATCTATTTGCCAAATTTTAAAGAGAATAAAACTCCTCTTTTAATAGCCTTAATGTTGTCTACCTCTCTGCTCTTTGTAGCAAAAATAAAATTCTTTTATTTGCTTCCATGCGACTCGATCCTTGGCCCATTTGCCTATGTATGTGGCGTCACTTGCTAGGCCCTTAAGTGGCGCCTTGTAGCCATTTTACCAAGGCTATTTGTATGTCATATTTCACATACATTTTCTCTTAAGACTACCTTGCTTTATGTCCCTCCTTTAATACTTTAAAACTTAACATTTCTAAGGCATTTCCTTACATTTCCAAGACAAGACATTTCCTTACATTTCCAAGACATTTCCTTACATTTCCAAGACAAGACATTTCCTTACATTTCCAAGTCATTTCCTTACATTTCCAAGACATTTCCTTACATTTCCAAGACAAGACATTTCCTTACATTTCCAAGTTTCCAAAAATGTTCTCCATACATTCATAACACATAAGACATGCCATTTCGTATAATTAAATCAAAAATGCATAGGCCCATTTCCAGGATGTTACAGTTCTACCCCCCTTAAAAATAATTTCGTCCTCGAAATTACTTGGCTAACGAATAATCGTACATCTTAACTCACCGCACTACGCTTATGCTGCGCACTCTGATATTAATAGAACCATCATACTTCCTAGGCACAATCTCTAAGTTCACGTCCACTAGAACTCATTTCTAACACCGCGATTTAATCTGATTAAAGAGTTTTATGCATCAAAATTTTGTTCCACTTATTAACCGTGAACAATTTTATGAAATAAAGATATTTAGAAGTAGTTCTTTCGATCACACAAAGTTTCAGTTCAAGTTCACTACTCTAATTCAGAGAATCACATTCACATTCATCAACAGAGACACCTTCATTCCTCAATAGAGGCACATTCATTCATCAACATAGACATATTTATTCAGTGGTATCTACCACCCACATTCACTATTCGAACACTCTTTGCCTTATTCCTATCCCAGGGGTATTTTCGTAATTTATCCTACAAGGGTATTTTCGTAATTTTTCAAAATAAGGTTCCTTGGTAATTTTGTCAATAAGGGTATTTTGGTAATTTTACGTTCCCGAGGTATTTTTGGAAATTTTAAAATTCGGGGGTATTTCAGTAATTTTGAAATTTCGGGGGTATTTCGGTAATGAACCATGGTAAATTTATAAATCTTAATAAATCAAGGGTGTTTCAAAATTTGTAAAACTTGGGGGTTCTTTTTGAGAATTTGTTTTCCAAATTGGTAGTGTTGCAAAAATTTTGAAAATCAGGGTCATTTTGGTAATTTTGTAAGTTAGGGGCAATTTCGTAATTTTTCCAAAATCAAGGTGTTTTAATATTTTGTAAAATAGGATTCTTGGGTGCTTCTGTAAAGTTAGGAAAATTTTATTGAAATCGGGGTAGTACGGTAATTTCAAAAACCAGGGGCATTTTTGTAATTTCACCACTAGGGGTAGTTAGGTAATTTTTTTTAAATCGAAAGCTTTTCGGAAAATTTTGTAAAAATTGTTCTCACAAATTAAAAGGGTCATTTTAAGAGTTATAAAACTAGGGTTTTTATAAAAATACGGCTAGTTCCTTTTCGGGTTTTAGTTATTGCGTTTAGCCTGTGACTGAGTCCTCTTGGTTAGGGTGAACCGTAGCTACGCGCCAGGTAGGATTCCTGCGAAGAGGAGGTGAGTCACTACCGTGGTTGCCACACCCTAACTCGGCGACTTAACCACAGGTTTGTTTAATTAGGCACTTAAGTCTTATGTAAATGTTGGGGAAAACTAGTCCTAGGGTTCAAGTACCTATCATACTATTTCTACGTTCCATTCCTACCCTTCTACAGATCATACAATAAATCACACAGATGATTAGGAGTACTTACCTGGTAGACTGCGGATCGGAGACTTGGGTGCCATGCCAAAAACCTGCTTATTTCCAAAAATATTTTCATAAAACTCATTTGGGCTCGATTTGAAAACATTTTGGGCCTTAAACTCAAGGTCGAGAGTTTGAAACGGGCTCTGATACCAAACTGAAACACCCCATACCCGGCCCACGAGCCTGGACCGGATCTGGTATGTTCTTCAAAGTAAACCGGTTAAAAATTCTTTTATTACTTTGGAAATCTGTGTGTTTTAAAGATAATTTGCTGGTTGGTTAGGCTCGAGTTGAAAACAAGTTTATTTCATTATTAAAATCCTTTACTTTAGGTGACAAAACGTTTAGGCTTTGTTTTAAAATAAATTTACTTAAACTTCACTTGATAAAAATTCGTACATAGTAATTAAAAGAAAAATTAAAGTAATTCAACTATGGCCTTATTACATCAAATAAATCCCAAAATTAAAACCAAAGTACTTAAAATAAAAAGTCTCAATCAAATAAATTTCCTTGTTGAGCATGGCACCCCTAAGCTTCCTTACATACTGGAAATTGGTATTGAATATTAAATAAAAATGTTTCCTTACATATGCTTGTGATGATATGAGTTTTAGTCTTTGATATTGACATGGTGGGAATTGGTATTGAATGCATTATTTGAATGGCAATTTGGTATGTTTCTGGTTACCATATATGCTTGATAAGTGTTGGTAAATGATGCTTATAGGTTTGAATCATTTGGTTGGCATGTTGGCGTTGTAAATGGCCTACAATGTCACACGGTTATGGCACACGGGCATGCCTTAGACCGTGGGTAAATTGACAGGATGTAGCCTAAAATCACAGGGCCTTGACACGGGCGTGTCATCTGGCCGTGGTGTGCAAGTCAGTAGCTAACATAAAAATACACGGCCTAGACACGGGCGTACTTGGTGGCCGTGGAGGAAAAGTCAGTATATGATCTAAAAGTACACGACCGTGGCACACGGGCGTGCCTAATGACCGTGTTGGTATAGTTGTATAGACACGGAAGGACACGGGGGTGTCTAGAAGCCATGGAGGGAACATGGTCTTCTCCCACGGGCGTGTCTCCCCTGTATTTTAGAAAAGTTTCAAATTTTCGTGGAATTTTGTATGTGTCTCAGTTTAGTCCCGACTCAGTTTATAAGCATGCTTAGGGTCTTGATGACTCATTTAAGGGACACTATGTTTGTAATTGAATGCGAACAATAATGATTGACTTTGTGTTGAAATTTCTAGATGTTAAAGGCTCCGTTTGATTGGTAATGCCTCTTAACCCTATTCCGGCGACAGTCTCGGGTTAGGGGTGTTACATTTTATTAGTATCAGAGCTACGATTTAGTCAATTCTCGGACTAACGTAGTGTGTATGAGTCTAGCTATACATGCCATATTTGAAATTGCGATAGTGTGACTAAATCTGACATTTAAAAATGTGTTTACATAGAGTAATGGATCCTCATCGAGCAGTTGCTGACGATATAAAAAGCAATGCGCCTGCTCCCGCTCAAGGGACAGCCCCGGCCACTTCAATGCCGACTGATAGTAGTGAGGGAGGAGAGGCTAAGCAAGCCTTCTTCTGAATGATGAGTGAGTGGTTTACGAAGTTCGTTTGAACGAATCCAGCCGCCCCACAACCTCCACCCTCGCAAGTACCTGTTGTGCCTCAAGTTGTAGATCCAATCAGATTGAATAAGCCTCCTATAGACAAGATTCAAAAATATGGAGCCGAAGAGTTTAGGGCCACATCAGATGACGATGCTGAAAGAGCAGAGTTTTGGCTTCAAAACACAATCAGAGTATTTGATGAGATGTCGTTGAACCCTGATGAGTGCATTAAGTGTGCAGTTTTCTTGTTGAGAGACAGAGCTTACAACTGGTGGAAAACGCTGATATCTGTGGTTCCGAGAGAGAGAATCACCTGGGATTTCTTTCAAGCTGAGTTCAGAAAGAAGTATATCAGTCAACGTTTCATTGATCAGAAACGTAAAGAGTTTCTAAAATTGAAACAGGGCCGGTTGTCTGTTACTGAATATGAGCGAGAATTTGTAAGATTGAGTCAATATGAGAGAGAATATGTCTCTACCAAAGCTACTATGTGCAAACGTTTCATAGAGGGATTGAATGAAGACATCAAGTTATTGGTTGGAATACTCGATATTAATAAATTTGTTGTGTTAGTAGAAAGAGCATGCAAAGCTGAAGAGCTCAGTAAGGAAAAGAAGAAAGCTGATTCAGAAGCCCGTGATGAGAGAAAGAGATCAATGAATAAATTTTCTCAACCTTCTACTAAGAGATATAGAGATACAAGTAACCGTTCAAATGCTTCGTTTGGACATCCAAGTAAAGATCGTTTGAGACAAAGTGCTGGTTTACGAATCAAGCTCCAAATGAACCAAGTGTTGGCAGTGTTAAGAGTAACAAACCTGAGTGCAGACAGTATGGAAGATGACATGTGGGAGAGTGCGGGTGCAAGTATAACAATAGAGTTTGTTATAAGTGTGGATCTCGAGATCATTTCATTCGAGATTGTCCGAAGATGGTTGAAGAAGAAAATGGTCAGAATGAAAGACCGAGTAATGTGACACCTAGGGGTAGACCACCCAGAAGCACCAAAAGTGTGAGTGAAAGTCAGAGATGGACAAATGACACAGCAATGAGATTAGAAGCGAGAGCACCTACTCGAGCCTATGCTATACATGCGCGAGAGGAAGCATCATCTCCAAATGTCATCACTGGTACTTTCACTTTATTTTATATTGATGTTATTGCATTGATAGATCCGAGGTCAACTCATTCCTATGTGTGTATGAATTTAGTATTGAATAAGACTCTACCTGTTGAGTCTACTGAATTCGTGATTAGAGTATCGAACCCTTTAGGCAAATGTGTCTTGGTGGATAAGGTGTGCAAGAATTGCCCATTGATGTTTCGTGATATACGTTTTCCGGTTAATTTGATGTTACTTCCGTTTGACGAATTCAACATAATTCTGGGTATGGATTGGCTTACACTACATAATGCCATCGTGAATTGTAAAAGAAAGAGTATTGAATTGAGAAGTCAGAACGGTGAGCTAGTTCGAATTGAATCCAGTGATATGAAAGGATTACCAGCTGTTGTATCTGCGATGAAAGCCATGAACTATGTGAGAAAGGGTTGTGAAGCTTATTTGGCATATGTGATAGATACAAAAGTATCAAAAAAAAAAGTGGAATCCGTGCCTGTGGTTTGTGAGTTTCCAGATGTGTTTCCTAAGGAATTGCCGGGATTACCTTCGATCCAGGAAGTGGAATTTGGTATCAAATTAGTGCCGGGGACTACTCCTATTTCTATAGCTCTGTATAGAATGGCACCAACTGAATTGAAAGAGCTAAAGTCGCAGTTGCAAGAGCTGACTGATAGAGGATTTGCACGACCGGGTTTCTCACCCTGGGGAGCTCCTGTGTTATTTGTGAAAAATAAAGATGGAACTATGAGAATGTGTATTGATTATCGACAGTTGAATAAAGTGATGATAAAGAACAAATATAAGTTGCCTCGTATTGATGATTTGTTTAATTAGCTAAAGGGAGCTACAGTGTTTTCAAAGATAGATTTGAGATCGGGCTACTATCAGTTGAGAGTTAAAGAATCTGATGTGCCAAAAACTGCTTTTAGAACAAGGTACGGACATTACGAATTCTCAGTGATACCTTTTGGATTAACAAATGGTCCAGCAGTGTTTATGGATCTGATGAATCGGATATTCAGACCGTATTTGGATTGCTTTGTGGTGGTGTTCCTTGATGATATTTTGATTTATTCGTGTGATGAGACACAACATGCCGAACATTTGAGAATCGTGCTACAAACTCTACGTGAGAAACAATTGTATACAAAGTTTAGGAAATGTGAATTTTGGTTGCGTGAGGTTGGTTTTCTAGGACATGTTGTATCAGCTGCTGGAATCTTTACTATTTTGGAATGGAAACCTCTGAAAAGTGTGTCTGAAGTCTGTAGTTTTCTAGGACTAGCGGGATATTATAGACGATTTGTGAAAGATTTTTCGATGATTGCGACTCCGTTGACAAATTTGTTACAGAAAGATGTTAGATTTGAGTGGTCAGAAAAGTGTCAGCAGAGTTTTGAGCAGTTGAAGGTGTTGTTAACACAAGCACCAGTGTTGATTCAACCTGAGTCAAGCAAAGAGTTCATTGTTTACAGTGATGCATCGTTGAATGGTTTGGGCTATGTGCTAATGCAAGAAGGGAAAGTCATTGCTTATGCTTCGAGACAGTTAAAGCTGCACGAAAAGAACTACCCAAGGCATGATCTTGAACTGGCTGCGATTGTATTCGCATTGAAGATTTGGCGTCACTATCTGTTTGGGGAGAAATGTCACATTTATACTGACCATAAGAGTTTAAAGTATTTGATGACTTAGAAAGATTTGAATTTACAACAGAGAAGATGGTCAGAGTTGTTGAAAGATTATGAACTTGTGATAGATTACCACCCGGGTAAATCTAATGTTGTAGCTGATGCCTTGAGCTGAAAATCGTTATATGCTTTGCGAGCTTTGAGTAATCAGATAGATCTGTGTGATGATAATGCGGTGGTAGCTGAATTAAAAGTAAAACCCTTGTTCTTACAACAGATTTGCGAGGCTCAGAAGAGTGATAATGAGTTGTTAGCAAAAAGAATTCAGTATAATTCAGATGCTGTATCAGAATTTCGAGTTGATAGTGATGATTGTTTGAGATTCAGAGATCGGATTTGTGTTCTGAGAAATTCAGGGTTGATTTCGAAGATTTTGACTGAAGCTCACAATAGCCATTTGACTGTACATCCGGAGAGTACAAAGATGTATAATGATCTGAAACAGTTCTATTGGTGGCATGGCATGAAAAGAGATATTTCTGACTTTTTGTCGAAATGCTTAGTTTGTCAGCAAGTCAAAGCTGAACATCAAGTTCCATCTGGTATATTACAACCGATTATGATTCCTGAGTGGAAATTGGAAAGAATCACAATGGACTTTGTGTCGGGATTACCCTTATCTCCGAGAAAGAAAGATGCAATCTGGGTGATAGTGGATAGATTGATGAAATCAGCTCATTTTGTTCAGTGAGAACCGATTACTCTTTAGATAAATTAACTGAATTGTATATCGATGAAATTGTGAGATTGCACGGAGTACCGTTATCTATAGTGTCTGACAAAGATCCGAGGTTTACTTCGCGATTTTGGAAGTTATTGCAAGATGCTTTAGGCACAAAATTGCATTTTAGTACTGCTTTTCACCCTCAAACGGATGGTCAGTCAGAGCGAATCATTCAGATTCTTGAAGACATACTGAGATGTTGCATACTTGAATTTGACAATATGTGAGAAAAGTACTTATCCTTGATTGAGTTTGCGTATAACAACAGTTTTCAATCTAGTATTAAAATGGCACCATATGAGGCTCTTTACGGTTGAAAGTGTCGAACTCTATTATATTGGACTGAGCTGTGTGAGAATAAGATTCATGAGGTTGATATGATAAAAGAGACTAAACAAAAAGTGAAAATAATTCATGACAGTTTAAAAGCAGCCTCAGATCGACAGAAATCTTATGCAGATTTGAAACGAAAAGATATTGAGTTTGAAGTTGGTGATAAAGTGTTTTTGAAAGTGTCTCCGTGGAAGAAAATACTTCGATTTGGCCGAAAGGGAAAGCTGAGTCCGAGGTTCATCGAACCATACGGGATCATTGAATGAGTTAGGCCGGTTGCTTATAGATTGTGATTGCCATATGAATTAAAAAAGATTCATAACGTGTTTCATGTGTCAATGCTTCGAAGGTACAGATCAGACCCGTCTCATGTGGTTGCTCCTACTGAGCTTGAAATTTAATCAGACTTGTCGTATAGTGAAGAACCGATCTGAATCTTGGCTCGAGAGATTAAAGAGTTGAGAAACAAAAGAATTTCCTTAGTGAAAGTATTATGGCACAAACACGGGATTGAAGAGGCTACGTGGGAATCTGAAAATGTTATGAGAGAGCAATATCCACACCTATTCACTGGTAAGATTTTCGGGGACAAAAATCCCTAAGGGGGAGAGTTGTAACATCCCAGTTTAGACCCTAGTCGGAACAATGTCTTTATATTATGGAGGCCTTATATGGCAAATAAGCCATTTATGAGATAATGGTTGATTGAATGACTAAATAACCTTGGTATAAAATTTGTCTTATATGTTTAATGGATGGATAAAATGGTAAAAGGTTTAATATGATATATTAATGAAACAAATGAAAGAAAAGATGAATGTTATCATCTTTGTTAGTGCCGAAATACAAAAGAAAAGATGGAAGAAAAACTTTGAAAATTTCGGCTAGAATTTGGCTTGATTAAGGTATGATTTTGAGTAGGTTTTTGATAATTTCTACATTTTTATAATCGTTGCTTTGTGCTCTAGCTAACCCATGTTGTAATTTCATGAATTGATGATGTTTTGTGATGAGCCATTGATGAACATATGAGCTATGTGCTAGTTGGTGGTAAAATATGAGAACTTGGTGTTGGATTAATATGTGTTGCTTTTTGAATTTTTGGTCAATTTAGCTAATTAGGGCTAAATTGTGAAAATAGCAGATTGAAGGGTTAAAATGTGAAATAAATGAAATTGTTCAAATGTGAAATAAATGAAATGTGTGGATTTGTATAGGTATAAGAAGAATTCATCTAAGCACATGTATATTCAAATTTGGTGTATTTGATGATTTTGTGAAATAGGGACTAAAGTGTCGAAATGTGAAAATATAAGGGCTATTATGAAAAAAATGCCTTAATTGTGTGTGTGGGGACTAAATTGAATGAAATGGTGATTGAATGGATTGATTTTAAATGTGTATAGACCAAGAGAGAAGAGGTTCGGATCGAGATTGAGGAAAAGATAAAGTGCTCGATTAATCGACCGTATCAATAGTCGACGTCCGAGGTAAGTTCCGATATAATACATGTTGTTAACATATGATTTTGTATTATGAAATGAATGTGTAGATATGTATGAAATTGAGATGCTATGTGCAAGTTTATATTAAGGGCACTGAGTGTGCGATATTAAAATCGAAACAGGAGTGAATAGCACTGTATGTACGATGTTATAAAAGCTTTGGTTTATTGATTTGGCACTGAGTGTGCGTTACCGAGATAAGTCGGTTGAGAGATTTGCGCACTAAGTGTGTGATGACTAATATGTATCGACCGTGTATTAAGCACTGAGTGTGCGATTAAGCTGAATGAATATGAAATGATGATCAACAAGTATAATTGACCATTGAATAGCTTGGAGATTGAATAACTATGTGTTTGTCGAGGTATGTATCGAACCTTTGTGGTTGATGAATTTATAGATGATGTTATAGACGGGCGAATGAGTGTTTTAGCTAATGATAGTATGATATAAGTACAAGAAGAATGATCTATGTGATGATTAGTATATGAATTGGTTTGGTTTGATGATATAGTTGTATTTTATTTCGAACTTACTAAGTTTTTTAAGCTTACTGTGTAATTTGTTCCTCTACTTTGAGTGTCAGTAAAGCTAGCTCGGATCAGGGGATCGTCAGCTTCTCAGTCACACTATCGGCAATCTATTTTGGGGTATTTTGGAAAGATGTATATAGTTAAGATATGGCATATATAGGCTAGTCATTTGAATCATGGTTGAGATTTCTAATAGCCATGAGATGTGGCTAGATATGTGTTAGTTTTAGCATGAATGACTTGGTATATATGTGATGCATCTTTTGGCTTGGTTTGTGGTTTGAGAAGTTGATTTATGAATGGTAACTTGGTGTTGATAAATTGCTAATATGAATTAGTGATATTAAGAAGAAATGATGTTTGGTATTGAATGTAATATGCTTGTGATGATATGAGTTTTAGTCCTTGATATTGACATGGTGGGAATTGGTATTGAATGCATGATTTGAATGGCAATTTGGTATGTTTTTGGTTGCCATATATGCTTGATAAGTTTTGGTAAATGATGCTTATAGGTTTGAATCATTTGGTTTGGCACATTGGCCTTGTAAATGGCCTATAATGTCACACGACTGTGGCACACAGGCGTGCCTTAGATCGTGGGTAAATTGACAGGATGCAGCCTAAAATCACACCGCCTCGACCCGGGCGTGTCGTCTGCCCGTGGTGTGCAAGTCAGTAGCTAACATAAAAATACATGGCCTAGACACGGGGGTGCTTGGTGGTCGTGGAGGGGAAGTCAGTATATGATCTAAAAGTACACGGCCATGGCACATGGGCGTGCCTAATGACCGTGTTGGTATAGTTGTATAGACACGGAAGGACACGGGGGTGTCTAGAAGCTATGGGGGGAACACAGTCTCCTGCCACGGGCGTGTCTCCCCTGTATTTTAGAAAAGTTTCAAATTTTCATGGAATTTTGTATGTGTCTCAATTTAGTCCCGACTCGGTTTATAAGCATGCTTAGGGCCTTGATGACTTATTAAGGGACACTATGTTTGTAATTGAAATGCGAACAATAATGATTGACTTTGTGTTGAAATTTCTGGATGTTAAAGGCTCTGTTTGATTGGTAATGCCTCTTAACCCTGTTCCAGTGATGGTCTCGGGTTAGGGGTGTTATAGGACTTCATAGAAAAATCGTAACCTTCCAAAATCACCTACCCAACAGGTCCAACTTGAAATAATGTCATTCCCATATTTCCAAAAAATTAAAAAGCTCCTACGCTCAAGGCCCAATAGGCCCATTTCTCCTAGGCTCAATTTCGGGGCATTACAGAAGGACTAATGGCTCAAATATCTGCGATTGTCCACCTGGGTGCCCTTTTAAATGTCTGTAGAACATTAAGCAATTTTTCTTCTGAAGTCTCGGTCAAATCAGTTGAAATGATCATAGGTAAAGTCGAGGAGGGAGCCAAATAAGCATATTTCAAATGGGACAAAAGCACCTTCAGCTCTAATTCAGGTGGCTCCTATATCGATGCCTTTGGTTGTATGTTTCATAAGGTGAAAACTCTAATAATTTAAATCGAAGTTTTAAAGTGAATCCTTTCGAGCTAGCTTCTAACACAGCCAAACATTCCTCCTCTTCATTGTGAATCAAGTGGTTAGATAATAAAATACATTCCAATGGATCAATTAAAAAGTTATGTACCAATTCTGTAGAGACAAGAGATTCTATCTTAAAAATAGTAGAGAAATCTTTAATTGCATCCAAAATATCATGGCCTTAAGTACATTAAAGGTCATTTGATCATCTTGAACTCACATGGTGAGTTCACTTCTCTATAAATCGATCAATATTCCACCTATTGCCAAGAAAGACCTCCTCAAGATAATTGGTACTTCTTTATCTAGCTCAAAATCCAATACAATAAAATCAGTTGGAAATATGAATTTATCCACACATACCAATACTAAAGATTTGTCTGCCAATTTGAGTGTAACAGTAGTTAGTCTGACCTCACCAATACCCAATCGCTTAAAAGTGGACATAGGCATCAAGTTGATACTCGGTTCCAAATCACACAAAGCCATTTTGCAATAGGAGTCTCCAATATTGCATGGTATAGTGAAACTCCCTGGATTTTTCATTTTTAGAGGCAGTTTATTTTTCAAAAATGAGCTACATTCCTTTGTCAAAGCTAACGTTTGAAATTCCCCAAACATTTTCTTATTGGAAAGAATGTCCTTAATGAATTTAACGTAATTTGGCATTTGCGCAAGAGCTTTCACAAGTGGAATATTGATATGTACACGTCTAAGAATTTCTTAAATTGAACATCTTGCTTTTGTTTTTGAAATTATTAAGGATATGGGGGATATGGAATTTTAAATATGTTCAGACTACTTTGCTATATTAATGCTGCAACAGAGGTCACAAGAGTAGACTTTTGTAAAGTGGGGATTTCATCATTGGTTTGAATTTCCTCTATATTATGGGTAATAGAGAACTCACCTTCTACTTCAGAATCTTTAGTCTCTAACATCTTCCCACTCCTTAAGGTTACGAATTTGCAATGTTCTTTACCCCCATTTCTTGGATTTTCTGTGCCATTTGGTAAAGCACCTTGGGATTAGCATCTAATCTCATTAGCTAACTTTCCCACTTGATTTTCTAAATTCATCAAGGTTGCTACTTGGCCCTGGATCAGTGCATCATAACTTACCATGTAAGCCTTTAGCAAATTCTCAACATTATTAGGAGATTCAATTGGTGGAGGTTTTTGAGCTTGTTAAGAGTATCCCGATGGATAATTTGGTCGTGGTGGCATAAGAGTTACTAGGCCCAGCCCTATGAATACTCCATGAAAATTTTGGATGATTCTTCCATGAAGGATTGTAAGAATTCAACTACGAACCACTTCTATTTTGGTTTCCCATTTAATAGATTGATTTCGAATTGAACGGTAAATTCTCTAAAACATGGCCATCTCTACAGTATTCACAAGAGACATTCTTAAACTGATGCGGTTGTTGACCCATTAAGTTACCATTAGAACCATTCATGGTTATGAGTAGTTGGCCATTGATAATTGTTGCTGGAAATCCTTTCAAGAATTTCATACGCTTCATTGTAATATTTAGAAAGGAGAGCTCCATTTGCTAAAGCATCTTTCACCATTCTCGTATTAGCGTTGAGACCATTGTAGAATGTCTCCAACTGGATGCAAAGAGGAATACCATGGTAGGGACATTTTTGTAATAGCTCCTTGAACTGCTCTCATGCCATATATGGATTCTTCGTCACATTGTTGAAATGTAGTGATTTCATTTCGAAGTTTGGCCTTCTTACTAGAAGGAAAATACTTCGTCAAGAATCGTTCAGCTAATTCTGGCCATGTAACCTCCCAAACCTGGCCTAGACGTTATATTGATAAGGCTACATTAGCCACTAAAATGGCTAAGAAAACTTACGTTACTTTTGAAGACCTTAAATAAACTCATTTTAGAGAAAATCGTAGTTGTACTTTGAGTTAGCTTAAAAGCTATCATTCATTAGGACGTGTATAATTAGATTTCATTTTATTATTGATAGTGTTGTTTAAGAAAAAACGTTTGCTTGTCATTCTTCTTTAAAAAAAACTCTATGTTAAACTAATGCAGTAGAAAAACCATTTTTCAAGTCATTTTGGAAACTTAGTTGCCTTATCGATTTGTTTTTCAAAAATGGTTCCTTTGCAATGCAGCAGAAACTAGGAAACAATATCAAATTTTACTTAAGCCTGATATCATGCATTATCCGGTTATTATGCTTGAGTAATCCATACATGCAAAAATCCCAGAAGAAAAGTTACCAAGCCACATGTAACGCCCCAAATTTTGGGCCTAGAAGAAATAGGCCTTAAGGATAGGAGTAATTGGATTTTAGTTGTGCGAGAAAAATTTTACAATTTCATGTTGGGCATGCAGGCTATGTGCTTTAAGGTTGATTGGGGGCGTTTGGGAGGTCCTGAGTTCCAATCTAGGCATTAGCAAAAGATTGAGTTTTTCCCTTAAGTGAACTTGGCATTAGGTGGAAAGCCTTATTAATATTCATGGTTAAAATATGACATAAGGAAGCTTGTGGTCTAGTGGCAAGGAGGCGTTAAGAGTATGCATGTGGTCTGAGGTTCAAGTCATAGCTTGTGCAGAATTTTTGGTTGTTCTTGAATGAACCTGGATATCGGCAGGAATGAAATATTTGGGATAAAATGTGACACAAGATGGCCTTGTGGTCTAGTGGTTGCGGCGTCATTATGATGTCAAGGGATCTTGGGTTTGAGTCACCCTGTGCACAAAGGAGTATTTATTTTAATCCTTTATTGCGAGGTGGTGGAGTTCGAGTGAGAGACTGTTGGGGAGAAAGTTTGAATTGGTCTTAAGTTGTTGGAAGAAGATTATGCAACAAATCAATGAGGGATTTGTGGAGATGTTTAAGGAATTTGAAAAGGGGGAGAAGTTGTAGCGGAATGGAAGTGCTGGTATGTGCAAATTCGGCTAGAAAGTTTTAGGTGCTTACGTTTTTCTTTGTTTAGTTTTCAGCATTTTGTTTTGTGCTCTTTAAGTTCTTTTGATGTGTGGAATTCTGTTTTTGGGGTAGCCTTTAGCACCATTTTTCTCTCGTTTGCTTTTCTGGTGGCTGAATATTGCGTTTTGGGTATTTTATGAGTGGTCGATTTCTCCTTTCTTAATTTTTCTGAATCTTTCCTTTCTTTCGGCTTCTTATTTCTTTCTTTTCGTTCAACTAGGTTGGCCGAATCTCTATCTTTCTGCTCCCATATTTCTATACCAATTACACCTTTCTTTTCCCTTTCTTTTCTTTGCTAAATCAATTATTCTCCTTTTCTTCTCCTAAGCTGGATATACTCTTTTCTATCTTACACCTAAGTACCCTTGAATCTGTTGGCCGAATATCACATCTTGTAGCTTGGGTTTTGTGTTGACCGATTGTTGCTCTTCTTTTCATCTCTATTCTTTACTTCAGTTTTGGCCATAGGTTTTTGACTGATTCTCTTTCTCCTCAACCATTCATCTCGCTTTGGCTTGACAACGGTTCTTTGGTAATTATACTAATCAAGAAATGGGTAATCACTTTTAGTCAGCAGTTGAGTTGCAAGTATCTATTGGTTCAAGCAAGGTTGGTGCTCGAAGGTAGTACGCGAGTGTTCACAAGCAGGGGTGTAACTTTGTACTTTGTTGATGATCGGCTGAAAAGCTGAAAGTGTGTATTCCACACTGATTGGACTGTAGATCAGCAAAAGCCGAAAAGTCGAAAAGTCAAAAAGTTAAAATACGACATTTGATGCCACACGAGCGTGCGATCGCACGTGTGGTGATTCGAGCCTACAAATCTTAGGCGTATGACTGTAGAGGTTGTTATGGGCCTCAATGGGCCGTCTGGGCCCAATGGGCTCGTGGGACCCACACAGATAAAATGCATGTTATATGGTTTCTATTGGTTGAACTGTGCTGTTCGTATAGCCGAGGCTATTTCTGGGCTAATTGAGCCACACGAATGTGTGGGCCCACTTAGGCCGAGTAATGGACCTTAGGCCTATTTACACCGTTGTGACTGTTTAGGTTACTTAAGTCGTGCGATGCAATGGGGGACCTTCTGTTGGGTCGCTGAGACGTCGATTTGTGAAAATTACCTTTAACACCCCAAACCCAACCCATAAGTTTCGACTAGATCTGGTATGCTACGGGTTGTACATTGAAAACTTTGGCTAAGCTGGCTTTAGAAAATCATAAGTTAATTAGACAAAATTTGAATAAACAAGTGACTTTTGTAAAGAAAACCTTGTATTATTATTATTTCGTATATTTAAACCTTTGACATGGTTTCATAAGTTGCAAATATTAAAAACTACTAGATGAAGGTAAACTATGGGGCCTTATTACATAAATATTCCCAAAATATAAAAAAAAACTTAAAAAAAACCAAAAATAATCTATAGAAGCAAAACTTGATGGCCCCTCGAGTCCGTCCCGGCTCCCATGTCCACGATCTACTGCTCATCTGAAAGAGTAGAGGAAAATGAAAGGGTGAGTCACCAAGACTCAGTGTGTAAATCCCGAAACACAATGACCTGAGGCCCACAAACACATTATGAGCTCTGGCCCATACATAAAGGCAACAATCATAATTACATGAAAATAATGAAGGATGAATAGCCCAACCTATCCTAGAATTACATCCTCTACACACCAACCCGTACCAACCATCACACCTTGGGGATTTCTATAATCAACCCTTCATCCGCTACACACCATAAAGACAGCCGTACTGCCTATTCCTATTAATCAGGAATCATTAAACGTGGCATAGCTTATGTGACCTATCATTTGAAGTTGTGGTTTAACCACCGATCACCAAGTGCCCTATCATGCACTGCCCCTTCATTATCATAATCCCACCCCATGCATACACACATAAGGAAAACATCACACAGGCTTTCATATATATTTCGATACACATAGAGATTTCTATGATTACGTACCTGGCATCCTTGCCTAACCCCTGTTAGGGTTTCATTCGACTGTCTACACAGCCTCTTTCCGGCTTTTTAGGCCATAACATATATATAGAGACATACATACATGTTTAATAGTGTGTTAGAGATCTACGCACCTGATTATCATTAGGACAAGACTTTCTACGTCAACGCTATCCGTAGTCAACACAACTGCTATCTGCCCAATGTGTTGTTCAGAGGCTGGGAACAAAACATTAGGTTAAGGCACGCCTAATGAAGAGAAAACGGTTGATCATCTGAAGGAGAATTGAAATCATTACCTAGAAATCGCGAAATTAGAGACTAGCAATTTCTGGCTTTTAGATCTAAATGTTCGAGTTTCCTTCAAATCCCGGAATGCCGCCCAAAAAGCAAAAAGAGAGAAATATTAGCCTCAATCGACAGCCTTAACAAACCAAGTGGCCATTTGGCCTTGTTTCCTCAAAACTGAGAGAAATCTAATGGAATAGCAGGAGTCGACACTTACCAAAACACAGGGAATTTGGCTAACACTTGAGAGGAGATTCGGCAATCAGAGAAAAACTATGGAGATTTTGGCTTTATAGAGAAATCGGCATAAGAGGAATAAAATGAAGAAGAAAGTGAAATAAGAGATTTTGGCTTTTAGAAGAAAGAAGAGAAAGATGGCTTAAGAAAGTTTTCGCCTTTTTGAAAGAAAGTTGACAGAAATTGCAGAGGGAGAGAATGAGAATTTCGGTACAAAGAATGAAGAAAAAAATAGGGTTCAAATGCCGAAATTGGTGAGATATGCCCCCTATAGAGAATTTCGACACCTACCTATCAAAACCTGAAAGTGCCCTTCCTGATAACTAACAACTAATCTAATAGTAGGGGAAATTTTGGTACCCCTCCAAGAGATGGAAATTCGGCCAACACTACACTCAGCAGATAATTCCTATCTTTTCTCCTATATCTTAATCCATTCACACCTTCAGAAGAAGCCTAGTTAACACCACCTCTTTCTTCCTTTATCAGTTACTTTATCATCCATATTATCCACATTATCTATCAATTATTCTTCCTAATTTCAAGCATTCTAAATGAATCCAACTCTGCTCTCCCTTAACATCAAAATTAATTAAAATAGATGGGTAATGCGACTCGAACCTTGAACCTCAATTGACGCCAACTTCCTTTCCTCTTAGTGGCGCTATTTTGCCACTGGGCCACAAGCCCATCTTGTGTTTTAAAACACAGCTAATATCTTTTATGCCCTAACTTAACAAGCTTTCCACTAAAGTGTTCAAACAAGAATTTTAACAACAGCCTCGGCCCAAACCTGAGCCCATTTTGAACCCCTAATACTCAACTTAACTCATTACACCTATTCACCCATTAAACGTATGGGCCAAAAAATTTAGGATGTTACAGTTCTACCCCCTTAAAGAAATTTCGTCCTCGAAATTTCCAACTAACTATTAATCATACTACCCAAGTCTTACCACTACGCTTTTGCTGCGAACTCTAATTCTAAAGCCAAAAGAAACACTTAATATACTATGATAGAGTATGCACCGGTATTCACATCTAGAGCGTCCTCGTCCCCTTGGCGACATGCTGCATAGACCAAAGCTAGCTGTCTCGCCTCAGCATAACTTGGACCTCCACCTGGTGCTCCACGACCATGTCCTGTGCCATTGCCACCATTGGCTTGACCACGACCTCTCTGTGGCTGCTGACCTCCTCTTCCTGGCTGTGCATTCCCTTGACCTGTGAGCCCTTCACTGCCCCATTACTGCAGACAGTTTCTAACTTGGTGGTCCGTATATCCACACCTAAAGCACTTTCCACTGCCTGCCCAACACTCACCTTCATGGAATTTACCACATCAAGCACACTTCGTGCGACCCGCATCGCCAGTCTCTCTCATCTCGCCTCGGCCGGTCGACACTGGGTCTTTCGATTACGCTACCGACCACGATGATTCAAAATTTCTTGTACTTCCTCCCCTATCTCTATCCCGATTCAGTCTCCCTGTCTGCTTCACCTCCTCAGCTATCTTAGCTTTCTCCACAAGTACAGTAAATTCCCTCTCCCGCTGTGGTGCTATCAGAATACACATATCGTCCCTCAGACCATCTTCAAAACGAACACACCGTTCATGCTCTGTGGTCACGTTCCCCGATCATAACGGCTAAGGCGTAAGATTTCCGCTTCGCACACAGCCACTGACCTACTTCCTTGCACCAGATTCAGAAATGCTCTACACTGCACATCCACATAGCTCATCCCGATGTGCTTACTTTGAAACGCCATTCTAAAAAACTCCCAGGTAATACGATCAGCCACTGTTCCATATTTAACGGTAAGCCACCATTGGTATGCTTCGTCCCGCGGGAGAGATATAACCCCTTTCAACTTCTCCTCCTCTGTGAAATCCAAATCATCCATTATATGTTCCACCGCCTCCAACCAATACTCAGCTGAACTCGGGGCTATACCAGAAATTCCACTAAACACTTCTGCCCCATTAGCTCTAAGTCGCTCCGACACAGATTTTCGGGCTCCTGTGCCCAAGCCTACCCCAGCAACCCTCTCTAAAACCCTTAACATTGCCTGAGATACCGCATCATCTCCGGCAGTCTGGTCCTGAAATTCCTCCTCCGCAGCTGGTGGCACCGGCATCTCGTTTCCAGATCCATGGCAAGATCCCACTGGTTTTGACACCGTCATCCTACCCCTACCACGACCGCGCGACGGACGTCCTCGACCCCTTGTACTCATTCTACCGATTCATGTTTATCTGATTAGAAATTTTATGAATTATTAGTTTTCTTCCACTGATTAACCATGAACAGTCTTATGAATAGTAGTTTTAGAAGTAGTTCTTTCGAATTCGCAATTTTATCTACAATTCAGTCTCAAGTTCACATCTCCTAGTTTCAGGAAGCACACACATTTAATCATCAAACATATAAGCAGCATCCACGAACCTACATTCATTATGTAGGGGTATCTTCATCATTTCACTATCTAGGGGTATTTTCGTAATTTATCCTACAGGGTTATTTTTGTAATTTTCCAAAATATGGTTCCTTAATAATTTTGTGAAATAAGGGTATTTTGGTAATTTTGCAATCCATGGGTATTTCGGAAATTTTTTTACAATCCGGGGGTATGTTGGTCATTTTACAAACCAAATTTATTTTGGTCATTTTACAAATCAAGGGTATTTTGGTCATTTTATAAATCAGGAGTAATTTAGTAATTTTGCAAAATAGGATGGCTGGTCCCTTTCTGGTTTTAATTATAAATTTTAGCCCGTCAACAAGTCCTCATGACTAAGGTGAATAATCACTACGCACCAGGTAGGATTCCAGCGAAGAGGAGGTGAGTCACTAGGACTGCTTAAATACTAAGCCCTCCCTGAATCCAATCCTAGACATGTGCATGCCTGTTGCCACACCCTAATCTCGCAACATGTTTACAGGTTTGTTTGGTTGGATTAAATCTTATGAATTTAGTGAGTGATTTAAACTAAACCTAAAGTCCATCAATGCCTACTATACTAGCCTACGTCTATCAAGCCCATTAAGCCCACATGTATATCATAACAAGAATTTAGAATACTTACCTGTGTGGATCGAGTGCCGGTAGACTCGAAGGCCATATCTTCATCCAAAATATTTTTCTCAAATTCATATCATTTTTTTAAAAACACTACTAGACCCATTTCATAGCCCGAGTTTTGAACTGGGCTCTGATACCAAAATGTAACACCCCAAACCCTGCCTATAAGTTTCGACCAGATCTGGTATGCTACGGGTTGTACATTGAAAACTTTTGCTAAGTTGGCTTTAGAAAATCATAAATTAATTAGACAAAATTTGAATAAACAAGTGACTTTTGTAAAGAAAACCTTGTATTATTATTATTTCGTATATTTAAACCTTTGACATGGTTTCATAAGTTGCAAATATTAAAAACTACTAGATGAAGGTAAACTATGGGGCCTTATTACATAAATATTCCCAAAATATAAAAAACTTAAAGAAAACCAAAAATAATCTATAGAAGTAAAACTTGATGGCCCCTCGAGTCCGTCTCGGCTCCCATGTCCACGATCTACTGCTCATTTGAAAGAGTAGAGGAAAATGAAAGGGTGAGTCACCAAGACTCAGTGTGTAAATCCCGAAACACAATGACCTGAGGCCCCCAAACACATTATGAGCTCTGGCCCATACCTAAAGGCAACAATCATAATTACATGAAAATAATGAATGATGAATAGTCAAACCCATCCTAGAATTCTATCCTCTACACGCCAACCCGTACCAACCATCACACCTTGGGGATTTCTACAATCAACCCTCCATCCGCTACACACCATAACGACAACCGTACTGCCTATTCCTATTAATCAGGAATCATTAAACGTGGCATAGCCACCGATCACTATGTGACCTATCATTTGAAGTTCTGGTTTAACCACCAATCACCAAGTGACCTATCATGCACTTCCCCTTCATTATCATAATCCCACCCCATGCATACACACATAAAGAAAACATCACATAGGCTTTCATATATATTTCGATACACATAGAGATTTCTATGATTACATACTTGGCATCCTTGTCTAGACAGCCTCTTTCTGGCTTTTTAGCCTATAACATATATATATATAGAGAGAGACATACATACAGGTTTAATAGTGTGTTAGAGATCTACACACCTGATTATCGTTAGAACAAGACTTTCTACATCGACGCTATCCGTAGTCAACACAGCTGCTATCTGCCCAATATGTTGTTCAGAGGCTAGTAACGAAACATTAGGTTAAGGCATGCCTAATGAAGAGAAAACGGTTGATCATCTTAAGGGGAATTGAAATCCTTACCTAGAAATCCTGAAATTAGAGACTAGCGATTTTCGGCTTTTAGATCTAAACTATCAGGTTTTCTTCAAATCCTAGAATATCGCCCAAAACTCAAAAAGAGAGAAATATTAGCCTCAATCGACAGCCTTAACAAACCAAGTGGCCATTCGTCCTTGTTTCCTAAAAATCGAGAGAAATCTAATGGCATAGCAGGAGTCGACACTTACCTCAACACAGGGAATGGGAGAGGAGATTCGACAATCAGAGAAAAACTATGGAGATTTTAGCTTTATAGAGAAATCAGCACAAGAGGAATAAAATGAAGAAGAAAGTGAAATAAGAGATTTCAGCTTTTAGAAGAAAGAAGAGAAAGATGGCTTAAGAAAGTTTTCGCCTTTTTGAAAGAAAGTTGACAGAAATTGTAGAGGGAGAGACTGAGAATGTCGGCACAAAGAATGAAGAAAAAAGTAGGGTTCAAATGCCGGAATTGGTGAGATATCCCCTCTATTTATAGAGAATTTCGGCACTTAACTATCAAAACCCGAAAGTGCCCTTCCTGATAACTAACAACTAATCTAATAGTAGGGAAATTTTGGTACCCCTCCAAGTGATGGAAATTCAGCCAACACTACACTCAGCAGATAATTCCTATCTTTTCTCCTCTATCTTAATCCATTCACACCATCAGAAAAAGCCTAGATAACACCACCTCTTCCTTCCTTTATCAGTTACTTTATCATCCATATTATCCATTAATTATTCTTCCTAATTTCAAGTATTCTAAATGACTCTAACTCTGCTCTCCCTTGACGCCAAATTTAATTAAAATAGATGGGTAATGCGACTCGAACCTTGGACCTCAATTGACGCCAACTTCCTTCCCTCTTAGTGGCGCCATTTTGCCACTGGGCCACAAGCCCATCTTGTGTTTTGAAACACAACTAATACCTTTTATGCCCTAAGTTAACAAGCTTTCCACTAAAGTGTTCAAACAAGAATTTTAACTAAAGCCTCGGCCCAAACCTGAGGCCATTCTGAACCCTTAATACTCAACTTAACTCATTACACCTATTCACCCATTAAACGCATGGGCCCAAAAATTCAGGATGTTACATTACCAAAATACCACCAATTTGCAAAATTACTAATGTACCCCCAATTTGTGAAATTACCGAAATACCCTGAATTTGCAAAATTACTAGTGAAATACCCCCGATTTGCAAAATTATCAAAATACCCTCGATTTGCAAAATTACCGAAATACTCCATAGGGTAGAATTATCGAAATACCCCTATAGTGTAGAATTACCGAAAAACCCCTGAAGGGTAGGATTAACGAAATACCCTTTTAGGGTAAAATGGCTGTTTTGCCCTCGTGGGTAAATGATTGTTTTATGCTATGTTTTGATTAACCTGAACTATGATTTGTCTATTTTTCTAGAGTCTGCCATGTGATTTATATATATGTGCTTTTCATACATGACATACATCATGGAATTGGGATTTTGTAATTGGAGGAAGTGTCGCATGGGTCACCCGAAACGACTCTAGATCCACCAATTTGATTGTCAGGGTTACACGGGTCGCCTGAGACGACTGTGAACCCACCAATTTGATTGTTAGGGTCGCACGGGTCGCCCGAGATGGCTGTGGACCTACTGACAGATTTAAGCCTCTTATATTCTAGAAGCTCTATTGCGATATCGGTTAGTGCTACAACCGGTGCTATCATTGGTGTGCTGACTGGGTGGGTCAATTTTATCATCACATGGTGTGTTAGTTGGTACGGGTGGTGTGCTGGCTGGATTGGGGTGCATTCTTACACTATTGCATTTCTGTTTATGAGATCCGATACTGATATGGGCTAGGCCCAAATGATTCTGTTATGGGTCGAGACCCAAATGATATGGCATGGGCTTAGGCCCACTGAAACTGTATGGTGATTGAATAGGGCTCAAGCCCAGTTTGCTTTTGTATTCTGTTTATCTGACTGACTATTTTTTTATTAGGGGACTATACACTGAGTTTTTGCAAACTCACCCTAATTTTAACTGCGCAGGAAATCACCAGCATTAGGAGGATCGGTGTTGCGAGGGACTCGGAGATGGCCACATGACTTCCTGTGGACTTCATTTATGCTTTAAATTCTGTTTGGGTTTTAATTTTTATAATAAGGCCTCTTTAAGGTTCTGGGTTTTAACTTGGGGTTTTTTTATTTACTTTGAGTTATATCCGTTAGAAGTAAATCAAGGCTTTTCCAAAATGTTAACTGTTTCTAAAACAACATTACGTTTTCGCAACATTTTCAAAATGGTTTCATGACTTAATCTTTTTCGTAAATTGGTTACTCTCAAAATTAGCTTCTGTAACTAAAAAGATATTTTGGGAATAAAATTAATAATTCTTCAATGTACCACGTTTTAAAAAACTAACGTAACTGGGATTTTACTTGACCTTTTAAGCAAGAAGGGTTTTCAATGAAAACATGGTTTTCGAAAGACACTTCAATGTGATACGCCAGATTCAGGCCTAACTTCTAGGCTGAGTTTGGGGTGTTACATTTAGTGGTATCAGAGCCGAGTTGCAAAACTCAGCTGTGGATTAGGCTTTAAAATGGAATTTCTGAACAAACTGTTTCAAAAAAAATTACTATTTGGACATTTTACTGAATGTTTCTTGGAAGTGTGGTTCACCAAGTCTCCAGTGCCGAATTCGAAAGTTATTTCCTATTATCTACTCTTTACTGTTATACAATAGGAAATACTGTGATTACTCTAGAAATTAGACTATACTACTCTAGTTAGAGTAAACTGGAAAACCGTAGGAAACTAAGACATGTGCTTAACTACTGAAATTGTAAGCTAATTTGCATAAAATTTCTAATTCAGATAATTTGCAAAGTGGTAATGAGCACTAAGGGTACTCGTCGAAGGGGTACCAAAGGATGCAGCAGAGGCCGTGGGAGTGTTAGATTTGAATCTTTGTCATCGGGCAATGCGCCTAATGTCGAGGCTAGGGAGGAACCAGCATCACCGGTAACTGAGGCAGGGTCGTTCAATCGAGCTGCTGGGGATGATGCACTGTCCCAGGCAATGCTTCGTATTTTGGAAAGAGTTGCTGGGTCTGTTGGGCCTAATACCGTTATTGAGGACCATAGGTCGGTTACGGAACGACTCCGGTCAAATGGATCAGAGATCTTCAAGGGAGTTTTTGGGGTAGCCCCAAGTGTGGCGAAGTACTGGTTAGAGGCCACTGAAAGAATTATGGACGACCTCGACCGCACGCTGAAACAAAAGTTGAAGGGTGTCGTGTCCTTGCTGAGGGATGAAGCCTACCAGTGGTGGCTTACGGTAAAAGAGGGTACCCTATCTGATCTATTGACCTGGAAATTCTTTAAGTCCACATTTCAAGGAAAGTATATGGGCGCTAGCTATGTCGACGCTCGTAGGAAAGAATTTTTGAATCTGGTTCAAGGTGACAAGTCTGTGGTTGAGTACGAGGCGAAATTTTTGCGACTTAGTCAGTATGCTCGTGGGATAAAGCTATGAAATATAAGCGCTGTGTTTGTTTTGAGGATGGTCTTAGAGATAGCCTTCGGGTTCTGATAGCTCCACAGAGGGAGCAAAATTTTGCTGTACTGGTGCACAAAACAAAGGTTGCTGAGGAGGTGAAGCGTGTTGTGCGCCAAAATCAGGAAAAGGAAAGGGGTAGAAACAAGAGAGACATAGAGCCTTCCAGATCCGTTCAGAGGACTGAGAAACAAGCCAGAGAAGATGGGCCAGTTAGAGCTGGGCCCCCTTTTGCCACTTCTGGGTTGCCACCTTATGCTGTTTGTAGAAGACACCATGTGGCAGAATGCTGGAGAAGGATGGGAGCCTGTTTGGGTTGCAGATCAATGGAGACCATATTAGAGAGTGTCCTCGAAGGTCAGATTGGATGCAAACTACGGGTAGAGGTAATGTGCAGCCACTGGGGGGTGGTCAGTAGCCATTAGGAGGCCATGGCCAGGCCAGAGGGGGAGACGATTTGGGTCGTAGAGCACTGGGCAAAGGTGTTGGTTATGCTGAAGTGAGACAACCAGCTTTGGTCTATGCAGCACGCCACCGAGTGGATGGAGACGCTCCATATGTGAATACTGGTACGTACTTTACCCAGAGTGTACTATTTACCTAATTTGTAATTAGAATCAGAGTGTGCAGCAGAAGCGTAATGGTGTAACCTGTGTTGTGCGATTATTAGATAGTTGGAAATTTTGAGGACGAAATTTCTTTAAGGGGTAAAGTTGTAACGCCCCAAATTTTGGGCCTAAAAGAAATAGGCCTTGGGCATAAAAGCAATTGGATTTTAGTTGTGCGAGAAAAATTGTACAATTTCATGTTGGGCATGCCGGCTATGTGCTTTAGGGGTGATTAGGGGAATTTGGGAGGTCCTGAGTTCCAATCTAGGCTTTAGAAAAAGATTGAGTTTTTCCCTTAAGTGAACTTGGCGTTAGCTAGAAGGCCTTATTAATATTCATGGTTAAAATATGACACAAAGAAGCTTGTGGTCTAGTGGCAAGGAGGAGTTAGGAGTATGCATGTGGTATGAGGTTCAAGTCATAGCTTGTGCAGAATTTTTGGTTGTTCTTGAATAAACCTGGATATCGGCAGGAAGGCTTTATAAATATTTGGGATAAAATTTGACACACGATGGCCTTGTGGTCTAGTGGTTGTGGCGTTATTATGATGGCAAGGGATTTTGGGTTTGAGTCACCCTGTGCACAAAGGAGTATTTATTTTACTCCTTTGCTGCGAGGTGGTGGAATTCGAGTGAGAGACTATTGGGGAGAAAGTTTGAATTGGTCTTGAGTTGTTGGGAGAAGATTATGTAGCAAATCAATGAGGTATTTGTGGAGATGTTTAAGGAATTTGAAAAGGAGGAGAAGTTGTAGTCGTATGGGAGTGCTGGTATGTACAAATTCGGCTAGAAGGTTTTAGGTGCTTACGTTTTGCTTTGTTTAGTTTTCAGCATTTTGTTTTGTGCTCTTCAAGTTCTTTTGATGTGCCGAATTGTGTTTTTGGGGTAGCCTTTAGCACAAATTTTCTCTCATTTTCTTTTCTGGTGGCTGAATATTGCATTTTGGGTATTTTATGAGTGGTAGATTTCTCTTTTCTTAATTTTGCCGAATCTTTCCTTCTTTCCGCTTCTCATTTCTTTCTTTTCTTTCCACTGGGTTGGCTGAATCTCTATCTTTCTCTTCTCATATTTCTAAACCGATTATACCTTTCTTTTCCCTTTTTTTCTTTGCTGAATCAATTATTCTGCTTTTCTTCTCCTAAGCTGGATACTCTTTTCTTACTTACACCTAAGTACCTTGAATCTGTTGGGCTGAATATCACATCTTGTAGCTTGGGTTTTGTGTTGACTGATTGTTGCTCTTCTTTTCATCTCTATTATTTACTTTAGTTTTGGCCATAGGTTTTTGACCGATTCTCTTTCTCCTCACCTATTCATCTCGTTTTGGCTTGACAACGATTCTCTAGTAATTATACTAATCAAGAAATGGGTAATCGCTTATAGTCAGCAGTTTAGTTGCAAGTATCCATTGGTTCAAGCAAGGTTGGCACTCGAAGGCAGTGCGCGAGTGTTCACAAGCAGGGGTGTAACTTTGTGCTCTGTTGATGATCGGTTGAAAAGCAGAAAGTGTGTATTTCACACTGATTGGACTGTAGATCAGCAAAAGCTGAAAAGCCGAAAAGTCAAAAAGCCAAAATACGACATTTGATGCCACATGAGCGTGCGATCGCACCTGTGGTGATTCGAGCCTACAAATCTTTGGTGGAGGACCGTAGAGGCTGTTATGGGCCTCGATGGGCCGAAATTGGCCGTGTGGGCCCAATGGGCTCGTGGGCCCTACATGGATAAAATGCATGTTATATGGTTTCTATTGGTTGAACTGTGCTGTTCGTATAGCCGAGGCTATTTCTAGGCTAATTGGGCCACACGAGTGGTAGGCCCACTTGGGCCGAGTAATGGGCCATAGGCCTATTTACACTGTTGTGATTGTCTAGGTTACTTAAGTCGTTCGAGGCAACGGGGGACCTTCTGTTGGATCGCTGAGACCCTTATTTGTGAAAATTACCGAAATATCCTCGATTTGTAAAATTACCAAAATGCCCCCAACTTGTGAAATTATTGAAATACCCCCGATTTGTGAAATTAGTGAAATACCCTAGATTTGCAAAATTTCTACCGAAATACCCCCGGTTTGCAAAATTATTGAAAAACCCCTGAAGGGTAGGATTACCAAAATACCCTTATAGGGCAAACTGGATGTTTTGCCATTCTGGGTAAATGATTGTTTTATGTTATGTTTTGACTGACCTGAGCTATGATTTGTCTGTCTTTTTAGAGTATGCCATGTGATTTATATATATGTGCTTTGTATACATGACATACTGCATGGGATTTGGACTTTGTAATTAGAGGAAGTGATTGATCTGTCAGGGTCGCACGGGTCACCCGAGACGACTGTGACCCACCGATTTGATTGTTAGGGTCGTACGGGTCGCCCAAGACGACAGTGGACCTACTGACGTCTTTAAGCCGCTTATATTCTGGCAGCTCTGCTTCGATATCGGTTAGTGCTGCAATCGGTGCTAACATTGGTGTGCTGGCTGGGTGGGTCAATTTTATCCCCATATGGTGTGTTGGTTGGTATAGGTGGTGTGTTGGCTGGATTGGGGTGGGGTGCATTCTTACACTATTGCATTTCTGTTTATGAGATCGGTTACTGATATGGGCTAGGCCCAAATGATATGGCAACGAGCTGAGGCCCACTGAAACTGTACGGTGACTGAATAGGGCTCAAGCCCAGTCTGCTTTTGTATTCTGTTTATCTGACTGAATTTTTTTATTTTAGGGGACTACACACTGAGTTTTCGCAAACTCACCCCGTTTTTAACTGTGCAGGTAATCCCAAGCATTAGGAGGATCGGTGCTGCGAGGGACTCGAAGATGACTACACGACTGCCTTTGGAATTCATTTATGCTTTAAATTCCGTTTGGATTTTAATTTTTGTAATAAGGCCTCTTTAAGGGTCTGGGTTTTAACTTTGGGTTTTTTATTTACTTTGAGTTATATCCGTTAGAAGTAAATCATGGTTTTCCAAAATGTTAACTGTTTTTAAAATAACACTACGTTTTCGCAACATTTTCGAAATGGTTTCGCGACTTAATCTTTTTCGTAAATCGATTACTCTCAAAATTAGCTTCTGCAACTAAAAAGATATTTTGGGAATAAAATTAATAATTTTTCAATGTACCACGTTTTAAAAATAAACTAACGTAACTGGGATTTTACTTGAGCTTTTAAATAAGAAGGATTTTCAATGAAAACATGGTTTTCGAAAAACACTTCAATGTGACACGCCAGATTCGAGCTTAACTTCTAGGCGGGGTTTGGGGTGTTACACCAAGGACCAGAAATAATTAAAAATTACAAACCAAAACAAATAGAGACTGATTAATACTTATTTAAAAAATAATCTGAGGTCCAAGGTGATTCATCAAAAGCCTAGTCCTGTACTAATATCGAAGTTTACTTGAAAAGTGAAACAATATTGGGGGATGAGCTCATGAAAAGCTCAGTGTGAGTCCATCAATTATTTATGCAAACATAAATATCAAATACAATGAAACATATTAGGTTTAATAAAAGAAAACAAAACCATCATAGGAATTTCATATCATTACATAACCATTATCAAATTGAAGTCAAACAGTGTATGAGCATGGGACATCACTTATTTGAGTAACAATCATTAATTTTAATACAACACAATACAACACATATAATTAATCAATAACATTCGAATATGTCGTAAGCATGATGCAATGCAAAAAAGTTCCTATCATACCATCCGCTACACACCCCGAGTTCTGAAGGACCAGTTATTCAAACTCCAAAACATTATGGGCTTAAGCTTGTTGTGGTTAAAACCACCGATAACAATATGTAGAAAATTTTACTAGTAAAAATGTGGACAAGCTGCCAGTAAAAATACGATAAATCACCATTCCCCCCGGTACTCCAGGTGCAGTGCACTAACTATGAATTAAGTCGGACTTAATATACCGTCAGTAATTCACGGAACTCCTCCATCAAATACAAAATCCCAACCCAATGCATATGCAATATGTCACACAATCTAATACATAATCATATCTCAATATTTTTCTCATTCATTTGACATGCTCAGCATGTCTTCAATAATCACATACTTTTAGTAAATGGAAATAGTGTTCCAATCTTTCAAATTACCATTGTATTGGTATCAATTAATATCGTTCAATTTCACATACTTTACAATTTTTCATTGCGTATAAATAAAACCCTTTTCAGTACACAATATAAAAAATATCTCATGCGTTTAAATCATACATAAGATTAATATCTCAACACATTATATCATTCAGATAAACATTCTCATATCTCATAACTCAAATATGCTTACAAACTCAATCAAAAATTCATACTATCAAACTAGCAATTTTGCCAACATGTTAATATTTTAAGGCTCAAAACATACCTGGTTCTGCCACTAACAAAATTAATAATCTGGCTATTAGGTCAATCCAATTAGTAAGATGATTTATCAAATATAACATGATATTTAACATTTTCAAACAATTTTATGAGTTTAGGACCCACACCTTATTTTTCACTTCCTCGTAGCATACTAGCGAATCTTTTAATTTTCCTTAATAATTCCTTAAAAGAACCTAAACCAAAATTCAGTATAGATTCAATCAATTTACCATTAAACAAGCCCCCAAACACCCACTTATAAGTTCAAACCAATCGGTGAAATTATAACTATTTTATGAATCCAAAGTAGTTAGATTCCTTACATTGTATCAATACGAACCATACGTACAATCGTTCTTCGCCTTTACGGATGATTTGGGGCGTTTGGGTCATCACCTAATTCAATAATATATTGGAAAATTAGTAGCTAATTAATGATGAAATTCCTTCATTTAATCAAATCATAACCTTTACCCAACCATTATGTCAAAATAACAAACTAGTTATCCTCAATTGCACTTACCCTTCACGATTTGTGGGATCCGATTGGCTAATTGATCAAGACATCTCTCCGTAATTAGGAGGATTCAATAACACAATTTTTTTCCAAACTTGATTATAGTAACCCCCGGTTTTTTGGATGTTACATGCCATGTAGTTATAGAATCAGTTGGTAAGGAGTTCAACCATTCTCATGCTTTATCTCTCAAAGAGTATGGAGACAATTTCAATCTCAAGGGTATTGAATAAACGGGTTCAAAAATGCAGCGAAAAATATGTTTCAGGTGAAAATAGGGTTTTAAATTTGTTTCCAAAACAAGAACTTGGTTGTGTTATCCAAAGTAATAAACACTTAATCAAAATCGTACCTTTTCATTCGTCTAGAATGAACACTTTGACTGAGTAGTTTTTTCACTTATCCTCAAGCATACGTCCGCTGAGTGTGGGCTCACTCCGAATTAGAAAAATTTTCACAAAATTACTAGTGGTGCAATTTTGTAAATTCTCTAAACTACTAGTGTTAAGTTATAAATATGAAAAATACGTCTATAAATTTTCTGAAATAATTTCTTAAGAGAATTTTCTCTCTACAACTTTCTCTTAAATTCAAGTCTAGGAAAAATAATGACCCAATGCTCTCTTTCTATAAGGAGAGTTTAGAGAGTTTAATAATGAATAAACTTAATCACTTTAATATTAAATTAATATAATATTTATCAAGATAAATATTATATTAAATTTAATATTAAGTTAATAAAATACTATCAGGATAAGTATTAAATTAAATTTAATATTAAAACTATTAAAATATTATTATTTTTGGAATAGTTAAGTTGGAATCAAATAATCTGATAGAGTCCCAGTAGAAATGTGATTCTTTCATTGCTCAACAGTCAAAGGACAACCCGTCGACCACCGGAATGCTGCCATTGGCATTGCTGTGCCTAGTGGTGCAAGTGCGACACCCTCACGGCACCCTGAGCTGGTTTGGCTGCTGCAAGTTTGGTCCAAGCTAGTGATAGCTCGATCGATCTGGACTTAGCATTGGTTGGGTCGTTAATCCGATTTCACATACCAAGCTCGTTTCGATCATTTCTGGGTATCGATCTAGTTTTCGATTCTCGGGCCCAATTTTGGATATTATGTCCAATTTTGAAGTTCAATTACCCATTTGACCAATTTTTTTACTTGAAATTAATTTCCAAAAATATTATATTAATTTTAATTAATTTGATTAATTTGATTTTACTGGATCAAAATTAATTTTCTCAAAAATCACTAAGACTTTCCAAATTAAGTTTTCAACAAAATTCTTTAATCAAATTCTCTAGTTGAACAAGTCTCACGACCGCCCAATTTAGTTCCAAATCGAATATATAGACTCAATTAAATTATTTCCAAAGTTGTAAATTTTTTTATAATTCAAATGCAGTCTAATCGAACTTTTGTTAAACTAGCAGAGGGACCAATCAGACATATACAATTAGGCTTTAGTAATTGAAATTATGTTTAGAAGGATCATTCTGATAATTCGTAATTTCCTTAATCATGGAGTCAGTCCACAAGAAGTATCATGATTAGAAACTCCTTATTGTATACTCTTTACGAAAGCAATTCATTTAACGACTTTGTCCAATGACCTAGTCATGTGTGTGTTACCCTCATATGATATCTTTGATTCCTTTGAGTTAAATTCATTCACTCAATACAATCCTATTTTATCTCATTGTCACCACTTTGTCTTAATGATTGATATGATTACTGTCAACAAATGACTATGATAAATTGCTCATTCGAGAACAAGCAACTCGTGACCACATTCCATATTTATCAATCCATACAATGCTAATGAGAGGATATTGTTAACTCTTTATGTAACACCCCTTACCCGTGTCCGACGCCGGAACAGGATACTAGGTGTTACTGTACATAACATTCCTTGCACTTGTACTATCGAGTTGTAAAATTTCATTTCAACTTAAAACTTATCTTTCTTAATCATAATGTGCATATTATGGGCCTATGAGGCCTAAAACATATAACCGGAGGGTTCTGTAGATCAATCGGGAACTTTAACACTCTTTGAAAATTTTTGCCTAAACAGGGGCCACACGCCCGTGTTGTCCAAGGGACACGCCCGTGTGCCCCGAAGACATGCCAGTGTTTGACACCCATGGTCGAGACTGATTTACTTGACATGGCTGAGCACACGCCCGTGTCTATAACCCGTATCCTTCACATGGCCTTGACACGCCCGTGTCCTCTACCCATGGAGCTCTCTGACTATGACATCATCATACTCTTAGCACACGTGTGTGCTGGCCCGTGTGATGAATCAAATTCTCGTAAAATAGTGCAGGGGACACACGGCCTATCAACACACCCCTGTGGACAATTAGGGGCTATTTTCCAAGCCTCTTTGCCACACTGAAACTTAAACTCGCTCATTTCATTGTAAGAAGCACATAATATGACAATATCAAACTAGGAAGAACCCTTAAATTACCACTCATTTCATCCACATTTTACTCAATATCTTGCATGAACATTCATTTCATTATATGCGTCAAACTTGAGGCATGAAATTGATGATATTAGCCAATTCATCATGGCCATTTACAAAAAATAAATGTGAAGTGTTAATAGCCAACCTTTTAGACTTCAAACATAACATGACCCAAAACAATCAAGTTCCTATACATGCCATACTCAAAATGAATCAACTTTACTATACCAAAAGAACGGTTGATAGTGTGATCCGAGCTCTGTGTTTCTATGATCCCCGAGCTAACTTGACGAAACTACAAGGAGAAAGGGAAAAAGAGAGGGGTAAGTGTATAGCTTTGTAAGTTTGTATGAAATTCTACAGCATTATAGTTGCTCAAACTAAATTCATCCATTTCATGAAACAATAGGAACATAAGTCTCAATTGCTTAGGCATAGTTATTCATACTTGCTCACACTTAATCTCAGCCATCTCCTGTTACAATATGATTTCTTAACTGTTACTTATTCATGGTACCTATATCACTCAATCACATAACTTAGCACATATGCTAACGTGAACATAAACTCAAATCTTCATCATTCTTATTGTGAATGAAACTCAAGATCATCCGTAAACAAATTTGACTCAATACTATTTTATATTCTTAGCTCTTTTACCCACACTAATCAGATTATCATAGGATATTAGAACTCATCATGCATAAATCTTGCTGCCAACGCCATATCCCAAATATGGTCTTACATGGGATCACCCCTTGATGCCGATGCCATATCCCAGATATGGTCTTACACGAGATCTTATAGCTCGATGTCAATGCCATATCCTAGATATGGTCTTATACAAGATCGTACATGAATTTCGATGCCTTGTCTCACACAAGGTCTTATACGAGATCCTCTTTTGGTGCCGAGGCCATATCCCAAACATGGTCTTACATGGGACCTTCTTTATTCAATACTAAACATGGGTAACCTCGTTATTCCGAATCTTTGTTCTGGATTTCACATAATTTATTTTTACCATTTCCTCATCGAGGTTTCATCTCTCGATTATTTGTAGAAGTAACATACATTATCAGAATATTAAGTAATTTCAAGCATCAAGATGTTACGAAACTTCAACTTCATACAAACTTACCTCAAATCTCAAAATGTGTATCGATGCTCGATTTAGTCCTCGATTTTGTTCTTGCCTCGGTTTCAATCAGGGCTTCGTGTTTCTTGACCTATAATAACAATTTCATTTGTTAAATACACACATTGACTAAATCGACTCATAATTCATATTTTGGAAAAATTACAATTTTGCCCTTAAACTTTCTCATAATTACACTTTTACCCCTAGGCTCATAAAATGATTTTCATTCAACTTCATTGTATTTCAAGCCTAGCAAAATCATATTCATAACTATAGAAACCTTCAATTTCTATTATTTCACTCATGTATGACCATTTTCATAACTTCTGCAATTTGGTCCTTACATGCATTTTTCATGAAAATCACTTAGAAAAATATATTTATCATACATCAAACCTTCATAATCTTCCATAAAACATCAAAATATATGCATGCCATACATGGGTAAATTTATGAACATAAACCGTAGCTCAAAATATAGCTAGAATTAGCTAAACCAAGCTACGAGGATTTCAAAAATACGAAGAACATTAAAAATGTGGCTAGGATTCACTTACAATCAAGCTTGGAAGTTGACAAAACCCTAGCTATGGAGGGCTTGTAAAATTCGGCTATAATTTTCTCTTCTTTTTCCCTCTTTAATCTCTTATTTACATAATGAAAAAAATGCCCTTAATGACCCTTTCTTGAGATTTTTCCTTCCTATGTTCATTTTTGTCCATCTTATTATAAAATGGCCTAATTGCTAAATAAGGACTTCTAATAATTTTTTTGATGCTATTTCATACTTAAATCTTCTAGAATCTCATATTTTCTATTCTCAACAATTTAGTCCTAATGGATAATTAAATCACTAATTAGTAAAATTTCTTCATGAAATTTCCACACAAGTATGAAATCACCTCATAAGTCTAGTAAACATCATTAAACACATAATTTCTACTTCAGATTTGTGGTCTCGCACCACTATTCTGACTAGGCCCTAAATCGGGCTGTTACAATTCTCCCCCTTAGGGATTTTCGTCCTCGAAAATCTTACCAGCAAAAAGGTTTGGGTACTGATTCTCCATAACCTCCTCGGGCTCCCATGTAGCCTCTTCTACTCCATGTCTCTACGATAAGACTTTCACGAGAGCTGTACTTTTATTCCTTAACTGCTTGACTTCTCGGGCTAGAATCTTGATTGGTTCTTCACCATATGTCATGTCGAGTTGAATCTCAACCTCTGTCGGTGTGATCAAATGCGAAGGGTCCGATCGGTAACGTCGCAACATGGACACATGAAATACATCATGAATCTTTTCTAACTCAGGTGGCAAAGCTAATTGATATGCTACCAGCCCTATTTTTTCGGTCATCTCATATGGTCCGATAAAACGAGGACTCAATTTGCCTTTCCGGCCGAATCTAAGGACTTTTCTCCATGGTGACACTTTCAAGAATGCTCTATCACCGACTTGATACTCAATTTCTTTCCTTTTCAAATATGAATAGGATTTTTGTCTATCAGAAGCAGCTTTTAAGCAATCTCAAATCACTTTCACCTTTTCTTCAGTTTCTCTAACCAAATCAACCCGTGAATCTGGTTTTCCTTAAGCTCAGTCCAAGACAAAGGCGTTCTGCACTTACACCCATACACAGCCTCATAAGGCGCCATTTTCAAGCTTGACTGAAAACTATTATTGTAAGCAAATTCTACCAACAGCAAGTATTTTTCCCAGCTGCCCTAAAACTCAAGAACACAACACTTAAGCATGTCTTCGAGAACTTGGATCAACCTCTCCAACTAACCATCGGTTTGGGGGGTGAAAAGCTGTATTAAAACTCAATTTTGTGCCCAAAGCCTCATGCAACTTCTTCCAAAATCTAGATGTGAATCTTGGATCTCTATCCAATATAATTGATAAGGGCACTCCGTGTAGCCTCATAATCTTAGAAATGTACAAGTTTGCCGACTTATCAAGTGAATAGTCAACTCGAACAGGTATGAAATGGGCTGACTTAGTAAGCCTATTAATTATAACCCATACAGCATCTTTCTTACTCGGTGTCAATGGTAAACCCGTTACAAAGTCCACGGTAACCTGGTCCCATTTCCACTCGGGTACCATAATAGGTTGAAGTAAACCCGAGGGTACTTGATGTTCAGATTTTACTTGTTGAAAAATTAAGCATCTTGAAACAAACTCAGAAATATCTTTCTTCATTCTCGGCCACCAATACAATTTCTTCAAATCATTATACATCTTTGTACTGCCCGGGTACAGAAATAGACATCCACTATGTGCCTCATGTAAAATTCTCCAAATGAGCTCCTCATTTCTCGGTACACAAATTCTATCTCTGAACATCAAACATCGATTAGAATTAATCTGAAATTCAGGCTCAACACCTGACTCACACTGAACTCTTTTAGCTTGCAATTCACTGTCACCTTTCTGAGCCTCATAAATCTCTTGAAGGAACATCGGTCTAGCCCTCAGCTCAGCTAGAATAGAACCATCAGCTGACAAGGTCAACCATGTATTCATAGCTTTTAAAGCAAATAAGGATTTTCTACTCAAAGCATCGGCGACCACGTTAGCCTTTCCCAGGTGGTAATCAATAACCACCTCATAATCTTTTATCAGCTCTAACCATCTCTGCAGCCTTAAGTTGTGTAACATCTAGGATTTAGGGGTTAGGCATTGAATGCATAATCCATGTGATGGAAGGCCTAGTGTGTGGTTGGATGTGTTCTAGGGGTTTTGAGAACCCTAGGATGTAGGAGAGTGCCTTAAGAAATTATGAAATTTTAAGTTTAAAAGGGGAAGCTAGGCTAAGGAGGCCTTAAGAAAATTTGTAAGGACTTTTGGACATGAAATTGGGCTTGGTAAAGTGGCTTGAAGGCGCCACTTAGGGCCTTGGTAGGTGACGCCTCAAGCAAGGGTGAAGGGATTAGGTTTGAGTCATGTGGGCGGCATGAGAGCTTTTATTTTTGCGTCTAAAGAGAAAGAGAGGAGTTGGGCGGCAATTGGACTTTCAAATGGATGAGGCTTGGTTTTATTTTGAATTTCGGCTAAAAGAGAAGGATAAATGTTGACTTATTCAATTTATTTTGAATGAGTAGCATGGAGAGAAAATAGGAGAGAAATTTAGGATTTGATAAGAGAAGATGTAGTGGCCGGCCAAGGGACTCTCTTGGTGATTATTTTCGGTCATGTAGAGGGGATAAGTGCCGAAATTATCTGGTCAAGTGAATTCATTCTCTTTTCCTCTCTTTTCTTTGAAGCAAGAATCAAGTATTGAAGTAGCACCATTGCCGAATTCTCCTAAGCCTCCTCTCTTCTTCTTTTTTTCAAACTCCATATCAGTTCTTTGTGTTAGCCGAATATGCAATTGCCATTTGAAAGGCTTAGCCGAATCTTGTTGTGAGCATTAAAGCCAAACCTTTGATCACTTTGAATCTATTTGTTTGTTAGCCGAACCCTATAAGTCTCTTTTTCTCTTTTCTTCGCTTGACACCTTAAAGAAGTACCATAGCCTAATATTTCAGTTATATTTTGAGCCATAGCCGAATCTCAAAGGTGCATATTCTCTCTTCTTTGCCACAAGCCTTTAAGCCGAAACCTCTCTAATATTAATCACTATTGCCGAATCTTTCAGTCTCTCACTCTCTCTTTTATTTCGCAAGTCTTTGAGGCCGAATCTTCTAGAGTGGTGCCGTTGGCTACTCTCTTGTAGTCTCTTCAAGCAGCGTGTAGTGGTAAGTAATCTCCTCTTTAAGCCATCGATTTGGGTTCTTATTCTTTTAGTGTGCCGAAATCAATGGTTAAGCCTTGGTTAGGGATGGCCGAATGTGTACAGTGCCATAACCTTGTATTTCTTTTGTGTGTAGCCAACGTAAAGGAGCATTAAATGAGGCTTTCAGGATTCAATTTATTAAGGTAAGCAAGTATGCTATTCGGCCAAGGGCCATGTTCATGGATTTATGTGTTAAGCCGATTTTAACAGTGGTTAATAGGGATTTCAATAACTTCAGGAGCAAGCAAGTATTCAGATTTTGGAGAAGCAAGGTAGGTGGGTGTGATATTCGGCTATAGGCCATATTTGGGTTATTAGTGTTGACCGATTTTGTCTATGATGGTTTAGGGGCTAATTGACAGGAGTAAGTAGAAGCTTTTTGAGATTTCGATTTATTTGGTAAGGATGTTAAGTTGTGGTTTATTCAATTAAGATCTCGTATATTGATGATTAACCGAATGTTTTGATTAAGTGTTCTTCGATGGAGGCGAATACCAGTCAAGAAGGAAAAGGGGTAGCTCCTATCCCTAAGTTTAAGAAGAGATCCGTCTCTACAGTGCGAGATTGGCCACCGGGGTGTGGGCCAGCAGTAGGGCAGGACTATAGGCAGATAGTTGTAGTTTTGCTTAGCGATAGCATCGGGATTGAGAGCGTAGTACTTCAAGTTATCAGGTGTGTGATTAACCCACCGTTTTTCGGGTATATGATTATATTTGCATGTGTTATGTGTACGCTAATAAGTGAAGTGGATATTATGAAATGGATACCCTTAAGGGGGTATGTCGATAATCAGGCCAGTACCAAATCTAATGAAACGTGGTTATTAATGTGGATATGTGTGGTATGCTGAATAACATGTACATGCATTAATTATCATGGCACTATTATATGTTGCATGTGCATGGGAGGGGATATGAATGTGAAAGAAGGTACGGGTGTACATTTATGTACGTGGTTTGATGTTAGCCATGAGCTACATCGTGGATTGGCACTGACTGAAGTCGCGTTGTGGATTAACTGTGATTAATTTCACGTGGCTTGATGAGTGGCTTTGTGCCTTATCGTGGTTGATATCGGCTATGTGCCATATCCTGGTTTGATGAGTGGCTATATGCCTCATCGTGGTTTGATGTTAGCTATGAGCTACATCGTGGACGGCATTAATTGCCAAATTGGTATGTAGCGGTTGGAGGGTGATTTAGTAATCCCCTGGTGTGTGGTGGCTGGATATGGGGGTGTGTAGAGGATGGACCCTAGGTGGGGTTGGGTGCACTATGCATGATTATGTGTGGCATTGTGGTTATTGATGTGGTTATGGGCCAACCCCAATATGTGGAATCATGTGGTTAATTACATTACTATCCGATATGTGGTATGGATTTGGGCCAAGCCCAATTATAGAACTATGTGAATAAGTTCCCTTATTATCTGATATGTGGTTTGATATGTGGTTGTGGGCCAAGCCCATGTAGGTGGAATTCAGTGGACTAATTACACACTGAGTCTGTATGACTCACCCAAATTTTTACCAGCATCGCAGGTGATGCGTGAATCTTGGACCGGGTGGGAGGGGATGCAAGGTGGCCATGCAGAAGATATTTTTATTTATGTTGTGCACTTGAGATTTTCAGTATTTGAATAACTATTTATTGTAATAAGGGCCGCTTAAAGTATTTGAAGGTTGTTACTATGTTTTAGTTGGACTGACGATTAAATTACTATTTGGAAATGATTTTATATTCAGCAACTTATATCTTAATATAAATATACTAAAGTTTTAAACCCGTATATTTTGTAACAATCAAACTTTTACTTGGCATTTTAAATATATAATGTTTTACAAATGACAACAAACTTTCATGTTTTCACCATTACGACAAAATCTTTTCAAACGTTTTTCTCAGTGACATACCAGATCCGGTCAAGGCTCGTGGGCCGGGTTTGAGGTGTTACAGTTTGGTATCAGAGCCTGGTTCAAAACTCGGCTTTGAGGGTTTTGGGTCCAAAAACATTTTTCAAAAATGGGCTTTTCAAAAATATAAACTTTTATGACTTATTTCAGGTTTATTCTGGTATGGCACCTGTATATCCGGCCTGAAGTCCACCAGGTAAGTACCCCTAATTACTGAAGTGATTTGTATATGTGAACTTGATGGGCAATATGGGAACGTAGATTAGTAGATTAGGGCTATTGAACCCTAGGGCTAGTCTACTCCAACACAAATGCATAAGACTTAAGGACAACCAAACAAACTCGTGAGTAAGTCGTAGTTAGGGTGTGGCAACAGATTGTGCGCATGTCTAGGAGTGGATTCGGTGAAGAGCTTGGTATTTAAGCAGTCCTAGTGACTCATCTCCTCTTTACTCGAATCTTACCTGGTGCGTAGCTACGGTTCAGCCTAACCAAGAGAACTCATTCACAGGCTAAACTCGATAACTAAAACCCAAAAGGGGCTAGCCATACTATTTTATAAAAACCTTAGTTTTTAAAATCACCGAATCATCCCTTTTGATTTGTAAACACTAAGTTAGATTTTGGAAAACATTTTTTCGAAATATTCCCGATTTACAAAATTACTCAAATACCCCTGGTTGTAAAATTTCTAAAATACCCTTGGTTTATAAAATTACCATACAATCCTCGATCTTTACTAAGATTTCCTTACTTTATAAAATGCCAAAAACCTTATTTTGCGAAATATTAAGATACCTTGATTTGGAAAATTTGCTAAAATACCCCTGACTTACAAAATTACCAAAATAACCCCGATTTCTGAAATTTCTGCAATACCCTTGATTTGGTAGAGAATATTTCAAAATACCCTTTAGCTTTGAAAATTTTGAAATACCTTTGATTTGTAAAGATTTTCAAAATGATCCTGATTTATTACCAAAATACCCTTTATTGCCTTGTTTGTTATAGAATTAGCTCATTCTTATAAGGCTAGTAAGATGGTTAGAACCGTGAATGTGAACCTTAAGACTCTACCTAGGAAGGCGACCGTACTTAGTTCTTAGGGTGATCAGTGGTAGTAGACAAACCTTGTAAGTAAGTGCCTTTAGAGGATCGAGGAACAACGGTAACCTTGTTTAGTTTAGCCAAGTAATTTCGAGGACGAAATTATTTTTTAAGGAGGGTAGAACTGTAACATCCGGGATTTAGGGGTTAGGTGTTGAATGCATAATCCATGTGATGGAAGGCTTAGTGTGTGGTTGGATGTTTTATGGGTTTTGAGAACCCTAGGATATAGGAGAGTGCCTTAAGAAATTATGAAAATTTAAGTTTAAAAGGGGAAGCTAGGCTAAGGAGGCCTTAAGAAAATTTGTAAGGACTTTTGGATATGAAATTAGGCTTGGTAAAGTGGCTTAAAGGCGCCACTTAGGGCCTTGGTAGGTGACGCCTCAGGCAAGGGTGAAGGGCTCTGGTTCGAGTCATGTGGGTGGCATGGGAGCTTTTATTTTTACGTCTAGAGAGAAGGAGAGGAGTTGGGCGGCAATTGTACTTTCAAATGGATGAGGCTTGGTTTTATTTTGAATTTCGGCTAAAAGAGAAGGATAAATGTTGACTTATTCAATTTATTTTGAATGAGTAGCATGGAGAGAAAATAGGAGAGAAATTTAGGATTTGGTAAGAGAAGATGTCGTGGCCAGCCAAGAGACTCTCTTGGTGATTATTTTCGGTCATGAAGAGGGGATAAGTGCCGAAATTATCTGGTCAAGTGAATTCATTCTGTTTTCCTCTCTTTTCTTTGAAGCAAGAATCAAGTATTGAAGTAGCACCATTGCCTAATTCTCCTAAGCCTCCTCTCTTCTTCTTTTCTTCAAACTCCATATCAGTTCTTTATGTTAGCCGAATATGCAATTGCCATTTGAAAGGCTTAGCCGAATCTTGTTGTGAGCATTAAAGCCAAACCTTTGATCATTTTGAATCTATTTGTTTGTTAGTCGAACCCTATAAGTCTCTTTTTCTCTTTTCTTCGCTTGACACCTTAAAGAAATACCATAGCCTAATATTTCAGTTATATTTTGAGCCATAGCCGAATCTCAAAGGTGCTTATTCTCTCTTCTTTGCCACAAGCCTTTAAGCTGAAACCGCTCTAATATTAATCACTATTGTCAAATCTTTCAGTCTCTCACTCTCTCTTTTATTTTGCAAGTTTTTGAGGCCGAATCTTCTAGAGTGGTGCCGTTGGCTACTCTCTTGTAGTCTCTTCAAGCAGCGTGTAGTGGTAAGTAATCTCCTCTTTAAGCCATCAGTTTGGATTCTTATTCTTTTAGTGTGCCGAAATCAATGGTTAAGCCTTGGTTCGGGATGGCCGAATGTGTACAGTGCCATAACCTTCTATTTCTTTTGTGTGTAGTCAACATAAAGGAGCATTAAACGAGTCTTTCAGGATTCGATTTATCAAGGTAAGCAAGTATGCTATTCGGCCAAGGGCCATGTTCATCGATTTATGTATTAAGCCAATTTTAACAGTGGTTAATAGGGATTTCGATAACTTCAGGAGCAAGCAAGTATTCAGGTTTTGGATAAGCAAGGTAGGTGGGTGTGATATTCGGCTATAGGCCATATTTGGGTTATTGGTTTTGACCGATTTTGTCTATGATGGTTTAGGGGCTAATTGACAGGAGTAAGCAGAAGCTTTTCGGGATTTCGATTGATTTGGTAAGGATGTTAAGTTGTGGTTTATTCAATTAAGATCTTGTATATTAATGATTAACCGAATGTTCTGATTAAGTGTTCTTCGATGGAGCCGAATACCAGTCAAGAAGGAAAAGGGATAGCTCCTATCCCTAAGTTTAAGAAGAGATCCGTCTCTGCAGTGCGAGATTGGCCACCAGGGTGTGGGCCAGCATCAGGGCAGGACTATAGGCAGATAGCTGTAGTTTCGCTTAGTGATAGCATCGGGATCGAGAGCATAGTACTTCAAGTTATCAGGTGTGTGATTAACCCACCGTTTTTCGGGTATATGATTATATTTACATGTGTTATGTGTACGCTAATAAGTGCAGTGGATATTATGAAATGGATACCCTTAAGGGGGTATGTCGATAACCAGGTCAGTACCAAATCTGATGAAACGTGGTTATTAATGTGGATATGTGTGGTATGCTGAATAACATGTACATGCATTAATTATCATGGCACTATTATATGTTGCATGTGCATGGGATGGGATATGAATGTGAAAGGAGGTACGGGTGTACATTTATGTACGTGGTTTGATATTAGCCATGATCTACATCGTGGATTGGCGCTGACTGAGGTCACATTGTTGATTAATTGTGATTAATTTCACGTGGATTGATGAGTGGCTCTGTGCCTCATCGTGGTTAATATCGGCTATGTGCCATATCGTGGTTTGATGAGTGGCTATGTGCCTTATTGTAGTTTGCTGTTAGCTACGAGCTACATCATGGACGGCATTAATTGCCAAATTGGTGTGTAGCAGTTGGAGGGTGATTTAGTAATCCCCTGGTGTGTGGTGGCTGGATACGGGGGTGTGTAGAGGATGGACCCTAGGTGGGGTTGGGTGCACTATGCATGATTATGTGTGGCATTGTGGTTATTGATGTGGTTATGGGCCAAGCCCAATATGTTGCATCATGTGGTTAATTACATTACTATCCGATATGTGGTATGGATTTGGGCCAATCCCAATTGTGGAACTATGTGAATAAGTTCCCTTATTATCTGATATGTGGTTTGATATGTGGTTGTGGGCCAAGCCCATGTGGGTGGAATTCAGTGGACTAATTACACACTGAGTCTGTATGACTCACCCAAATTTTTACCAGCATCGCAGGTGATGCATGAATCTTGGACCGGGTGGGAGGGGATGCAAGGTGGCCATGCAGAAGATATTTTTATTTATGTTGTGCACTTGAGATTTTCAGTATTTGAATAACTATTTATTGTAATAAGGGCCGCTTAAAGTATTTGAAGGTTGTTACTATGTTTTAGTTGGACTGACGATTAAATTACTATTTGGAAATGATTTTATATTCAGCAACTTATATCTTAATATAAATATACTAAAGTTTTAAACCCGTATATTTTGTAACAATCAAACTTTTACTTGGCATTTTAAATATATAATGTTTTACAAATGACAACAAACTTTCATGTTTTCACCATTACGACAAAATCTTTTCAAACGTTTTTCTCAGTGGCATACCAGATCCGATCAAGGCTCGTGGGCCGGGTTTGGGGTGTTACAGTTTGGTATCAGAGCCCGGTTTAAAACTCGGCTTTGAGGGTTTTGGGTCCAAAAACATTTTTCAAAAATGGGCTTTTCAACAATATAAACTTTTATGACTTATTTCAGGTTAATTCTGGTATGGCACTGTGATATCCTACTCCAGTCCACCGGTAAGTACCCCAATTCTTCAAGTGATTTATATATGTGAACTTGATGGGCAATATGGGAACGTAGATTAGTAGATTAGGGCTATTGAACCCTAGGACTAGTCTACTCCAACACAAATGCATAAGACTTAAGGACAACCAAACAAACCTGTGAGTAAGTCGCCGAGTTAGGGTGTGGCAACAGTTGTGCGCATGTCTAGGAGTGGATTCGGTAAGAGCTTGGTATTTAAGCAGTCCTAGTGACTCACCTCCTCTTTACTCGAATCTTACCTGGTGCGTAGCTACGGTTCACCCTAACCAAGAGAACTCATTCACAGGCTAAACTCGATAACTAAAACCCAAAAAGGGCTACCCATACTATTTTATAAAAACCTTAGTTTTTAAAATCACCGAATCATCCCTTTTGATTTGTAAACACTAAGTTAGATTTTGGAAAACATTTTTTCGAAATATTCCCGATTTACAAAATTACTCAAATACCCCTGGTTGTAAAATTTCTAAAATACCCTTGGTTTATAAAATTACCATACAATCCTCGATCTTTACTAAGATTTCCTTACTTTATAAAATGCCAAAAACCTTATTTTGCGAAATATTAAGATACCTTGATTTGGAAAATTTGCTAAAATACCCCTGACTTACAAAATTACCAAAATACCCCGATTTCTGAAATTTCTGCAATACCCTTGATTTGGTAGAGAATATTTCAAAATACCCTTTAGCTTTGAAAATTTTGAAATACCTTTGATTTGTAAAGATTTTCAAATTGATCCTGATTTATTACCAAAATACCCTTTATTGCCTTGTTTGTTATAGAATTAGCTCATTCTTATAAGGCTAATAAGATGGTTGGAACCGTGAATGTGAACCTTAAGACTGTACCTAGGAAGGCGACCGTACTTAGTTCTTAGGGTGATCAGTGGTAGTAAACAAACCTTGTAAGTAAGTGCCTTTAGAGGATCGAGGAACAACGGTAACCTTGTTTAGTTTAGCCAAGTAATTTCGAGGACGAAATTATTTTTTAAGGAGGGTAGAACTGTAACATCCGGGATTTAGGGGTTAGGTGTTGAATGCATAATCCATGTGATGGAAGGCTTAGTGTGTGGTTGGATGTGTTTTATGGGTTTTGAGAACCCTAGGATATAGGAGAGTGCCTTAAGAAATTATGAAAATTTTAGTTTAAAAGGGGAAGCTAGGCTAAGAAGGCCTTAAGAAAATTTGTAAGGACTTTTGGATATGAAATTAGGCTTGGTAAAGTGGCTTAAAGGCGCCACTTAGGGCCTTGGTAGGTGACGCCTCAGGCAAGGGTGAAGGGCTCTAGTTCGAGTCATGTGGGCGGCATGGGAGCTTTTATTTTTGCGTCTAGAGAGAAGGAGAGGAGTTGGGCGACAATTGTACTTTCAAATGGATGAGGCTTGGTTTTATTTTGAATTTCGGCTAAAAGAGAAGGATAAATGTTGACTTATTCAATTTATTTTGAATGAGTAGCATGGAGAGAAAATAGAAGAGAAATTTAGGATTTGATAAGAGAAGATGTAATGGCCGGCCAAAAGACTCTCTTGGTGATTATTTTCGGTCATGTAGAGGGGATAAGTGCCGAAATTATCTGGTCAAGTGAATTCATTCTGTTTTCCTCTATTTTCTTTGAAGCAAGAATCAAGTATTGAAGTAGCACCATTGTCGAATTCTCCTAAGCCTCCTCTCTTCTTCTGTTCTTCAAACTCCATATCAGTTCTTTATGTTAGCCGAATATGCAATTGCCATTTGAAAGGCTTAGCCGAATCTTGTTGTGAGCATTAAAGCCAAACCTTTGATCATTTTGAATCTATTTGTTTGTTAGCCGAACCCTATAAGTCTCTTTTTCTCTTTTCTTCGCTTGACACCTTAAAGAAATACCATAGCCTAATATTTCAGTTATATTTTGAGCCATAGCCGAATCTCAAAGGTGCCTATTCTCTCTTCTTTGCCACAAGCCTTTAAGATGAAACCTCTCTAATATTAATCACTATTGCCGAATCTTTCAGTCTCTCACTCTCTCTTTTATTTCGCAAGTCTTTGAGGCCGAATCTTCTAGAGTGGTGCTGTTGGCTACTCTCTTGTAGTCTCTTCAAGCAGCGTGTAGTGGTAAGTAATCTCCTCTTTAAGCCATCAGTTTGGATTCTTATTCTTTTAGTGTGCCGAAATCAATGGTTAAGCCTTGGTTCGGGATGGCCGAATGTGTACAGTGCCATAACCTTCTATTTCTTTTGTGTGTAGTCAACATAAAGGAGCATTAAACGAGTCTTTCAGGATTCGATTTATCAAGGTAAGCAAGTATGCTATTCGGCCAAGGGCCATGTTCATCGATTTATGTATTAAGCCAATTTTAACAGTGGTTAATAGGGATTTCGATAACTTCAGGAGCAAGCAAGTATTCAGGTTTTGGATAAGCAAGGTAGGTGGGTGTGATATTCGGCTATAGGCCATATTTGGGTTATTGGTTTTGACCGATTTTGTCTATGATGGTTTAGGGGCTAATTGACAGGAGTAAGCAGAAGCTTTTCGGGATTTCGATTTATTTGGTAAGGATGTTAAGTTGTGGTTTATTCAATTAAGATCTTGTATATTAATGATTAACCGAATGTTCTGATTAAGTGTTCTTCGATGGAGCCGAATACCAGTCAAGAAGGAAAAGGGATAGCTCCTATCCCTAAGTTTAAGAAGAGATCCGTCTCTGCAGTGCGAGATTGGCCACTGTGTGTGGGCGTGAGCAGGCGGACTATAGGCAGATAGCTGTAGTTTCGCTTAGTGATAGCATCGGGATCGAGAGCATAGTACTTCAAGTTATCAGGTGTGTGATTAACCCACCATTTTTCGGGTATATGATTATATTTGCATGTGTTATGTGTACGCTAATAAGTGCAGTGGATATTATGAAATGGATACCCTTAAGGGGGTATGTCGATAACCAGGTCAGTACCAAATCTGATGAAACGTGGTTATTAATGTGGATATGTGTGGTATGCTGAATAACATGTACATGCATTAATTATCATGGCACTATTATATGTTGCATGTGCATGGGATGGGATATGAATGTGAAAGGAGGTACGGGTGTACATTTATGTACGTGGTTTGATGTTAGCCATGAGCTACATCGTGGATTGGCGCTGACTGATGTCACGTTGTTGATTAATTGTGATTAATTTCACGTGGATTGATGAGTGGCTCTGTGCCTCATCGTGGTTGATATCGGCTATGTGCCATATCGTGGTTTGATGAGTGGCTATGTGCCTCATTGTGGTTTGCTGTTAGCTACGAGCTACATCATGGACGGCATTAATTGCCAAATTGGTGTGTAGCAGTTGGAGGGTGATTTAGTAATCCCCTGGTGTGTGGTGGCTGGATACGGGGGTGTGTAGAGGATGGACCCTAGGTGGGGTTGGGTGCACTATGCATGATTATGTGTGGCATTGTGGTTATTGATGTGGTTATGGGGCAAGCCCAATATGTGGAATCATGTGGTTAATTACATTACTATCCGATATGTGGTATGGATTTGGGCCAAGCCCAATTGTGGAACTATGTGAATAAGTTCCCTTATTATCTGATATGTGGTTTGATATGTGGTTGTGGGCCAAGCCCATGTGGGTGGAATTCAGTGGACTAATTACACACTTGAGTGCAGTATGACTCACCCAAATTTTTACCACATCGCGCAGTGATGCGTGAATCTTGGACCGGGTGGGAGAGGATGCAAGGTGGCCATGCAGAAGATATTTTTATTTATGTTGTGCACTTGAGATTTTCAGTATTTGAATAACTATTTATTGTAATAAGGGCCGCTTAAAGTATTAGAAGGTTGTTATTATGTTTTAGTTGGACTGACGATTAAATTACTATTTGGAAATGATTTTATATTCAGCAACTTATATCTTAATATAAATATACTAAAGTTTTAAACCCGGATATTTTGTAACAATCAAACTTTTACTTGGCATTTTAAATATATAATGTTTTACAAATGACAACAAATTTTCATGTTTTCACCCTTACGACAAAATCTTTTCAAACGTTTTTCTCAGTAACATACCAGATCCGGCCAAGGCTTGTGGGCCGGGTTCGGGGTGTTACAAGTTGAACTCCTTTTGAGTCATCAAGTACTTTAGGCTTTTATGGTCGATGAATATCAGACATCTCTTACCATAAAAGTGGTGTCTCCAAATTTTCAATGCAAAGACAATAGCAGCCTACTCTAAATCATGCGTCGGGTAGTTCTTCTCATGGGGCTTTAACTGTCTAGAGGCATAGGCTATCAGCTTGCCTTCTAGCATAAGCACACAGCCCAATCATTTCAAGGATGCATCGCTGTAGATCACAAATTCTTTTCCCGGCTCAGGTTGCTGATGGCTGTGAATCAGAGTCTTAAAATTTATAAAGAGAATGATTGAACCTGGAAACTAACTCTGACAACGATTAAAGGCAAGTGTACCTATCGAACAGTACTATAGCTTAGGCAAGACTAGTTTATTGAACCCAAAGGAACTAAAAGTACTAATACTAACTTTCTTTTTATTATTTAGCCTAAAATAAAGTGAAGTTGATTTAATCTATTCTAAATTAACTACTAATCTAAGGACACAAAGACAAAAAGAATGAATTGGAAAATAACTAGAGGAAAAACTCAGTTGATCAAGATGATACCCTTAGGAAGAATCCACCTAGACTTCTCTTGTTATCTAACACTGAACCATACGATCTATTCACTTGACTTGATCCGTAGGACTCCCTAACGTATATTAAACCTTCTCTCGAAGCGAATAATGTCTAACCCTAGGTTAATTAATGGAACTCTCTTTCTCTGTTAATAACCCCTAGAATAGTAGTAAATCAACCTGTGGACCCCCATATTAGGTTTCACCCTAATCCGGCAAAATCTCGTCACCCTATCTCTAGGTGCGCGCAAACGACTCCGCTTTCATTATGCTAGATCTATTCTTAAGCAGGGACTTTTGCTCCACCACCTAAGAACATCTTACTTGAATTAATATCCCGAAAAGATTAACACAAGAATTAAGCACACATAATTAAGAACAAATCAAGTATTTATCTTATAGTTCAAAAAACAATAACAAGATCCATCATAGGTTTCATCCCCTTCAGGTATCTGAAGGGTTTAGTTCATAACAAATAAAGAAAACATCTCAAGAGAAAAGATAAAACAAAACATAAGAAATCCTTAAAACTCTTTTAAGGATTTGAAGGAGAGATCTGCTGTCTTGAGTAGAATTTCAGCTTCTTGAGATGGATCAACTGGCTATCTTCGAGTGATTTCCCACAAATATGGCCTTTTCGGCTTGGCTCCTTGGCCTAGCTAACCGCCCCCTTTCAGTTGATACTTAGGGGGTTTATATAGGCTTTTGAAATAGGTTTCTTTGCCTCAAAGTATCCAAATCCGAATTGAATTGCTCTTTGCCACGACAGGGACACGACCATGGCACACGCCCGTATGGACGATCTTCAAGCCGTGTTTAGATTTCTTTAATGAGACACGACCGTGTGAATAAGGGCCAGGCAGTATTTGTAACATCCTGGAAAGGGCCTATGCATTTTCGGTTTAATTGTATGAAATGACAAGTCTTAAGCATTATGAATAAATTTTTGATATTTCGAAACTTCGAAATGTATAAAAATGCATGGAAATGAAAATGAAAATTTTTGAAAACACAACATTTTTGGAAACACGAAATGCATTAGGACATGAACATTTTAGGAAACCTGTAAAATGTAAGGAAATGGTTCAAAAATGGAAAGTACACATTTTTGGAAACTAAGAAATGAAAATGGAAATGATCCAAAAATGGAAAGTATACATATTAGGAAACTTGGAAATGTAAGAAAATGGCAAGTAAATAGAGCCGATCGAAAATTTTAGGAAACTTAGAAATGATGCAGAAATGTCAAATTTTAAAGTTTAAAATAGGAAATTAGGGCAAGGAGGCCTTAAAAGAAAAAGTTGGTGAAATTTGACACACAAACGGGCTAGGAAAAGTGGCCTGAAGATGGCACTTAGGGCCTATAGAAATGGCGCCATGTGCAAGAGGCATGGGCCTGGGTTTGAGTCACAAGGGAAGCAAATAAATGAAGTTTTATTTTTGCTTCCGGAAGGCTAAGAGTGGACGGCAAGGCTTCTAAAAAAAAGGGAGTTTAAATCCCTTTAAAATTCGGCAATTTATGAAGATAATAGAGGATTTTTTTTTAGGATTATTCAGAGGAGTTAAATAATGGATTAAACTCTTTTATTTATGATAAATAAAAGATAAAGCTATCAGATAGAGGAGTGGTGGCCAAGTAAGGGACTCCCTATCTGATAATTTCGGCTATAAAAGGAAGGCAGGAGGGCTACTCATCAATTTTTGCTTCCTCCTCATCTTTGCCGAAATTTTTAGGGTTCTCTTCTCGTTTCTTTTGTCTAGCCGAATTCCCTAGCCTCCTCTCTCTTTTTCCTTTCTTCTTTTTCAAAAACCAAAAACACAATCCAACCTAGCCGAATTCTTCATAGCATCAAAAGCTGAAATTCTGCCAAAGCCGAATCTCTGAAGCAGTGTCAGGAAAGATCTGTCGAATTTAAAAGGTAAGAATCTTGTGGTTTTCGATTACTCTCCTCTTTAACTCAAACATAGAGGCTAATGTTATTATTTTCGTGGCCGAAACTATAAGGAGTGTTTCAGGATTTCTAGTGCTATCAACTACAAGGAAGAGATCATTCGGGATTCAAGAATCTAAGGTAAGATCTACACATATTTGGTCAAAGTTATGGATTATATGTGAGATTTAAGTTTAACATGAAACTATAGGAATTTCGACTGACATACAAGGCAAGGATTACATTCGGGATTTGGAAATTTTAAGGTAAGTCCATAGATCCAATCGGCCAAGGTTTGTTCTTTAGAAATACAAATCCTACTAGGATTTGGTTTTAAGGTCAAAAAGGTTTATTTATGTGTTTAAATAATTTGGCCGAATATAGGGATTGAGATCTAAAGCAACAGATCGATTTCTTCGGGATATCAAGGAACCTATTAAGCAAATCAGGTGTGTACTCACACTAACTTTCAATATATTATGGCAATAATTATTTTAATATATGAATATGTATAAGAATGTGAATGTGGCTAAGTACCACAAATGTGGTAAAGAGTACCCAGGTACGTTTCCTACTTCTGATAGGATTACGAATATGAAATATTTTGAACATGTGAATAGTAACATGAATGAGAAATAAGTATGTTATGCATGATATGATAATATTTGGGGCATTTTGGGCTATATGTGAAAGGGGAAGAAGGTGTTGACTTCGGTCTCACCAACGGAATATGGTGACTACGGTCACATAATATGAATATGGTAACTTTGGTTACATCATCTGAATTTGGTAACTTCGGTTACATTATCTGAATATGGTGTCTAATGACACAAATTATATGGGCGATGAGCACGTCGATCGCAGCGGCGCGCTTCGATGGTGTGTAGCGGATGGAGGGTTGACTTAGTAGTCCCCACGGTGTGACTGGTAGGTACGGGTGGTGTGTAGCGGATGGATAAATAGGCTTGGGTTTGGGTTGCATCATTTAATTGTATATGAATATGAACCTGATATGAACTTGTATGCCTGATTCGGTGAATGTTAGTATTGTGTGCACATTGAGTCTATTGACTCACCCCATTGTGGGACTATTTTTCAGGTGATGAACAGTAATGGACCGGGCCGGAAGGAGCTTAGTGGTGGCCATGCTCAGCAAGGATTATTTTACTTCATTTGGACATTATATTCTTTTTTTAAGTACTTTGAATTTTATTATTGGGTTTTTTTTTTTGATGTAATAAGGCCATAAGGCCCTAGTTGAATTTCTTTATTTCTGTTTAAATTTTTATTTACTATGTTACGAACTATTTTTTTGATTTAAAGTCCTAGTAGAATTAATTATTTAAAACCCTAAATTATTTTGTCACCCTAATTAAAAGATTTCTAAGTAAGACAAGTGGGCTTTCAATCTAAGCCCAACCCAAACCAATATTTTCTCAAAATACACAAATTTTCTCTAAGTAACAAAGAATTTTGAAACCGATTTTCTTAAGGAACATACGAGATCCTGTTGTGCTCGTGGGCGGGTGTGGGGTGTTTCGATTTAATATCGAGCCAGTTTTCAAATCTCGGCTTTGTGGGGCTAAGGCCCAAAACATTTTTAATTCGAGCCCAAATGATTTTTTTGAAATAGAGCGGTGTTCTGACATGGCACCTAAGTCTCTGACCCATGATCCACCGTAAGTACCCTAACTCTTTTGGGTGATTATGTGAACTATATTATGAACCTTAGAAGGGTAGAAAAGGCATGGAACGTAGAATAGAATGATAGGAATTTGAACCCTGTGGGCTAGATTACTCAAACACGTAACCCATAAGACTTAATGAACTTAACAAACCTATGGCTAAGTCACCGAGATAGGGTGTGGTAACCCCATGCGCATGTCTAGGATTGGATCCTAAGAGCCCGGTATTTAAGCAATCCTAGTGACTCACCTCCTCTTCGCAGAATCCTGCACAGTGCGTAGCTTCTGTCACACCCTAACTCAGAGGGCTCAGTGGTGTGGCAACCTGTGTGCGCATGTCTAGGAATGGTTTCGATGGGAGCTTGGTATTTAAGCAATCCGCGTGACTCACATCCTCTCCATTCGAATCCTGCCTGGTGCGTAGCTTTGGTTCACCCTGACCAAAGAGGGCTCGGACAGAGGCTAAACATAATGACTAAAACCCGAAAGGGAACTAGCCATGTTTAAAAAAAAAAAAAGAGAGAACAAACAACGAACCCTAGTTTTAAAATTCTTAAAACTTTCTTTTAAATTTGTAAAAACTATTTTTACAAAATTTCCCGAAAAATTTTTGATTTGTGAAAATTACAAAAATACCCCTAGTGGTAAAATTACCAAAATGCCCTTGGTTTATCAAATGTCCAACTACTCAACAGTTTTACCAAAATTCTATTATTTTATAAACATACAAAAACACTAATTTGCGAACCATCAAAAAAATACCTTGATTCTGGAAAATTTTACAAAATTGCCCCTAACTTACAAAATGACCAAAATGACCCCAGTTTCCGAAATCTTTGTAAACATCACCATTTGAAAAGAGGAACTTTCAAAAAGAACCCACAAAGTTTTACAACTTTTGAAATATCCCTGATTTACTAAATTTTACAAATTTACCCTGATTTGTGAAAATTTACCAAAATACCCCTGAGGTCGAAAATTACCGAAATACCCCTGAATTTTGAAACTTTTCCAAAATTACCCCGGGACTTTAAAATTACCAAAATACTTTCGAAAAAATCACCGAGGAACTTTTAATTTTGGAAAATTACGAAAATGCCCCTGTAGGACAAAATTACGAAAATACCCCTGGGTAGTGGAGAAAACAACAACGATGAAAATTACAACGTTTCTCTGAATGAACAAAAGTTCATAATTTTTTGATGGATGGATGAATGAATAAAAGACTGTGTGCTTGTATGACTACGAAAGAACCACTCCTAAAACTCTTTTCATAAAACTCCTTCGCGGGTAAATAAGTGGAACAATGACTAATCCATAAAATTCCTTAATCAGATCTCGACCCATTCCTATGTTGCATGTAGTGTGGTGGAAACACTAGGCCTAGACTCAGAACTCTCTGATAGATAGATGACTGTAGTAAGCCCATTAGGCCAAACCGTGGTGGTAGACAAGATCTTTCGAAATGTGCCCCTAGAGATCCAGGGAGTGAACTTTCGGGCTGACTTAATGGAGTTACCCTTCGGAGAGTTTGAGCTTATACTTGGAATGGATTGGCTAGTAGAGCATCGAGCCGTGTTGGATTGTGCGGCTAAACGGATGGAACTAAGAACCCCAAAGGATAAAGTGGTAGCAATGATCGGAGAAAGGAGGAACTACTTATCTAACGTGGTTTCGGCGCTGAAGGCCGAGAAGATGGTTAAGAAGGGGTGTAAGGCATTCTTAGCCTTCGTAAGTGCATTGGGAGGAAAAGATGAAGGTGTTCATGGAATTAGGACGGTAAGGGACTTCGTAGATGTGTTCCCAGATGAATTACCAGGAATACCCCCAGATAGAGAGGTGGAGTTTGGAATAGATTTGTTACCGGGAATAGCTCCGGTGTCAATCGCTCCTTACCGGATGGTGCCAAAGGAGTTAGTGGAGCTCAAGGCTCAAATCCAAGAACTGTTGGATCGTGGGTTCATTCGACCCGAGTGTCCATCCATGAGGAGCACCCTGGTCCTATTTGTGAAGAAGAAGATGGAACTATGCGTATGTGCATAGATTATCGTCGATTGAACAAAGCCCGACCATCAAGAACAAGTATCCTTTCCCAAGGATAGACGACTTGTTCGACCAGCTGAAAGGGGCAGTTGTGTTCTCGAAGATAGACTTAAGGTCGGGATATCACCAGTCGAAGGTGAAGGAGGCTGACATTCATAAGACCGTTTTTTCGACAAGATACGGTCATTTTGAATTTGTGGTAATGCCGTTTGGGTTGACGAACACTCCAGCCGCGTTCATGGATATGATGAATCGGGTTTTCCAACCCTATTTGGATAGGTTCGTCGTTGTATTCATCGTCGATATTTTGGTGTACTCGAAGTCGGAGGAGGAGCATGATGAGCATCTCCGAGTTGTGCTGCAAGTGTTAAGGGAAAAAAAGCTTTATGCCAAATTCAGCAAGTGTGAATTTTGGCTTAAGGAGGTGGCATTCTTAGGTCATGTGGTATCCGCAGAAGGAATAAGAGTGGATCCTAGGAAGATCGAAGCAGTGTTGGATTGGAAACCACCTAGGTCTATGGCTGAAATCCGAAGTTTCTTAGGATTGGCGGGCTATTACAGAAGGTTCGTATAAGGATTCTCGTCAATAGCTGCACCTTTGACAAAGTTGCTAAGGAAGGAAGTACCCTTTATATGGATGGATAAGCAACAGGAGAGCTTTGAAAAGCTTAAGAAGGTGCTGACGGAAGCTCCAGTGTTAATTCAGCCGGAGGCAGGCAAGGATTTTGTAGTATACTGTGACGCTTCGCACACGTGGTTAGGCTGTGTACTAATGCAAGAAGGAAAAGTAGTCGCTTATGCGTCACGGCAGTTAAGGCCTCATGAGGTTAACTACCCAACTCATGACTTGGAACTAGCAGCAGTGGTTTTTGCCCTTAAGGTTTGGAGGCACTACCTTTATGGAGAAAGGTCAGTTATCTACACAGACCACAAGAGCCTTAAGTATTTGTTAACTCAGAAGGAGTTGAACTTGAGGCAACGAAGGTGGGTGGAATTACTGAAAGACTACGATTGTTCGATAGAATATCATCCGGGCAAGGCGAATGTGGTAGCCGATGCCCTGAGTAGGAAGGTTGTGTCAGATTTAAGGGCTTTGTTCGCTCACTTAAGTCTGTATGATGATGGAAGCCTGTTGGCAGAATTACAAGTCAAGCCCACATGGCTGAATGAGGTGAAAGAGGGCCAGTTGGCATATAGGGATCTAAGTACTAAGTTACAGCAAGTATAGCAAGGAGGATTAAAGGATTATGGCGTCAATGATGATGGAGTACTGTGCTACAAATGAAAAGTCTGTATGCCAAGGGATAAGGAGTTGAGACAAAGGATTCTTCGGGAGGCGCATGGTAGCCCTTATGCCATGCATCCCGGAGGTATTAAGCTGTATAGGGATCTAAGAGAACAATTTTGGTGGTCTGATCTTAAGCGGGAAGTGACTCGAATTCGTGGGAAAATGTCGCGACGTGTCGCTAAGTTAAGGCTGAACACCAAGTTCCATCGGGATTACTTCAACCAATTGAGATTCCCCAATAGAAGTGGGAAAGAATTACCATGGACTTCGTTAGTGGGCTTCCGCTTACGCCTACTAAGAAGGACTCGGTATGGGTGATAGTGGACCATTTGACCAAGTCCGCGCACTTTATTCCGGTGAAGGTTGACTATTCTCTCCAGAAATTAGCAAAGTTGTATGTGGCGGAGATCGTAAGGTTACATGGGGTACCAGTATCGATCATCTCCGATCGAGACCCAAGGTTTACGTCTCGGTTTTGGAAGGCACTTCATCAAGTGTTAGGCACTAAGTTGGACTTCACGACGGCTTTTCATCCACAATCAGACGGGCAGTCTGAACGAGTTATACAAGTGTTGGAGGATATGTTGAGAGGCTGTGTGATGGATTTCCGAGGAAGTTGGGAAGATTACTTGCCTCTAGCTGAGTTCGCCTACAACAACAGCTATCAGGCAAGCATTCGGATGGCACCATATGAAGCATTGTATGGTCGAAAGTGTAGAACTCCTACTTGTTGGACTGAGTTAGGAGAACGTCGAGTTTTGGGCCCGGAGTTAGTGGCGGCGAAGAAAGAGAGAGTTAATTCGGGGCATGGTCAAGGAAGCCTCTGATAGGCAGAAGTCGTACGCAGACCTTAAGCGGAAGGAGATCGAGTTTGAAGTGGGAGATCAAGTATTCCTGAAAGTCTCACCTTGGAAGAAGGTAATGAGGTTCGGTCGAAAAGGGAAGTTAAGCCCAAGGTTTATAGGGCCTTATCGAGTACTGAAGCGAGTTGGGCCAGTGGCATACCAATTAGAGTTGCCACCAGAGTTGCAGCAGATGCATGATATTTTCCATGTGTCCATGTTACGTCGCTACTGATCGGATCCATCTCATGTGGTACCAATCAAGGAAGTGGAGTTAAGGCCAGATCTATCCTACGAGGAAGAGCCGATTCGAATCTTGGAATGTGATGTGAAAGTACTACGGAGGAAGTCAGTACTTCTAGTCAAGGTGTTATGGCGCAACCATGGATCGGAAGAAACTTCGTGGGAGTCAGAAGAGACAATGCGACAACAACACCCTCAGTTGTTTAGTTAGGAAATTTCGAGGACGAAATTTTGTTTAAGGGGGGTAGAACTATAACATCCTGGAAAGGGCCTATGCATTTTCGGTTTAATTGTATGAAATGACAAGTTTTAAGCATTATGAATAAATTTTTGATATTTTTGGAAACTCAGAAATGTATAAAAGTGCATGGAAATGAAAATGAACATTTTTGGAAACCAGAACATTTTTTGAAACCTGGAAGTGCATTAGGACATGAACATTTTAGTAAACCCAGAAATGTAAGGAAATGGTTCAAAAATGGAAAGTACACATTTTTGGAAACTAAGAAATGAAAATGGAAATGATCCAAAAATGGAAAGTATACATATTAGGAAACTTGGAAATGTAAGAAAATGGCAAGTAAACAGAGCGATCGAAAATTTTAGGAAACTTAGAAATGATGCGAAATGTCAAATTTTAAAGTTTAAAATAGGAAATTAGGCAAGGAGGCCCTAAAAAAAAAAAGTTGGTGAAATTTGACACACAAACGGGCTAGGAAAAGTGGCTGAAGATGGCACTTAGGGCCTATGGAAATGGCGCCATGTGCAAGAGGCATGGGCACTGGTTCGAGTCACAAGGGAAGCAAATAAATGAAGTTTTATTTTTGCTTCCAGTATACTAAGAGTGGACGGCAAGGCTTCTAGAAAAAGGGAGTTTAAATCCCTTTAAAATTCGGCAATTTATGGAGATAATAGAGGATTTTTTTAGGATTATTCAGAGAGGAGTTAAATAATGGATTAAACTCTTTTATTTATGATAAATAAAAGATAAAGCTATCGATAGAGGAGTGGTGGCCAAGTAAGGGACTCCTATCCGATAATTTCTGCTATAAAAGGAAGGCGGAGGGCTACTCATCAATTTTTGCTTCCTCCTCATCTCTGCCAAAAATTTTTAGGGTTCTCTTCTCTTTTCTTTTGTCTAGCCGAATTCCCTAGCCTCCTCTCTCTTTTTTCTTTTCTTCTTTTTCAAAACCAAAAACACAATCTAACCTAGCCGAATTCTTCATAGCATCAAAAGCAAAACTCGCTAAAGCCGAATCTCAAGTAGTAGTGTCGAAAGATCTGGCTCGAATTCAAAAGGTAAGAATCTTGTGGTTATCGATTACTATCCTCTTTAAGTCAAACATAGAGGCTAATGTTATTATTTTCGTGGCCGAAACTATAAGGAGTGTTTCGGGATTTCTAGTGCTATCAACTACAAGGAAGAGATCATTCGGGATTCAAGAATCTAAGGTAAGATCTACACATATTTGGTCAAAGTTATGGATTATATGTGAGATTTAAGTCTAACATGAAACTATAGGAATTTCGACTGACATACAAGGCAAGGATTACATTCGGGATTTGGAAATTTTAAGGTAAGTCCATAGATCCAATCGGCCTAGGTTTATTCTTTAGAAATACAAATCCTACTAGGATTTGGTTTTATGGTCAAAAAGGTTTATTTATGTGTTTAAATAATTTGGCCGAATATAGGGATTGAGATCTAAAGCAACAGATCGATTTCTTCGGGATATCAAGGAACCTATTAAGCAAATCAGGTGTGTACTCACACTAACTTTCAATATATTATGGCAATAATTATTTTAATATATGAATATGTATAAGAATGTGAATGTGGCTAAGTACCACAAATGTGGTAAAGAGTACCCCGGTACGTTTCCTACTTCTGATAGGATTACGAATATGAAATATTTTGAACATGTGAATAGTAACATGAATGAGAAATAAGTATGTTATGCATGATATGATAATATTTGGGGCATTTTGGGCTATATGTGAAAGGGGAAGAATGTGTTGACTTCGGTCTCACCAACGGAATATGGTGACTACGGTCACATAATATGAATATGGTAACTTCGGTTACATCATCTGAATTTGGTAACTTCGGTTACATTATCTGAATATGGTGTCTAATGACACAAATTATATGGGCGATGAGCACGCCGATCGCAAATGACGCGCTTCGATGGTGTGTAGCGGATGGAGGTTGACTTAGTAGTCCCACGGTGTGACCGCAATGCACGGGGTGGTGTGTAGCGGATGGATAAGTAGGCTTGGGTTTGGGTTGCATCATTTAATTGTATATGAATATGAACCTGATATGAACTTGTATGCCTGATTTGTTGAATGTTAGTATTGTGTGCACATTGAGTCATTGACTCACCCTGCTGTGGGACTATTTTTCAGTGACGAACAAGAATGGACCTAGGTCTAAGGAGCTTAGTGGTGGCCATGCTCAAGCAAGGATTATTTTACTTCATTTAGACATTATATTCTTTTTTAAGTACTTTGAATTTTATTATTGGGTTTTATTTGATGTAATAAGGCCATAAGGCCCAAGTTGAATTTCTTTATTTCTGTTTAAATTTTTATTTACTATGTTACGAACTATTTTTTTGATTTAAAGTCCTAGTAGAATTAATTATTTAAAACCCTAAATTATTTTGTCACCCTAATTAAAAGATTTCTAAGTAAGACAAGTCAATCTAAGCCCAACCCAAACCAATATTTTCTCAAAATACACAAATTTTCTCTAAGTAACAAAGAATTTTGAAACCGATTCTCTTAAGGAACATACCAGATCCGGTTCAGGCTCGTGGGCCGGGTGTGGGGTGTTTCAGTATTCTAGATGATGAGTGAGGCACAGCCGTGTGGGCTTAAGTCCAGGCCGTGTCGATTTCTTCCTTGGCCCAATTTGCTTCGTTTTGGGCTCGTTTCTCGTTCTTTTCGTCCTCCGGTGCTTTCCTGAGTATAAGACATGAAAAGAAAGGATTAAGAGCACCTTTTTACATAAATCGAAGGATAAATTATCAAAAGCATACTAGATGTGGGATTAAAATATGATGCATTTGTGGTTTATCAAATACTCCCACACTTAAGCTTTTGTTTGTCCTCAAGCAATGTAACACCCCTTACCCGAGACCATCGCCTGAGTTGAGTAAGAGGCATTACTAGACTTGACTACAAGTTCAGGACATAAAAATTTAAAGCTGTCAAACTGTGTCATGCCGACTAATTTGACTATAACTTGAGTTACAGAACTCGAAATTTAGATCCGTAAATTTTCCTTGAAACTAGACTCATATAAATATTCACCATAATTTTTCCAGAATTTTTCATGCGGCCAATTAATACAGTTATTCATCAAAGTTACCCTTATTACACAGCTTGACAATTCTGACCTGTCTCTACAAAAATGCAGTTATCTCATTGTACAAATTTCATATACTATTACCAATGAAAAATAGACTCATTAAGGGTTCTACACATATAAACCATGATTCCTAATTATTTTTGTACAATTTTTGACAATTTTTCCAAAACAGAACAGTGACTCACGAATTCATTCAGAGCAGGTCTCACTAAAATTTAAATATCTCATAACATACAACTCCTTTGCCTACTCTGTTTCCTTCATATCGGAATAGACACAATAAGCTTTAATTCTATACCTCATTCACCTTCTAACTCAATGCCGAACTCAATCTCTCGTACTGGGGGTAAACCCGGTAGTTCTTCAGGAAATACATCGGGGTATTCACATACAACCGATCTGATTCAATTTGTATCTCGGACATTTTATTATCCAAAGACATAGGCCAAATAAGCTTCACACCCTTTTCTCACATATTTTCGGGCTAACATTGAAGATATTATCAGAGGCAACCCATTTACGCCACAGATTTAATTCGATCGTCTCACCATTTCGACATTTCAAATCGATAAGCTTCCTTTTACAATCCACTACCGCCTCATGTGAAGTTAACTACCCATACCCAAGATTATATCAAATTCGTCAAAGGGCAACAACATTAAATCAGCTGGGAAGCAATAATCCGGAATCATCAACGGGCAACCTCTACACACTTTATTAACAAGCACACATCTACCCAAAGGGTTGGATACACGAATCACAAACTCGGTAGACTCAACTAGCAGAGTCTTGCCAAATTTTAAAGTTTCACACACATAAGAATGAGTCGAACCAGGATCAATTAGTGCAATCACAGTAGTATCATAAAGAGTGAAAGTACCGGTAATGACGTTGGGGGAGGAAGCATCCTCTCTAGCTCGTGCAGCATATGCTCTAGCCGAAGCTCTAGCCTCAGATCGATCTGTAGTGTTCTTCGTTCCTTTCTGACTACCACCTACATTGCCTGAATGTCTGGGTGGTCTACCTCACATTGACACGTTGCTCGGTTTAGTGTTCTGAACTGTATTCTGCTCAGCTAACTTCGGACACTCTCTAATAAAATGATCTGACGATCCACAATTATAGCAAGACCGATCATGAAATCTACATCTCCCTGAGTGCCACTTCCCACAGTGCTCGCATTGAACTCTATTCTGAGGAACGTTACCAACACTGGCCATCGAGGTAGCTCGAGAGCTCATAGGAGGTCGATCCCGTCTAGGTGGATCTGTAGTAGTTTTATGTCGGCTGTAGTCATCTCTGGACTTCTTGGTTGTGGAATAAAAGACTTTAGCAGAAGATCTTTTACGAATGTCTCTAGCTTCAGTCTCAGCCTTTCTTTTCTCTTTCCCGAGCTCTTCAGCTTTGCAAGCTCTCTCAACTAAAGTCACAAACTCTTGAATTTCAAGAATGCCAACAAACATCTTTATATTTTCATTCAGGCCATCTTCAAATCTTTTACACATAATAGCTTCATGAGAAATGCACTCTCTAGCATATCTGCGAGTCCGACAAATTTTCTTTCATACTCAGATTCACGGTCATTCGCCTGCTTTTTATTTCAAGAACTCCTTTCGTTTTTATCAATGAATCTTTGGCTAATATACTTCTTACGAAATTCAGTTTGGAAGAAATCCCATGTCACTTTTTCTTTCTAACCACTGATACTAGTGTATTCCACCGATGATATGCAAATGTCCCGCAAAGAAAGATATAGCACACTTCAAGCATTCATCCGAGTACAAGATGACTCATCAAGTACCGAATAGTGTTATCAAGCCACATTTCGCTCTCTCACGTCATCATCGTCATTAGCTTTAAATTCTTCTACCCCAAATTTTCAGATTTTATCAATCGGGGCCTACTAGATCTCATTGGATCTATCATCGAGGAGTGAAGGGATCGGAGTTGGATTATTCGGGGTGGAGGTTGGTGTACATTCGGGTTATTCTCAATAAATTGGGCAAACCACTCATTCATCATTCGATAAAAGGCTTGTTGAGTTTCTCCTCGTGGCTACCTGAACAGGTCGAGAGTCTACGGCACTCGATCCGTGTGCACGGTCAGGGCGCTACACTCTCTACATCATCATTTCTGGCTCTTTCGGGATCTGTGTCCATTTACTATATAAAACAAAGTTCAGGCTGTCAGAAGTCACCACACTATCAACATATAATAAAGGCATGTATAGCTAGACTCACACGCGCTATGGTAGTCCTAGAATTGACTAAACCGTAGCTCTGATACCAATAAAATGTAACACCCCTTACCCGAGACCATCGCCGGAGTTGAGTAAGAGGCATTACTAGACTTGACTACAAGTTCAGGACATAAAAATTTAAAGCTGTCAAACTGTGTCATGCCGACTAATTTGACTATAACTCGAGTTACAGAACTTGAAATTTAGATCCGTAAATTTTCCTTGAAACTAGACTCATATAAATATTCACCATAATTTTTCCAGAATTTTTCATGTGGCCAATTAATACAGTTTATTCATCAAAGTTACCCTTATTACACAGCTTGACAATTCTGACCTGTCTCTACAAAAATGCAGTTATCTCATTGCACAAATTTCATATACTGTTCTTGTTTATACCAATGAAAAATAGACTCATTAAGGGTTCTACACATATAAACCATGATTCCTAATTATTTTTGTACAATGTTTTACAATTTTTCCAAAACAGAACAGTGACTCACGAATTCATTCAGAGCAGGTCTCACTAAAATTTAAATATCTCATAACATACAACTCCTTTGCCTACTCTGTTTCCTTCATATCGGAATAGACACAATAAGCTTTAATTCTATACCTCATTCACCTTCTAATTCAACTTATCCTATTTTAGGTGATTTTTTAAAATCACATCACTGCTGTCAACTAGAATCCTTTTTTTATTTATTTAAAAAATATATGCCTTCACCATACATATATATGTATACCAAAAACAATCCAATAGGTAATTTAGGCCATGGTCAAGTTTAAAACATACATTTACGAACGAGCAAGTTATAAAATTTTAACATATAAACGATACACAACCAAAGGAAATAGCCATCTTCGCATGGCTATATTCATGTACAAAGTCAAACATCGTATGTTTCTAAAACTTCATCTAGCCTATACATGCCTTCTAATTCGTAACCAAAATTTCAAAATACCAAAGGAAGGCGATAGTGTGGACGACTTCTTGAAGATCCTTCACGAGCCCGTAACGTGACCAAAATCTATAAAATAAAGGAGAGCATTCCACATAATTAAGCTTACTAGCTTAGTAAGTCCTAACTCATGATAATAAAACATTTAATTATTTACGAAATGAAAGCAATCAATATATGGCATTTCACATAGGCAATTAAGTAAATCATTTATACAACGCCAGATACTATTAATTCATTAACCCAAGTAAATCTTGGAATCACTTCCTTCAACCTACATTTCTTAAAGTTCATAGAAGCATCTCGCATTTAAAATCTCCTTTCTTAACATTTATACTTGAAAACCAGTTGTTTCATAATAGCACATTTTAAACTAGAGTTCCGTCATATTACACCCATCAATATTAACTTCAAACATATATATATATCACAATTCTCATAATATTAATTCGACCCAAATGATATAAAGCATAGCATACCTTACATGCTTACCTGAACCATATACTCAATTAAATTATCATTAAGTTGTCTTGATCCACGATTCGATTTCTCTTTTGTAAAATACATCACCGACATCATGCACATGCTAGGCGTAAAAGCTCGAAAAGTAACACGGCACACAAGGCACGCTGGGCGTAAAGCCCGACAAATAACACCGAACACGAGGCCTGCTAGGCATAAAGCCCGATTATGTCACCGCACGAGGCTTGCTAGGCATATAAGCCCGATTATGTCACCGCACGAGGCTCACGCTAGGCATAAAGCCCGAATGTCAAAATAGTTTTTTCATGCTTTTCACATTTCACTGTCACTTATCGAACCATATGCATTTATTCACATTACATTTAATATATTTGAAATCAGTCCATTAATCCATCATCATCACATTCGGCCAACTCATGGTTTTACACCAAACTCATACAAATTCTATCATTCATTAGATTCGTAAATAACCTTAAAACATAAGATTGCTCAAGAACTTACTTATTCACCTTGCATTAGCCAAATAAATTCACTTCAATACTATACATTCACATTCGGCTATGTCATGAATTTATACTCTAAATTTCCACAATTCATCATTCACTAAATTCATAATTAATTTATTGACATATTTTAGCTAAAGGACTTACCTCGGTTGTCGATAGTCCGTGCGAATCGGCTATTCGAGAACCTTCGTCTTTCCCCGGTCTAATTCTCTTTTTTCTTTGCTCTTGATCTAAAACACATTAGAATTTAACTCATTTAATCTCATTTCATCTCAATTTAGTCTCAAAACACCCTAATGGGCAATTTACCATTTTGCCCCTAATATTTCCCATTTTTACAATTTGGTCCAATTTACACAAAACACCAAATAAGCAAAATTTTCCAACTTTATAGCTTGGCCGAATATCCCCTATGGCCATATGTGTCCATGCATTTTATTTATTTGACATTTTAATCCTTCACAAATTTATTCTTTTCAATTTAGCCCTATATACTCAAAATTACCAAAAATCCCAATACAAAACTTGTAAATCTTTAACATACATTTAATTTAAAATCATCAAACATCAAAACTATCCAAGCTTGTTAATGGTCGAATCCTACATACATAGTATTTTCAAAAATTTAGACATGGGTCGGGTAAAATACTGAAACAACGATCTCAAAAAACGTAAAATTTATCAAAAACTAAGCAAAATACCTACCCCAAATCAAGCTCTAAGTTGCCGAAACTTCAAGCTCCAACAATGGAGTTTTTCTCCTCAAAAATTCGGCCAAGAAGATGAACAATGTGATGTTCTCTTTCTTCCCACTCATTCTTATTATAATAATGTTGTATTTCACATATAATTTAACATTATTACTTAATATTCTAATATAACTTGGTAATAAACTAAATTAACATGTAATTTGGACTTATAAAAGCCCATTGCCGTCCCTTACTATGGTGAATGGGCTAATTGCCCTTTTGGTACACCCACTTAAAAAGCCACAATCAATTTAGTACTCTTCACTTTAGCATGCAACTTTTGCGCTTTTCTCGATTAAATCCTTTTTATCAAATTGAGCACTTAAACGACTAAATTTTTCTATGAAATTTTCACACTCACTAAATCACATATAACAAACACAAAATATAATATTAAAATATCTCTCGTGCTCGATTCATGGTCCCGAAACCACCGTTCCGATTTGGGTCAAAATTGATGCATTATAACTCTCCCTCTTAAGGATTTTCGTCCCCAAAATCTTACCGTTAAATAAGTTCGGATATTGTTGCCTCATTGACTCTTCAGCTCCCACGTAGCCTCTTCAACTCGTGTGACGATTCCATAGAATCTTTACTAATGGAACCCTTTTATTTCTTAACTCTCTTTGGTTTCCCGAGCTAAGATACGGATCGGTTCCTCATCATAGGTCAAATCAGATCGAATTTCAATCTCTGACGGAGTGATCACATGGGACGGATCCAATCTGTATCTGCGAAGCATCGAAACGTGAAATACTTTTCTAAGTCAAAGGGCAGTTTCAATCGATAAGCAACAGGCCCTATACGCTCGATGATTTCATACGGTCCGATAAATCTCGGACTTAACTTGCCTTTCTGACCGAATCGGAGTATTTTCTTCCACGGAGAAACTTTCAAGAACACCCGATCTCCGACCTGAAATTCAATGTCCTTGCATTTTAAATCGGCATAGGACTTTTGAAGATCCGAAGCAGCTTTCAAATTACTTCTAATTACAACCACCTTCTGTTCAGTTTCTTTAATCCAATCAACCCCGTGTATCTTATTCTCACTGAGCTCAGTCCAACACAACGGTGTGCGACATTTTCGACCATATAAGGCTTCATAAGGCGCCATTTTTATACTAGATTGAAAGCTATTATTGTAAGCAAATTCAATCAAAGGTAGGTATCGTTCCCACGTACCTTCAAATTCGAGAACGCAACACCTCAACATGTCCTCAAGTATCGAATAGTTCTCTCGGTCGACCGCCCATTTTGCGGATGGAAGGTCAGACTAAAATGAAGTTTAGTACCTAGAGCATCTTGCAATTTCTTCCCGAACCGCGATGTGAATCTCGGGTCTCTATCCAAACAATGGAACTTGGTACGCCATGCAACCTTACAATCTGCGACACATACAATTCGGCAAGCTTATCAAGTGAATAGTCGAGTGCGTCTGCGGTACAAAATAAGTGATTTAGTAAGTCTATCAACGATAACCCATACGGCATCTTTCTTGCTTGCTCGTGTCATAGGAGACCGGATACAAAATCCATTGTGATTCTATCCCATTTCCATTTGGGTATCATGATTGGTTGAAGTAATCCGGACGGTACCTGATGCTCAGCTTTCACTTGTTGATAGATTAAGCACTTGGAAACAAACTCAGATATGTCCCGTTTCATGCCAAAGCCACCAATAAAACCGCTTCAAATCGTTATACATTTTCGTATACTACGGGTGAATCGACATTCGACCATTATGGGCCTCACTCGAAATCATCTCAGATCAAATCTGAGTTCTTAGGAACACACAATCGACTTTTATAATTCAAACAATTATTTGCATCAATCCGAAAATCTGATTCTGTACCATTTCCACACTGAATCCGAATAGCAATCAACTTTTTGTCAACTTTCAGTGCATCACAAATATGCTCGAATAAACATCGGTCTTGCCTGCAAACTCGGCTATGATCGAACCATCATCGACATAACCACCGTATGCGTTCAATGCACGAAGAGTAAATAATGATTTTCGACTTAACGCATCCGCAACAACATTAGCTTTCCCCGGATGGTAGTCAATCACTAATTCATAGTCTTTCAGCAATTCTAACCATCTACGTTGTCTTAAGTTTAAGTCTTTCTGAGTCATCAAATATTTCAAACTTTTGTGATCTGAATAAATATGACATTTTTTGCCAAATAAGTAGTGATGCCAAATTTTTAATGCGAACACAATGGCTGCTAACTCCAGATCGTGAGTTGGATAATTTTTCTCATGCGGCTTCAATTGTCTCGAAGCGTAGGCTATCACCTTGCCTTCTTGCATTAAAACACAACCCAATCCATTTAAGGAAGCATCACTAAAAATAGTAAATTCTTTACCCGATTCAGGCTGAGTTAACACTGGAGCCTCGGTTAAAAGGGCTTTCAACTGCTCGAAACTTTTCTGACACTTTTCTGACCACTCAAATTTGACATCTTTCTGTAGTAGTCTCATCAAGGGTGTAGCTATTACGGAAAAACCTTTACAAATCGTCTCTATAATATCCCGCAATGCCTAGAAAACTTGGATCTCTAAACATTCTTTGGTGGTTTCCAATCAAGTATGGCTGCTATTTTGTTTGGATCCACCCGAATACGACACCAAACCACCACATGACCCAAGAAGTCGACTTCGTTCATCCGAACTCACACTTATCGAACTTTGCATATAATCGTTGATCTCTCAAGGTTTGTAGTACTACTCTCAAATGCTCAACGTGTTCTACTTCATTTTTGGAGTATATCAATATATCATCAATAAACACTACTACAAACCGATCCAAAACTGCCGGAAGACTCGGTTCATTAGATCCATAAAAACAAAGCAGTGCATTAGTGAGTCCAAATGGCATAACTAAAAACTCATAATGTCCGTACCTCGTTCGAATGCGATCTTTGGCACATCTCGAATCTCTCTCACTGCATGGCCGATAATAGCCCGATCTCAAATCTATCTTCGAAAACACCAAGCCCCTTCAATTGATCAAATAAGTCATCAATCCGAGGTAATGTGTACTTATTCTTTATGGTTACCTTATTTAGTTGTCGGTGAGTCGATACACATTCGCATAGTTCCATCTTTCTTTTCACAAATAAAACGGTGCACCCCCCACGGAGAGAAACTTCGGTCGTGCGAAGCCCCTATCTCATCAACTCTTGCAATCGCTTTCAATTCTTTTAACTCGGTGGCGCCACTCTCGATGCGGAGCTATTGAAATCGGAGCCGCACCCGATACTAACTCAATGCCGAACTCAATCTCTCGTGACTGGGGTAAACCCAGAGTTCTTCAGAAACACATCGGGTATTCACATACAATCGATCTGATTCAATTTGTATCTCTGACATTTTATTATCCAAAGACATAGGCCAAATAAGCTTCACACCCTTTTCTCACATATTTTCGGCTAACATTGAAGATATTATCAGTAGGCAACCCATTTACGTCCACAGATTTAATTACGATCGGCTCACCATTTCGACATTTCAAATCGATAAGCTTCCTTTTACAATCCAAGATCGCCTCATGTGAAGTTAACGACCCATACCCAAGATTATATCAAATTCGTCAAAGGGCAACAACATTAAATCACCGGGAAGCAATAATCCGGAATCATCAACGGGTAACCTCTACACACTTTATTAACAAGCACACATCTACCCAAAGGGTTGGACACACGAATCACAAACTCGGTAGACTCAACTAGCGAGTCTTGCCAAGTTTTAAAGTTTCACACACATAAGAATGAGTCGAACCAGATCAATTAGTGCAATCACGGTAGTATCATAAAGAGTGAAAGTCACCAGGTAATGACGTCGGGGGAGGAAGCATCCTCTCTAGCTCAAGCAAAGATATATCTAGCCGGAGCTCTAGCCTCGGATCGATCCAGTAGTGTTCTTTGTTCCTTTCTCGACTACCACCTATATTGCACAGATATGCGGGTGGTCTACCTCGCATTGACACGTTGCTCGGTTTAGTGTTCTGAATCGATTCTCGCTCATTAACCGGACACTCTCTAATAAAATGATCTGACGATCCACATTTATAGCAAGACCGATCATGAAATCTACATCTCCCTGAGTGCCACTTCCCACAGTGCTCGCATTGAACTCTATTCTGAGGAACGTTACCAACACTGGCCATCGAGGTAGCTCGAGAGCTCATAGGAGGTCGATCCCGTCTAGGTGGATCTGTAGTAGTTTTATGTCGGCTGTAGTCATCTCTGGACTTCTTGGTTGTGGAATGAAAGACTTTAGCAGAAGATCTTTTACGAATGTCTCTAGCTTCAGTCTCAGCCTTTCTTTTCTCTTTCCCGAGCTCTTTAGCTTTGCAAGCTCTCTCAACTAAAGTCACAAACTCTTGAATTTCAAGAATGCCAACAAACATCTTTATATTTTCATTCAGGCCATCTTCAAATCTTTTACACATAATAGCTTCAGTAGAAATGCACTCTCTAGCATATCTGCTGAGTCTGACAAATTTTCTTTCATACTCCGTTACGGTCATTCGCCCCTGTTTCAGCTCAAGGAACTCCTTTCGTTTTTTTATCAATGAATCTTTGGCTAATATACTTCTTGCGAAATTCAGTTTGGAAGAAATCCCATGTCACTTTTTCTTTCGGAACCACTGATACTAGTGTATTCCACCAGTGATATGCAGTGTCCCGCAGTAAAGATATAGCACACTTTAAGCATTCATCCGGAGTACAAGATAGCTCATCAAGTACCCGAATAGTGTTATCAAGCCACATTTCGGCTCTCTTAGCGTCATCATCGTCATTAGCTTTAAATTCTTCGGCCCCAAATTTTCGGATTTTATCAACTAGAGGCCTACTAGATCTCATTGGATCTATCATCGAGGGAGCTGAAGGGATCGGAGTTGGATTATTCGGGGGTGGAGGTTGGTGTACATTCGGGTTATTCTGAATAAATTGGGCAAACCACTCATTCATCATTCGATAAAAGGCTTGTTGAGTTTCTCCTTCGTGGCTACTCGAAACAGGTCGAGAGTCTCATCGGCGCTGATCCGTGTGCGGTCAGGCGCTACACTCTCTACATCATCGCCACGCTCTTTCAGGATCTGTGTCCATTTACTATATAAAACAAAGTTCAGGCTGTCAGAAGTCACCACACTATCAACATATAATAAAGGCATGTATAGCTAGACTCACACGCGCTACGGTAGTCCTAGAATTGACTAAACCGTAGCTCTGATACCAATAAAATGTAACACCCCTTACCCGAGACCATCGCCGGAGTTGAGTAAGAGGCATTACTAGACTTGACTACAAGTTCAGGACATAAAAATTTAAAGCTATCAAACTGTGTCATGCCGACTAATTTGACTATAACTCGAGTTACAGAACTTGAAATTTAGATCTGTAAATTTTCCTTGAAACTAGACTCATATAAATATTCACCATAATTTTTCCAGAATTTTTCATGTTGCCAATTAATACATTTTATTCATCAAAGTTACCCTTATTACACAGCTTGACAATTCTGACCTGTCTCTACAAAAATGCAGTTATCTCATTGCACAAATTTCATATACTGTTCTTGTTTATACCAATGAACAATAGACTCATTAAGGGTTCTACACATATAAACCATGATTCCTAATTATTTTTGTACAATGTTTTACAATTTTTCCAAAACAGAACAGTGACTCACGAATTCATTCAGAGCAGGTCTCACTAAAATTTAAATATCTCATAACATAAAACTCTTTTGGCTACTCTGTTTCCTTCAAATCGGAATAGACACAATAAGCTTTAATTATATACCTCATTCACCTTCTAATTCAACTTATCCTATTTTTGGTGATTTTTCAAAATCACATCACTGCTGTCAACTAGAATCCTTTTTTTATTTATTTAAAAAATATATGCCTTCACCATACATATATATGTATACCAAAAACAATCCAATAGGTAATTTAGGCCATGGTCAAGTTTAAAACATACATTTAAGAACGAGCAAGTTATAAAATTTTAACATATAAACGATACACAACCAAAGGAAATAGTCATCTTCGCATGGCTATATTCATGTACAAAGTCAAACATCGTATGTTTCTAAAACTTCATCTAGCCTATACATGCCTTCTAATTCGTAACCAAAATTTCAAAATACCAAAGGAAGGCGATAGTGTGGACGACTTCTTGAAGATCCTTCACGAGCCCGTAACGTGACCAAAACCTATAAAACAAAGGAGAGCATTCCACATAATTAAGCTTACTAGCTTAGTAAGTCCTAACTCATGATAATAAAACATTTAATTATTTACGAAATGAAAGCAATCAATTTATGGCATTTCACATAGGCAATTAAGTAAATCATTTATACAACGCCGATACTATTAATTCATTAACCCAAGTAAATCTTGGAATCACTTCCTTCAACCTGCATTTCTTAAAGTTCATAGAAGCATCTCGCATTTAAAATCTCCTTTCTTAACATTTATACTTGAAAACCAATTGTTTCATAATAGCACATTTTAAACTAGAGTTCCGTCATATTACACCCATCAATATTAACTTCAAACATATATATATCACAATTCTCATAATATTAATTCGACCCAAATGATATAAAGCATAGCATACCTTACATGCTTACAGAACCATATACTCAATTAAATTATCATTAAGTTGTCTTGATCCACGATTCGATTTCTCTTTTGTAAAATACATCACCAAGATCATGCCCGCTAGGCGTAAAAGCCCGACAAATAACACCAAGACGAGGCCGCTAGGCATAAAGCCCGATTATGTCACCTAAGACGAGGCCTCGCTAGGCATAAAGCCCGATTATGTCACCGCAGACGAGGCTCGCTGCTAGGCATAAAGCCCGAATGTCAAAATAGTTTTTTTCATGCTTTTCACATTTCACTGTCACTTATCGAACCATATGCATTTATTCACATTACATTTAATATATTTGAAATCAGTCCATTAATCCATCATCATCACATTCGGCCAACTCATGGTTTTACACCAAACTCATACAAATTCTATCATTCATTAGATTCAGTAAATAACCTTAAAACATAAGATTGCTCAAGAACTTACTTATTCACCTTGCATTAGCCAAATAAATTCACTTCAATACTATACATTCACATTCGGCTATGTCATGAATTTATACTCTAAATTTCCACAATTCATCATTCACTAAATTCATAATTAATTTATTGACATATTTTAGCTAAAGGACTTACCTCGGTTGTCGATAGTCCGTGCGAATCGGCTATTCGAGAACCTTCGTCTTTCCCCTGGTCTAATTCTGTCTTTTCTTTGCTCTTGATCTAAAACACATTAGAATTTAACTCATTTAATCTCATTTCATCTCAATTTAGTCTCAAAACACCCTAATGGGCAATTTACCATTTTGCCCCTAATATTTCCCATTTTTACAATTTGGTCCAATTTACACAAAACACCAAATAAGCAAAATTTTCCAACTTTATAGCTTGGCCGAATATCCCCTATGGCCATATGTGTCCATGCATTTTGTTTATTTGACATTTTAATCCTTCACAAATTTATTCTTTTCAATTTAGCCCTATATACTCAAAATTACCAAAAATCCCAATACAAAACTTGTAAATCTTTAACATACATTTAATTTAAAATCATCAAACATCAAAACTATCCAAGCTCGTTAATGGCCGAATCCTACATACATAGTATTTTCAAAAATTTAGACATGGGTCGGGTAAAATACGAAGCAACCATCTCAAAAAAAGTAAAATTTATCAAAAACTAAGTAAAAAACCTACCCCAAATCAAGCTCTAAGTTGCCGAAACTTCAAGCTCCAACAATGGAGTTTTTCTCCTCAAAAATTCGGCCAAGAAGATGAACAATGTGATGTTCTCTTTCTTCCCACTCATTCTTATTATAATAATGTTGTATTTCACATATAATTTAACATTATTACTTAATATTCTAATATAACTTGGTAATAAACTAAATTAACATGTAATTTGGACTTATAAAAGCCCATTGCCGTCCCTTACTATGATGAATGGGCTAATTGCCCTTTTGGTACACCCACTTAAAAAGCCACAATCAATTTAGTACTCTTCACTTTAGCATGCAACTTTTACGCTTTTCTCGATTAAATCCTTTTTATCAAATTGAGCACTTAAACGACTAATTTTTTCTACGAAATTTTCACAGTCACTAAATCACATATAACAAACACAAAATATAATATTAAAATATCTCTCAGGCTCGGATTCGTGGTCCCGAAACCACCGTTCCGATTTGGGTCAAAATTGGTCTGTTACAAGCAAAATTCTCAACTTACAATTAAAACAAATTTTCCATGATACATAATTCCTACTGACAATGTCTCATCATAATCCATAAATAATTTATACATGGATAATCTAACTCAAAGAGTCCTAAAGATTCAATCAATATAAGTCATACATTTGTAGCATGAAAACATAAGTGTCTCCCCTTATCTAAATAATTACCTTTAATTCAAAATCGACAAGGATTGACATCCTCACAAAAGATTCACTCAAATCACTCAAAGTGTTTAAGGTTTAAAATTAAGCACTCAATAAGTCGAACATGAAAAGTTAATCCCATAGGCTTGCTTGAAAATCAAATCTCCACCACTATAAAATGAGATGATAAACAGATCAAAAGGTCGTTATCATGGTTGTAACGGGGCTAGGGTTAAAGGTGTAGATAAAGGTTGAATTAGAGTGTTAAAATCGAGATTGAATTGACAAGTTACCTATCTAGAAAAAAATAAACTGATCAATTGAAAAATAATAATACTAATAATAATACTCTAATGTGAGCTTCTTTTTCAACATTTGGAATTTAAACATATAAGCTCAGCTAATCATAACACTAATAATGAATATACTTCGAAATTTTTTTAAGAACAAGCTAAGTAATAGAGGATAAATTAAACTACTGAAATAATATAATTATGTAACTAATCAAATCAAATCTCGATATAAGGGTAGTAAAAAAGGAATGGTGATAACAAATACAAAGGGTTTTGGGTTAATATTAGTGGGTGAGTCAATAAAAAGGGTTGTTAGGATTGAACGGGGTTCACTAAGGGTTAATTATGAAGATAGGCTTTTTAGTGGAGTGAGTGGGTTAAATCCTAGGTCTGTATATCAAATCATAAATGTGGTCTCAACATGTATAATCGAGGCAAGTTCTAGAATAACAGTTCAATGTTGACACACTCATAATCAATAAAGTGAGCACAAAAAAGAATATGCTCTATAAGGCTCAAAATCTCACAAAATTTATGGGTATTTTGATATCAACCTTGTAAATTTCAAACTTCAAGATAATATTCAGATTCAAGTAGACAACCTAAAAATTTTAAATTTTTGAAAAAATAGACTTATCATGCTTGATTCTCTAGTATTCTTCAAATTTAATCATCAATGCACAATTAACTATGACTTACTCAAAAGCATATCAATAAAAACCATAAATCATCAGAAACTTCCTCCTAATTAGTAATATGAGGAAATTACTTTAGAACAAGTCTAAATTCAGGGATTTGAGAATAATGAAAAAAGTTAGGCACTTTTATCCTCAGGGATTGAGAATAATGCAGAAAGTTAGGCATTTTCTCGAAATAACTGTTCACCCCCCACACTTAAGATGTACATTGCCCTCAATTTACAAGGATAGATAATAACATTTAAGGAATAAATCAAAAGAGAAAGGGAAAGAATACCCCCTGAATTTTGGATGGTTTCCCGGAGAGATGGTTGCTGCTTCCGAGCTCTGCGTTTAGATGAAGAAATTGGGAGCTCGTAGAGAATTAGCCAGGAATTATTAAGACATATTTAAAATAAACTGAATATATTTCTAAAGATAAGAAAGATAAAGAAAAAGGAAACAAAAATGTAAACAAAATGAAAATTAAAGATAAATGTTCCGACGAGTCCTTATTGATGAATGGTTCGCGAGGTGGGTGTGACCTCGAAGGCTGGGGAGGTGCTGGCAGTGGCAGAAGTGGCGTGATTCCCTAGCATCCTTTTGAACCTAACACTACGAAACTAAAATAAGTTAAACTAAATTAAACCGAAAAGAAGTAAAGATAAGGAAATTGAAGCAAAAGAGAAAAACGAAATAAAAACTAAATATCCTCAAATGTTCTTGGCTTGTTGTTTGGATGAAGCGGTCGGCATGAACTTATGTGTATCGGTCTCCATGAGAAGACTATGCTTGGCTTCTTTCGCTTTTTTGACATGGCTTTAGTGTAGCTCAAGAGTTATTGAGGGTTGTTATAGAAAGGGGAAAACTTTTGAGAGAAAGGGAAGAAGAGAAATGAGTGGACAGTGGGTAGAAAGAATGGGGCAGGGAGGCTCTGGTTTAAATAGAGGCACTATTCTGGTACTTCCCCACGCCTGTGGGTCGAAGGCATGTCGATGTATACGGCCACCACGCACGGCCGTATGTCAAGGCATGTTGCTTTTCCATGCCCGTTTTTCAGTCAGCTACTCCGTTGGTTTCAAGTCAGTATCTTCTCACGGCTAAGGGCACGGGCGTGTTCTGACCGTGGTTGGCAAGTCAGTAGCTTCACACGGCCGTGCCACTTTTTCGGTGCCCGTGGGGAAGTGGTAGAGTCCGTGATTTCGAAAATTAGTTGAATCTGACTTGTACCGTCCTACCATGTTAGTACCAAGATTCTTGAGGTACACAAGGTCACGGACACGGCCGTGTGCAAGACTGTGTGGTCTGGAATTCTGCACCTTTAGTTAGTTTGAAGTGATGTGATAAAAGAAAGAATAAAATAAATAAAAAAATGGAAAAATATAGAAGTTAATGGGGTTAGTACTCGGGTTACCTCCCGAGAAGCGCTCGTTTATAGTCTTAAGCTAGACTCTCCTCTTATTTGAAAAAAAGATCAGGAAGGTTTAAAGGTTTGAATATCCTCCCTCATGCTTATAGTTCTATTTTCTTGATAAAATTTAAGTCGAGAAGCATTTACCTTAAAATTGCCAAAAGTTGGATTACTTGCCTCGACTGTTCCGTGTAGGACGATATTGTGTACTTCAAGAGGAATTTTTTCGTTTGTGTTTAGGTTCGGTGTGTTGATGTGAAGATCTGCTTTATCTATCAGTACCTGATCTCCTATTTTGAAGTGGTTAGATGTTCCTATGAGCTCTTCTGGGGGTTCCTTCGGCTTTACTTTGTGTGGTTCCGGTTCTTCTTCGTATATCCCTAGTTTTTCCTTGAAGTGTGTTTTCCACTCGTCTAGTTCATCGGTCTGAATCCTTTGTTCCTCATGAGTTATTTCTTTACAGGGTTTAGGATCGAGTTCAATTATGTCCTTTTGTGGTGCTTTCTGAAAGGAAGGGTAAACCAAGTGGTTATTGAAAGAATTCACATTCTCACCTTTGTTGCTTGATGTTATAGCCGAGTCAAGGGCTTGAAGAGTGACTATCTCCTCGCCTACACAAAGTATAAGTTCACCTGCGTCAACATCAATTTTTGTTCTGGCAGTTGCTAAGAATGGCCTTCCTAAAATTAAGGGGATCGAATTGTCCTCATCCATGTCTAAGACAACAAAATCTACTGGGAAGACGAATTTATTGATCTTTACGAGCACATCCTTGATTATACCCCTAGGAGTTCTAATGGTTTTATCAGCTAATTAGATGCTCATCCTAGTTTGTTTTGGTTTCCCTAGACCTAGTTGTTTAAATACTTTATAAGGCATGACACTTATGCTTGCCCCTAAATCGGCTAACGCATTTTCTATAGATAAACTACCAATTATACATGGAATTGTAAAACTCCCTGGATCTTTTGATTTCCATGGTAGTCTATTTTGTAGAATTGCTAAGCACTTTGCGTTGAGTTCCACATGTGGTTCTTTGTCTATCCTTCATTTTTTCGTTAACAGCTCCCTTAAAAATTTTCTAGAGTCTGGCATCTGCGAAAGAGCTTCGAGTAGTGGTAAGTTAATGTGTAATTTCTTTAAAAGTTTAAGAAACTTACCGAACTGTTCCTCTGTATCATCTCTTTTCAAGGCTTTGGGATAAGGTATGCGAGGTTGGTACTCTTTGATTACCGGTTTTGGCTTTTCTCGTGTTACCTCTACTTTACCTTCTTCTACCTTGTTTTCTTGTATTGAGTTGGGTTCATCTAACCCTTTACTATTATGAGTTGTGATGGCTTGGATTTGCTCCTTTGGGTTAATCTCCGTGTTACTTGGTAGACGTCCTTGCGGTCGTTCAGACATTAACTTTGCAAGTTGTTCGACTGCCTTAATGACTTCCCTTACTGACTTAGTAACTTCCCCGACTCAGTTCTTGGTCTCTTCAATCGATGTTTGTTGATCTTTAAGTGTTTTCTCAGTATCTTAGAGGTGATTTTCTGTGGCTGCCATGAATTTTGTCAGCATCTCTTCAAGGTTTGGTTTTTTCTCTTGTGGATATGGTTGATTTTGGAAGTTTTGAGGAGGTTGTTGTCTTTGATTTCCTTGATTTCCTTGTCCTCCCCGCGAAAAATTTGGGTGGTTCCTCCAACCTGGATTGTAAGTATTACTATAAGGATGATTATTGGATCTGAAATTATTACCTATATAGTTTATCTGTTCGCTTTCTACGCCCGGTTGGTAGGGTTGGTACTCAAGATTTGCCACAGTTCCACTTGCGTCGCACTGCATTAATGGGTGTACCTGCGAAGAACACAAACTATCAAGTTTTTATACATCATCTCCATCTGTGTTGATAGCATGGTTACTGTGTCTATGTTGAAAGCTCCGACTGACTTTGTCGGTTTCGTCCTTATAACTTGCCACTGATAGTTATTCAGTGACATCTCTTCGATAAACTCGTAGGCTACTTTAGGAGTTTTGTTGTTCAGAGTTCCACTGGCAGCTGAATCAATTAATTGCCTCATTGAGGGGTTTACACTGTTATAGAAGGTTAGGACTTGTAGCCGCAAGGGTAAACCATGGTGCGGACACCTTCTCAAGAGATTCTTGTATCTCTCCCATGCGTCATATAATGTCTCTAAATCCATCTGCATAAAAGGAGAGATATCATTCCATAATTTGGCCGTTTTGGCCAGTGGGAAATATTTTAATAAAAGATTGACCCTCGTGGTAGCGAGTTTAACCACTGTTTGGCTTTATTCCTTAATGAAGAGGGGAATAACCGAAGACGTATGGCATCATCAGAAACGCCATTTATTTTGAAGGTATCATAGAACTCTAAAAAATTAGCTATATGAGTATTTGGATCTTCGTCCTGCAAACCATCAAATTGAACAAATTGTTGAATCATTTGTATTGTGTTAGGTTTTAATTTAAAATTATTAGCAGCTATAGTAGGCCTAACAATACTCGATTCTGCTCCTGTTAAATGCGGTTTAGCATAATCAAACATAGTATGTGGGGCATTGTTTTCCCCCACATCATGTGGTTGTGGATTATTCTCGTCCATCCCTTCAGTAGGATTGGATCTGCCTTCTTGATTTTCCTCTGTGTAATTTAGGGCTCGCCTAATTTCTCTATGATTCCTTCGAGCGGTAGCTTCAATATCACTGTCGTATACTAAAGGTCCTCTCGGGTTCCTACTAGTCATAAACTAGAGGTACCTATTAAGAAAAGAAAAAAAGAAAACTTTCAGCAAAAATTTAAAAAAATTAACCTAAAATAAAAATAAAAGTAAATTGCGAAAAAAATAATGGCTAAAGTAATAAAAATACAGCTTTCTTAATATTTTAGTTCCTCGGCAACGGTGCCAAAAACGTGATCACTGTGAATTGGAGTCTTAAAATTTATAAAGAGAATGATCAAACCTGGAAACTAACTCTGACAATGATTAAAGGCAAGTGTACCTATCGAATAGTAGTATAGCTTAGGCATGACCGGATTATCGAACCCAAAGGAACTAAAAGTACTAATACTAACTTTCTTTTTATTATTTAGCCTAAAATAAAGTGAAGTTGATTTAATCTAATCTAAATTAACTACTAAGCTAAGGACACAAAGAAAAAAAGAATGAATTCGGAAATAACTAGAGGAAAAACTCAGTTGATCAAGACGATACCCTTAGGAAGAATCCACCTAGACTTCACTTGTTATCTAACACTGAACCATACGGTTTATTCACTTGACTTGATTCGTAGGACTCCCTAACGTATATTAAACCTTCTCTCGAAGTGAATAACTTCTAACCCTAGGTTAATGAAAGGAAATCTCTTTCTCTCTTAATAACCCCCTAGAATAGCAGTAAATCGATTTGTGGACTCCCATATTAGGTTTCATCCTAATCCAGAAAAATCTCATCACCCTATCTCTAGGCGCGCGAAAAACTCCGCTTTAATTATGCTAGATCTATTCTTAAGTAGGGACTTTTGCTCCACCACCTAAGAACATCTTACTTGAATTAACATCCCGGAAACATTAACACAAGAATTAAGCACACATAATTAAGAACAAATCAAGTATTTATCTTATAGTTTAGAAAACAATAACAAGATCCATCATAGGTTTCATCCACTTCAGGTATCTGAAGGGTTTAGTTCATAACAAATAAAGAAAACATCTTAAGAGAAAAGATAAAACAAAAATAAGATATCCCTATAACTCCCTTAAGGAATTGAAGGAGAGATCCGCCGTCTTGAGTAGAATTCCGGCTTCTTGAGATGGATCAACTGGCTATCTTCGAGTGATTCCCTACAAATCTGGCCTTTTCAGCTTGGCTCCTTGGCCTAGCTAACCGCCCCCTATCAGCTGATACTTAGGGGGTTTATATAGGCTTTTGAAATAGGTTTCTTTGCCCCAAAGTATCCAAATCCGAATGGAATTTCTCTTTGTGACAACAGGGACACGGCCATGGCACACGCCCGTGTGGACGATCTTCAAGCCGTGTTTAGATTTCTTTAATGAGACACGGCCGTATGAATCGGGTTCAGGCCGTGTTCTAAATGATCAGTGAGGCACGACCGTGTGGGCTTAAGTTCAGGCCGTGTCGATTTCTTCCTTGGCCCAATTTGCTACATTTTGGGCCCGTTTAACGTTCTTTTCGTCCTCCGGTGCTTTTCTAAGTATAAGACATGAAAAGAAAGGATTAAGAGCACCTTTTTACATACATCGAGGGATATATTATCCAAAAGCATACTAAATGTGGGATTAAAATATGTTGCTTTTACTATTTATCAGTAACACCAAACTTGGAGCCTCTGTCAACAATGCCTTTAATTTCTCGAAACTCTACTGGCACTTTTCAGTCCACTCAAACTCTATATTTTTCTGTAATAATCTCGTCATCGATGTAGCTATCATGGAGAACCCTTTTACAAATCATCGATAATAGCCAACGAGGCCCAGAAAACTTCTAAACTCAGACACATTTTTCGGCGGTTTCCAATCAACAATAGCCGAAATCTTGCTTGGGTCAACTCGGACTCCATCTCTTGAGACAATGTGTCGCAAGAATCCAACTTCCTTGAGCCAAAACTCACTTTTACTAAACTTGGCATACAGTTGATTATCTCGCAAAATCTGTAAGACTATCCTTAAATGCTTGGCATGCTCATGCTCATCCGGGGAATATACCAGTATGTCATCAATAAAAACCACTACAAACTTATCCAGAAATGGCCAAATATGCGGTTCCTTAAATCCATAAACACAGTAGGGGCATTTGTTAAGCCAAAAGGCATGACTAAAAATTCATAGTGCACATACCTCATCCGAAATGCGATCTTTGACACATCTGAATCTTTTACTCTCAACTGGTAATATCCCGACCTCAAGTCTATCTTAGAAAACATGGTGGCTCCCTTCAATTGATCGAACAGATCATCAATCCTTGGAAAATGGTACTTGTTCTTCACGGTTACCTTATTAAGCTGTCGATAATCTATGCACAATCTCATGGAACCATCTTTCCTTTTCATAAATAGCACGGGAGCACCCCATGGAGAATAACTTGGTCTTGCAAAACCTTTGTCAGTTAATTCTTGCAACTGTGCCTTCAATTCCTTCGACTCGGTTGGAGCCATTCCGTATGGAGTGATTGATATCGGTGCCGCACCAGGAACTAATTCAATATTGAATTTAACCTCTCTAACTGGAGGCAACCATAGCAATTCTTTTGGAAACACATCTGGGTACTCACACACTATCGGCACTGATTCAATTCTTAATTCGGTGTCCTTGGCATTCATCACAAAGGCAAGATATACTTTATACCCCTTTCTTACATATCTCTGAGCTGACATATGAGAGATCACTACCGGCGATTTGTCTTATTCATCTGATTCAACACGAAGAGTGTCTCCATTTTCACATCTCAATTCAACATATTTCTTTCCACAATTTACTGTTACATCATGAGCGGTTAACTAGTCCATACCAAGGATTATATCAAATTCATCAAATGGCAATAGCATGAGATTTGCCTTAAAACAATGTTCTCTAGTAATCAATGGGCAGTCTTTACATACCTTATCAACTAATACACTTTTGGATTAGACACTTTTATCACAAATTCTGTAGACTCTATGGGCATACTCATTTTAGATACTAATTCCATGCAAATATATGAATGGGTAGACCCCGGATCTATTAAAGCAATAACTCTAGTATCATAGAGAGAAAATGTACCTTTAATCACATCAGGAGATGATGCCTCTTCACAAGCGCGAATGGCATAGGTCCTCCTAAGCGCTCTACCCTCAGATCTCGAAGCCTGCTCTCTAGGCATATTCTTACTACTTGTTCCACTTCCCGGGTTTCTTTGTGGTTTTCCTCTAGCAGTACCTCCCGGTCTCACATCCTGAGGCTTCTCTTTCTCATCCACTTCAGGGAAATTTCTAATAAAATGGTCTAGAGACCCACACCTGAAACAGGCTTTCTCATTTGCTCGACATTCACTGGAATGATGTCTGCCACACTGCAGACACTCTGGTCTACTCAGTCGGGTGTTGCAAACACTAGCAACTGATGTGGTTTGGGCTTTAGACCCTGAATACTGTTTGCTCTTACTTTTGTAGAAAACTCGGCTGAAGTAGCTGATCGGGTAGGAAAATCTCTTGACCTCTTGGATGAGGACTGAAATGACTTACTCAATTGTCTCTTTCTAGAGTCACAAGACTCCATCTCAGCTTTTCTTTTCTCTTTCACTAATTCCTCGGACTTATAAGTCCGGTCTACTAATACAACAAATTCCTTCAACTCGAGGACACCAACAAACAATTTTATATCTTCATTTAGTTCGTCCTCAAATCTCTTACACATGATGGCTTTGGAGGACACACATTCGTGAGCATATTTGCTGAGTCTCACAAACTCGCACTCGTATTCAGTTATTGTCATCATTCCTTGTTTCAGTTCAAGGAATTCCTTTCTCTTTTGGTTAATGAATCTTTGGCTTGTATACTTCTTCCGGAATTCTTCTTGGAAAAATTCCAATGTAGTTCTTTCCCTTGGTACAACTGACGCAAGGGTATTCCACCACTGATAAGTGGAATCTCTCAGAAGAGACACTACACACTTCATGCACTTTTCAGGTGTGCACGATAATTCATCAAATACCCTTATGGTATTTTCAAGCCAAAACTCTACCCTTTTCGAATCATCATCTTTACTAGCCCAGAATTCCTCGGCACCTTGTTTCCAGATTCTATCAACCAGAGGTTTTTCTCTTCTTACCACTTCTACCACTTGGGGAGCTACATGGGTAGGTTGAGGAATAGGCGGGGCTGGAGGAGGTGGAGCATTTGGATTTGCTCTATGTACCAATTACTCATCATACGGAGAAAGACTTCTCGGGACTTTCTCCCTGACCCAACGTCTAGGGTCTACTCTCTACTGGCATGGTCCCTTACGCAGGAGTCGGCATATTACTTGTAGCATCATCGGCTGTAACTCGGTCAGGATCAGGATCCATTAACTATATAAAAATAAAATTTAAGTCGTCAGAAATCATCACACTATCAATATGCAAATACTCTTACGTATGGCATGTATAGCTAGACTCGTGCTTACGCTACGTTAGTCCTAGAATCGACTAAACCGTAGCTCTAATAATACTAAATGTAACACCCCTTACCCATGTCCAACACTGGAACAGGATACTAGGTGTTACTGTACATAACATTCCTTGCACTTGTACTATCTGGCTGTAAAATTTCGTTTCAACTTAAAACTTGTCTTTCTTAATCATAATGTGCATATTATGGGCCTATGAAGCCTAAAACATATAACCGAAGGGTTCCGTAGATCAATTGGGAACTTTAACACTTTTCGAAAACTTTTGCCTACACAAGGGCCACACGCCCGTGTTGTCCAAGGGGCGTGTTTGACACCCGTGGTTGAAACTGACTTACTTCACACGGCTTAGCACACGCCCGTGTCTATAACGCGTGTCCTTCATGCGGCCTTGACACGCCCGTGTCCTCTACCCGTGGAGCTCTATGACTATGACGTCATCATACTCTTAATAGCACACGGCCAGGGCACATGCCCGTGTGCTGGCCCGTGTGACGAATCAAATTCTAGTAAAATAGTACGGGGACACACGGCCTATCAACACATGGGTTGACCATGTGTCACACACGGCCTAGACATACGCCTGTGTGTCTACCCGTGTGGACAATTAGGGGCTATTTTCCAAGCCTCTTTGCCACCCTGAAACTTAAACTCGCTCATTTCATCGCAAGAAGCACATAATATGACGATATCAAGCTAGGAAGAACCCTTAAATTACCACTCATTTCATCCACATTTTACTCAATATCTTGCATGAACATTCATTTCATTATATGCGTCAAACTTAAGGCATGAACTTGATGATATTAGCTAATTCATCATGGCCATTTACAAAAAATAAATGTGAAGGGTTAATAGCCAACCCTTTGGACTTCAAACATAACATGACCCAAAACAATCAAGTTCCTATACATGCCATATTCAAAATGAATCAACTTTATTATACCAAAAGAACGGTTGATAGTGTGATCCGAGCTCTGACTTTCTACGATCCCTGAGCTAACTTGATGAAACTACAAGGAGAAAGGGAAAAAGAGAGGGGTATACATATAGCTTACTAAGTTTGTATGAAATTCTACTACATTATAATTGCTCAAACTAAATTCATCCATTTCATGAAACAATAGCAACATAAGTCTCAATTGCTTAGGCATACTTATTCATACTTACTCACACTTATTCTTACCTATCTCGTATCAAAATATGATTTCTTAATTGTTACTTATTCATGGTACCAGTATCACTCAATCACATAACTTAGCATATATGCTAACATGAACATAAAATCAAATTTTCATCATTCTTATCGTGAATGAATCTCAAGATCATCCATAAACGGATTTGACTCAATACTATTTTATATTCTTAGCTCTTATCTCTTTTGCCCACATTAATCAGATTATCATAGGATATTTGAACTCATCATGCAAAATCTTGATGCCAACGCCATATCCCAGATATGGTCTTACACGGGATCTTATAGCTCGATGTCATACCATATCCTAGATATGGTCTTATACGAGATCATACATGAATGTCGATGCCTTGTCCCAGACAAGGTCTTATACAAGATCCTCTTTTGGTGCCGAGGCCATATCCCAGACATGGTCTTACACGAGACCTTCTTTGTTCAATACTAAACATGGGTAACCTCATTATTCTGAATCCTTATTCGGGATTTCACATAATTTATTTTTACCATTTCCTCATCGAGGTTTCATCTCTCGATTATTTGTAGCAGTAACATACATTATCGAAATATTAAGTAATTTCAAGCATCAAGACGTTATGAAACTTCAACTTCATACAAACGTACCTAAAATCTCAAAATGTGTATTGATGCTCGATTTAGTCCTCGATTTTGTTCTTGCCTCAGTTTCAATCCGGGCAATGCATTTCTTGATCTATAATAACAATTTCATTTTTTAAATACACACATTGACTAAATCGACTCATAATTCATGTTTTGGAAAAATTACAATTTTGCCCTTAAACTTTCTCATAATTACACTTTTACCCCTAGGTTCGTAAAATGATTTTCATTCAAAGCCAAATCATATTCATAACTATAGAAACCTTCAATTTCTATTATTTCACTCATGTATGACCATTTTCCTAGCTTTTGCAATTTGGTCCCTACATGCATTTTTCATGAAAATCACGTAGAAAAAGATGTTTATCATACATCAAACCTTCATAATCTTCCATAAAACATCAAAATATATGTATTTCATACATGGTTAAATTTATGAACATAAACCCTAGATCAAAATATAGCTAGAATTAGCTAAATCGAGCTACGAGGATTTCAAAAACACGAAGAACATTAAAAATAGGGCTAGGATGCAATTACAATCAAGCTTGGAAATTGGATAAAACCCTAGCTATGGAGGGCTTGTAAAATTCGGCTATGGAAAGAAGAAGATGGACACAATTTTGTCTTCTTTTTCCCTTTTTAATCTTTTATTTACCTAATGACAAAAATGCCATTAATGACCATTTCTTGAGATTTTTCCTTCCCATGTCCATTTTTGTCCATCTTATTATAAAATGGTCTAATTGCTAAATAAGGACTTCTAATAATTTTTATGATGCTATTTCATACTTAAATATTCTAGAATCTCATATTTTCTATTCTCAGCAATTTAGTCCTAATGGACAATTAAATCACTAATTAATAAAATTTCTTTATGATATTTCCACACAAGTATGAAATCCCCTCATAAGCCTCGTAAACATCATTAAACACATAATTTCTACTTCGAATTTGTGGTCTCGCACCACTATTCTGACCAGGCCCTAAATCGGGCTGTTACACTTTAAGTGAGCTATGAATTCCACTATTCCCAGTAAAGTCATGCCATACACAAGTCATGTACCCAACATAACAACTATAGGTTCGATCATATTTAGAGTATAAGCCTCGACTTATATAAAAACACATGAATTGCACACGCATGGTCAGTGACTAACTCAATATTAGGTAAATTACACCATGAACATCACAAGTGAATTAATTCACAAAAAGATTCAGAATTAATTCAAATTGAGTCCAGTCCAATGTATCATTCTTCTAATGAGTACATCTATATCTCTAGTTGTGGAGTCAACTGCTCCAATAGCCAAGACTAGCCATCTCCCTAATTAGAATTTTAGACGACATAATAATTCTTCTAAGTATTTGAATCAAACGCTCCCTTTGATTCTTTTACGGGATTATGGACTCGTTTAGATTATCTATTGAAGTAAGTTGTCTTTCTTACGATGTAAATGTTCTTATAGTGCCACTTATCATCAATTTGAACTTAGACAATCAATGAGCTAATATTTTCTTGTCACAATTTTGCTATACATGCGAAACATGAAAGACAGAAACACAAAAGACATAATAGTGAAATGTGAAATTAACTTTATTTATTTATTCATCGTTCAAACACATAGAAAACAATTATATGTTTACTACAATATGGACATATTTCCTTACAATGGCATCCTCAGTAACTCCAACCAATTTAAACAAGTTACTAGCTTCCATGAATAAGACAAGATGAAGTTACGGATCCTCGGTCGGCATCCCACTAAACTAATCCATAATTTGAAGCATTTGAAACATTACTGGATTCAGTTTGAATTGCGGAGCCTCGATCTCTGGCTCACAATACCCGGATTTAGTTCATTGAAGAGCAGAACAACATATTAATGGATGACGTGATCTCTGCCATTAGCAACAAGGATTGCATTAAGGATTGCATTCTTAGCATCGTTAGTAGCTACTTCTCCTTGTTATGCAAGATTCATTTCCCCAGCTTGTCTCTAAGTCACTTGTTCCCTTCTTCTCCTTCTAAAAGTACGTTTGAATTCAATATCAACCAAAAGCAATTCAATAATATGGTCCATGTTCATAAACAAATAGCACCTGAAAAATCACTAAAATTTCTAAAGTATGAACAAAAGAAAATTAAACCAAAATTGCAAGAAAATTAATTTCATAATTAATGACTAAAATAGTCCCCGAAAACGGCACCAAAAAATTGTCATAGATTTCCTTAAAATGTGCAAGTGTACATAGTCGCCCACAAGTAATAAAGTAGTAAGTAAAAGAGTTATCGTATCCATAGGGACTGATTTTAAACCAACAATCGCGAAAACTAACAATTTACAATTTGGGAAGTAAGAAGTATAAATGATTTTAACTAAATAGGTAAAACATATTTAATTAAATCTATTGAATAGCAGAAACAGGAATTAATAATAATGAGATGAAGAGCTAGAACAATTATTTCACCCTTCTATGAAACCACTAATAGCGATGCTATAGCAATGTTGCAGCAATACTGCGACAATATGGTAATTTACTAATTCGAAATCCACAGGTTATAGGCTTCTTTCAAAGTCATTATGTTCAATCTTTTAACTAATTGAACATATGACTATGCTAAGTCAACCTCCAGATCACAATTTCAAGCACCTTTCCTAAGGAATATGTAAGGTAAACAATATATGTTTTTACCGTTATGAATTTAAGATCAAAGAAATTAAACATGCTCCATTTAAGTAGTTTTTCCATCAATTACAACCTTCTTAGATTTAGTAATTAACTCAATTACTCACTAATGTTAGCTACGCACTAACAAGCATTAGATGTGAAATCTACTTGAATGAATAAACAACCATTTGCACAAAACATCATTAGCAAAGTACCAATAATCCCATTTTAAAGTTCCATAATCATTATAACAAAATGTATTTAGGCTATAATCATTAAATTGATTTGTAGCCATGATTTTAAACAACACAATAATTGAAAAAACAAATAAAGAGAAATAAAAGATGATTAGCCGAATTTTGGTGGTTTTCCGTAGTTTCTCATGTCATTTTTCTCCTCCTCCTTACTTCTTCTTCTTTTGGCCCAAATGCTCTAAACCTTTATTCTGATTTTTCCTTTTCTCTGTGCTTCTTTTTCTCCTCAAAACTCACCCCTTTCCTTTTGCTAAGCTCTCCCTTTTACCTTTAGTTTCGTCCCATGTACTCATTGGTTTCCTCTTCTATTCCTTGATTTCCTCTTGGTAGTTCCCATTTAAAAAGGTGATTCAAGCCTTCCTAGCCTACCTTTTTCTGGTTATGGGCTGTTTCCAGCACTGGGTTGAGAGGTATTTGACGCCTAATAGTTTTCATGGTGCTTCCTTGGTCGTGATATTCCTAACTTGTTCGATGCTACGAATGTAACACCTCTAACTCGTATTCGTCACCGGAATAGGGTTACGAAGCATTACCAAAAATTTAAAACTTAAAACATCCGATTTGCGACATTTCATAATTCATAGAATTATTTATACAAACACATGCATAATATCCCTTTTTCGAGCCCTCGAGGCCTTAGACTTTAGAAATGAATCGGGACTAAATCAAAAACACTAAAAATTTCATAGAAAAAGTTGAAATATTTCATACTACAAGGGTGTAACAGCTCGTTTTTAGACAAATCAGAACAGTGGTTTTGGGACCATAAAGCTGAAGTCGAAATTATTATTTTAATGTCTACAGCATGATAATATATTTGTGTGAAAATTTTGTTAAGAAATTTTATCATTTGATTAGTTAATTTGATAAAAAGGACTAAATTGCGTAAAGTGCAAGTGATGTTCCAATTGTTAAAGGTATTAAATAGCTATAGAATATAAAAGCGGAGGTCCTTATGCTGTAAATAGACCATTTGATACATGAGTGTACAAAGATGGACATGGTTTATATGAAATGTTAATGTTTTAGTAAAGGGTAAATAGGTAAATTAGCAAATAAATGATAATAATTAAAACAAAAACATAAAATTTTCATTCATTCATCTTCCTTACCGATTTTAAAGAAAAAAAGAAGCCATAGTTAGGGTTGTAACATTCGGGCATTGTATTGCTCAATTGGTAAGTAATTTTGACTCCGTTTTTAATGATTTCTATGTTTTTGAGATCGTTGCAACTAGGTCTAGCTAGCCCAAGGACTATTTTGCAAAACTATTGAAGATTTTGAATGTTTCCATTGACGAATAAGCATGAGCTTTGAAGTTTCTTGATAGATTATGAATGCTTGTTGATAGATATACAAGTTTTGTTAAGTGATTTTTAGTGAAAATGCAAGTTAGGGACTAAATTATGAAATATGAAAACTTTGTGGTTAAAATGTGAAATAAATGAAAAATATGGGCTAATATGTGTACTAGAGAAATTCAGCTAGCATGGGTTAGTCTTAAATTGCATTAATTTGTGTTTCTATGAAATAAGGACAAAATTGTAAAATTTGTAAAATACTTAGGGCAAAAGTGTAAATGTGCTTTAATAAGTGTTTTGGACTAAATTAAATAGTGAGATAATTAAATATGTTATTTTTGATTACATATAGATCAAGAAAAGTGAAACTCGGATCTAGATCGGGGAAAACAAAGTTAATGACTAATCGACCTGTTTCGTTGTTTTTACATCCGAGGTAAGTTTGTATATAATATTCATTGTTATAATTATGCTTTAAATGCTTTGATATTGCATAAATTGTGTATACGAGACTACAGTTGTGTTCAATGATGATTTAGCTAATTATGTGCAATTAGTGTGCGAAATCGAGATAGCTTTGGCTATATATATATTGGCATTTAGTTTGCAAGATTGATACAACTTTGGCTATTTATTTGGCACTAAGTGTGCAACTTTCCTGAGTATTCAAAAATATTCCGAATGGTTTAACGGATATGTCAAAAATGTGAATGAGTATGAGTTAAATATGGGAAGGTACATGTATGTACATGAACTGAGTAATACACTGAAATGATGAAAAATTATGGAAATTACATCTATTTTGGTGGATGCAAATGTGGTAGGTTGGTGATTCATTATGAGATATGTTATGTTATGTTTTTAGCTTAATTCGAGTTTATATGACGAGTTGATATAATTGCTATATGAACTTACTAAGCTATAAAGCTTACTTTGTGTATTTCTCTGTGTTTGATAGTGAAGTTAAAGCTAGCTCGGATTTGGGGATCGTTGGAGACTCCATCATATTATCCAACTATCAGTTTGGTACTTTTGAGTTTATGTTTTGAGTATATGACATGTATAGGGACTTTGGTCATATTGGTTATGTTTTGGTAGTGAATTTTGCTATTTGAGTTGGCTTGTGATTTGCTATGTTTTGGTTTGTATATATATGGCCATGAAAGTTGGTTTAATTTGGTTGGTTTGATTATGTAAATATATGTGCATATATGGCTTGTATTGTGGGTTCATGGATGGATTTGTGTATGGCTTATATTATGAAGTTTATGGCTGTAGCTATGGTAGATGTTAAATGGTTAAAATTAGAGAACATATAGGTTTGTGAGATTGAGCACAATGATGCATAATTGGGAATGTATAATTTCATGATTTGTATATGTGATTTTGGTATAATTTTGTGATTTGTGTGTATGGAGAATGAGAATATGGAATGTGTATGAATTATGTTTGAAATGGATGGTTTAAATGATTATATATGCTATGTATTGGTGCCTTTGAATTTGATGTAGGCGTGCACAAGATTGCGTGGCAAATTGGCTTGGTAAATAACCTGTTTTTGTCCACACGGGTAGAGACTCATGTGTGTCTCAGCCGTGTGTGACACATGATTATGTACACTGTCGTGTAACCACTGGTGTTGAAATTAAAACCAAGTTAGTATGCTCTACACAGCCTCACACACGAGCGTGTGACTTGGCCATGTGGCATAAGTCAGTATACCCTACAGGTTTGTCACGGCCTAGCACACGACCAGGCACACGGGCGTGTATCCCCTGTCTTTGACAAAATTTTATAAATGTTCAAAATGTTTCCAAAGTTATCGGTTTAGTCCCAAACTATTCCTAATGCATGTTTAGGGCCTTGTAGGCTCATATTAGGGACGATATGAATGTGTTGATTGATATTTGAATGAAATTTGGAAATGTATGAGTAAATGTATGTTTAATTGTGTTATAAGTCTGGTAATGCTCTGAAACCCGATTTTGGCATTGAATACGGGTGATGGGTGTTACAAGAAGTCACACAGCTATGTGACTCACACGACTGAGACACACGCCCGTGTCTCAAGCCATGTGGGTATTCGAATTAAGGACACACGGTAGTGTCTTAGCCTGTGTAACTTTCTGACTTGGGTCACATGGCCAAGCCACACGCCCGAGTGCCAGGCCATGTGACTCTCGAAATGGCCTCACATGACAGTGTACCAGGCCATGTAACTGCCTGACTTTGCAACCTTTTGAAACCTACAGGGGACACACGGCCGTGTCTCACGACCATGTGTCACGTATGGCTAAGACACACGCCCGTGTCTTAGGCCGTGTGGACAAGAAATAGTTTATTTTCAAGCCATTTACTTCACTCAAATCATGCACACACATACAATCCATTTTCAACCATTTCAAGCACTCAAAATGTACCTAAAATATACATAATCAAACTAGATCAATATGGTACCTATTCATACAACCAATATGCCAAAAGGCACCTCAATTCACATAATATAAAATATACTTAAACATAAGCATAACTTAGCCATTTATCAACTCAAACTTTGCAAAATAAATTCATACCAAATCCTACCACAATAGCCACATACCAAGATCACATTCAAGCTTACCAAAAGATCCATTCAATTCATATCATCACCAACCATTTCAACATTTAACCAACAAGCACCAAAATGCTAAAATGTCATCAACCAAAGTACCTTATTTACAAACCAAACATATTGGATATTCCATCAAGTACGAAACACCTATACATGCCATTATAACCACGACTTAAAAACATAAAAATCTATTGATATAACCGATGGATAGTGTGATAGGTCTCCGGCGATCTTCCAACCCGAACGAGCTTTCGATTAACTATAAAACATAGAAAAAGAACACAAAGCAAGCATATAATGCTTAGTACGTTCATAATTCATAAAAAGTGCTTACCATTTCAATGCATAAGCTTAAAAAAATAAATATGGATCAATCCAACACAAGCTTTGCACAAGCCTAAGCATCACCAACAACACAAATCAATGCTTAATCACATAACTTTAATATCATCACATGATTAGATAAATTTCATAAGTATAAATCATATTAACTCACACTGTCCATGATTATGAATACACATACATCCTACCTTTCCATAATAACAAAATGAATTGCATTCGAAACTACCGAAGCTCATATGAAGTGTGCTAATGATGGTCGTAACCATCCCTTTTAGTATTCGATGGTTGTCACCATCCCTTTTCATATTCAATGGTCGTCACCATCCCTTTTCATAGTTGATGGTCGTCACTATCCGTTTTCATAGTCGATAGTCGAAACTATCCCTTTTCATATTCGATGGTCATCACCATCCCTTTTCATAGTTGATGGTCATCACCATCCCTTTCCATAGTCGATAGTCGAAACTATCCCTTTTCATATTCGATGGTCATTGATACATCATTGGATTTTTTTGTCGAGACATAATATGATAATATAACATGATAGCATTTAAAACATAAATTCAAAAAGCTATTTAAATGTACGAAATTACCTCGACGATAAAATGTAGATACGGAGTCGATTAATCCGAAACTTTATCTTTGCCCTGATCTAAAGCCGTACGAGGTCTATCTTGATCTAAATGAGTAAATTTCATACATTTAATAATCATTACATTCCATTCAATTCAATCCAAATTCATATTTTTGAAAAATTACGCTTTTGCCTCTAATGTTTTGATTTCTTTACAATTTAGTCCTTAAGTTCATAAAAATGAAATTCATGCAAATTCATCCCTACCCAAGTCTACCCGAATTTAAATAGGCTCATAAAAGCTCATACATTTCATTATTTCACAATTTCCACCACGCGTTTTACAAAATTTACAAATAAATCCCTAATTGACATTTTCAACCAAAATCACTTTACACAAGTTGTTTATCTAACAACAAGGATTCATTTTCTACCTTCAGACTTCACAAACAACATGAATTCATTCATGGAAAAACTTTAATCTTTTAATAGTTTTTCAAGTTAGTCCCAGGGCTAGCTAGATTAAGTTACAACTTCAAAAACATAAAAATCATTAAAAACATGAGAAAGTATCACTCACATGCATGGATGCGACATAGTCGAACCTTCAAACTCCATTAATGGTGTTTTCCTAGCTTATTTTTCGTGGATGAATAACAAAGACACGATGATAGCTTTTATTTATTTGGTTTTTACTTAATTTATTTATTTATTTACATTTTTAACCTTTGATTATTACTTAAAAATTCACCCATTTAATGTCTATCTTTGTCCACTATATAAAGTTTTAGTCTAATTACAACATAAACCCTCCAATCATTTAATACCATAGCTATTTAATCCCTTTAGCTTATAGAACTCAAGTTTTGCACCTTTAGCAATTTAGTCTTTTTCATCAAATTAAGCATGCAAACGGTAAAATTTCTTAACGAAGTTTTTATACTAGACTACTATCATGCTGTAGACACTAAAATAATAATAAAATAAATATTCTCACATCAAATTTGTGGTCCTGAAATCATTGTTTCAATTTCACTGAAAATGGGTTGTTACAACGACATAGCTACAGAGTTGTGGCATTGCTTCGACATCGAGTGTCAGCATGTGAGCTTCAATAGTTCTTTTCTTCCACGTTCTCAATGTTTCTCCAGCCACCTTCAACGATAAAAAATCATATTATATACCATGGAGATTAACCAAAATTTATTATTCAAATGGAATATTTCGATATTAACTACTCAGCAGAAATATAATCAAAATAGCTAGTAAAACGTTACCAACCATTCTTAATTCGAATGAAATGTGAGATTAAAAGTACTAAAATAACTCAATATCCTAGAGTTAGCACTCACTTTTTTAATTATTAATTTTAAAAATAAAATTTAGTAATTTGGAATGCTCTTTTCTTTTTTGATTTAAAAAGGAAATTTTTATATTAGATTAAGCATTCATCACATCTTTATATTGATTTCTTTTCATAATAACATTGATAAGCACTACGCCCTAGAGTATTTCAATGCCATTGACAAATTATGCTTGGAACAAAATTTTCAATCATCACCTTCATTAAAAATAGAGATGCAAATTATGCTTAGCAAGAATGTTTTCAACAAGATTCATACATACATGGTAACTATCCTTGATAAAAGCAGAGACACAAATTATACTAGGAAAAAATTCTTTAATGTTACCCTTTATTTTTAATGACACTATTTCAAGACTATCAACTAAAGTTGATGCAAGAAGTGAAGAACTAATAAGTAAATTCTATGCTTTCACTATCTCTATGAAGCAGCCATAGCCATCAGTCCTATATGAACCAAAATCAGTTTCCACAATGCATCGCCATTCATTTCTATATGTTCTATAAAATTCTTGCATCAAGTGCCGAGGGCCTCCATCAACAAGATATTATAAAAGATTGTATATTACATCATTAAACTTCAAAAATCATGTTTACTCAAACAATTCAGATACTTTTGCAGAGCCATACAATAGATAAAAATGAAAACTTATTTTAAATGAATAAAAAAGACAAGTTCTTGATCAAGTACAAAGTATTGATAACATGGCTAGTAATGTCTTTCTACATATTCATTTAAATGAAGAAAAATGACAAGTTATTGATAAAAATTCAATTGATTACAGACAAGAAACCACAAGCAATACACATAACTCTAAATTGATTAAAACCAGCAATCAATAGCAAGTAGTGTAACCAAAGCAAATTTACACATAAATTCCTTCTTCAAAGATCAGGTTTACTAGCTAAAATCTAATCATTCGGCAAGAAAAGAAACCGGGGTAACATCATGAACGTAATCAAATAAAATCACAAAAAATAACATGGAAATGAACATGCTACAATTACATAGTAATCATAATTCCTCACAATAACTATATTATTTTTTTTCCAAAAAAAAATCCCGAAAATTTGCCAAAGTAAAAAACAAAACTTAGAAACCCTTTAATTTTTAACTATAACAGTAAATCGGGTAAGCACCTCCCAAACATCCTAAGAGCAACTTCTTTAATTTTCTAAATGGTGTACCCAAAAATAAATCTGAATGATAGTTCAAGAAAGCAAAATTGATCATATAAAAAACAGGCAACTTAAAAAGCTTTAAAGCAAAGTTACAAAATTCATGAAAGATACCTAATTTGTATGAAGTTTGGTGGAAATCTCATATCTAGGATGGATTGAACTAAAATGGGCAATTTTTTGAGTTTTAATTATCATTGATATTTCCAAATCATTCGAAGCTTTACCCAAAAAAATTAAGGCAATCTTACTAAAAACAAAACAATTGGGGAAAATGAGAAAAAATATATAAAGAGCTCAGCTGGTTGGAGAAATAGAGAGGCATTGGGTAAGAGATGAAGTAGGAAGACTGTAACATCCTGATTTAAGGCCTAGTCGGAATAGTGGTTGCAAGACCACAAATCTGAAGTAAAAATACATGTTTTATGGTTTTTATGAGGTCTATGACATGTTTGTATGGTTGTATGAAAATTTCATGAAGAAATTGTATGATTTAGTGATCAAAAATTAAAAAAATATGAGATTCTAGAAGTTTTAAGTATGAGATAGCATTAGAAAATTTATTAGAGGTCCTTATTTAGTAATTAGACCATTATATCTCATGATGGACAAAAATGGACATGGAAGGGAAAAATCTCAAGGAAAGGCCTTAAAGGCATTTTGGTCATTTGGTTAATAAATTAATAAAAAGGGAAAAAGAAGTCAAAATTGGTGTCTATCTTCATCCTTCATAGCCTAAATTTGCAAGGAGCCATAGCTAGGTTTTTTTCACTTTCAAGCTTGATTGTAAGTACCTCCTATTCCTGTTTTTTATGTTTTCGTATTTTTGAAATCCTTGTAGCTCGATCTAGCTATTTCTACCACTATTTTGAGCTAGAGGTTGTGTTTAAAAATTTACCCATGGATGATATGCATGTATTTTGATGTCTATGGTAGAATATGAAAGTTTGAAATGTGATAAATGACCTTTTGCCAAATGATTTTTGATGAAATCGATAAAAAGGACTTATTTGCAAAAGATAAAATAATATGTGTATAAAATGTAAAATAGTTAAAACTTTTGGGCTGCTATAAGAGAGATTATGAATCGGCTATGCTTGGGTGTGCGAAAAATGAACACATTTCATCATACGAGCCTAGGGACCATTTTGTAAATATGTAAAAGTTTAGGGGAAATTATAATTTTTCCCAAAGTATGATTCATGGGCTGTTTTAGTTAATGTGATAATTAAATAAGTGAAAATTTTCATTATAGATCAAGAAACACAAAGTCCGGACCTAAACCGAGGAAAGAATAAAGTGGTGGACTAAATTGAACAACTATCTAATTTTGGTACCGAGGTAAGTTTGGGTGTGATAAATCAACATTATGTCATTATGTATTTAAATGCTTGATATTACATGAAATGTATATTCTTTTTATGAAATTGGTTAATGAGGTCTCAATGAAAAAAATGATGAATTTTTACTATATCAAAGTCTAGGCTGAACCTTAAGAATAGAAAGGATACCCTTGTCACGACGTTTGATTAATAAGGTCCTATGTATGACCATATCTGGGATATGGCATCGGCATCGAATAGTGATTCCGTGTAAGACCACGTCTGGGACATGGCATCAACATACAATCTCGTGTAAGACCATATGTGCGATATGGCGTCAACATCGATATGAGATCCCATATAAGACCATATCTGGGAAATGGCATCAGCATCGACATGTGATCCCATGTAAGACCATATTTGGGATATGGCTTTGGCATCTTACTATGTGTATGACAATTTTCGAGTATCCTTCGACATTCCAACTGGTTCAACGGGGTAAGATATTAAAGTTTATGTTAAATATGGAAAAAGGTCTAAATTTATGTGATGAAGTGATACAGGTACATATTCACAACTCACGAGAAATGAGTCCATTAGGTGATATGTGGTCGGTAAGAGTGAGCATGAGTAAGTCATGCTTATGTTGCTTGAGAATTTTTGTATTAATTCATAATGTAATATGTGAATGTTATTACAAGATTTTATGTTGTTACCTATTACATGCAAACTTACTAAGCTCATTGCTTACTCTCTCTCTCTTTTCCCTTTTCTTGTAGTATCTCCAAGTTAGCTTGAGATCAAAAGACGTCGAAGCTCGATTCACACTATCAAGCTATTGTTTTGGGTATAGTAAAGTTTGATTATTTTGGGTATGACATGTATAGGAACTTGGTCATTTTGTTATATGTCATATTGGTTAGCCAATGTGTTGGCTATTAATGTTACTTACTTCATTTTGTAAATGGCCATTGGAATTGGCAGAAACTAGTTAAATTATATCTATTCAATGATAATGAAATTCATGAAGCGCAAGCTTGTGCAATTGAATGAGTAATGTGTGAAGTAAATGCATGATGAACGTAATGTGAAATTAAGGTGTGGATGTCTTGATTGTGGGTATTAAAGGTGAATTATTGTTTTGTTATGTGTTGCTGGAAATGGTATAAGTGTGGTTACTTTTCAGGGTGGAAAAAGGCTTGGTAAATAGCCTTGTATTTGTCCACACGGTCTGCCTCATGGGCGTGTAGCCTGGCTGTGTGTCCCCTTCACTTAATTTGCGAAAAATTAAGTTCGCCACACGGGCTTGCATACGGGCATGTGACTCGACCGTGTGACCCTAAATGTGTGCCGACAGAATGTCAAGGTTTTTACACACGAGCTAAGACATAGGCGTGTCATGGCCGTGTGAGGGACACAGGCCATAGACACAGGTGTGTGCCAAGCCGTATGAAAACCCCTGTAGGTCCAAAATGAAAAATAAAATCCGCACGGACTAGGGACATGGGCGTGTGTGACCACACGGCCTGCCCACACGGGTATGTTCCTTTCCACACGAGCGTGTGACCTTATTTTGAGCAAAAATATTCTAAGTGTCCGTAAGCTTCCGGTTCAGTCCTGAACCACTCTATATGTATGTTTCGAGTCTCGTAGGCCCAAAATAGGGACATTATGAACACAAATGAAAAGTTTTAAGTTGGAATGTAAATTTATGGACCGATTTTGTATGATTAAGTATGTTAAGTCCGGTAATGCCTCGTACCCAGTTCCAGCGTCAAATACGTGTAAGGGGTGTTACATTTAGTGGTATCAGAGCTACGATTTAGTCGATTCTCAGATTAACGTAACGTATACACGAGTCTAGCTATACATGCCATACGTATGTGTATATACATAATGATAGTGTTACGACTCTTGACGATTTAAAATATGTTTTCGTATAGAAAATGGATCCCAATAAAGGAGTGGCGAATGATGTAGAAAGTAAGGTGCTGGCCCCCACCCAAGGGACAGTGCCAACTGAAAATGAAAATAGACCAATGACTGTAAGTCAGAAAGGAGGAAAAGAGGAGAAGAGCCTGGGTAAGCCTTTCTCCATATGATGATAGCCTGCTATACGGAGTTCGTTCAAACGAACCCGAATGCTCAACACCCTTCACCTCCACCTATTCCTTAGCCTATCCCTGTAGCTCCCTAAGCTGTAGAAATGGTAAGAAGGGAAAAGCCCCCGGTTGATAGAATTTAGAAACAATGAGCTGAAAAATTTCGAGCTAATAAAGATGACGATCCTGAAAGAGCAGAATTCTGACTTGAAAATACCATCAGTGTATTTGATGAATTGTCTTGCACACTCGAAGAGTGTATGAAATATGTTGTGTCTCTCTTGAGAGATTCGGTTATCGGTGGTGGAACACCCATGTGTCGGTTATACCAAGGGAGAGAGTTAATTGGGAATTTTTCCAAGAAGAGCTCCGAAATAAGTATATTAGCCAAAGGTTTATTGATTAGAAAAGGAAGGAATTCCTTGAGCTAAAACAAGGTCGAATGACGGTAACCGAATATGAACGTGAGTTTGTAAGGCTCAGTAAATATGCTCGGGAGTGCATATCCATTAAAGCCATTATGTGTAACAGGTTTAAGGGCGGATTAAATTAGGACATCTGATTGTTTGTTCGTATTCTAGAACTGAAGGAATTGGTTGTGCTAGTAGAGTTAGCTTGCAAGGCCGAAGAATTGGCCAAAGAGAAAAGAAAGGCTAAAATTGAGTGCTGTGACTCGAGGAAGAGACAATTGGGTAAGTCATTTCAATCCTCATCCAAGAAATTGAGAGAGTTCACCACTTGATTAGCCGCTTCAGTTAGGTTCTCAAATAGAAGTAAAGGTAAACAGTATTCAGTTTCTAAAGCTCAGACCATTTCGATTGCTAGTGTTGGTAATGCTCGACTAAGTAGACCAGAATGTTCATAGTGTGGTAGACGTCACCCCGGTGAGTGTCGAGAAAATGAGAGAGCTTGTTTCAAGTGTGGTTCCCAAGATCACTTCATTAGAGATTTCCCCGAGATGGTTGAAAAAGAGAAATTTTAAAGTGCAAGATCGGGTAGTACTACTAGAGGGAGACCACAGAGAAATCCGGGAAATAGAGCGAGTAGTAAGAATACACCTAGAGAGCAAAGTGCAAGATCTGAGGGTAGAGCGCCTGCGAGGACTTATGCCATTCGCGCTCGCGAAGAGGCGTCATCCCCCGATGTGATTACTGGTACATTTTCTCTCTATGATACTCACATTGTTGCTTTAATTGATCAGGGATCTACCCACTTGTATGTTTGTTTGAAATTAGTATCTAATAAGAACATGCTTGTAGAGTCTATAGAATTTGTGATAAAAGTGTCAAATCCCCTTGGCAAATGTGTGTTAGTTGACAAAGTATGTAGGAAATGTCCTTTGATGATTAGAGGCCACTGTTTTCCAACTAATCCTATGCTTCTGCTGTTGGATGAATTTGATGTAATTCTTGGTATGGATTGGTTGACCATTTATGATGTGGTAGTAAATTATGGAAGAAAAACTATTGAGTTGAAATGTGAAAGTGGTGATATTCTATTGAATCAGATGAATCGGATAGCTTGCTTGTAGTGATTTCTTCTGTGACTGCTCAGAAATGTATAAGAAAGGGTTGTGAAGCTTACCTTGCCTTTGTGATGAATGCTAAAGAGACTGAGTTAAGAATTGAATCAGTGTCAATAGTATGTGAGTGTCCAGATGTATTTCCAGAACAATTGCCCAGGTTGCCTCTAGTTAGAGAGATTGAATTTGGTATTGAGTTAGCCCCTAGTACTGCGCCTATTTCAATCGCTCCGTACAGGATGGCCCCGACCTAGTTGAAAGAATTGAAGGCTCAGTTACAAGAGTTAATGGATAAAGGTTTCACTAGACCGAGTTATTCTCCGTGGGGTGCTCCCGTATTATTTGTGAAAAAAGAAGAATGGTTCTATGATGTTATGTATAGATTATCGACAACATAATAAGGTAACCATAAAGAACAAGTATCCCTTTCCAAGGATCGATGATTTATTTGACCAATTGAAGGGAGCCACTGTGTTTTCCAAAATAGACTTGAGGTCCGATTATTACCAATTGAGAGTCAAAGACTCAGATGTACCGAAAACCACGTTTCGAGCAAGTTATGGTCACTATGAATTTCTAGTTATGCCTTTTGGTTTAACCAACGCCCCTGCTGTGTTTATGGATTTAATGAACCGCATCTTTCGGCCATATTTGGATAAATTTGTTGTAGACTTTATTGATGATATATTGATTTAATCTCGTGATGAGAACGAGCATGTTGAGCACTTGAGGATGGTTTTACAAATTTTACAGGATAAACAGTTATATGCCAAGTTTAGTAAATGAGAATTTTGGCTTAAAGAAGTCAGATTTTTTTGGCCACATTGTTTCAGGTGATGGCATTAGAGTTGACGAGGGAGAGATTTCAGCCATTTTTTAATGGAAACCGCCGAATAACGTATCAGAGGTTAGGAGTTTTCTAGGCCTAGCTGGTTATTATAGACGATTTTTCAAAGGATTTTTTATGATAGCTACTCCGATGACGAGGTTGTTACAAAAAGATGTTAAGTTCAAATAGACAGAAAAGTGCCAATAGAGTTTTGAGAAACTAAAAGCATTGTTGACTAAGGCTCCAGTTTTAGTGTAACCTGGACCGGGAAAAGAATTTGTGGTTTATAGTGATGCATCCTTGAATGGATTGGGTTGTGTACTTGTGCAAGAGGCAAGGTGATAGCTTATGCCTTTAAACAGTTAAAGCCGCACGAGAAGAATTATTCGACCCATGATTTAGAATTAACCGCAATTGTATTTGTATTAAAGATTTGGGGACACCATTTGTATGGTGAGAAATGTTAGGTATTCACTGATCATAAAAGTCTAAAGTACTTGATGACTCAAAAGGAATTGAATCTAAGGCAACAAATATGGTTAGAGTTGATAAAGGATTACGAGCTAGTGATTGACTACCACCCGGGAAAGGCGAATGTGGTCGCAGATGCCTTGAGTAGGAAATCCTTGTTTGCATTGAGGGCTTTGAATACATGGTTGGCTTTATCAGATGATGGTTCTATTCCAGCTGAGTTGAGAGATAAACTGATATTTCTCCAAGAGATTTGTGAAGCTTAGAAAGGCAACAATGATTTGCAAGCCAAAAGAGTTCAATGTGAATCGGGTATGGAGTCAGAATTTTGGATTAGTTCTGATGGATGTTTGATGTTCTGAGATAGGGTCTGTGTACTGAGAGATGATGAGCTTATTCGAAAACTTTTGCACGAAGCACATAGTGGATGTTTATTTGTTTATCCAGGCAGTACAAAGATGTATAATGACTTGAAGAAATGGTATTGGTGGCCGAGTATGAAGAAAGATATTTTCGAGTTCGTATCGAGATATTTAATTTGTCAGCAAGTGAAAGTTGAACACCATGTTCCTTCCGGTTTACTTCAGCCGGTGATGATTACCGAGTGGAAGTGGGACAGAATTACTATGGATTTTGTGACGGGTTTGCCTTTGACACCGAAAAAGAAGGATGTCATGTGGGTTGTGGTTGATAGGCTTACGAAATCAGCTCATTTTATACCGGTACGCATTGACTATTCTCTTGATTATTTGCCGGATTTGTATGTTTCAAAAATTATGAGACTTCACGGAGTACCATTGTCGATTATTTCGGATAGAGATCCGAGATTTACATCACGATTTTGGAAAAAGTTACAAGAAGCCTTAGGCACAAAGTTTGAAAAAGTATTTACCATTAGTGGAATTTGCCTACAATAACAGTTTTCAGTCGAGTTTGAAAATGGTGCCTTATGAGGCATTATATGGGCGTAAGTGCCGAACGCCATTGTATTGGATCGAACTCAGAGAGAATCAGATTCATGGAGTCGATTTGGTCAGAGAAACTGAAGAGAAAGTAAAAGTGATTCGTGATTGTTTAAAAGCTGCTTCAGATAGACAAAAATCCTACGCGGATTTGAAATGAAAAGAGATTGAGTTTCAAGTTGGTGATAAGGTATTTTTGAAAGTGTCACCATGGAAAAAGTTTTTAGATTTGGCTGGAAAGGCAAATTGAGTCCGTGCTTTATCGAACCGTATGAGATTACTGAGAAGATAGGACCAGTAGCCTATCAGCTACCTTTGCCATCTGAGTTGGAAAAGATCCATGATGTGTTCCACGTGCCTATGTTGCTCCGTTGCCAATCAGACCCTTCACATGTGATTGTACCGACAGAGGTTGAAATTCAACCCGACATGACTTATGGTAAAAAGTTAGTTAGGATTTTGGCACGAGAAGTCAAACAGTTGAGAAATAAAAGTATATCCCTTGTGAAAGTACTATGGCAAAGACATGGGGTTGAAGAGGCTACATGGGAGCCTAAGGAGGCTATGAGAAACCAATATCCAAACCCTTTTACTGGTAAGATTTTTGGGGACGAAAATCCCTAAGGGGGAGAATTGTAACAGCCCGATTTAGGGCCTAGTCAGAATAGTGGTTGCGAGACCACAAATCTGAAGTAGATTTATATGTTTTATGGTTTTTATGAGGTCTATGACATGTTTGCATGGTTGTGTGAAAATTTCATGAAACAATTTTATGATTTAATGATTAATTTATCTTTTAGGACTAAATTGCGAAAATTGAAAAATATGATATTATAGAAGTTTTAAGCATGAGATAGCATTAGAAAATTTATTAGAGGTCCTTATTTAGTAATTAGACCATTATATCTCATGATGGACAAAAATGGACATGGAAGGGAAAAATCTCAAGGAAAGGCCTTAAGGGCATTTTAGTCATTTGGGTAATAAATTAATAAAAAGGGAAAAAGAAGTCAAAATTGGTATCCATCTTCATCTTCCATAGTCAAATTGCAAGGAGCCATAGCTAGGGTTTTGTTTCACTTTCAAGCTTGGCTGTAAGTACCTCCAAGCCCCGTTTTTGATATTCTTCGTATTTTTGAAATCCTTATAGCTTGATCTAGCTATTTCTACCACTATTTTGAGTTAGAGGTTGTGTTTAAAAATTTACCCATGGATGATATACATGTATTTTGATGTCTAGTGGTAGAATATGAAAGTTTAAGGTGTGATAAACAACTTTTGCTAAATGATTTTTGATTAAATCGATAAAAAGGACTTATTTGCAAAAGATGAAATAATATGTGTATAAAATGTAAGATAGTTAAACTTTTGGGCTACTATAAGAGAGATTATGAATCTGCTAGGCTTGTGTGTGAGAAAAATGAACACATTTCATACAAGCCTAGGGACCATTTTGCAAATATATGAAAGTTTAGGGAAAAATTATAATTTTTGCCAAAGTATGATTCATGGGTTGTTTTAGTCAATGTGATAATTAAATAACTGAGAATTGTCATTATTGATCAAGAAACACGAAGTCTGGACCTAAACAGAGGATAGAGCAAAGTGGTAGACTAAATTGAACAACTATCTATATTTTGGTACAGAGGTAAGTTTGTGTGTGATAAATCAACATTATGTTATTATGTATTTAAATGCTTGATATTACACGAAATGTATATTCTTTTTATGAAATTGGTTAATGATGTCTCGATGGAAAAAATGATGAAGTTTTACTATATCGAAGTCCCGGTTGAACCTTAAGAATAGAAAGGATACCCTTGTCATGACATTTGATTAATAAGGTCCAGTGTAAGACCATATCTGGGATATGGCATCGGCATCGAATAGAGATTCCGTGTAAAACCACGTCTGGGACCTAGCGTTGGAGTTAAATCGTGTAAGACCATGTCTAGGACATGGCATCAACATACGATCTCGTGTAAGACCATATGGGATAGGGCGTCAATATCGATATGAGATCCCGTATAAGATCATATTTGGGATATGGCATCAGCATCGACATGTGATCCCATGTAAGACCATATATGGATATGGCTTTGGCATCTTACTACATATATGTCAATTTCCGAGTATCCTTCGATATGCCAACTGGTTCAACGGGGTAAGATATTAATGTTTTTGTTAAAGATGGAAAAAGTGATAAAGTTATGTGATGAAGTGATACAGGTACATATGCTAAACTCACGAGAAATGAGTCCGGTATGTGATATGTGGTCGGTAAGAGTGAGCATGAGTAAGCCATGTCTATGTTGCTTGAGAATTTTTGTATTAATTCATAATGTAATATGTGAATGTTATTACAAGATTTTATATTGTTACCTATTACATGCAAACTTACGGAGCTCATTGCTTACCCTTTCTCTCTTTTCCCTTTTCTTGTAGTATCGCCACGTTAGCTCGGGGATCGAAGGACGTCGGAGCTCGATTCACACTATCAGTCTATTCTTTTAGGTATAGTAAAGTTTGATTTTTTTAGGTAGGCATGTATAGGAACTTGGTCATTTTGTTATATGTCATATTGGTTAGCCAATGTGTTGGCTATTAATGTTACTTATTTCATTTTATAAATGGCCATTGGAATTGGCCAAAACTAGTTAAATTATATCTATTCAATGATAATGAAAATCATGAAGCGCAAGCTTGCGTAATTGAATGAGTAATGTGTTAAGTAGATGCATGGTGAAGGTATTGTGAAATTAAGGTGTGGATGTCTTGATTGTGGATATTAAATGTGCATTATTGTTATGCTATGTGTTGCTGGAAATGGTGTAAGTGTGGTTGCTTTTCAGGGTTGCAAAAGGCTTGGTAAATAGCCCTGTATTTGTCCACACGGGTAGACACACGGACGTGTGTCTCGACCGTGTGTGACACACAATCTGCCTCATGGTGTGTAGCTTGGCCATGTGTCCCCTGCAATTAATTTGCAAAAAATTACGTTCGTCACTAGCACACGGGCGTTTGACTCGGCTGTGCGACCCTAAATGTATGCTGACATCATAAACAGAATGTCAAGGTTTTCACACACGGGCTAAGACACAGTCGTGCCATGGCCGTGTGAGGGACATGGGCCATAGACAAGGGTGTGTCATGGCCGTGTGAGGGACACGGGCCATAGACACGGGGCATGTTATGGCCGTGTGAGGGACACGGGCCATAGACACGAGTGTGTCATGGTCGTGTGAGGGACACGGACCATAGAAACAGACGTGTGCCAGGCCGTGTGAAAACCCCTGTAGGTTGAAAATGGAAAATTAAATCCACACGGATTAGGGACATGGGCGTGTGTGACCACACGGCCTACCCACACGGGCATGTTCCTTTCCACACAGGCGTATGGCCCTATTTTGAGCAAAAATTTTCTAAGTGTTTGTAAGCTTCCATTTCAATCCCGAACCACTCTATATGTATGTTTCGAGTCTCGTAGGTCCATAGTAGGGACGTTATGAACACGAATGAAAATTTTTAAGTTGGAATGAAAATTTATGGACCAATTTTGTATGATTAAGTATGTTAAGTCCGGTAATGCCTCGTACCCGGTTCCGGCGTCAAATACGGGTAAGGGGTGTTAGAAAGACATAGAAATGAAAGATTAGGGAAATCAAAGTGGTAGATTTGATTTCCTAAACTTTTGATATAATAACATTTAACAAAATTTTTTTATTTATATTTCTTAAGTCATTTGGTGAAAATAATTATTAAAAATTTTGTTAAACATGTTTAAAGCATTTTAAACACTTATAAGTACTCAAAAGCATGTTTTAAATATATTTTAATTTATCTAAATGTTTTTGAGTCAACCTAAAATGTTTTTATGTGTTTTGAACTCATTTTATACAAGTATGAGACATGGTATTGATACCCTAACCTAGTTGTATCGATACAACTAAGTCAGTAAGAAAAATTGTGAAACTCTAGGGACTTCTACCCGTACATCCTATGTAATGTATCGATACATGACCACTTCTACCAATACAAGTCCACTTCTACCCATATATCTTGTAAGTTGTATCAACACACATTTGTCTGTAATGCTTTCGACGATTAGAAACCCTAAAATTTTTTCCCTTTTTATATGTACACATCATGGACACTTCAAGATACAAGAGATTAACATCCAAGCATAGAAATTAAGAGAAAAGCCTCAAATTCTTCATTTCTTCATTTTTCTCTTGTACATATCTCTTAGGTGGGTATTGCTAGATATTTTTACCATTCTTATTTCAATTCTTTGAAAGAGCTAAACACTTGTAAACTCACACCTTTGAGAGGCTTTATTTTTTACATATTATCTTGTACCTATAAAAGGTGACTTAAAGTTATTGAGGTATAAAATCTTAAGTAATTTGTAAAGGGTTTAGTTGACCCACAAAAACTAGGGGGAAAGTTTTATCTTAGCCTTATAAAAATGATAGGGATTATAAAAGTTATACATTTTTCCTGAAATGTAATAATTCAAGTATAGTGAATTAGGAAATCCTTGGTTGAGGTTTACTAAGGTAGTAGAGGTAGACAATTGGAGCCAAACCACTATAAATCGAATTGTCCAAACTTTTCTTCCCTTTCCTTATCATTTGGAAAAGTTTGCAAAGATTTTTAAATACCAATTCACCCCCTCTTATTATTTTTGAGCCTAACACAAGGTCACAATTTAGTAAACAATGTAAAATGTTTTACATTCTCAAAATGCAAAAACATTTTACCAAAAAAAAATGAGATTTTTAAGTTGACTTGAAAAATATTTTATGTTGACTACATTCATTTTCCAGATGTAAACACCAGAAAATGAGTAAAATAATTTCTGTAAAATATTTTACATGGAACAAACAGACCCTTAATGCTACTTGAATTGCAGCTTTCTATTTTGGCTAATTTGTTCCGTGCTTATAATTCTTAACAAATTTATTCAAGATGCTCATTTTCTTTCATTATCTTAGTAATACTATTGCATACAAAACTGTTGCCAACAACTTTTTATTCTTTTAGTTCCATATTTTCTCGTATTGACATAACTTATCGAAATCTATTTATTTTAATTACTTTCATATTTAGTTTTAAGGTACCTAAATCTCTTCTGAAGTTTTAATAGTTAATAATGTATTGGGTCTCTTCAAGAGCACTAGACTCCACCATATGACCATCTAGATTTATTATTTTCTTCGATGAGAATTTTCATTTTTGGAACCAAACGATCTACCATGCTTCAAGCATGCACTTCTTTTAGTTTATTCTAGAAGGTTGTGCAACTAGAACTTCAACACATCAACTAGTATCTAATACTTGGTTATTTTCATTAGGTTAGAAAATACATCTAGTAGTTACTTGAAATAAAGTGAATTATTCTTTTGAACTTCTGGCTAAAATTACTTTCTATAAGGATTTAGATAATTATAATTCATTATAAGTAACAATTTTATCCATATATTATTGTTCTCGCCTTAATATTGGGAAAACTATCAAATTAAAATAGTAATAAAAAATCATGTCATAATTGAATCTCCAATTTTTTAAAAAATCTAATAATATAATGAGATTAATAAATATTCCCAACTTTCTATGAATAACAATTTTGTGCATTGTGGTGGGGCAACTTGAACATATATCGTACATTCAAAACTTCTAAAATGGGTTGTATTTGGCTTCTTACCAAAATCCAATTCTAATAGGGAGTGTTTTCATAACTTATTGGCATGATGCGTATAAGTGTTGAAAAATATCATATCCTTATACATATACAAAAGTTTTGTTCTCAAAAGATATGATTTTACTACTAACTAGAGGCATTGAACAATTAATAATGCTAAACCATTTTATACACGTAAAGATCAAGCTTCGTGATAGTTACTCGTATTAACAACTTAACCTATAATAACCATTGAAAGCTTGAGAAACAAACTCACCAGCATTACCAAGAATTATCTTGATTGCATAATTTGAAAGTTTGGATCTTGAACAAATCATTAAATAATATCATAAATGATAGGTTTCCATTTGATAACTCAAAATTATATCAAAACATCAACTTGTTAGATAAATGGGTCCATACTTCTTTCAGAACTCCAAGAGATTCAATATCAACTTTTTGTAGTGAGGTTTTAATAAATCAATTTCATTGAGAAGAAGCAACACATGAAGAATTTTTAGGTTCTTTATTAAATATCCATGTAAATTTTCATTTGTTGGCAGGATGCATACATGAAGATGCATCATTATTGATTGAGACGGTCTAATCCGTCATGCTAACTAATTAAAATAAATGGACTACTAAACTTTTGGTTTATTGTACATATAATTCAATCACAATGTAGATAATTTCTTTTAGAAAATTCATTCAATATAATCGCTTAATTAGTAATAGCTTGGTTCATCTTCAGTTTTTATTTATGACATCGATAGCAAGCCATACTGTTGCACATTGGGGTTGGGTTGTTGAAGGAGGAAGTTTACGCTTTAAATGTCAGGTCGATTCACCGATCAAATTTACTGATATATTGGTGGTTCATCCACAGAATACTATGATGTGAAGGGTTAGATGAGTTCTAGGGAACTTTTTTTATGGTGTGGAAGACTGGATTGGGGAGAGGACTACACTGTAATTCATAAACCAATAATATTCACTATGATCATCATGAATTAGACTTGTATGTTGTTATGTACTGCTTATATAATCGTTACTCATATGTGAAGGCCACACTAGGCCTCATAGCTGACCCCTTAGTTTTCCCATCATTTCAGATAACCCGTGAGGTTAAGGCTCGAACTCGGAACTTGGAGCACTGTCATTGGTTTTGAAAAAAAGTATTTTAAACTTTATTTTATAAACTCTGTTGGTTTCTGCTTTGTATAAACGAACTACGGCATGGACTTAGTTATTCTTTTAGTTTGGGTATTGCATTATACTTTTATTACTAAAATTATATAAGTTTTATTATTTAATTTTGACATGAAAATGGGTATGGTTTTATAATGATTAAAAATTTGGTCTTAAATTTTCAAACATAAAATATGAGATAAAATAAAATATTTATTTCAACTAAAAAATAAATTCAGTTTTCAAATGGTTTAAAACCTAGCAATATAGTCCCTAAACCAACTTCGAATCGAAAAGATAAAGATTTTGGTAGAACTTATTAGAAACATACTCTGATTTTTTAATGATAATCAAATCAATTAAATGAAATAATATACAAATGGGTTTTTATCCTTTACTGAAATTGAGTAATTTTACTGAGCCATTTCAGTGGCTAGTGACACCTCCATAACTCGAACATAACATCTGGGCTGGGTTGGGGAGGTTACATATGATGGTATTAGAATTATGGTTTAAAAATCAGACTGTGAGATTAATTAGGTCTCCATCCATGTTTTTAAAAAGGGTTTTTGTAGTACCATGCCATATATATTTTTACAGTGTTTTTAAAATAATTTCAAGACTCTAATGCCTTCCCTAACTAACTACTATATTCTTTAAAATTTGTATATATGCACTAGACTATAGACAATCAGGAATTCACTATGAGCACCTGAGGTAGATGAATCCAAGGTAGGCTACGTCGAGTTGCTCAAGTTGAGCCGCATACGAGTCATGACGATACTTCAATTCTTGAGGCCAATCTTAGAGAGGACTTATTTGCCTCTAGTGGTGGGAATCATGAAAGGGGTGATGATGCACTGTCTCATGATATGTTGAGAGTGCTTTAGTGGGTTGTTGGAACCCAGTCTAGATTGGGTGGTCGTGTAACACCCCTTACCCATATTCGACGCAAGAACATGGTACGTGTAATATCCGGGATTTAAGGGTTGTGCATTTTTGCTTAAATATATGTGGAAGCATGTCTTTGTGTGTGTGGAATGTGTTTTATGAATTTTAAGAACTTTAGAGTGTAGGGGAATGCCTTAGAAAATATTGTATTTAAAGTTTTAAAGAGGAGCTAGGTGAGTGGGGCCTTAAGGAAAATTGTAGGGGAGATTGGACATACAAATGGGCTTGTTAAAGTGGCAAGGAGGCGCCACTTAAAGCCTTAAGCAGTGACGCCACAAGCAGTGTGCAGGGCTTAGGTTCGAGCAGCAAAGGACGCAAAGAGGAGTTTTATTTTGCAACAAAGATGAGCAGTGGTGGACGGCATGGGGAGACTGGATGGATGAGTATTAGATGTGGTCAAATTCCTTTTTAAAATTTGGCTAAGGTAGGAAGATAATTGTTGTTTTATTTAAATTATTTTGTATGGGTAAAGAAGAGAAGTTTTAGGAGAAAAAGAAGGGATTAGATAGGGGGAGAGTTGGCCGAATAGAGGGGTCTAGGTATGGTATTTTCGGCAAAAGGGAGGTGAATGAGGCCATTTTCTTTCTTTTCTTTTCAATTGTGTCTCTGCCGAAAATTCTTTCTCTGTTGGAAACCAAAAGTGAATCTTCTCTTCTCCTTTTATTTTGTCAAAGCCAAAAACACAAGTGAGCCTAGCCGATTTCTTCATCTTTTTCTCTTCCATATAGCCGATTTGATCATAGCATTAAAAGCCGAAATATTCCTTGTGCTAGCCGAATCTTCATTTATAACCTTTGCCTAATTGCTCAACCTTTCTCTTCTTCTTTTCATGATTTTCCAAAAGTCGAAAGTAAGTTCTTCCTAGACCATAGCCGATTGTTCATTAAACTCTAAAAGCCGAAACCAATTGATCAACATCTAGGCCATAGCCGAATATCTCTGTGGGTTCAAGCAAAGGTGCACTCGATTTCAGTAATAAGGGTAGGGATTCAATTATCGTCATTTTATTTCTTTTCTTTTAGCCGAAATTAAGACTCTAATCCTATTAGTGTTTTTGGCCGAAACTTTGAAGAAGGTTTCGAGATTCCTATTGTAGCCGACTTTAAGAGAAGATCTTTCGGGAATTTAAGATCTGAGGTAAGTGAAGTGAGATTTAGGCCGAAGGCCATTTGCTATGATCCATTAAGAGTTAGAATCGACACTAACATAGGTTATGCAGGGATTTCGACATCTCCATAGCCAAGTGAGTATTTTCGGGACTTAGATCCACGAGGTAAGGGAATATGAATATTCGGCTAGGGCCATATTAGGTATTAGTGTTTAGCCGATTTTGACTTTGATTTTTAGGGAGGAATACAATCTGTTCGGTAGACTTTCGGGATTCAGTGAACACGTTAGTAACCAGGTGTGTAGCCCCACACTAATTCTTGATAGATTTATGGTATTGATTTAATATATGTGTTAATGAAAATATGAGTTAATAATGTGGCTAAAGGTACCATTCAATGGTACAATGGATTCAGGTACGTTATCCATTAATGCTCTGTTAATAATATTATGAATATTGGAACATGTCATATATGAGAACTTGTTACAAATGTGAGTTAAGGTAAATTATATTATTTCTGCATGTTGTATGACACATGGGCATATGGGTGATATTGAAAGGGGGAAGTGATCTGGTGGTTCTTACCACAAAATCTGGTGACTCATGTCACATAATCTGAATGTGGTGACTTATGTAACAAATTGTTATCTGGTGACTCTGTCACATTATCTGGTGGCTATGCTACAATTTATAAGGGCGATGTGCAATCGTCTGCAGCGACTGCCTTCGATGGTGTGTAGCGGATGGAGGGTCGATTTAGTAATCCCCACGGTGTGATGGCAGGTACGGGTGATGTGTAGAGGATGGATATTTAGGCTTGGGTTCGGGATTGCATCATTATTTATATTTGTTATATATATATATGATTTGATATGCCTAAATCGTTTGGGACTTTGTGTTGGCTGTTACACACTAAGTCTGTTTGACTCACCCCTTTGTGGGATATCTTTTCAGGTGACATTCAGTAAATGGACCAGGTCGGCAGGAACTTAGTGGTGGCCATGCTCAGCTCAGAGTTATCTTATTTTTAGTTTTTTTTTTTAGATTTGAATTTATTTCGGGTTTTGCTTTAATGTAATAAGGCCATTACTATTAAATTGTTTTATGCATCCATTTTATTTATTTTAGTATGATACGATTTTTATTAAATCAATGGTTAAATAACTTTTCTTTAAAATAAATTTTAAATGTTTTGACACCTAAATACAAACGATTTTCAATTTAAAGGTAAACTTTAAAACCACTCAGCATTTCTTTTAACTCATAGTTTTGAAATATAAAGATAAGGTTTTAATAAATTCCAGACTTCAAGAATAACTCTGTTTCCAATTTGAACGCAACACAAATCAATTTTTTTTTAAACCACCCAAAATTTCCAAAGTAACAGACTAGTTTCTGAAATGTTTTACTCGAGGAACATACCAGATCTGGTCAAGGCTTGTAACACCCTGGTTTAGGGGCTATGCATGGTGGGTATAATTCATGTTCTAGTAGGTTTTGGGTATGCTTTGATGTGTTTAGAAGGTGTTAAGAATGTTCAGATTCAAGGGGAAGACTTTAGAAAATTTTGGATTTTTATGTGCTAAAAGGGGAGCTTGGTGATGGGTGTCTTAAGAGAATTATTTAAGAGTTTTTGACACAAAGATTGGTGTGGCAAAGTGGCAAGGGGGGCGCCACTAGGAGCTTGGAAAAGTGACGCCTCAGGTACAAGGGAAGGGGCCAGTGTTCGAGCTGCGGAGGCGGCATCTTTGGTTTATTTTTGCGTCATGAGAGAGGGGAAGATGTTGGATTCGGTTTGGGCACTTAAAAGATGGAGAAGACTTGGTCTTTGTTTTTGAATTTCGGCTAGGTAGAGGTTTGACCCATTCAAACTTTTTGAATGGGTGTTAGGGAGGAAAAGTAGGAGGAAAATATGGGATTTGAAGGGGAGTTGAGTAGTGGCCGAATTTTTGCTTCTTTGGGGGGGGAGGAGCTTGGCCGAATATTATAAATAGGGGGGTGCTCACCTTTTTATTTTTTGCTCTCCTTGCTTGTTTCCCATTTTCTTTGGTTGCCGAAACCTCATTGCTAGCATCCCTTTTCCTTCTCTTTTAAACTCTTAGCCGAACCACCCACACTTTTCTTTCCCTCCTCTCAAACCTTTTGGCCGAAATCCTTATTCCTTTTTCATTGACTTCCTTTTATTGTGAGCCGAACCTACATCCCACCTTTGTGCCGAATTTCCTCCTTTCAACTTGGTAGCACTTTGGCCGAATGTTAGCGTAGATCTTTTTGGGTTCCGTTGCTGAGATACTCTGGGGTTTAAGTGGTTAGCCAAGCCTCCGTTTGTAGCAGTCAGTTTGGTAAGTGGTGGAAAGGCTTTTGGTAAGCTATGTTTTGATATTTTGTTTAAGTTTAAGATGGTTATGCATTTGATGCCAAGGCCGTTTGTAGGGGGAGAAGAGCCTATCGCAGGAAACTTTTCGAGAGTCGGTTAGTCAGCATTGAGTAGCGTTTCGAGAGTAGCACCGTGGTGCTATTGAGGTGCGTAATCATCACACTATTTTCTCGGTTTGCTTGTTAACTTTTTTAAACATATGTATTATGTGTGGAGGCTGATTATAAAGGCCTAAGTGATGTGAACCGATGATGGTAAGATTGATGGTGATATACATATTTTATATATGTTTGATGTGGTATTGATAAATAATAAATACTCACTCTAAATGATGTTCTTGCATGATTTATTGACACATGGGCATGGGATTGGGATTGAAGAAGGAGGAAGTGTACACAAGTTGTACATGGTCTAATGATAGCTCCGGCTACATTAGCGCTTGAGGGTTAGCTGTGTGCTACCTCAAGGGAGGTGTGGCTCGGTGCCCATCTCGGCGGTTGATGGCTATGTGCATCACCGTAGACAGTTATTGATGTTGAGATCACTTGGGTTGATCGGTGGCTCAGCCACGGCCTTGTGCAGTGAGTAGCCAAGGTAAGGTTGTGGATCACGATGTGATCAGTGGTGGTTTATCCACGGCCTTGGGCAGGGAGTCTGCTAAGGTTGGTGTTACGGTTGGAGTGGGTTGGGCTAAGATGCATATGTGCATGACTTGCTATGTGAATGGTTTGGTATGGGGCCAAGCCCATACGCGGGAAATCTATGTTTTGATTATGCACTGAGTCAGTGGACTCACTCTTTCATTAACCATTTCAGGTGACGCATAGTTGGACCGGGATCGGAGAAGACACATGGTGGCCCATGCAGGAAGAGAAGTTTAAATATTTTACGTCGTTTTATTAAGTATTTGGTCTTTTAAATATTGTGTAATAAGGGCCTTTATTTATTTACTTTGGAAATTACTTAATTATTATTATTACTATTTTATTTTAAATTGATTATGACTTGGTAAAAATTTAATTATAAGCTTGTGGAAATGATTTTACTCGAATTTACTTATTCAAAGTATTCATGAGTTAATAAAGTGCTTTAAAATGGACACTTTTATTTAATTTCAAAGTCCAAAAGTATAGTTTTAAAGGTACACGGGTTTTACCAGAAAGATAGTAAACTTTCGTGTTTTAAATTCCGAGTAAAGAAAAATATTTTCACTAACATAACCAGATTCGGTCGTAGTGAATGGGCCGGGTTTGGGGATGTTACAAATTGGTATCAGAGCCAGGTTCAAAACTCGACTTTGAGGGTTTTGGGCCCGAAACAGTTTTCAAAATGGGCTTTTGAAATGTGGGCTTTTATAAACAATATTTTTCAGGTTATTCTGGCATGGCACCTGTGTCTCCAACCCGAAGTCCACCAGGTAAGTACTTCGGACTTTTTCTTTCTAGAAGTGAATTGTTTACATGAATTGATTTGGGCTTAGTTTGGGCTCGTAGATTAGAAAGTTAGGACTATTGGACCCTAGGACTAGACTACTCAAACATGTGCATAAAACTTAAATCTCTTAAACAAACTTTGTGAAGTAAGTCGTACGAGTTAAGGTGTGGTAACCCCAGACGCATGTCTAGGAGTGGGACCTAAGAGCACAGTATTTAAGCGATCAGTGTGACTCACCTCCTCTTCGCGGAGTATCCTACAGTGTGTAGCTACTGGTTCACCTTAACCAAGAGGACTTGTTCATAGGCTAAACCGATTATTAAAACCCGAAAGGGAACTAGCCTTGTTGTTTTCTAAAACTTTCTGTATTAAAACTTTTCCAAATTTACCCTTTTGGTTTGTGAAATCTTAAATTTGATTCGGAAGGACGTTTTCGATTTACAAAATTACCAAAATGCCCTTAGTGGCAAAATTACAAAAATGCCCCTGTATTGCAAAATTACCGTACTACCCTCAACTTTTGATTTTTACTTTACAAAATACCAAAATCTTGAGATTTCAAAATATTAAGATAACCTAGTTTGTGGAAATTTACTGAAAATACCCACAGTTGATAAAATTACCAAAACGCCCTTGGTTTCTAAATCTTCAGATCTCTCTCGATCTTTTACTGAAATATTTCTATCTTGGCTTTGTGAAATACTGTGATATTTTGATTTGGAGAATTTACGAAAATGCCTGTGATTTCCAAAATTACTAAAATAACCCTGATTTCTGAAATTTTTGCGATACCCCTGGTTTGAAAACAAAATTTTCAAGATGACCCCTGAGATTTTGTAAACTTTGAAATATCTTTAGTTTGAAAACTATTTTCAAAATTGACCCTGAGTTATTACCAAATACCCCTATAGGAAAATGACGGAATTACCCCCAGGTAGGAGGAAACTTTGATTGATCGAAAGAACTTCTCTCGGAAACTTCATTGCATAAAACTGCTCGTGGATAAAATAGTGGAACAAGAATTTCTAACGCATAAAACTTTCTAAACAGACTAAATCGAAGCGCTAGATATGAGTTCTAGGGGGCGTGGTCGCAATACTCGTGGGCGTGGTAGAGGCAGGATGTCAGTATCGGAACCGGTTGGGTCACGCCATGGGTCAGAGAGCGATGATGCCGCCACCACCGTTGAGGTTGAACAAAGAAAATCGGATCGAGGAGAGACGACGCGATGATCGCAAGTCGCGGCCTTTGCGAGTGCTCGAACGAGTGGCAGGAGCCAATGTGGGCAATAGGACTCGGAAATCAGTGCCCGAAAGGCTTAGGGTGAATGGAGCCGAGGTTTTCAGAGGAGTGTCTGGGGTAGCTCGAACGTGGCAGAGTATTGGCTTGAGGTCATTGAAAAAGGATTATGGGCGACTTAGACTTAACTACCGAGGAGAAGCTTAAGGGTGTTGTTTCGTTGCTACGGGATGAAGCCTACCGGTGGTGGCTCATCATTAAGAAAAGTACCCTGCGGATCGAGTGGATGGGGTTACTTTAAGATCAAGTTTGAGGGAAGTATGTCGGAGCGAGCTATGTGGATGCTCGAGGAAGGCATTCCTCAACTTGGTGCAAGGTGACAAGTCAATAGCGAGTCTGGTTTGAGTTTACTGCGTTTAAGCCGATATGCTCGGGGCATCGTGGCAACGGATTATGAGAGATGTGTCGATTTGAAGATGGTCTCGCGGATGAGTCGCGAGTTTTGATTGCTCCGCATCGGGAAAGAGACTTCGCCGTTTTGGTGGAGAAAGCTCGAATAGTGAGGAGGTCAAGAAGGCCGAGAGGCACAATAGAAAAGGAACCGTGATAAGAGAAGTGTTGGATCGCCGAAGTGGTTGAGAGGGTCGTAAAAAGCCGAGGGTTGAGACTCTGCTCATATTGCTAAGCCACCACGCGGAAATCCGGATCGTCCGTGTGCTCAATGTGGAAGGTACCATGTTGGCGAATCTTTGGAATCGTGTTCGGGAGTGCTTTAGATGCAAGTCCAAGTCCCACTGATTAAGGATTGTCCCCGAACCCGAATAGGACTCGGATAGTGGGTCACGGTTATGTGCAACCAGCAGGCGAGGTGGTCGTGAGGCGACGAGAGGTCGTGGTCCGAACCATGGAGGAAATGGTTCCGCCGAGGTCGTGTAGCGATGAGACCGCGCGATAATGGTGGCACCGAGGCAAGACAACCAGTGCGGTTTATGCGATCCATCGGAGAGAGGATAATGATGTGCCTGATGGGTCAGCTGGTAAGTTCCTTGTGTTTGGAATATTCTTTGTTGTTTTGTTCGTGTTGATGATTGTTTGATTTGTTGCTCGTAAAGTAGTGGGAACCTTGAGTATGAACTTAGAAACTGTGCCTAGAAGGTAGGTTAGCTCTTTAAGATCAGAGTGCGCAACCATAGCGTAGTGGAGGGAATTGGACTGTTAGTTTAGACAAGTAATTTCGAGGACGAAATTATTTTAAGGAGGGTAGAATTGTAACACCTTGGTTTAGGGGCTATGCATGGTGGGTATAATTCATGTTCTAGTAGGTTTTGGGTATGCTTTGATGTGTTTAGAAGGTGTTAAGAATGTTCAGATTCAAGGGGAAGACTTTAGAAAATTTTGGATTTTTATGTGCTAAAAGGGGAGCTTGGTGATGGGTGTCTTAAGAGAATTATTTAAGAGTTTTTGACACAAAGATTGGTGTGGCAAAGTGGCAAGGGGGGCGCCACTAGGAGCTTGGAAAAGTGACGCCTCAGGTACAAGGGAAGGGGCCAGTGTTCGAGCTGCGGAGGCGGCATCTTTGGTTTATTTTTGCGTCATGAGAGAGGGGAAGATGTTGGATTCGGTTTGGGCACTTAAAAGATGGAGAAGACTTGGTCTTTGTTTTTGAATTTCGGCTAGGTAGAGGTTTGACCCATTCAAACTTTTTGAATGGGTGTTAGGAGGAAAAAGTAGGAGGAAAATATGGGATTTGAAGGGAGTTGAGTAGTGGCCGAATTTTTGCTTCTTTGGGGGAGGAGCTTGGCCGAATATTATAAATAGGGGGTGCTCACCTTTTATTTTTTTGCTCCTTGCTTGTTTCCCATTTTCTTTGGTTGCCAAACCCTCATTGCTAGCATCCCTTTTTCCTTCTCTTTTAAACTCTTAGCCAACCACCCACACTTTTCTTTCCCCTCCTCTCAAACCTTTTGGCCAAATCCTTATTCCTTTTCATTGACTTCCTTTTATTGTGAGCCAAACCTACATCCCACCTTTGTGCCGAATTTCCTCCTTTCAACTTGGTAGCACTTTGGCCGAATGTTAGCGTAGATTTTTTTGGTTCCCGTTGCTGAGATACTCTGGGGTTTAAGTGGTTAGCCAAGCCTCCGTTTATGCAATCGATTTGGTAAGTGGTGGAAAGGCTTTTGGTAAGCTATGTTTTGATATTTTGTTTAAGTTTAAGATGGTTATGCATTTGATGCCAAGGCCGTTTGTAGGGGAGAAGAGCCTATCGCAGAAACTTTTCGAGAGTCGGTTAGTCGGCATTGAGTAGCGCGTTGAGAGTAGCACCGTGGTGCTATTGAGGTGCGTAATCATCACACTATTTTCTCGGTTTGCTTGTTAACTTTTTTAAACATATGTATTATGTGTGGAGGCTGATTATAAAGGCCTAAGTGATGTGAACCGATGATGGTAAGATTGATGGTGATATACATATTTTATATATGTTTGATGTGGTATTGATAAATAATAAATACTCACTCTAAATGATGTTCTTGCATGATTTATTGACACATGGGCATGGGATTGGGATTGAAGAAGGAGGAAGTGTACACAAGTTGTACATGGTCTAATGATAGCTCAAGCTACATTAGCGCTTGAGGGTTAGCGTGTGCTACCTCAAGGGAGGTGTGGCTCGGTGCCCATCTCGGCGGTTGATGGCTATGTGCATCACCGTGAACGATTATTGATGTTGAGATCACTTGGGTTGATCGGTGGCTCACCCACGGCCTTGTGCGATGAGTAGCCAAAGGTAAGGTTGTGGATCACGATGTGATCGGTGGTGGTTTATCCACGGCCTTGGGCGAGAGTCCGCTAAGGTTGGTGTTATGGTTGGAGTGGGTTGGGCTAAGATGCATATGTGCATGACTTGCTATGTGAATGGTTTGGTATGGGGCCAAGCCCATACGCGGAAATCTATGTTTTGATTATGCATCGAGTCGGTGGACTCACTCTTTCATTAACCATTTCAGTGTGACGATAGTTGGACCGAGATCGGAGAAGACACATGGTGGCCCATGCAGAAAGAGAAGTTTAAATATTTTACGTCGTTTTATTAAGTATTTGGTCTTTTAAATATTGTGTAATAAGGGCCTTTATTTATTTACTTTGGAAATTACTTAATTATTATTATTACTATTTTATTTTAAATTGATTATGACTTGGTAAAAATTTAATTATAAGCTTGTGGAAATAATTTTACTCGAATTTACTTATTCAAAGTATTCATGAGTTAATAAAGTGCTTTAAAATGGACACTTTTATTTAATTTCAAAGTCCAAAAGTATAGTTTTAAAGGTACAGGTTTTACCAGAGAAAGATAGTAAACTTTCGTGTTTTAAATTCCGAGTAAAGAAAAATATTTTCACTAACATAACCAGATTCGGTCGTAGTGAATGGGCCGGGTTTGGGGATGTTACAAGGCTCGTGGGCCGGGTATGGGGTGTTTTAGTTTGGTATCAGAGCCCAGTTTTAAACCCTCGGCCTTGGGTTTAAAGCCCATAACGTTTTCAAAATTAAGCCCAAATAAGTTTTGTGAAAAATTTTGTGAATTGAGCAGGTTTTCTGGCATGGCACCTAAGTCTCCGACCCAAAGTCCACCAGGTAAGTACCCCTAACTATTGTATGATTTATTCTATGATTTGTATGTGGGAATAACGGGAACGTAGATTAGTATATTAAGTTATTGAACCCTAGGATTAGCTATCCCAACGCAAGAATTACATAAAATTTAAGGCCTAATTAAACAAACTTGTGAGTAAGTTGCCGAGTTAGGGTGTGGCAACCATTGTGCGCATGTCTAGGATTGGATTCAGGGAGAGCCTGGTATTTAAGTAGTCCTAGTGACTCACCTCCTCTTCGCTCGAATCCTACCTGGTGCGTAGTGATGGTTCACCCTAACCAAGAGGACTTATTAATAGGCTAAATTCATTAATTAAAACCCGAAAGGGACTAGCCATACTTTTTATAAGAATCTTAGTTTTTAAAATTATCAAATTACTCCTTTGATTTGTAAAAACTATTTTATAAAATTTTTCCAAAGTATTTCAGAAAAACAAAATTACCCAAATACCCCTGGTTGTAAAATTACTAAAATACCCTTGGTTTATAAAAAATTACCATACTACCCTCGATTTTTACTAAGATATTCTTACTTTACGAAAATTACCAAAATACCCCTATAGGACAAATTACGAAAATACCCCTGGGATGGGAACGGACGAAAATGTTCGAGTGGTGAATGTGTGTAGTAGATACTACTGAATGCATGTGTTTCACTAAACTAGGATAGAAGACTTGAAATGAAAACTCTAAAATGATCGAAAGAACCACTACTAAACTCCTTTAGATAAAATTTCTCTATGGGTAATCAGTGGAACAAAGACTAATGCATAAAACTTTTTAAATCAGATTAAATCGCGATCGTAGATATGAGCTCTAGGGGACGTGGCCGTAATGTGCGAGGACGTGGTAGAGGCAAAATGACCGTATCGGAACCCGTTAGGTCTGGTCAAGGGTCCGAAAATGAGGTACCACCACCCCCACCACCAGCTGCTAATGTTGAGCATCAAGATCAGACGGGGGATGATGCAATATCGCAGGCGGTGCTGCGAGTTCTTGAGATAGTGGCTGGAGTAGGTGGAGGTATGGGAGCTCGAAAATCTGTACCCGAGTGACTCCGAGCCAATAGAGCTGAGGTATTCCGTGGTGTATCCAGTGTGGCACCCAGTACAGCCGAGTATTGGTTGGAGGCGACGGAGCGAATTATGGATGAGCTGGATCTGACTGCTGAGAAGAAACTGAAAGGAATAGTGTCACTTCTTCGCGATGAGTCATATCAATGGTGGCTCACAGTTTGGGATGGTGCTACAGCTGAGGAACTCACTTGGGAGTATTTTAAGGCGGTGTATCAGAAGAAGTATGTTGGTACTAGTTATATTAATGAGCAGAGAAATGCATTTCCAGGGCTGGTTCAAGGTAATAAGTCCGTAGCGGAGTACGAGACGAAAGTCTTAAGGTTGAGCTGGTATGCTCGAGGAATCGTGGCTACGGAGCATGAACGATGTGTCCGGTTTGAGGACGGACTGAGGGATGACCTGAGGTTGTTGATAGCTCAGCAGCAGGAGCGAGAGTTTGCCGTGTTGGTAGAAAAGGCTAAGGTAGCTGAAGGGATTAAGGACTCTGTGAGACAGAATACGGATCAGAATAGGTAGAAGAGAGGTTTTGGATCATCAGAGTCATCCGGGAATGTTCAAAAGAGGCCTAGAGTTGATGGGCCGCGAGGTCAGCAGGCTATTACGGGAGGACAATACCGTACTTGTACTCAGTGTGGGAAGATGCACCTAGGAGAGTGTTGGAAGAAGACAGGGGGATGTTTTAAGTGTGGGTCCAAGGAACACATGATTAAGGACTGTCCTATAAAAATAGACGGGAGCCGACCAACAAGTCAGGGTTTTAATCAGGCTGGGAGAGGTGGGCAGCAGCCTCAGCGGGGTCGTGGTTCGATTGGCAGAGGTAATGGTTCTAGAAGAGGACGTGGAACACCGGGCAGAGGTGTTGGTAATACAGAGGCAAGACAACCGTGTCTGGTGTATGCAGTTCGCCAGAAGGAGGATGGAGATGCACCGGACGTCATAACCGGTATGTTCCTTATAGCTGACAAGCCTTACTTTACTTTAATTGATGTTGGCTCGACCCATTCTTATGTTGCATGTAGAGTAGTTGAAACACTAGGCATAGCCTCTGAACGGTCTGATAGGGCGAATGGAGTTAAGGACCCCGGAGGATGAGGAGATAATTATGATAGGAGAAAGAAGGAACTACTTGTCTAATGTAGTATCCGCACTAAAGGCTGAAAAGATGGTTCGGAAAGGGTGCAAGGGGTTTTTGACCTTCGTCAGTGCGTTGGATGCAAAAGAAGGGGGAGTTAGTGGAGTTAGAATAGTAAGGGAATTTGTGGATGTTTTTCCGGATACCCCCGGGTAGGGAGGTGGAGTTCGGAATTGACTTACTGCCAGGTATAGCTCCTATGTCAATTGCTCCGTACAGAATGGCACCAAAAGAATTGGTTGAGCTTAAGGCTCAAATTCAAGAGTTACTTGATTGTGGGTTTATCCGACCCAGTGTGTCTCCGTGGGGAGCACTGGTCTTGTTTGTGAAGAAGAAAGACAGAACTATGCGTATGTGCATTGATTATCGTTAGTTGAATAAGCTGACCATCAAGAACAAGTACCCTTTGCCAAGGATAGACGACTTGTTCGATCAGCTTAAGGGGGCCGCGGTGTTTTCAAAGATAGATTTACGGTCTGGATATCATCAGCTTAAGGTGAAGGAAGCAGATATCCATAAGACAGCTTTCTGGACAAGATGCGGGCATTATGAGTTCTTAGTAATGTCGTTCGGGCTGACGAACGCCCCAGCTGCGTTCATGGATATGATGAATCGGGTCTTTCAACCTTACTTGGATCTGTTCGTCGTTGTGTTCATAGACGACATCCTAGTATATTCCAAGTCTGAGGAAGAACATGATGAGCATCTCTGGATAGTGCTACAAGTGTTAAGGAAAAGAGCTATATGCCAAATTCAAAGAAGTGTGAATTTTGGCTTAAGGAAGTTATGCGTTCTTAGGGCATGTGGTGTCTGCAGAAGGGATAAGGGTGGATCCTAGGAAGATTGAGGCAGTGTTAGATTGGAAACCACCTAAGTCTGTGGCTGAGGTTCGTAGTTTCTTGGTATTGGCAGGCTACTACAGAAGATTCGTGGAAGGGTTCTTATCAATAGCCGCACCTTTGACAAAATTGTTGAGAAATGAGGTACCTTTCGTATGGACAGATAAGCAACAGGAGAGCTTTGAGAAGCTCAAGAGGGTTTTGACTGAAGCTCCAGTTTTGATTCAACCTGAGGTAGGGAAGGATTTTGTGGTGTATTGTGACGCTTCTCATACAGGTTTGGGATGCGTATTGATGCAGGACGGGAAGGTAGTCGCTTATGCGTCTCGGCAATTAAGGCCACATGAGGTTAACTATCCAACGCATGATTTGGAATTGGCGGCAGTGGTCTTTGCTCTTAAGGTATGGAGGCACTATCTATATGGAGAAAAGTCAATGATCTATACAGACCATAAGAGCCTTAAGTATCTGTTGACTCAGAAAGAGCTGAACCTGAGACAGCGAAGGTGGGTGGAGTTATTGAAAGACTACGATTGTTCCATAGAGTATCACCCGGGCAAGGCGAATGTGGTAGTAGATGCCCTAAATCGGAAAGTAATGTCGGATCTGAGGTCATGTTTGCACATCTTAGCTTGTATGACTATGAAAGTTTATTAGCAGAATTGCAAGTTAAGCTGACATGGTTGGATGAGATGAAAGAAGGACAGTTGGCGGATGATGATTTAAGTGCTAAGTTGCGGCAAGTGCAGAGTGGGGAGTTGGAAAACTATAGTGTTAACAGTGAGAGAGTGTTGTGTTTTCATGGCAAGGTCTGTATGCTTAAGAATAAGGAGTTAAGGCAGAGAATTCTTCAGGAATCGCATAGTAGTCCTTATGCTATGCATCCTGGAGGTAGCAAGTTGTATAAGGATCTACGGGAACAGTTTTGGTGGCTTGGTCTTAAGCGGGAAGTTACAGAATTTGTAGGGAAGTGCTTAACGTGTCAGCAGGTTAAGGCTGAACACCAGGTTCCGTCAGGATTGCTTCAGCCAATAAAGAATCCGCAGTGGAAGTGGGAGAGAATCACCATGGACTTCCTTAGTGGGCTTCCCCTTACGCCTACTAAAAAGGACTCGGTATGGGTGATAGTGGATCGATTGACAAAGTCCGTGCATTTCATTCCAGTGCGGGTTATTTATTCTTTGCAGAAGTTGGCGAGGTTGTATGTGGCAGAAATTGTGAGATTGGATGGAGTACCAGTGTCAATTATTTCAGATAGGGATCCAAGGTTTACGTCTCGATTTTGGGAAGCACTACATCAGGCTTTAGGCACCAGATTGGATTTTACTACGGCATTTCATCCACAGTCGGACGATCAATCTAAACGAGTGATCTAAGTGTTGGAAGATATGTTGAGGGGCTGTGTGATAGACTTCAGAGGAAGTTGGGAAGAATATTTGCCTTTAGCGGAATTTGCTTATAATAACAGCTATCAAGCCAGTATTCGGATGGCACCGTATGAAGCGCTGTATGGACGGAAGTGTCGCACTCCTACGTGTTGGACAGAATTGGGGGAACGTCGCGTTTTGGGTCCAGAGATTATGGCAGAATTCGAAGAGAAGGTTAAGGTAATTCAAGCACGGTTAAAGGAAGCATCTGATAGGCAAAAGTCATACGCAGATCTTAAGCGGAAGGAAATAGAATTTGATGTGGGAGATGAAGTGTTTCTTAAAGTTTCGCCTTGGAAGAAGGTGATGAGATTTGGTCGCAAAGGGAAGTTAAGTCCCAGGTTTATAGGACCTTATCGGGTATTAAAGCGAGTTGGACCAGTGGCATACCAGTTAGAGTTGCCTCCGGAGTTCAAACAGATGCACAATGTATTCCATGTTTCTATGCTACGTCGTTACCAATCGGATCCATCTCATATAGTGCCAGTTGAGGAGGTGGAGCTGAGACCAGATTTGTCCTACGAGGAAGAGCTGATTTAGATCTTGGAGTGAGATGTAAAGGTATTATGGAGGAAATCAGTTCCTCTGTCAAAGTGTTATGGCGTAACCATGGATCGGAAGAAGCTTCGTGGGAGCCAGAAGAAGCAATGCGACAACAATACCCTCACTTATTTTAGCCAGGTAATTTCGAGGTCGAAATTATTTTAAAGGGGTAGAACTGTAATATCCGGGATTTAAGGGTTGTGCATTTTTGCTTAAATATATGTGGAAGCATGTCTATGTGTATCTGGAATGTGTTTTATGAATTTTGAGAACTTTAAAGTGTAGGGGAAAGGCTTAGAAAATATTGTATTTTAAGTTTTAAAGAGGAGCTAGGCGAGTGAGGCCTTAAGGAAAATTGTAGGGGAGATTGGACATACAAATGGGCTTGTTAAAGTGGCAAGGAGGTGCCACTTAAAGCCTTAAGCAGTGATGCCACAAGCAGTGTGCAGGGCTTAGGTTCGAGCAGCAAGGCACGCAAAGAGGAGTTTTATTTTGCAGCAAAGATGAGCAGTGGTGGACGGCATGGGGAGACTGGATGGATGAGTATTAGATGTGGTCAAATTTCTTTTTAAAATTCGGCTAAGGTAGGAAGATAAATGTTGTTTTATTTAAATTATTTTGTATGGGTAAAGAAGAGAAGTTTTAGGAGAAAAAAGAAGGGATTAGATAGGGGGAAGAGAGTTGGCCGAATGGACGGGTCTAGGTATGGTATTTTCGGCAAAAGAGAGGTGAATGAGGCCATTTGCTTTCTTTTCTTTTCAATTGTGTCTCTGACAAAAATTCTTTCTTTGTTGGAAACCAAAAGTGAATCTTCTCTTCTCCTTTTATTTTGTCAAAGCCGAAAACACAAGTGAGCCTAGCCGATTTCTTCATCTTTTTCTCTTCCATATAGCCGATTTGATCATAGCATTAAAAGCTGAAATATTCCTTGTGCTAGCCGAATCTTCATTTATCACCTTTGCCGAATTGCCCAACCTTTCTCTTCTTCTTTTCATGATTTTCCAAAAGCCGAAAGTAAGTTCTTCCTAGACCATAGCCGATTGTTCATTAAACTCCAAAAGCCAAAACCAATTGATCAACATCTAGGCCATAGCCGAATATCTCTGTGGGTTCAAGCAAAGGTGCAGTCAATTTCAGCAGTAAGGGTAAGGATTCAATTGTTGTCATTATATTTCTTTTCTTTTAGCCGAAATTAAGACTCTAATCCTATTAGTGTTTTTGGCTGAAACTTTGAAGAAGGTTTCGGGATTCCTATTGTAGCCGACTTCAAGAGAGGATCTTTCGGGAATTTAAGATCTGAGGTAAGTGAAGTGAGATTTAGGCCGAAGGCCATTTGCGATGATCCATTAAGAGTTAGAATCGACACTAACATAGGTTATGCAGGGATTTCGACATCTCCATAGCCAAGTGAGTATTTTCGGGATTTAGATCCACGAGGTAAGGGAATATGAATATTCGGCCAGGGCCATATTAGGTATTAGTGTTTAGCCGATTCTGACTTTGATTTTTAGGGAGGAATAAAATCTGTTCGGTAGACTTTCGGGATTCAGTGAACACGTTAGTAACCAGCTGTGTAGCCCCACACTAATTCTTGATAGATTTATGGTATTGATTTAATATATGTGTTAATGAAAATATGAGTTAATAATGTGGCTAAAGGTACCATTCAATGGTACAATGGATTCAGGTACGTTATCCATTAATGCTCTGTTAATAATATTATGAATATTGGAACATGTCACATATGAGAACTTGTTACGAATGTGAACTAAGGTAAATTATATTATTTCTGCATGTTGTATGACATATGGGCATATGGGTGATATTGAAAGGGGGAAGTGATCTGGTGGTTCTTACCACAAAATCTGGTGACTCATGTCACATAATCTGAATGTGGTGACTTATGTCACAAATTGTTATCTGGTGACTCTGTCACATTATCTGGTGGCTATGCCACAATTTATAAGGGCGATGTGCAAGTCGTCTGCAGCGACTGCCTTCGATGGTGTGTAGCAGATGGAGGGTCGATTTAGTAATCCCCACGGTGTGATGGCAAGTACGGGTGATGTGTAGAGGATGGATATTTAGGCTTGGGTTCGGGATTGCATCATTATTTATATTTGTTATATATATATGATTTGATATGCCTAAATCGTTTGGGACTTTGTGTTGGCTGTTACACTGAGTCTGTTTGACTCACCCCTTTGTGGGATATCTTTTCAGTGACATTCAGTAAATGGACCGGGTCGGCAAGAACTTAGTGGTGGCCATGCTCAGCTCAGAGTTATCTTATTTTTAGTTTTTTTTTAGATTTGAATTTATTTCGGGTTTTGCTTTAATGTAATAAGGCCATTACTATTAAACTGTTTTATGCATGCATTTTATTTATTTTAGTATGATACGATTTTTATTAAATCAATGGTTAAATAACTTTTCTTTAAAATAAATTTTAAATGTTTTGACACCTAAATACAAACGATTTTCAATTTAAAGGTAAACTTTAAAACCACTCAGCATTTCTTTTAACTCATAGTTTTAAAATATAAAGATAAGGTTTTAATAAATTCCATAGTTCAAGAATAACACTGTTTCCAATTTGAACTCAACACAAATCAAATTTTTTCAAAACTACCCAAATTTTCCAAAGTAACAGACAAGTTTCTGAAATGTTTTACTCGAGGAACATACCAGATCTGGTCAAGGCTCGTGGGCTGGGTATGGGGTGTTTCAGTACGAGGCATTACTGGACTTAAACACAAGCAGACATACAAAATCGAGACGTAATTTCCATCCAAATTTAAAACCTTTCACATACGTTCATATCGTCCCTATACATACATTGGAAGTAGTTCGGGACTAAACCGGGAACTTTAGAAAACTATACAACATTTAGAAAATTTTTTCAGTAAATAGGGGTCACACGCCCGTATGGTTCTAGGGACATGCCCGTGTGACCCTTAGACACACTTGTGCTACTGACCGTGTTCAAAATAGGGAGCTCTCTGACTAGTTCGACACAGTCGTGCCATATGCCCGTGTGGTCGATTTAATTTTTATGATTTGTCATAAAATAGGTGCAGACTTCACACGGCCGAGATAGACGCCCGTGTCTTTGCCCGTGTGCTCAATTCTGGACATTTTGTTTTGCCTCAATTAAGGTGTAGGGGACACACGGCTGAAACACATGCCAGTAGGGCAGACCGTGTGTCACACATGGCCTAGACACACGTCCGCGTGTCTACCCGTGTGGACAAAAATAAGGCTATTTACCAAGCCATTTTGCCACCCTTACTTGCACTAACATACACAACAACAAACAACACCAATCCAAGCATATACATACAACCAAATCAACCATAGACAAGATATTAATACATCATTCACATGCTATCATTTATCATACACAAACATCACATATATCTCAACTTAAGTCATGTAATTTCCCACATCCATGAAAAGAATCATCATATACATATATATATACTTAAACCAATATTAGCCAAATTCAATGGCCATTTACGAAATGAATTATCAACCAACATAAGCCAACACATTTGGCTAAATCAATTATGACACATAACAAAATAACCAAGCCCTTATACATGCCATAACTCAAAATATCAAAATAAATGGTACCCAAAATATTGAGTTGATAGTGTGAGTGGATCTCCAACAGTCTTCTATCCCCGAGCTAGCTTGGTGACACTATAAGACAAGGGAAAAGAAAAGGGAGTTAGCTATATAGCTTACTAAGTTCCTATGCAAATAATAAGCATTATAATCACACATGTATTATACAAATGACATGATAAGCTTGGCCTAAATAGTATTTAGGTCTTCTAATCATAACTTACTCATTCATAACCTTACCAAGGGTTCATCACATATTGGGCTCATTATGCAATGAGTTTTACGTACGTACCTGTACCAACTCGCAACATAACCATAACCTTTTACAACTTTGACATTCTCGTTGAATTTCCTGTTGAACCACTTGGAATACTAAAGGATATTCGGGAATCTCGCACACACAATACTATACCAATGTCATATCCCAGATATGGTCTTACATAGGATCTTGTATAGATGCCAATAGCCCAGCTATGGTCTTACACGAAATCTCATATCGATGCCAGATGTGGTCTTACACGAAATATTAAATAACCCTAATGTCATGACATTTGTATCCTAACTATTCATATGGTTCAACTGGGATTTCTCGCTTGTTGAACTTTGTCGATTAAGTTCGAAGAGTAAATCACAATTCATACAAATTAAAGCAGTTAAAGCATAAATAACAATGCATTATTTATACGAACTTACCTGAGTACAAAATAGTAAAAATGGGACCTAATCATCAAATACTTTGTTTTTCCCCCGATCTAGGTCCGAACCTCGTTTCTCTTGATCTATAATAGAAAATTTAAATCATTTATTATTCACATTATTCAATTCAGTCCAAAAATCCTATTATGGAAAAATTACATTTTTCCCCTAAACTTTGACATATTTACATTTTGGTCCCTAGGCTCGTAAAATGAAACGTGTCTAATTTCTTTAATGTACAAGCCTAGCCGAACCATTTTTTATAACTATAAAAGCCCCCAATTTCCATCAAAACACACTTTTACTAAATATTTTATAACTTTTACAAATAGGTCCTTTTAGGCATTTTCATGAAAAATCACTTAGTAAAAGTTGTTTATCTAACATTAAACATTCATTTTCTACCATTAGACATCAAAATACACAAATGTCTAACATGGGTCAAACCCTAGACCTTGATTACTCCTTAAGTTAATGGTAGAAATAGATAGATCGAGTGATAACGACTTCAAAAATGTAAAGAGCATTAAAAATGGGGAAAGAACAAACTTCCAATTGAGCTTGAAAGTTGGCCAAAACCTAGCTATGTCTTCCTTCTAATTTTCGGCACAAAGGGGAGAATATGGACAAGATTTTGGCTTGATTTTCCCTTTTTATTCATTTATTTACCAAATGACCAAAATGCCCTTCACTTAAAACTTTAAAATTTTTTCTCACCATGTCCATTTTTGTCCACTAACTTAACAAATGGTCTAATTACCATCTAAGGACCCTCAATTTAAAATTTCATAGCAATTAGACACCTCTAGCATCTAGAACTTAACTTTTGCAATTTTTACAATTAAGTCCTTTTTACTAAATTGAGTGCCCAAACGTCAAAATTTTCAAACGAAATTTTCGTGAAATCATTTTGAAAAACTATAGACCACAGAAATGTAATAAAAATGAATTTTACTATGTCAGATTTGTGGTCCCGAAACCACTATTCTGACGAAGCCCAAAATCGTGCTGTTGCAACTCTCTCCCCCCTTTAGGGATTTTCGTCCCTGAAAATTCTTACCAGAAAATAGGTTTGGGTACTATTTTCGCATAGCTTCCTCAGGTTCCTACTTAGACTCCTCAACACCGTTTCTTTGCCATAAAACTTTCACTAGGACTATAGTCTTATTTCTCAACTATTTAACTTCCCGAGCTAAGCTCTTGATCGACTCTTCATCATATGTCATATCTGGTCGAATCTCAATCTCTGAAGGAGATATCACATGTGATGGATCGAAACGATATCGTTGCAACATCGACACATGAAACACATTATGAATTCTTTTCAGCTCTGTCAGTAAAGCTAACTGATATGCCACTGGCCTTATTCTTTCAATAACTTTATACAGCCCGATGAAACGTGTACTCAACTTACCTTTACCAAATCTCCAAATCTTCTTCCATGGAGATACTTTCAGGAATAATTTATCACCAATCTAAAATTCGATCTCTTTTCTTTACAAATCTACGTATGACTTTTGTAGATCTGAAGCTGCTTTCAAGCATTCGCGGATTACCTTTACCTTTTCTTCGGTTTCTCTAACCAAATCAACCTCGTGAATCCATTTCTCGCTAAGCTCAGTCTAATACAAAGGTGTTCGGCACTTACGGCCATATAATGCCTCATAAGACGCCATCTTATACTCGATTGAATACTGTTGTTATAGGCAAATTCGACTAATGGTATATATTTTTCCCAACTACCCTCGAATTCTAAAACACAACAACGAAGCATATCTTCAAGAACCTGAATCGTTCTCTCTGATTGGCCATCAGTTTACAGATGAAATGCGGTACTAAAGTTCAACTTTTTACCCAAAGCCTCTTGTAACTTCTTCCAAAGTCTCAAAGTAAACCTTGGATCTCTATCCGAAATAATAGAAATGGGCACCCCGTGCAATTTCACAATCTCAGAGATGTACAATCAGCTAACTCATCCAGTGAGTCATCAATACGTATCGATATAAAATGAGCTGATTTCATCAATCTGTCAACCACAACCCATACTGTATCTTTTTTTTTGGAGTCAAAGGCAAACTCGTTACAAAGTCCATCGTCATCCTATCCCATTTCCACTCGGGTACCATCACTGGTTGAAGTAAACCTGAAGGTACTTGGTGTTTGACCTTTACTTGTTGACAAATCAACCATCTTGAAACAAACTCTAAAATATCTCATTTCATACTCGACCACCAGTACAATTTATTCAAATCGTTATACATTTTTGTACTACACAGATGCACAGATAAACAACCATAATGTGCTTCATGAAGAATCTCATCATTTTTTGGTACACATACTCTATCTCAGAACATTAAGCAATCATCAGAACCGATCTGAAAGTCTGATTCACTACTCGATTCACAATGAACTCTTTTAGTTTGCAAATCATTGTCACATTTTTGAGCTTTGCAAATTTGTTGAAGGAATAATGGTCTAGCTCTCAACTCAGCTAGGATCGAACCATTATCAGACAAAGTCAATCGTGTATTCATCGCTCGCAAATCAAACAAAGTCTTTCTACTCATCGTATCTGTGACTATATTTACCTTACCTGGGTGATAATCAATTACTAGCTCATAATCTTTCAGTAACTCTAGCCACCTCCGTTGTCGCAAGTTTAAATCTTTCTGAGTCATCAAGTACTTCAAACTCTTATGATCAGTAAAAACACGACATTTCTCACTGTACAGATGACATCTCCAAATCTTCAAAGCAAACACAATAGCAGCTAGCTCCAAATCATGCGTCGAATAATTTTTCTCATGTGGCTTTAGCTGTCTCGAGGCGTAGGCTACCACTTTGTCCTCTTGCATTAACACACATCCTAATCCATTCAATGATGCATCACTATAAATTACAAACTCTTTTCCCGGTTCAGGTTGTACTAAAATCAGTGCCTCAATTAATAATGTTTTCCTTGAATCTCTAGCTTCAAGGTCAGCTTTCCTTTCCTCTTTATTCAACTCTTCAGCCTTACAAGCCTGTTCAACCAATACCACAAATTCTTTCAGCTCTAAGATCCCAACTAACACATGAATATCCTCATTCAATCCATCCTCAAATCTCTTGCACATAATAGCCTCAGTGGAAACACACTCTCGAGCATATTTACTAAGTCTTACAAATTCATCACTCGTACTCTGTCACTGTCATACGATCCTATTTCAGCTCAAGAAATTCTTTACATTTCTGATCGATGAACCGCTAACTAATATATTTCTTTCGGAACTCCTCTTGAAAGAATTCCCATGTATCCCTCTCTCTTGGTACCATTGATACCAGTGTATTCCACCAGTGATATGCAGAATCTCTTAGAAGTGAGATGGCACACTTTAAACACTCCTCCGGTGCGCAGGACAACTCATCAAATACCCTGATGGAGTTTTCAAGCCATAACTCGACTCTCTCGGGATCATCATCCACATTAGCTCTGAAATCTTCAGCCCCGTACTTTCGGACCTTATCAACCGGGGGCTTGTTCATTCTTACAAATTCCATACCTTGTGGAGCTACAGGAACCAGTCGAGGAATAGGTGAGGGTAGATGAGGTTGGGCATTTAGATTTGTTCGAACAAATTTCGTATACCACTCATTCATCATGTGAAGAAAGGCATCTATACGCCCTTCTTCTTGACTAACCGTAGGAGGTCTACTATCAGACGGCACTACCCCTTGAGTGGGAGCGAGTGCATTACTTTCAACTTCATCAGCCTCATCTCAATTGGGATCCATTTACTATATGAAAACACAATTTAAAATTGTCAAGAGTCATCACACTATCACAATGCATTTATGGCATGTATAGCTAGACTCTTACACATGCTATGTTAGTTTGAGAGTCGACTAAATCGTAGCTTTGATACCACTAAATGTAACACCCCGTACCCGTATTCAACGCTGGAACAGGGTACGAGGCATTATCGGACTTAAACACAAGCAAACATACAAAACTGAGACGTAATTCCCATCCAAATTTAAAACCTTTCACATACATTCATATCATCCCTAATACAAGCCTACGAGGCCCAATACATATATTGGAAGTAGTTTGGAAGTAAATCAAGAACTTTAGAAAATCATACAACGCCCGTCTTCAAAATAAGGAGCTCTCTGACTTGTGCCACAAAGTCGTGCAACACGCCCGTGTCTCTGCCCGTGTGCTCAATTCTGGACATTTTTTTTCCTCAATTAAGGTGTAGGGGACACACGGCTGAAACACATGCCCGTGGGGCAGACCATGTGTCGCACACGACCTAGACACACACACGTGTGTCTACCCGTGTGACAAAAATAAGGCTATTTTCCAAGCCAATTTGCCACCCTTACTTGCACCAACATACACAACAACAAACAACACCAATCCAAGCATATACATACAACCAAATCAACCACAAACAAGATAGTAATACATCATTCACATGCTATCATTTATCATACACAATTATCATATATATCTCAACTTAAGTCATGTAATTTCCCACATCAATGAAAAGCATTATCATATACATATATATATACTTAAACCAATATTAGCCAAATTCAATGGCCATTTACAAAATGAATTATATACCAACATAAACCAACACATTTGGCTAAATCAATTATGACACACAAAAAAATGACCAAGTCTCTATACGTGCCATAACTCAAAATATCAAAATCAATGGTACCTAAAATATTGAGTTGATAGTGTGAATGGATCTCCGACAGTCTCCGATCCACGAGCTAGCTTGGTGACAATAAAAGACAAAGGAAAAGAAAGGGGAGTAAGCTATATATCTTAGTACGTTCCTATGAAAATAATAAGCAATATAATCACACATGTATTATACAAATGACATGATAAGCTTGGCATATATAGCATTTAGGTCTTCTAATCATAACTTACTCATTCATAACCTTACCGAGGGTTCATCACATATTGAGCTCATTATTCAATGAGTTTTACATACGTACCTGTACCAACTCGCAACATAACCATAACCTTTTACAAATTTGACATTCTAATTGAATTTCCCGTTGAACCACTTGGAATACTAAAGGATACTCAGAAATCTCGCATACAAAATAGTATACCAATGCCATATCCTAGATATGGTCTTACATGGGATCTTGTATCGATGCCAATAGCCCAGCTATGGTCTTACATGGAATCTCATATCGATGTCATATCCCAGATATGTAACAGCCCAATTTTGGGGCTAGTCGGAACAGTGGTTTTGGGACCATTAATCCGAGGTTGAAGAAAATTATTTTGATATTATTTTATGTGTTATAGCATGTTTATAAGGATGTATAAAAATTTTGGTGCTTTAATTTTAGCAATTGTATGCTTAATTGTGAAAAAAGACTAAATCGCATAAAGTGCAAAAGTTCTATTATACAAGGTAGAGGTGTCTAATAGACATAGAATATTAAATTGGAGGTCCTTAAAGTGCAATTAGGCCATTAAGGGTGTGTTGGCCGGCCATAGAGACAAGGGCATTAAATTTTGGTCAAATTTGGTGAAATTAGGTGATAAAAAATGAATAAAATAAGATAAGTAAAAGAGATATCATCTTTCACTATTCAGGCTTCTTCTCCACCAAAAATTGAAGAGGAAATAAGAGTTTTTGGAGTTCAAACTTTCAACCAAGCTATTCTCTTGCAAATAAGTGATTTTAGAGGTCTTTCTTGATAATTTTTGTACTTCTGGAGCCCCTAAAGCTTAAGCTAGCTAATGATGGGACTATTTTGTTAAATGGTTGAAAGTTTTGGGACTTTCCATGAGAGTGTTCATGTTGTTTTCTGAGTTTTTATGAAAGAAAATGAATGTTAGTGGGTTAAGGAACAACTTTTGTGAAAGGTGTTACCATGAAAACACCTAAATGGGACTTATTTGTAAAGGTTGAAATTGTATAATAAATGCATGAAATAATTGGTCTTGTGAGCTGTTGTAAGATAGATAATTGTTCAGCTAGGCTTGTTTAATGAGAAAATGTGATGAAAAACGATTTACGAGCCTAAGGGCAAAATTGTAATTTTGCTAATGTATAAGGGCAAAATGGTCATTTTTGCCTAAGTAAAAATTTTGATATATCATGAATTATAAAATGATTGAATGAGTGAATTTTATTATTATAGATCAAGAAGAACGCAGAAACAACCTTGACTGAGAAAAAGGCAAGGTTACGGACTAAAACGTCGATTAATACATTTTGCACCGAGGTAAGTTTATGTGTAAATGATACATCTTTAATACATATGTTGTTACTTATTGGTGCATTGTATGAATGAGATCACTTATGATTGAGATTGATTAAAATTGATAGATAGTGAGTAATTCTCGTATAAACCTTGGAATAGATATGAAAGTGCAGAAAAATGTGTGTTATAATTATTTGGTGGGCTGTGTGTGATACCACCTTATTACTTATTTACGATGGGCTGTGTGCGATACCATTGTTTATATTATTATTTGGTGTGCTATATGCGAAACCACCGTAAATATTCTTGTTGGAGGGTTATGTACGATACCACCCTATTATTGATTAATGGTGGGCTGTGTGCGAAACCACCGAGTACTTAGAATTATCCCAAAGAGTTCATCGACAAATTGTTTAAGTAAATGATTCATGTGTCTTTGTGGTGATGAGTGCTGGGGATGTGTGCAAGTAAATGTGAGCATTATATTTGTTATATGGTTGGAATGTGGTAAGAGATGAAATGAGTAAGCATGATTATGGAAATGTGAATTATTCTGGATTAGTATGTAATGTTATTGATTAATTAACATATGTGATGATGCTTATTGTTTACATGTAAACTTACTAAGCTTAAAGCTTACTCTCTTTCTTTTCCCTCGTTTTATAGTATCAAAGAGCCAGCTCGAGATACGAAGATAATCGGAAGATCACTCACACTATCAGCTCATCTCAGTATATTTAGACTTAGCATTTTGAGTATGGCATGTAAAGGGGCTAGACTTAGTGAAATGTCTTGTTGTTTTGGCCTAGTGTGTTAGCTCCTTTAAAGATTAACTCTTTTGTAAATGGCCATATTTAATGGCTCTTTATTATTAATATATGGAAAGATGAGGTTATTCATGGATGTGTATAATGTATAATTGAGTTGCTTGGTTAATGGTTGAATGTCATTTATGGTGTATGAGTTAGGGTGATAAAAAGAGCTTGGCAAATAGCCTTGTTCTTGTCCATACGGGTAGGCACACGAGCGTGTGTCTAGGTCGTGTGTGACACACGGTCAGTTCCATAGGTGTGTGACCAGGCCGTGTGTCCCTTGCATGTTAGTGTGGTAAGTCAGTGTCGACCACGGGCTAGACACACGGACGTGTGCCTAGGCCGTGTGCCCCTTATAGGGTTGCTAACATCATAAACAGAAGACCTAAGTTTTCACACACAGGTGAGGAGACGAGCAAGTCTAGGCCGTGTGGAGGACACGGGCCAAGGACACGGGCATGTGTCTGACCGTGTGAAAACCCCTGTAGGTTTGAAAAGAAAATAAATTCCAAACGGGCTAGGGACATGGGCGTGTGTGACCACACGGCCTGCCCACACGGGCAGGTCCCATTCCACATGGGCATGTGACCTGGTTAAGGCAAAATTTTCCTAAGTTTGTAAAAGTTCCCAGTTTGATTCCGAGACCCTCCATTTGCATGTTTAAGGCTTCGTAGGCCTATAATAAGGATATTATGAAGGTGAATGAGAAGTTTTAAGTTGGAATAAAATTTTATTGTCCAAAGTTGTATGTTCAAGCAAGATAAGTTCGATAAAACCTCGTATCCGATTTCGGTGTTGAATATGCTTAAGGGTGTTACAAGATATGGTCTTACATGAAATATCAAATAACCCTAATGTCATGACATTTTTATCTTAACTATTCCTAAGTTTCAACCGGGATTTCTCTCTTGTTGAACTTTTTTGATTACATTCGAAGAGTAAATCACAATTCATATAATGTTAATGTAACACCCCAAATTTTGGGACTAGAAGAAATAGGCTTTGGGCAATGGAGCAATTGGATTTTAGTTGTGCGGGAAAAATTTCACTAATTACATGTTTGCTTTACTAGCTATGTGCTTTAGGAGTGATGGGGAGTATTTTGGGAGGTCTTGAGTTCAAATCTAGGCTATAGCAAAAATTTTAGTTTTCCCTAAAATTGATCCTGGGGGGGTTGGAAGGACTTATTAATATTTAAGGATAAAATGTGACACAAGGAAGCTTGGGGTCTAGTGGCAATGAGGCGTCAGGAGTATGCATGTGGTCTGAGGTTCAAGTCATGGCGTGCGCAAAATTTTTGGTTGTTCCTTGAATAAACCTGGACATTAGCATGAAGGCTTTATAAAATATTCAGGATAAGTTAGGACACGATTGAGCTTGTGGCTTATTGGTAAGTGGCATGAGAAAGCTTCAAAAGGGGGCTGGTGTTCGAGTCACGCCTGGAACAAAGAGGTACTTATTTTTCTGCTATGGCCAGTAGTGAAGTAGAGGTGGACTAGAACTCCACAAGGTAAGGTTTGAATTGGTCATTGAGTGAATCAATGAGGATTTCGTAGAGGGATTAAGGGAGTGATTTATGGAGAAAAACAAGGAGTTTGAAGTGTGTGGAGTCTTGGCCAAATGGGGAAGCTTGAGTAAGGGAAATTTGCCTAATGATATGTCATTTGTGCATTTTCGGCTTTTAGGGAGACTGTAGAAGCTATTTTTTTCTCTCTATTTTTTGAGATCTTATTTTCTTGCATTTTGGAATTACTTTCTTTATGGCATCTCGTGCAGCATTTTTGACCATTTGAGTCCCTTTCTTTTCATCCTTATTTATCAATTGAGGTCGACAGTTGTCGAAACATAAACATCTAGTGCAGAGTTCTTCCTGGAAGCCTTTTTCCTTCTTCATTTTTCTCTCTGCCGAATCAGCATTCTTCTCTTCTTCTTTTCTCTAGGGTAAATCGAATCAAGTGATGCTAATTCCTCTCTTCTTGAGTGTAGCCGAATACCCTGCCTCCTCCTCTCATCTTCTAACTTTGACAAGCCGAATATTGGGTAAGTGACTGGGTTGTTCTTGTACTTTACGATTTTTCCTTTTAGGATTATCGTTGTTGCTATTCAATAATCTTCTTTCGGTTTACTCTCTTTTAGATCGAATGCAATACTCCACCCACGTGTGCCATTCTTTTAAGCCAACTTTTGGTTCGGAGGGATTCGTTAAACGTCAAAGAGGAGTGTGATCAAATCTAGCATGTGTTCTAAGGGAAATAAACCGATTAGTGATCAGTCAAGGTAAGTATGGATTGCCGTTTTGGGCTTGGTCAGTTATTAACTTTATTGGTTATAAATCTGAAACGATATGTGGTTGATTATAGGATTCGGAGAGCATAGATCTTAACTAATTTCGCAAACAGGTGTGTGTATTTATATACAGTATTCGTTGATCGGTTGAAAAGTCGAAACTATGTGACGTTTACTCCGCCAAAACTGTAGACCGGCAAAATGCCGAAAAGCTGATAATATGGCGTATGATGCCACACGAGCGTGCGATTGTGCGTATGGCAAACTGAGCCCATGCATGTGGGCGCTAGACTGTAGAAGCCACCACGAGCGTTCTCGTGGGCTTAGGTCGTAATGGGCCTCGTTGGGCTGAGATAGGCCATATGGGCCCAATGGGCTCATGGGCCTTACTTGAGTAAAATGACTAAATTACCCTCGATTTATGAAATTACTGAAATACCCTTGATTTGTGAAAGTATCAAAAAATCATCAGTTTGTGAAATTACTAAAATACCCTTAATTTTTAAAATTATTAAAATACCCTCGATTTGTAAAATTACCGAAATAACCTCGATTTATGAAATTACCGAAATACCCTCAATTTGTGAAACTACCGAAATGCCCTCAGTTTGTGAAATTACTAAAATACCCTCAATTTGTGAAATTACCGAAAACCATCAATTCATGAAATTACTGAAATACTCTCGATTTGTGAAATTATTGAAATAACCTCGATTTGTGAAATTATCGAAATGCCCTCGATTTGTGAAATTACCAAAATACCCTCGATTTGTGAAATTATCGAAATACCTTCAGTTTGTGAAATTATCGAAATATCCTCGATTTGTGAAATTACTGAAATACCCTCGATTTGGGAAATTACCGAAATACTCTTGGTTTGGAAAATTACCTAAATACCCCTGTAGGGTAGAATTACCAAAATACCCTTATATGGTAAAATGATTGATTTGACTGGGATTGTATGACTTTGATTTAACTGACTTCACAGTGGTTGTATGATTGATATGCTTTTAATATATGTCTAAATGTCTATTACTGAGCATGGCCATATTGCATACACGTGTAATGATTGAGCATGACATACACGACATATTACATGGGGTTGGGACATTGATACAGAAGAAGTTCTGATAGGGTCGCACGGGTCGCATGAGACGACTGTGGACCGACGACGGCTTAAATCCGCGTAATCTGATTAAGGCTCTTTGTTAACCTAAATATGGCTCTATGTCATCTTGATTATGGCTTTGTGCCAATCGTATTTACCCGTGGCTATGTGCTTAACATATATATTGATGACCCTGTGTCGATCATAATTACCCGTGGCTGTGTACTGGTTATATTACCATCGTTGATGGCTATGTGCCAAACTTATTATAGTTACCAATAGCTTTGTGCCATCCTGATTATGGTTTATAACCATTCTGTTTATGGCTTTTAGTTTATCTCGTTAATCGCCGCGCGTTAACGCGATATTTTTATGGCTTTTAACCATTCTGTCTACGACCTGAGCCGTTCTATTGACTTAGTGCCGCAACTGGTGCTAATCTTGGTGTGTTGGGTAGGTGGGTCGATTGTATCCCCACGGAGTGTAGGGTTGGTACGGGTGGTGTGTTGGCTGGATCAGGGGGATGCATCCTCATACTGTTGCATATCTGCTTCTGAGATCATCATCATCTTCGGCTTAGCCCTCTTGTTCTGTTATTGGTTTGGGCTGGGCCCAATTGATTCTGTTATGGGCTGTGACCCAAATGATATTGTAGTGGGATTTGGCCCACGTATGCTCTGGCCGGACAAGATCTTATTCTCATTAAAGGGCTTTGGCCCGCATCGCTTTGATTTCTATTTACGTATACCGATGTCACTCTAGTAAGGGATTACACACGAGTTTTAAGTAAACTCACCTGTTTAATCAGTGCATGTAATCCCGAAATTAGAAAGATTGGTCTTTGTGAGGACTCGGAGGTGACCACACATCGCATCATGGTGTTATGCTTTGGACTTTATTTATGTTTTAAATTTCATTTTGGGTTTTAATTTCTGTAATAAGGCCTCTCTGGATTTAATTCTAAATTTGGGATTTTGTTACGTTTTTAACCCAATTACTATTTTTTTAAAAAACATACATTTTAAGCTTTTTTACCTTAAATTAGCTTCTGCAACTAAAAGAGGTTTTTAACAGAGTTAATAAAGGTTTTTTTAAGTGGTTAACTTTTCAATGAACCACGTCTTGAAATTAAACGAACACAAATCGAGACTTTAGTTTTTAAATGTTAAGGAGGGTTTTCAATGAGAACATGGTTTTCGAAAAACACTTCAATGTGACATGTCAGATTTGGGCCTAATTTCTAGGTCGAGCTTGTGGTGTTACATTTAGTGGTATCAGAGTCGAATTACAAAACTTGGCTGTGGATTGGGTTTTTTAAAATTGAATTTTTGAAAGAACTGTTTCAAAAGATTTGAAGTATGTGAAATGTTTTATTGAATATTTTCCTGAAAGTGTGGCTCAACGAGTCTCCGGCACCGAATCTGTAAGTTTTTCGAATACTTTTTTTTTGTTTAGAAATTAAAATACAGTGAGTTAGAAATACTGTGTTTTCTTTAGAAATTAGACTGTATTTTTGGTATTTATTTTGTGTGTATTCTAGAAATGATATGAGTGTGATATCCATCAGCCCCGATGGATAGATGGTGTGGTGCGTGCTTATATTATTAGGAACAGAGTGCGCAGCGAGGGTGTAGTGTGGTAGACTAGGGCATGCAACTATTCTGATAGTTGTAAATTTTGGGGTCGAAATTTCTTTAAGGGGATAGAGTTGTAACGCCCCGAATTTTGGGCCTAAAAGAAATAGGCTTTTGACATCGGAGCAATTGGATTTTAGTTGTGCGAGAAAATTTTCACTAATTACATGTTTGCTTTGCTGGCTATGTACTTTAGGAGTGATGGGCAGTGTTTTGGGAGGTTTTGAGTTCAAATCTAGACTATAGCAAAAATTTTAGTGTTCCCTAAAATTGAACCTGGCGTGGATTGGAAGGACTTATTAATATTTGAGGATAAAATGTGACACAAGGAAGCTTGTGGTCTAGTCGCAAGGAGGCGTTAGGAGTATGCATGTGGTTTGAGGTTCAAGTCATGGCCTGCACAGAATTTTGGTTGTTCCTTGAATAAACCTGTACATTAGCATGAAGGCTTTATAAAATATTCAGGATAAGTTAGGACACGATTGAACTTGTGGCTTATTGGTAAGTGGCGTGATAAAGCTTCAAAAGGGGGCTGGTGTTCGAGTCACGCCTGGAGCAAAGAGGTATTTCTTTTGCCGCTATAGCCTGTAGAGAAGTAGAGGTGGACTAGAACTCTACAAGGTAAGGTTTGAATTGGTCATTGAGAGAATCAAGGAGGATTTCTTGGAGGGATTAAGGGAGTGACTTATGGAGAAAAACAAGGAGTTTGAAAGGTGTGGGAGTCTTGGCCGAATGGGGAAGCTTGGGGAAGGGAAATTCGGCTAAGGGTATGTCATTTTGTGTATTTTCAGCTTTTGGGGAGAGTGTAGAAGCCATTTTTCTCTCTCTATTTTTCGAGATCTTCTTTTCTTGCGTTTTGGAATTACTTTCTTTGTGGCATCTCGTGCAGCATTTTTGACCATTCAGGTCTTTTTCTTTTCATCCTTATTTCTAAATTGAGGTCGACGGTTACCGAAACATAAACATCTAGTGACGAGTTCTTCCTGGAAGCCTTCTTCCTTCTTCATTTTTCTCTCTGCTGAATCGGCATTCTTCTCTTCTTCTTTTCTTTGGGCTAAATCGAATCAAGAGCTGCTGATTCCTCTCTTCTTGAGTGTAGCCAAATACCCTGCCTTCTTCTCTCATCTTCTAACTCTGACAAGCTGAATATTGGGTCAGTGACTGGGTTGTTCCTGTACTTTGCGATTTTTCCTTTTAGGATATCGATATTGCTATTCAATAATCTTCTTCGATTTACTCTCTTTTAGATCGAACACAATACTCCATCCACGAGTGCCATTCTCTTAAGCCAGCTTTCGGTTCGGAGGGATTCGTTAAACGTCAAAGAGGAGTGTGATCAACTTTAGCCTGTGTTCTAAGGGAACTAAACCGATTAACGATCAGTCAAGGTAGGTATGGATTGCCATTTTGGACTTGGTCAGTTATTAACTTTATTGGTTATAAATCTAATACGATATGTGGTTGATTATAGGATTCGAAGAGCGTGGATCTTAACTAGTGTCACGAACAGGTGTGTATATTTGTATACAGTATTCATTGATCGGCTGAAAAGTCGAAAGTATGTGACGTTTACTCCACTAAAACTGTAGATCGGCAAAATGCCGAAAAGCCAGAAATATGGCGTATGATGCTACACAAGCGTGAGATCGTGCGTGTGGTAAACTGAGCCCATGAATGTGGGTTCTAGACTGTAGAAGCCACGACGAGCATTCTTGTGGGCTTAGGTTGTAATGGACCTCGTTGGGCCAAGATAAGCCATGTGGGCCTAATGGGCTCATGGGCCTCACTTGAGTAAAATGGCTAAATTACCCTTGATTTTTGAAATTATTGAAATACCCTCGATTTGTGAAATTATTAAAATATCCTCGATTTGTGAAATTATTGAAATACCCTCGATTTTTGAAATTATTAAAATACCCTCAATTTGTGAAATTACCGAAATACCCTCAGTTTGTGAAATTATCGAAATACTCTCGAGTTGTGAAATTATTGAAATACACTCAGATTTTGAAACTACCAAAATAACCTCAATTTGTGAAATTACGAAAATACCCTTAATTTGTGAAATTACTGAAATACCCTTAATTTGTGAAATTACCGAAATACCCTCGATTTGGGAAATTACCGATATACCCTTAATTTGTGAAATTACCAAAATACCCTTAGTTTGTGAAATTATCGAAATACCTTCAGTTTGTGAAATTTCTGAAATACTCTCGATTTGTGAAATTACTGAAACACCCTCGATTTGGGAAATTATCGAAATATTCCTAGTTTGGAAAATTACCTAAATACCCTTGTATGGTAGAATTACCGAAATACCCTAATAGGGTAAAATGACAGATTTCACTAAGATTGTATGACTTTGATTTAACTGACTGGACAGTGGTTGTATGACTGATATGCTTTTCATATATGTCTAAAAGTCTGTTACTGAGCATGGCCATATTGCATACACGTGTAATGATTGAGCATGACATACACAACATATTGCATGGGGTTGGGACATTGATACGGAAGAAGTTCTGATAGAGTCGCACGGGTCGCATGAGACGATTGTGGACCGACGGACGGCTTAAAGCCGTATAATCTGATTATGGCTCTGTGCCAATCGTAATTACTTATGGCTATGTGCCGAACATATATATTGATGACTCTGTGTCGATCATAATTACCCGTGGCTATGTGCCGATTATATTACCGTCGTTGATGGCTATGTGCCAAACTTATTATAGTTACCGATAGCTTTGTGCCATCCTGATTATGGTTTATAACCATTCTGTTTATAGCTTTTAGCCGTTCTGTTAACTGGCAGCGTTGCTGCGATATTTATGGCTTTTAGTCGTTCTATCGACGGCCTGAGTCGTTCTATTGACTTAGTGCCGCAGCCGGTGCTAAGCTTGGTATGTTGGCTGGATGGGTAGATTTTATCCCCACGGAGTGTAGGGTTGGTACGGGTGGTGTGTTGGCTGGATCAGGGTGGGATGCATCCTCATACTGTAGTATCTCTGTTTACGAGATTTGTCACTGTACTGGGCTTAGGCCCTCTTGTTCTGTTATTGGTTTGGGCTGGGCTCAATTGATTATGTTATGGGCTGTGACCCAAATGATATTGTAGTGGGCTTTGGCCCACGTATGCTCTGAACTGAACTGAACTATTATTGTTAAAGGGCTTTGGCCCAGACTATTTTGATTTCTTTTTCTGTATACTGACCGTTACTCTAATAAGGGGATACACATTGAGTTTTCATAAACTCACCCCATTTTTAACTTTACAGGTAATCCCCAGCATTAGGAGGATCGGTACTGCGAGGGACTCAGAGGTGAGCACACGCCTGCGGCTGTTATTGTTTGGACTTTATTTATGTTCTAAATTTCATTTTGGGTTTTAATTTCTGTAATAATGCCTCTCTGGATTTAATTCTAAATTTGGGATTTTGTTACGTTTTATATCTGTTAGACGTAGACGAGTTTTCAACCCAATTACTATTTTTTTTAAAAACATATGTTTTAAGCTTCTTTACCTTAAATTAGCTTCTGCAACTAAAAGAGGTTCTTAACGGAGTTAATAACGTTTTTTTAAAGTGATTAGCTTTTCAATGAACCACGTTTTGAAATTAAACAAACATAAACTGAGACTTTAGTTTTCAAATAGTAAGGAGGGTTTTCAATGAGAACATGGTTTTCGAAAAACACTTTAATGTGGCATGCCAGATTCGGGCCTAACTTCTAGGCTAGGTTTGGGGTGGTACATTTAGTGGTATCAGATTCGAGTTACAAAACTCGGCTCTGGATTGGGTTATTTCTAAAAGAACTGTTTCAAAATATTTGAAGTATGTGAAATGTTTTATTGAATATTTTCCTGAATGTGTGGCTCACCAAGTCTCCGGCACCGAATCTGTAAGTTTTTTGAATACTTTTATCTGTTTAGAAATTGAAATACAGTGAGTTAGAAATACTGTGTTTTCTTTAGATATTGGACTGTATTTTCGGTATTTATTCTATGTGTATTCACGAAATGATATGCGTGTGATATCCATCTGCCCCGATGGATAGATGGTGTGGTGCGTGCTTGTATTATTAGGATTAGAGTGTGCAGCGAGAGCATAGTGTGGTTGGCTCGGGTGTGCGACTATTCTGATAGTTGGAAATTTCGGGGATGAAATTTCTTTAAGGGGGTAGAGTTATAACGCCCTAAATTTTGGGCCTAGTAAAAATAGGCTTTCGACATTGGAGCAATTGGATTTTAGTTGTGCGTGAAAGATTTCACTAATTACATGTTTGCTTTACTGGCTATGTACTTTAGGAGTGATGGGCAGTGTTTTGGGAGGTTTTGAGTTCAAATCTATGCTATAGCAGAAATTTTAGTGTTCCCTAAAATTGAACCTGGCGTGGGTTGGAAGGACTTATTAATATTTGAGGATAAAATGTGACACAAGGAAGCTTGTGGTCTAGTCTCAAGGAGGCGTTAGGAGTATGCATGTGGTTTGAGGTTCAAGTCATGGCGTGCGCAGAATTTTTGGTTCTTTCTTGAATAAACCTGGAGATTAGCATGAAGGCTTTATAAAATATTGAGGATAAGTTAGGACACGATTGAGCTTGTGTCTTATTGGTAAGTGGCGTGATAAAGATTCAAAAGGGGGCTGGTGTTCGAGTCATGCCTAGAGCAAAGAGGTATTTATTTTGCTGCTATGGCCTATAGAGAAGTAGAGGTGGACTGGAACTCTACAAGGTAAGGTTTGAATTGGTCATTGAATGAATCAAATAGGATTTTGTGGAGGGATTAAGGGAGTGATTTAAGGAGAAAAACAAGGAGTTTGTAGTGTGTGAGAGTCTTAGCCGAATGAGGAAACTTGAGTAAGGGAAATTCGGCTAAGGGTATGTCATTTATGGATTTTTGGCTTTTGGGGAGAGTTTAGAAGTCATTTTTTTCCTGTCTGTTTTTCGAGATCTTCTTTTCTTGCATTTTGGAATTACTTTCTTCGTGGCATCTCGTGCAGCATTTTTGACCATTCGGGTCTTTTTCTTTTCATCCTTATTTCTAAATTGAGGTCGCCAGTTGCCGAAACATAAATATCTAGTGTTGAGTTCTTCCTAGAAGCCTTCTTCCTTCTTCATTTTTCTTTCTGCCGAATCGACATTCTTCTCTTCTTCTTTTCCCTGGGCTAAATCGAATCAAGTGCTGCTGATTCCTCTCTTCTTGAGTGTAGCCGAATATCCTGCCTCCTCCTCTCATCTTCTAACTTTGACAAGCCAAATATTGGGTAAGTGACTAGGTTGTTCTTGTACTTTGTGATTTTTCCTTTTAGGATTATCGTTGTTGCTATTCAATAATCTTCTCTTGGTTTACTCTCTTTTAGATCGAATGCAGTACTCCACCCACGTGTGCCGTTCTTTTAAGGCAGCTTTTGGTTTGGAGGGATTGGTTAAATGTCAAAGAGGAGTATGATCAACTCTAGCCTGTGTTCTAAGGGAAATAAACCGATTAGCAATCAGTCAAGGTAAGTATGGATTGTCGTTTGGGCTTCGTCAGCTATTAACTTTATTGGTTATAAATCTGATACGATATGTGGTTGATTATAAGATTCAGAGAGCGTAGATCTTAACTAGTTTCACGAACAAGTGTGTGTATTTGTATACAGTATTCGTTGATCGGCTGAAAAGCCAAAAGTATGTGACGTTTACTCTGCTAAAATTGTAGATCAGCAAAATGCCGAAAAGCCATAAATATGGCGTGCCACACGAGCGTACGATCGTACGTGTGGCAAACCGCGCCCATGAATATGGGCGCTAGACTGTAGAAGCCACCACGGGCATTCTCATGGGCTTAGGTTGTAATGGGCCAAGATGGGCCATGTGGGCCCAATGGGCTCATGTCCCCACTTGAGTAAAATGACTAAAATACCCTCGATTTGTGAAATTACTGAAATACCCTCAATTTTGAAATTATCGAAATACCCTCGGTTTGTGAAATTATCGAAATACCCTTGATTTTTGAAATGATCAAAATACCCTCGGTTTGTGAAATTACTAAAATACCCTCAATTTGTGAAATTATCAAAATACCCTCGATTCATGAAATTATCGAAATACCCTCGGTTAGTGAAATTACCAAAATACCCTCGATTTGTGAAATTATCAAAATTCCCTCAGTTTATGAAATTACTAAAATACCCTTGATTTGTGAAATTTTTGAAATACTCTCGATTTGTGAAATTATTAAAATACCCTCAATTTGTGAACTTACCAAAATATCCTCAAATTGTGAAATTACTAAAATACCCTCAAATTGTGAAATTATCGAAATACCTTCGATTTGTGAAATTATTGAAATACCCTCGATTTGTGAAATTACCAAAATACTCCTGGTTTATGAAATTACCAAAATACCCTCGATTTGTGAAATTATCAAAATACCCTTGATTTGAGAAATTACCGAAATACTCCCAGTTTGCAAAATTACCTAAATACCCCTATAGGGTAGGATTATCGAAATACCCTTATAGGGTAAAATGACTGATTTAACTGGGATTATATGACTGTGATTTAACTGACTTGACAGTGGTTGTATGACTGATATGCTTCTAATATATGTCTAAATGTCTGTTACTGAGCATGGCCATTTTGCATACACGTGTAATGATTGAGCATGACATACACGACATATTGCATAGGGTTGGGACATTGATACGGAGGAAGTTCTGATAGGGTTGCGTGAGTCGCATGAGATGACTGTGGACCGACGGATGGCTTACAGCCGCGTAATCTGACTATGGCTCCATGCCAACCTAAATATGACTATGTGCCATCTTGATTATGGCCTTGTGCCAATCATATTTACCCGTGGCTATGTGCCTAGCATATATATTGATGACTCTGTGTCGATCATAATTATCCGTGGCTGTGTGCCAATTATATTACCATTGTTGATGGCTATGTGCCAAACTTATTATAGTTACCGATAGCTTTGTGCCATCCTGATTATGGTTTATAACCATTCTATTTATAGCTTTTAGTCGTTCTGTTAACTGTCAGCGTTGATACGATATTTATGGCTTTTAGTCATTTTGTCCACAGCCCGAGCCATTCTGTTGACTTAGTGCCGCAACCGGTGCTAAGCTTGGTATGTTGGCTGGGTGGTAGATTTTATCCCCATGGAGTGTAGGGTTGGTACGGGTGGTGTGTTGGCTGGATCAGGTGGGATGCATCCTCATACTGTTGCATACCTGTTTACCAGATCTGTCACTGTACTGGGCTTAGGCCCTCTTGTTCTGTTATTAGTTTGGGCTGGGCCCAATTAATTCTATTATGGGCTGTGACCCAAATGATATTGTAGTGGGCTTTGGTCCAGACTGTTTCGGTTTCTGTTTTTGTATACTGATTGTCACTCTAGTAAGGGGACTACACACTGAGTTTTTGTAAACTCACCCCGTTTTTTAACTGTGCAGGTAATCCCCGGCGTTAGGAGGATCGGTGCTGCGAGGGACTCGGAGGTGACCACACGACTGCGGTTGTTATGCTTTGGACTTTATTTATGTTTTAAATTCCCTTTTGGGTTTTAATTTCTGTAATAAGGCCTCTCTGGATTTAATTCTGAATTTGGTATTTTGTTACATTTTATATCTGTTAGACGTAGACGAGTTTTCAACCCAATTACTATTTTTTTTTAAAAAAAATATATGTTTGAAGCTTCTTTACCTTAAATTAGCTTCCGCAACTAAAAGAGGTTTTTAACGGAGTTAATAACGCTTTTTTAAAGTGGTTAACTTTTCAATGAACCATGTTTTGAAATTAAATGAACACAAGCTGAGTCTTTAGTTTTTAAATATTAAGGAGGGTTTTCAATGAGAACATGGTTTTCAAAAAACACTTCAATGTGAAAAGCCAGATTCGGACCTAACTTTTAGGCTGGATTTGGGGTGTTGCAATTAAAGCAGGTAAATCATAAATAACAATGCATTATTTACATACGAACTTACCTCGGTACAAAACTAGTAGAAATGGGACCTAATCGTCAAATACTTTGTTTTTCCCCTATCTAGGTTCGAACCTCGTTTCTCTTGATCTATAATAGAAAATTTAACTCCTTTATTATTCACATTATTCAATTCAGTCCAAAAATCTTATTATGGCAAAATTACATTTTCCCCTAAACTTTAACATATTTACATGTTGGTCCCTAGGTTCGTAAAATGAAACGTGTCCAATTTCTTTAATGTAAAAGCCTAGCCAAACCATTTTTCATAACTATAACAGCCCCCAATTTCTATCAAAACACACTTTTACTACATATTTTATAACTTTTACAAATAAGTCCTTTTAAGCATTTTTATGAAAAATCACTTAGTAAAAGTTGTTTATCTAACATTAAACATTGATTTTCTACCATTAGACATCAAAATACACAAATTTCTAACATGGGTCAAACCCTAGACCTTGATTATTCCTTAAATTAATGGTAGAAATAGATAGATCGAATCATAACGACTTCAAAAATTTAAAGAGCACTAAAAACAGGGCAAAAACGGACTTACAATCGAGCTTGAAAGTTGGCCAAAACCTAGTTAGGTCTTCCTTCTAATTTTCGGCACAAGGGGGAGAAGATGGACAAGATTTTGGCTTGATTTTTCCTTTTTCATTCATTTATTTACCAAATGACCAAAATGCCCTTCACTTAAAACTTTGAAATTTTATCTCGCCATGTCTATATTTTTCCAATAACTTAAAAATGGTCTACTTACCATATAAGACCTTCAATTTAAAATTTCATAGCATTTAGGCACCTCTAGCATGTAGAACTCAACTTTTGCACTTTTTACAATTTAGTCCTTTTTACTTAATTGAGTGCCCAAACGTCAAAAATTTCGAACGAAATTTTTACAAAATCATTTTGTAGAACTTTAGGCCCAATAAATGTAATAAAAACAAATTTTACTATGTCGAATTTGTGGTCTCAAAACCACTATTTCGATTAAGCCCAAAATTGGGATGTTACAGGTCGTGGATCAGTGGCTGAGAGGCTCCTGGCTAATGGAGCTAAGCTATTCAAGGGTGTGGTTGGAACAACCCTGACTGTAGCCGAGTTTTGGATTAAGGCTACAAAAATGATTTTAGAGGATATGGATTGTACCTCAAAGTAGAAATTTAAGGGTACAGTATCACTGCTGAGGGATGAGTCATTTTGTTTGTGGTAGTTTGTAGTGAGGAGTACTCAAGCATATCGTGTGACTTGGGATTATTTTCAGAAGGCCTTCTAGATGAAATATGTTGGTACGAGGTATGTTAAGGGTCGTGAACTGGATTTTATTGAGTTGAAACAAAGTTATAAGACTATGGTAGAGTATGAGGCCGAGCTTCTAAGGTAGAGCCATTATGCTCTGGGTATGGTGGCTATTGAGCAGGATAAGAGGCTGTGGTTTGAGGATGGACTGAGATATGATCGTAAGGTTCAGGTTGCATCCCATCAGGAGAGAGGGCTTGAGACCTTGGTTGAGAATACTAAGATTGTGGAGGAGGTTAAATGTATAGTGAAAGAGAAACTTGATAAGGACATGGTTCAGAGTAAGAGAGATTTAGGTCTTACTGGTTCATTCTCATGACCTTTAAAGTGAGCTAGAGAGGGCATAGCATAACAAAGTGTAGTAGGGGTAGTGCTGAAGGTTCATCTGGATCAGGGAAGATTTCAATTTATAGGTATTGTGATAGACAACATCTAGGAGAGTGTTAGAAGAATTCTGGGGCATGTCTGATATGTGGGTCTACTGAGCATTGAGTGAAGGGTTGACCATGTTCTGTTGGTCAGATACATGCTACAACTCAGACTTAGGGTTTCGAGCAATTATCTCCTTGAAGTACTGGTTAGGCTAGGAATGTAACAACCCGTTTTTAGTCAAATCACTTATTTTATTATTAAATTAAGGTCTAGAGCATGATGATATGTTTGTGTGAAAATTTCGTTAAGAAATTTTATTGTTTCATTAGTCAATTTGATAAAAAGGACTAAATCGAGAAAAGCGTAAAACATGTGTTTTAATAGTTAAAGGTATCTAATAGCTATGAAATTAAATAGTGGAGGTCCTTATGTTGTAATTATACCCTTATTAAAGTTAGTGGACATTATTGTACATGGTTTATATGAAATTTTAATGTTTTAATAAAGGTTAAATTGGTAAATTATAAAATAACTTGAGTTAAAATAATAAAAACATGATATCATCATCTTCATTAAGCTCCCACCACCGAAATTTAGGGTTTGAAAACCATTAAAAAGCTTGGAACAGTTGGCCTAGTCTCCTTGAGCATGTAAGTCCATTTTTGTTCGGTTTTTAATGATTTCTATGTTATTGAGATCGCTGCAACTAGGTCTGGCTAGCCCAGGGACTATTTTGCAAAATTGTTAAAGATTCAAAATGTTCCCATTGATGAATACATGAGTATTTTAATGTTTAATGATAGATTATGAATGTTTGATGATAGTTATAGAAGTTTTGTTAAGTGATTTTTAGTGAAAATGCAAATTAGGGATTAAATTGTGATATGTAGAAACTTTGTGGTTAAAATGTGGAAAATATAGGCTGCTAGGGACCTACTTGTAATTCATCTAGCATGGGATGTGGTTGAATTGCATGAATTTGTGTTTTTATGAAATAAGTACTAAATTGTAAAAATGTGAAACATTAGGGGAAAATGTTTAAAAGTGCCTTAATGTGAATTTTTGGACTTAATTGAATGGAGAGAGGATTAAATATGTTAATTTTGATTACAATAGATCAATAAAATTTAAACTCGGATCTAGATCAAGGAAAAAACAAAGTTCTCAACTAATCGACCAGTTTAGTCGTTTTTACATCGAGGTAAGTTCGTATGTAATAAGTTTCATTATAAAAGTATTTTAAATGCTTTGATATTGCATAAACTATGAATTCGAAACTACAGACATGTTCGACAATGATTCGACGACGATTCGGCATTGGAAAATCCCGGTTGAACCTTAGGAATATATTAGGATACGAATGACATGTCATTAGGGCTTATTGTGATTATGTGATCATGGTGCTTGTTCTGTACGTCCTACCGGTGGCTGAGTATACCGGCATGTGTTGCAGTTACTTAACAGCTTGTGTGAGCAGCACCGTGTAGCTACATATTGACCTACACCTAGTGTGAGCAGGACCGTTGATAGCTCGAGAGTGAGCAAATGTGTGATATGAGATTGAGATAGCATTGGCTATGTATGTGGTACTTTGGTGCGAGTTTCCTGAGTATCCTATAGTATTCTGAATGGTTCAACGGGTAAATGAAAAGTGTGGTTGAGTATAAGATTGATACGAGATAGTACTGGTACGTACATGAACTGTATAAGCTTTAAATCGAAGTGATTCGTGAAGATCACATATAATCTTACGATTGAATAAGTGAAAGGTTTGTTAGTTAATATAAGTACATGATGATATATTCAATTTGTTGAATTGTGTATTTATGATTATATTGAGTTTATTGCATACAAGCTTACTAAGCTATAAAGCTTAGTTTGTTTATTTTACTGTGTTTCATAGTGACTTCAAAGCTAGCTCAGATTCGGGGATTGTCGGAGACTACGTCATACTATCCAACTATTATTTTGGTACTTTTGAGCTTATGTTTTGGTTATATGGCATGTATAGGATTATGGTCATTTTGATATGAATTTTTGTAGTGAGTTTTGCCATTTGAGTTGGCTTGTGAATGTCTATGTTTTGGTTTTATATATAGCCATGTGAGTTGGCTTATATTGGTGAATTTGATGATGTATATAAGTGTGCAAGTGGCCTTTGTTTTGAGTTTGGTAATTGCCCTATAAATGCTAGTTGTAATGGGTTGTTTTTGAATTAGTATTAGAGTATGAAATAGTGCATGTTTGACGAATGATATGTTTGTGATATTAGGTAAAATAATGCATGTTTAAATGTGTCCATATTGATGATTTGAGATTGTAAGTATTAGTATGAAATTGAGTGACATATTGTGGTTTATGTGTGCCTTGTTGTTGTTAGTAATCAAATGGTATGATTTATGTTTGGATGAGTTTAAAAGATTGCCTATTGATGCTATGTTTTGGTACCTTTGAGTTTGATATAGGTGTGCACAAGTTTGGGTGGAAAATTGGCTTGGTAACTAGCCTATTTTTGTCTACACGGGCAAAGACACGGGCGTGTGTCTTAGTCGTGTGTGATAGACAGTCATAAACAAAGTTGTATGTCCCTTGGTGTTGAAATAAAAACCAAGTCAGTATGCTCCACACGGTCTCACATATGGGCGTGTGACTTGGTTGTGTGGTATAAGTCAGTATACCCTACAGGTTTGACACGGCCTAGCACAAGGCCTGACACACGGGCATTATGGCTGTAACACCCCAAACCCGACCCACGAGCCTTGACCGGATCTGGTATGTCACTGCGGAAAACGTTTGAAAAGATCTGACTTAAAGTTAAAAACTTGAAAATTTTGTTGTCCTTTGTAAAAAGATTATGGGTTTAATATTCTGAGTAATAAAAAGTGCTAGCAAATTATCCGGATTAAAACTTTAATAGATATTTCATATAGTTTTTAAAATGTAAGCTGCTTAAAGATAAATCATTTTCCAATCGTAATTTAATTATTAATCTAACTTAAAACGTAATATAGATGCTTAATAAAAATACTTAAACACTTTAATAAACATCAAATACTTTAGGAGGCCCTTATTACAATAATTAATTAATCAAAAGCACTTAATAATAGTCCGAATAAAACAAATAAGCTGTCTTCTACATGGCCACCTTTGTATCCACTCCAGCCCGGTCCGCGAATCACGATCACCTACGATGTTGTTAAATATTTGGGTGAGACAAACAGACTCAGTGTGCAATTAATCCACTGAATTCCACCCACATATCAACCCATATAACAGATAACAAGGCAATTTACTCGCATACTATCACATTTTGGGCTTGGCCCATATTCATATCACTTATCGGATTATAGGGTAAATGAACACATGATTTCACATACTGGGCTTGGCCCATTTCTTATTTCAATCCACATTCCTATATTGGACTTGGCCCATTCCCACATTAAAACACATATCGGATATAATTAGGCAAAGTGCACCCAACCCAACCTAGGGTCCATCCTCTACACACTCCCGTATCCAGCCACCACACACCAGGGGATTACTAATCACCCTCCCCTTTTCACTCCAATAAGGCAAATAATGCCGTCCACGATGTAGCGCGTAGCTAACATCAAACCACGATAAGGCACATAGTAACCCATCAAACCACGATATGGCACAGAGCCGATATCAACCACGATGAGGCTCAGAGCTACTCATCAAGCCACGTGAACTTAATCACAATTAATCCACAACGCGACCTCAGTCAGCGCCAATCCACGATGTAGCACAAGGCTAACATCAAACCACGTACTTGAAGTACACCCGTACCTTCTTTCATCTTCATATCCCATCCCATGCACATGCAACACATAATAATGACATAATAACATAATACATGTACATGTTATTTAGGCATTCAATCATACTTTCATTGGCATACTCACATATACACATTAATAACCACATCTCATCAGATTCGATACTAACCTGGTTATCGTCATACCCTTTAACGGTATCCATTTCATATTTACCACTGCACTTGTTAGCACATACACATAACACATACAAATATAGCATGTACCCGAAAAACAGTAGGCTAACCACACACCTGATAACTTGAAGTACTACGCTCTCGATCCCGATGCTATCACTAAGCGACACTACGGTTATCTTCCTATAGCTCTCCCCTGCTGTTGGCCCACACCCCGGTGGCCAATCTCGCATTGCAGAAACTGATCTCTTCTTAAACTTCGGGATAGGGACCACCCCTTTACCTTCTTGACTGGTATTTACCTCCATCAACAATCACTTAAATCAAAACCGATTAATATGTACTCTTAAGCAAATAACAAAATCACGACTTAACAATCTTACCAATAATTGGATCAAAGTCCCGAATGCTTTCTTTACCACAGTCGATTTGCTCCTAAAAACATAGCACACAATCGATCAACACTTACAACTCATAGCATGGCCTATGGCCGAATACTAGCAATCACTTACCGTCCTTACCGAAATCCTGAATCACCACCTAACTATGAAGTTGTCAAAATCCCTGATAATCAATTGTTAGAATCGGCCTCAATACATGAAAACTACAAAGATGGCCCTTGGCCGAATACTTTATTGACTTACCTTGAACGCCACAAATCCCGAAAGGCTCCTTTACTGCTCCCTAACGTAGGCTACACCCAAAAGAACACATAATCATGGCTTAAAGAATATTCGGCCATCCCTAGGCCTATCCTCATGGTTTTGGCACACTAGCAGAAAGAGCTCAAAACCGATTGGTAATAACAGAACACTTACCACTACACGTTGAAGAGACAGGAAGATCACAAGCACGTAGTCGACAGTACCTTCAATAAAGATTCGACTATGGTGTTTCGGCACTTTACTAATGGAGAGAAAAAGAGTAGAGGATGAGGCTATGTGGTTCAGCTATGGCCCTTAAAAGAGGGTTGAAATATTCGACTATCAAATAAAAGAAGAGAGTTTGAGAAAGAGGAATAGGTTCGGCCAAGACACCAAATAGAGAAGAAAAGAGTTTGAAGTATTTTGGCAATGGTGACAAGGAGGGTTCGACTTCAATAGAAAAAGAACAGAAAAAGAGAGAAAGCTCTTGACAGAATTTCGGCAATGGAGACTAAAAGATGAACAAGAAATTTTGGCACTTAATCCCCCTCTACATAGCCGAAAATACTCACCTACAGAGTCCGGCCACTAGCTCTTTCCATATCATATCCCTTATAATTCTTCTATTATTCCTCCCATACACTCCTTCAAAATAAATAAAATAAACCCACATTTATCTACTACTCTTAGCCGAAATTTAAAAAGAAAAACAAGCTTATCCTCATCTTTTCAAAACCCCAAAGCCGTCCAACTCCTTCCCCCTCTCTTGATGCCAACTTGCAAAATAAAACCCCACTTTATGCTGCCATCATGATTCGAACCTCCTCCCTCCTGAAGCCCCTTTTGACACAAGCTTCCCTACTCCTTAGGTAGCGTCCCAAGCCACTTTGCCACATGGTTCCTTGTGACATGAACTCCCCACAATTTTTCTTAAAGCCTCCTCAGCCTAACTTCCCCTTTTGGTCTTAAAATCCAATAATTTCCTAAGGCACTCTCCTACATCCTAGAGTTCACAAAACCACCAAAACTCATCCAACCATGCCCTAAAGCATGCCATCACCTGAATTATGCATGGACGCATAACCCCTAAATCCCGAATGTTACAGTTCTACCCTCTTTAAAAATAATTTCGTCCTCGAAATTACTTGCTAACTAACTAACAGTCGTGCAATTCACTACACTCCTGCTGCGCACTCTGATCTTAATAAAACTATCATACTTTCCAAGTACAGTCTCTAAGTTCACATACAAGGCTTCAGGCACTATACTAACAATGCAAGCATGAGCTAACCCTATAGCAACCAAATCAATAAAGGACATTCCAACAACGAGGAACTTACCTGCTATCACGTTGGCACATCTTCCTTCTCAACAACCGACTGCCTAGACCAACCTTGGTTGTCTCGCATCTGAACCTTCAGCACCTCTGCCTGGTGTTCCACGACCTTGGCCAGAACCCTTTCCTCCATGGTTTGAACCATGACTCCTCATTGCCTGAGGATAATTCATAACCAAATGAGCCTTAGATCCACACCGGAAACATTTCTTATTATTTCCCCGACATTCTCCTGCGTGAACTCTACCACACTGAGCACACGGACGACTACGATTCTTAACAACTAGTACAGGTGCACGTACAGAATTTTCGATCCTTGGTCTTTTCTGGAAATCTCCCGATGCTTCTGACAGTCCAAAACTCCTTTTGTTCCTATTTCTATTCTTCTCCCGGTTCTGTCTCGCAGTCTTCTTCACTTCTTCAGCTATTCGAGCTTTCTCCACTAGAACAGCAAAGTCCCTTTCTCTTTGCGGAGCAATCAACACTCGTAGCTCGTCTCGCAATCCATCTTCAAATCGGACACACCTTTCATAATCAGTCGCCATGATCCCCTTGGCGTACTGACTTAACCGCACAAATTTCGCTTCATACTCTGCTACTGACTTATTCCCTTGTACTAAGTTAAAAAACACCTTTCTTTGCGAGTCTAAGTAACTAGCTCCTACATACTTCCCTTCAAACTTAACCTTGAAATAATCCCAATCCAATCGATCTGCCGGAACACCTTGTCTGACAGTGAGCCACCATCGATAAGCTTCATCTCGGAGCAACGAAACAGCACCTTTCAGCTTTTCCTTAGTCGTACAGTCTAAATCATCCATGATCCTTTCGACCGCTTCCAACCAGTATTCTGCTACGTTCGGAGCTACCCCGGACACTCCTCTAAAAACTTCGACTCTGTTTGACCTAAGTCTTTCCGATACTGACTTCTGAGCTCCATTTCCCATACCAACTCTTGCCACTTGCTGTAGCATGCGTAACATAGCTTGCGATACCACGTCATCTCCTCCTGCCCGATCTTGCTCTTCCGCGCCTACTGCTGGCGGCGGCACATCACTTTCTGACCCATGACCAGACCCGATCGGTTCTGATACAATCATTCGACCACGTCCTCTAGAACTCATATCTATCGTCACGATTTAATCTGATTAAAAAGTCTTATGCATTGGTACTTTTTGTTTCACTTGTTTATCTACGAAGAAATTTTATGACAAGGAGATTCAGAAGTAGTTCTTTCGATCAATCAAAGTTTCAGCTCAAGTTCATTAATCTAATTTAGAGAATCACATTCACATTCGTCAATCACATTCATACACTACTTTGGGCATTTCTGTCCATTCCCTACCCAAGGGTAATTTCGTCATTTATCCTATAAGGGTATTTTGGTAATAAATTAGGATTAATTTGAAAATCTTTACAAATCAAAGGTATTTCAGAATTTTCAAAGCTCAAGGGTATTTTGAAATATTTTCTTCCAAATCAAAGGTTTTGTAGAAATTCCAGAATTATTTTGGTAATTTTGTAAATCAGGGGTATTTTAGTAAATTTTCCCAAATTGAGGTATTTTGATATTTTACAAAATAGGGTTTTTGGATATTTTTGTTTTTGTAGCACAAGCAAATATTAATAAATATCGAGGGTAGTATGGTAATTTAAGATTTTTCAAACCAAGGGCATTTTAGTAAGTTTACAACTAGGGGTATTTAGGTAATTTTGTAAATCATAAATATTTTGGAAAATTTTCAAAATAGATAAATTTCACAATTCAAAAGGGTAGTTTGCTGCTTATTTAAAAAAACTAGAGTTTTTATAAGAAAATACTGCTAGTCCCTTTCGGGTTTTAATTATCGGGTTTAGCCCGTGATTAAGCCTTCTTGGTTAGGGTGAACTATTGCTACGCACCAGGTAGGACTCAAGTAAAGGGGAGGTGAGTCACTAGGACTGCTTAAGTACCAAGCTCTTACTGATTCCATTCCTAGACATGCGCACAACTGTTGCCACACCCAGACTCGGCGGCTTAGTCTCAGGTTTGTTTGGTTGTCTTTAAGTCTTATGCATGTGTTTGAGTGCACTAGCCCTAGGGTTTGATAGCCCTAATCTTCTAATCTACGAGCCCAAATATGCCTACAACATTCACATATACAAATCATTTCAGTAGTCAGGGGTACTTACCTGGTGGACTTCGGGCCGGAGATACAGGTGCCATGCCAGAATAAACCTGAAATAAAAGTCCATATTTTTGAGAAGCCCATCTTTAAAACTGTTTTTGGACCCAAAACCCTTAAAGCTGAGTTTTGAACCGGGCTCTGATACCAAATTGTAACACCCCAAAACCAGCCCACGAGCCTTGACCGGATCTGGTATGTCACTGCGGAAAACGTTTGAAAAGATCTGACTTAAAGTTAAAAACTTGAAAATTTTGTTGTCCTTTGTAAAAAGATTATGGGTTTAAAATTCTGAGTAATAACAAGTGGTAGCAAATTATCCGGATTAAAACTTTGATAGATATTTCATATAGTTTTTAAAATGTAAGTTGCTTAAAGATAAATCATTTTCCAATCGTAATTTAATTATTAATCTAACGTAAAACGCAATATAGATGCTTAATAAAAATACTTAAACACTTTAATAAACATCAAATACTTTAGGAGGCCCTTATTACAATAATTAATTAATCAAAAGCACTTAATAATAGTCCGAATAAAACAAATAAGCTGTCTTCTGCATGGCCACCTTTGTATCCACTCCAGCCCGGTCCGCGAATCACGATCACCTACGTTGTTGTTAAATATTTGGGTGAGTTTAACAGACTCAGTGTGCAATTAATCCACTGAATTCCACCTACATATCAACCCATATAATATATAACAAGGCAATTTACTCGCATACTATCACATTTTGGGCTTGGCCCATATTCATATCACTTATCGGATTATAAGGTAAATGAACACATGATTTCACATACTAGGCTTGGCCCATTTCTTATTTCAATCCATATTCCTATATTGGGCTTGGCCCATTTCCACATTAAAACACATACCGGATATAATTATGCAAAGTGCACCCAACCCAACCTAGGGTCCATCCTCTACACACCCTCGTATCCAGCCACCACACACCAGGGGATTACTAATCACCCTCCCCTTTTCACTCCAATAAGGCAAATAATGCCGTCCACGATGTAGCGCGTAGCTAACATCAAACCACGATGAGGCACATAGCAACCCATCAAACCACGATATGGCACAAAGCCGATATCAACCACGATGAGGCTCAGAGCTACTCATCAAGCCACGTGAACTTAATCACAATTAATCCACAACGCGACCTCAGTCAGCGCCAATCCACGATGTAGCACAAGGCTAACATCAAACCACGTACTCGAAGTACACCCGTACCTTTTTTAATCTTCATATAACATCCCATGCACATGCAACACATAATAATGACATAATAACATAATGCATGTACATGTTATTTAGGCATTCAATCATACTTTCATAGGCATACTCATATATACACATTAATAACCACATCTCATCAGATTCGATACTAACCTGGTTATCGACATACCCTTTAAGGGTATCCATTTCATATTTACCACTGCACTTGTTAGCACATACACATAACACATACAAATATAGCATATACCCGGAAAATAGTAGGCTAACCACACACCTGTTAACTTGAAGTACTACGCTCTCGATCCCGATGCTATCACTAAGCGACACTACGGTTATCTTCCTATAGCTCTCCCCTGCTGTTGGCCCACACCCCGATGGCCAATCCCGCATTGCAGAAACCAATCTCTTCTTAAACTTCAGGATAGGGACCACCCCTTTACCTTCTTGACTGGTATTTGCCTCCATCAACAATCACTTAAATCAAAACCGATTAATATGAACTCTTAAGCAAATATCAAAATCAGACTTAGCAATCTTACCAACAATTGGATCAAAGTCCTGAAAGCTTTCTTTACCACTGTCGATTTGCTCCTAAAAACATAGCACACAATCGGTCAACACTTAAAACTCATAGCATGGCCTATGGCCGAACACTAGCAATCACTTACCGTCCTTACCGAAATCCTGAATCACCACCTAACTATGAAGCTGTCGAAATCCCTGATAATCAATTGTTAGAATCGGCCTCAATACATGAAAACTACAAAGATGGCCCTTGGCCGAATACTTTATTGACTTACCTTGAACGCCACAAATCCCGAAAGGCTCCTTTACTGCTCCCTAACATAGGCTACACCCAAAAGAACACAGAATCATGGCTTAAAGAATATTCGGCCATCCCTAGGCCTATCCTCATGGTTTTGACACACTAGCAAAAAGAGCTCAAAACCGATTGATAATAATAGAACACTTACCACTACACGTTTAAGAGACAGGAAGATCACAAGCACGTAGTCGATAGTACCTTCAATAAAGATTCGACTATGGTGTTTTGAAACTTTACTAATGGAGAGAAAAAGAGTAGAGGATGAGGCTATGTGGTTCGGCTATGTCCCTTAAAAGAGGGTTGAAATATTCGACTATCAAATAAAAGAAGAGAGTTTGAGAAAGAGGAATAGGTTCGGCCAAGACACCAAATAGAGAAGAAAAGAGTTTGAAGTATTTTGGCAATGGTGACAAGGAGGGTTCGGCTTCAATAGAAAAAGAAAAGAAAAAGAGAGAAAAGCTCTTGTGAAATTTCATGAATGGAGACTAAAAGATGAACAAGAAATTTCGGCACTTAAGCCCCCTCTACATAGCCAAAAATACTCACCTACAGAGTCCCTTGGCCGGTCACTAGCTCTTCCCATATCATATCCCTTATAATTATCCTATTATTCCTCCCTTACACTCCTTCAAAATAAATAAAATAAACCCATATTTATCTACTACTCCTAGCCGAAATTTAAAAAGAAAAACAAGCTTATCCTCAACTTTTCAAAGCCCCAAAGCCGTCCAACTCCTTCCCCCTCTCTTGACGCCAACATGCAAAATAAAACCCCACTTTATGCTGCCATCATGATTCGAACCTCCTCCCTCCTGAAGCCCATTTTGACGCAAGCTTCCCTACTCCTTAGGTAGCGTCCCAAGCCACTTTGCCACATGGTTTCTTGTGACATGAACTCTCCACAATTTTTTTTAAAGCCTCCTCAACCTAGCTTCCCCTTTTGGTCTTAAAATCCAATAATTTCCTAAGGCACTCTCCTACATCCTAGGTTCACAAAACCACCAAAACTCATCCAACCATGCCTTAAAGCATGCCATCACCTGAATTATGCATGGACGCATAACCCCTAAATCCCGGATGTTACAATGGCCATTTGTAGGGCACAAGATCTAGCCGCAGCGGCGTGTGTGTTGGCCGTGTGACCCAAGTCAAAGAGTTACACGGGGTCAGACATGAGCTGGGACACGACCATGTGTTCCCATTTCGAATGTCCACGCAACCTGTGACACGGGCGTGTCTTTGTCCATGCGTGACACGTGGCCGGACGACAAGGGCGTGTGTCCCCTATTTTTGAGAAAATTTTCTCAGTGTTCTAAGAGTTTCCAAAGTTATCGATTTAGTCCTGAACTAGTCCTAATACGTGTTTAAGGCCTTGTATGCTCGTATTAGGGACAAAATGATTGGTTGTGAATGAATTGTATTTGAAATGATTAATTTGTATGAGAAAAGTATGTTTTAATGTGTGATAAGTTCGATAATGCTCCGTAACCCTATTCTGGCATTGAATACAGGTGAGGGGTGTTAAATTTATTGGTATCAGAGCTAGGTTTATTTGATTCTAGGACTAATGTAGCGTATGTGAGAGTCTAGCTATACATGCCATATATAACCTGTGATAGTGTGATGACTCCTAACAATTTAAACTATGTTTTAGTATAGCAAGTGGATCCCAATCGAGCTGTAGCTGATGATGTTGAGAGTAATGCGCCAACTCCCGCTCAAGGGATAACACCGTCTGAATCTAGAAACATATCGAGTAGTCGCGGAGGAGAGGCTAAAGAAGCTTTTTTCCCAAATGGTGAACGAGTGGTTCATGGAATTTATTCAAACAAATCTGGCTGCTCAACAACCTCCACCCTCACCTAATCCCCAACCGATTCCCATAGCTCCTTTAGGTGTGGAACTTCTACGACTAAATAAGCCACCAGTTGATAAGATTCAGAACTACGGGGCTGAAGAGTTCAAAGCTACTATTGACGATGATCCTGAGAGAGCTGAATTTTGGCCTGAAAACACTATTCGGGTATTCGATGAACTGTCGTGCATGCCAGATAAGTGTTTAAAATGTGCTATTTCATTATTGAGGGACACTGCGTATCAATGGTGGAAACTCTAGTATTAGTGGTACCGAGAGAAAGAGTTACCTTGGAATTCTTTCAAACTGAGTTCTGAAAGAAATATATAAGTCAGCGGTTTCTTGATCAAAAGCACAAAGAATTTCTAGAATTAAAACAGGGTAGTATGACAGTGACTGAGTATGGAAGGGAATTTGTAAGATTAAGTAAGTATGCTCGGGAGTATGTTTCTATTGAAGAAATCTTGTACAAATGGTTCGCTGATGGGTTGAATAAGGATATTAAACTTCTAGTAGGAATTCTATAGTTGAAAGAATTTGTTGTCTTGGTTGATAGAGCTTGCAAAGCCGAAGAGCTTAGCCAAAAAAAAAAAAGAGTAAAGCTAAAGCAACATCAGTATTGAGTGTTGGTAGTGTGAGAAATTATAGAATTGAATGTCAATGATGTGGAAGACGACATCCTAGTGAATGTGGATCGCAAGAACATTTCATACGTGATTGCCCTGAATTAGATGAGAAAGACAAATTCCAGAATGTAAGACCGAGTAACACAGCCACTAGAGGAAGGCCATGAGAAATGCGAGAAATGTGACCAGTAGTAGAGGTGTGACAAAATATTTGGCTATGAGATCCGAGGCTAGAGCACCTGCTAGAGCTTACGCTATTCGCGTTCGCGAAGATGCGTCGTCACCAGATGTTATCACTTGTACATTTTCTCTTTATGACACTAATGTGATTGCTTTGATTGATCCTAGATCGACTCATTCATATATATGTATGAATTTGGTGTCTAATAAGAGTTTGCATGTTGAGTCAACTAAGTTTTTGATTAAAGTATCGAACCCCTTAGGCAAGTATGTTCTGGTTGATAAAGTTTCCAAAAATTGTCCTTTGATGACTAGGGGTTACTGTTTTTCAGTTGTTTTGATGTTACTACCTTTTGATGAATTTGATGTAATTCTGGGTATGGATTGGTTGGCGTTGCATGATACTGTTGTGAATTGTAGATGAAAGACTATTGAATTGAAATGTCAGAACAATGAAATTCTTCGAATTGAATCAGATGAGTCGAGTGAATTGCCGGTTGTAATTTCGACTATGTCAGCTCAGAGATGTGTGAGAACAGGTTGTGAAGCTTATCTTACTTATGTTTTAGATACAAAAGTGTCAGAATCTAAAATTGAATCAGTGCCAATTGTTTGTGAGTATCCGGATGTATTTCCAGAGAATTATCGGGGTTAGCACCGATCAGAGAAGTTGAATTGGCTATTGAGTTATTACCGGGAACATCACCGATATCGATAGCTCCGTACAGAATGGCTCCGATAGAAGTGAGAGAGTTGAAAACTCAGTTATAAGAGTTAACAGATAGATGTTTTGCACAACCTAGTTTTTCACCTTGGGGTGCGCCAGTATTATTCGTAAAGAAGAAAGACGGGTCAATGATAATGTGTATTGACTATAGACAGCTCAACAAGTTTACAATAAAGAATAAGTATACGTTGCCGAGAATATATGATTTGTATGATCAACTAAAATGGGCAACAATGTTTTCAAAGATTGATTTAAGATCTGGCTATTATCAGTTGCGAGTTAAAGATTCGGATGTGCCGAATATTGTGTTTAGGATGGTACGGACATTATGAATTTCTTGTTATGCCTTTCGAATTGACTAATGCTCCTGCAGTCTGTATGGATTTGATGAATTAGATTTTTAGACCATATTTAGTCAGATTCGTTCTTGTGTTCATTGACAACATTCTGATCTATTCACGAGATGAGTCTGAGCACGTTGACCATTTGAGAATTGTGCTACAAACCCTGAGAGATAAGCAACTGTTTGCTAAATTTAGTAAATGCGAGTTTTGGCTCCGAGAGGTTGGATTTTTAGGATGCATTGTTTCAGCGGAAGGTATATAAGTTGATCTGCGTAAAATTTCCATAGTTGTTGACTGGAAACCACCAAGAAATGTATCCGAAGTTAGAAGTTTTCTAGGATTAGCTGGTTATTATCGACGTTTTGTTAAGGGATTTTTGATGATTGCTACACCGATGACTAGATTGCTACAGAAAGATTTGAAGTTCGAGTGGTCAGAGAAATGTCAACAGAATTTTAATCAGTTAAAAATGTTGTTAATTGAGGCACGAGTGTTGGTTCAACCTAAGTCGGGTAAAGAGTTTGTAATTTTCAGCAATGTGTCATTGAATGGTCTGAGTTGTGTTTTGATGCAAGAAGGTAAAGTGATAGTTATGCCTCCAAACAGTTGAAACCGCATGAAAAGAATTATCAGACACGTGATTTAGAGTTGGCTGCTATTATTTTCGCATTGAAAATTTGGCGACATCATTTGTACGGTGAAAAGTGTCACATCTTTACCGATCACAAAATCTTCAAGTATATAATGACTTAGAAAGACTTGAATTTGCGACAACGGAGATGGCTCGAGCTATTAAAAGATTATGAGTTAGTAATTGATTATCATCTAGGGAAAGCAAATGTGGTTGTAGATGCTTTGAGTAGAAAATCTCTATTTGCTTTGAGAGCAATGAATACAATATTGACTTTGTTTCATGATGGCTCGTTTCTAGTAGAGTTGAACGCTAAACCAGTTTTTCTTTAGCAATTTTGTGAAGCTCAAAAGTGTGATACCGAGTTACAAATCAAAAGAATGAAATGTGAGTCGATTAATTATTCAGATTATCAGATCAGGTCCGATGATTGCTTAATGTACTTAGAAAGAATCTGTGTACCAAATAATTCTGAGCTCATTCAAAAACTTTTGCACGAAGCACACAATAGTTGTTTATCTGTTCACCCGGGGAGTACTAAAATGTACAGTGATTTGAAGCAATTGTATTGGTGGTCAGGTATGAAATGAGACATTTCAGAGTTTGTATCGAAATGTTTAGTTTGTCAACAAGTCAAAGTGAACATCAAGTGCCCTCGAGATTACTACAGCCTGTGATGATACCAAGGTGGGAATGGGATAGAGCTACGATGGATTTTGCATCAGGTTTGCCTCTACCTTCGAAAAAGAAAGATGCTATCTAGGTTGTCATAGATCGACTAACGAAGCCTGCACATTTTATTTCGATACATATAGACTATTCACTTGAAAAATTGGTTGAATTGTACATTTTAGACATTTTTAGATTACATGGAGTGCCAGTTTCGATTATTTCGGATAGAGATCCGAGGTTTATGTCGCAATTTTAGAAGAAATTGCAAGAAGGTTTAGGTACGAAGTTGAACTTTAGTACTGCATTTCATCCACAAACTGAGGGTCAATCTGAGAGAGTAATACAAATTCTTGAAGCTATGCTTCATTGTTGTGTTTTAGAATTTGAAGGCAACTGGGAGAAATATTTGCCGTTGGTTGAATTTGCGTCTAACAACAACTTTCAATCGAGTATAAACATGGAACCATATGAAGCTTTACATGGTCGTAAATTTTGAACTCCATTTTACTGGACTAAGTTGAGTGAGAAAAAGATTCAAGGGGTTGATTTAATCCGAGAGACTGAAGAAAAATTGAAAGTAATTCGCGACAGTCTGAAAGCAGTTTTAGATCGACAGAAATCTTACACAGATTTGAAACATAAAGACATTGAATTTTAGATCAGAGATAAAGTATTTCTAAAAGTATCTCCGTGGAAAAAAATCCTTAGATTTGGTCGCAAAAGCAAGCTGAGTCCGCGATTTATCGAGTCGTATGAGATCATTAAAAGAATAGGGCCAGTGGCATATCGACTAGCTTTATTTTCAGAATTAGAGAAGATCCATAATGTATTTCATGTGTCGATGTTGCGTCCATATTGATGATTTGATGGTATGATTTATGTTTGGATGAGTTTAGAAGAATACCTATTTATGCTATGTTTTGGTACCTTTGAGTTTTATATAGGTGTGCACAAGTTTGGGTGGCCAATTGGCTTGGTAAATAGCTTATTTTTGTCCACACGGGCAGAGACACGGGCGTGTGTCTCAGCCGTGTATATGATCATGTATCATACACGGCTGTGTGTCCCTTGGTGTTGAAATAGAAACCAAGTTAGTATGCTTCACATGGCCTTACACACGGGTGTGTGATTTGGCCGTGTGGTATAAGTCAGTATACCCTACAGGTTTAACACGGCCTAGCACACAGCCTGGCAGACGGGCGTGTGTTGTCTGTGTAACCCAAGTCAGACAGTTACACAGGGTCAAACACGGGCTGGGACACGGCCATGTGCTCCCATTTCGAATGTCCACACGGCCTCTCACACGAGCCTGTCTTTGGCTGTGTAAGACACATGGCCGGACCACACAGGCATGTGTCCCCTATTTTTGAGAAAATTTTCTAAGTGTTCTAAGAGTTTCCAAAGTTATCAGTTTAGTCCCGAACCACTCCCAATGCATGTTTAAGGCCTTGAAGGCTCATATTAAGGACAAACTGATTGGTTGTGAATGAGTTGTATTTGAAATGATTAACTTGTATGAGAAACGTATGTTTTAATGTGTGATAAGTTCGGCAATGCTTCGTAACCCTATTCTAGGGTTGAATACGGGTGAGGGGTGTTACAAGAAATGGTGGTTCTAGAGTCATAATTGGTGCGATATGTACAATAGGTCGAGGTTAGAGAGCACTAGGTCAAAATCCAAGGCTAGAAAGCTAAAAATGGTGTAAGGAGTTAAACCTCTAGAGGTTCTGACGCATATGATTTCATTGAAAGTACCTTTACGATTCATTCTATGTCACGCTTTGCATTGATTGATATTGGTTCTACTCATTCTAATGTTTTTAGTATGGTGTCTAATAAATTAGGAATTGGATTAGAATAAATTGTTAGTGATGTTACTGTTGTGAGTCCATTGGGACAACCCGTGGTAGTGAATAATATCTATAAGAGGTGTCCACTGGAGATTGAGGGTGAGGTGTTTCTGGTCGATTTGATGGAGTTATCCTTTAGGGAGTTCGACTTGATTTTAGGGATGGACTGGTTGGTTGAACATTGTGTAAGGTTGGACTGTGCCACTAAGAGGGTGAATTTGAAGGTAACTGACGGGAAGGAGATTGTTGTGGTAGGGGAGCAGAGAGATTATTTGTCTGATGTGATATTAGCAATGGTAGTGGAGAAACTTGTTCAGAAGGGTTGCGAAGCGTATCTGACTTATGTTTTGGATGCAAGTACAAGTAATTTGGCTATGGATAATATCCATACTGTAAGGGAGTTTTCGGATGTTTTTCCCGAGGAACTATTGAGATTACCTCGTAATTGAGAGTTTGAGTTCAGAATTGAGGTGTTTCCTAGAATTGCATGGTGTCCATTGCTCCCTATCACATGGCACCTAAAGAAATCAAGGAACTTAAAGTCCAACATCAGGAGCTCTTGGATCGAGGGTTTATAAGACCCATTATGTCACCTTAGGGAGCCCCGATTTTAATTATTAAGAAGTAGGATGAAACATTGAGGCTGTGTATTAATTATTGATAATTGAACAAGTTGACCATTAAAAACAAGATCCTCTACCAATGATCGATGACTTGTTCGACCAGTTTTGTGGAGTGACAATGTTCTCTAAGATTGATATGAGGTTTGGGTACTATCAAGTGAAGGTAAATGAGTCATATATGCCTAAGACTGCATTCAAGACTCGATATGGGCACTATGAGTTCCTAGTAATGTCGTTTGGTTTGATGAATACTGCTATCGCATTCTTAGATCTGATGAATAAGATGTTTCAGCCATTCTTGGATCAATTTGTTGTTCTGTTCATTGATGAAACTATGTTTACTCAAAGACTGAAGCTGATTATTATTTGCATCTAAGAGTTGTTCTGTAGATTGTCAGAGGAAAAAAACTTTATACGTGGTTGAGTAACTGTGAGTTTTGGTTGAAAGAAGTGATGTTTTTGGGTCATATAGTGTCGGTGGAGGGTATTTGTGTGGATCCGAAGAAGATTGAGGCTATTTTGGAATGGAGGCAAGCAAAGAATGTTTATGAGATTTAGAGTTTCTTAGGGTTATTCGGGTACTATTAGAGGTTTGTTAAGGGTTTTCCTCTTATTGCTACTAATTTGACAAAGTTTTTGATAAAGAATGCTCCTTTTAAGTTGGTTGGTAATCAACAAGCTAGCTTTGAGATGCTAAAATTTGTGTTGACTCAAGCTCCAATGTTGCTTCAGCCAAGTTGGGCAAGGATTATGTTGTGTACGGTGATGCATCTCACACTGACCTTGGATGTGTGTTAATGCAAGGTGGAAAGGAAGTTGCTTATTGATCTTTAATAACTTGATACGACAAATTAGACTTTCTTGGTATACTTAAAAAGCTTATTTTTTAGCAAAGTAACGTCTTTTGCATAGCTTTTCATAATTTTTAGATTTTAAGTTAATAAGTGAAAATGTCTCATTTTTACTCATTTTTTTACCAAATTTTGCCAATAGTACCATTAGGGGGCCTAACGTGTGATTGCGTCTTGTAAGGACATGTTGGAGGTTGAAAACGAGCAAGAACGACACCAAGGGTATTTGTGATAGCCACACCTTAGAATCACGAAACACCCAACTGTATGGAAGATTGGAGATAATCCTTCAATGGTATCATGATATCCATTTAGGTATCGTAATATCCACCATTCAATGAAGACCCCAAGGCTCAAAATTGCCCTACATGTCGCGATATCCTATTCTAGATATCTCGACACAGACATCGTGAGGGGGACAAAATTGGACAAAAAGGGTAATGTTTATCCACGTGATCCACCAATCAACCAAGGCCCATATAGAGGAAATTTTGGCAACGAAAATTCATCAAAATTCAGCCTAAAATAGCCAAAATTAGCTGAGGAGGAGAGAGACACACATTAGCTTAGTTTTCTCTAGGTTTTCTCTTAATCTTTCTACACTTTTTCTAGGGTTTTCATTTTCTATTCTTCTTTCTTAGTTTTAGAGTTTATTTTTCTACATTTACTACTTGTTCTTGATGTTTTAGTGTTAGTTAAGTTAGTTATCATTGTAACTTAGGTTTATTTACACTTTCAGTCCCTGTACCTTAGTTATAAGACATTTCTAGCTTTAGTTTAATGTATTTCAGTTTCTTCTATTTTAAATCAGCTAAAGTTTATTCCTTTTATGTTTATTGCTTAAGATTTTCTTGTTAAATGCTTTTAGTTTCATGTTTTTTAAGTTTTCTTGCATAAAAATTCAAACTTTTATATTTTTCTTAAGCTTTACTTTAATGGCTTCTTTACTTTCCATTTTCAAGTCCATTCTCTTTATTTTCAACATGAGTAGCTAAGCGTAAAAGAGGGTTGGTTGATAGAGATATGGGTAAGTTGATTTTTGGACAAATGACTAAATCGTAATAAATTGGACTAAATCGAATAGACCTAAAAACTTAGGAAGTGACGCCCATGAGAGACTATCTAGGCAAGTGACACTGAGAGCTAAACTTGTTGCGCATCCATTCATTTGTCCCAGATTAACCGGTGAGATCGAGAGATAAATCGAACTAATTGTCTAAGTCGATAAAGTTGAGATTGGAAGATAAAATGGAGTCACTTAGTAGTTTATACAATTTAAGTCCCTTGTTCAAGGATCAGTGAACCACATCAAAATCAACCAACCACTGTTAGTCATTTATTTGGTTAATTTTTTAGTTTTTTACTCTTTGCAATTTAGTCCCTGATTAGCATATTTAATTTTATTACGAAATTTTCTTGTTATTATCTACTCTACTATAAAATCATATCAGTAGCCATTTAGACTCTATAGTGTATGTTATTTATCACTTAATTACCATCACCTTTAGATTTTATCCTTGGAATACTTTAGTGTTCCATTGTAACCCTACAAATATTACAATAACTTGTACGCTTGCAGTAAAATCGCACTTTAAAATTGTTTTATAAAATCGTTTGTTTCATGTGCACGTGCAAACGCGATCACTTATGCATCGAGGCAGCTAAAATCACATGAGTGTAATTGTTCAACTCAAGATCTAGAGTTGGTAACGGTGGTATTTGCAGTGAAAATCTATAGGCACTATTTGTATGGTGAAGAGTGTTATATTTACATAGATCACAAGAGTCTCAAGTATCTTCTTTCCCCAAAAGGATTGAACTTGAGGTAGCAGAGATGGATTGAGCTACTAAAAGATTACAATTGTGTTGTTGAGTATCATCCAGGTAAAGCCAATATTGTGACAGATGTTCCGAGTAGGAGCTCGATGATTGATTGGAGGGCAATGTTTGCTAGGTTGAGTTTGGTTGATAAAGATGGTTTAGTGAAGCGCACCTAGGTCAATAAGATCAAGGAAAAACAACCTTTGGGTGTTTCACTATTGCCTAGGATAAAGCAAGTTGAGGATGGATCAATGATGGGTTTTGAGTTTAATTCAGCTAGTGCTCTATGTTTTCGAGGGAGATTCTATGTACCTAATGATAATGAACTAAGATATGCTATACTTTAGGAAAAGCATAGTAGCTTTTACGCTATGCATATTGGAGGGAATAAGATGTATCAGAATATAAAAGAGTTGTATTGATGGCCTAGTTTGAAGAGAGAGGTAATAGATTTTGTGTCTACGTGTCGATGTGATAGCTAGTGAAAGTTGAGCACCAGTTTCCTTTTGGTCTGCTACATTCGATCAAGATTCCCCAGTGGAAGCAGAAGTGAATGACTATGGACTTTGTTAGAGGGTTACTGATCGTGTATGTCAGAGTCTTAAAAATTTATAAAAAGAATGATGGAGCCTGAAAACTAACTGTGACAAGGATTGAGGCAAGTGCACCTAACGAACAGTAGTATAGTTGTGGCAAGTTCGGGTTGTCGAACCCAAAGGAACCAAAAGTACTAATAGTAACTTTCTTTTTATTAGTTAGCCTAGGAATTAAGGGAATTATTAATTAATCTAAAATTAACTAACTATTAAGGTAAAGATGCTAAGACAAAGAGAATGAATTGGGGAAATAATTGTGGGAAAAACCAATTCATTAAGACAATACCCGAGGAAGAATCCACCTAGACTTCACTTATTATCTAACTTTGAACCAGATGATTTATTCACTTGACTTGATCCGTAGGATTCCCTAATTTATATTAATACCTCTTTCGAGGCTACTAACGTCTAACCCTAGGTTGATTAATTTAACTCTCTTTCTAATTAAAACCCCTAGAACTGTATTAACTCGATCTATAGACTCCCATATTAGGTTTGACCCTAATTCGGAAGATTTTTGTCATCCTATTTCTAGGGTTGCGATCAACTCCGCTTAACTATGCTAGATCTACTCTTAAACAGGGACTTTGCTCCACTGTCTAAGCATATCAATACTTGAATCATTATCCTAGAATATCAAAACAAGAATTAAGAACACATAGTTAAGAACAAATCAAGTATTTATCATATAGTTTAGAAAACAATAATAAGATCCGTCCTAAGTTTCATCCACCTCAGGTATCTGAGGGTTCAGTTCATAATCATAAAAGAATACATATCAAAAGAAAAGATAAAACAAAACATAAGAAAACCCTAAAACCCCCTAAAGGAATTGAAAGAGAGATTCTCTGTCTTGAGTATAACTCTGGCTTCTTGAGATGAATCAACTGGCTTTCTTCGAGTGAATCCCAAAATTCTGGCCTCTCTGGCTCGGCTCCTTGGCACACGCCCGTATGAATCGTGGCCAGGCCATGTTCGAGAATATTAAGGAGGCACGGCCATGTGTTCTTGGGCCCAGGCCGTGTCGATTTCGTGCTTTGGCCTATTTGCTCCGTTTTAAGTCTGTTTCTCATTCTTTTCATCCTCCGGTGCTCTCCTGAGTATAAAACATGAAAACAAAGGATTAAGAGCACCAAATTTCACAATTCAAGGTTTAAATCATCCAAAAGTATGCTAAATGTGGGATTAAAATATGTTTATATTACGGTTTATCAATTACCCTTGACACCCACGAAAAAGGATTTGATCTAGGTGATTATGGACAAGTTAACTAAGTTGGCTCACTTCCTATCGGTTTGTACGCATTATTCAATGTAGAAGATAACTAAGTTATATATTTCTGAGATTGTGAGACTACATAGAGTACATGTTTCAATTATTTCTGATTGTGATCCTTGTTTTAAGTCCCGATTTGGGAAGAAATGGCATGAAGCACTTAGTACAAGACTAGATTTTGGTACGGCTTTCTATCCGCAAACAAAAGGTTATTTGAAGCAGGTGATTCAAATTTTGGAGGACATGTTGATGAGTTATATTATTGAATTCAGAGGTAGTTGGGAGGAGCACTTTCCATTGGCTGAGATTGCATACAATATCAGTTTATAATCAAGTATACAGATGACCCCTTATGAGACATTGCATGTTCGTAAATGTTGGACACTACTGTGTTGGACTAACTTGGGTGAAAGGAAAGTTTTGGGTCCCAAATTAGTTCAAGAGATTGATGGGAATGTTAAACTGATTCAAGACAGATTGAAAACGGCTGCGGATAGGCAAAAGTCATATGAAGAAAAGACATAGAGTACAGTGTGGGTGGTCATTTTTTTTTTGAAAGTGTCACTATAGAGGAAAGTATTGAGGTTTGGGAGGAAGGGCAAGTTAATCTCGAGGTTCATTGGGTCATATAGGATCCCTGAAAGGATTGGTCCAGTAGCATATCAGTTGGAGCTACCTCCTGACCTAAATTATATCTATGATGTGTTTGATGTTTCTATGCTACGGAAGTACCATTCTGACCTGTCACATGTTTCGATTAAAGAGGTAGAGGTGAGACCAGATTTTTCATATAAGGACGAACCCGTACAAATTCTAGATCAAGAGGAAAAAGTTTTAAGAAGAAATCAGATTCCATTGGTGAAGGTATTGTGACGGAACCATATCACTGAAGAGGTAACGTTAGAGCTGGAAGACTCAAGGAGGGCAGTGTTGTCACGCCCCAAAATGTAGGCTAAATTTTTGAGATTAAATTATTATTGTCGAAATTAATTTATATCTTCCTTGGGTGTGTAATTGGGCCTCTACTTGGGACCGGTCCTTTAAGAACTTATGTAAAACCCTAAACCCTAATTTCCCTTATCAAGTTTTTCCCTTGTGTTGCATATTCAAGTGCCGAAAAACCTTAGTGCCGCAAAAAAAACCCTAAGTATCTAAATCTACTTTTCTTTGGTCGGCCCTTCTTTTGCTTTCTCCCTCATTTTTGTTGTCGCTCCTACCCCAGTTTCTATTTCCTCTCTTCTGTTTTCCCTAGCTGCCTCTTTTTTTTTTCTTTTCCCTTTTTTCCCTTGCGTCGTCTACCTCTCTTTTTCTTTCTTTTCTCTTCGCTCCGCTTCTCTTTGTTTCGCTTCACTTCTCTTCTCTTCTCTTCTCTTCTTCCCTCTCTCTTCTTTCTTTTTTCGACAGTCATATCTTCAATGTTTGAATTATTTCCCTTGTCATTGCTGCATGTTACATTACCAATTTCAATCTTCTTTTCGGTTTACCTCTATTCATTTGAATCACCATTAGTGTTGAGACTATTGGCATTTAATCCACTTTCATTTGTTGCAAATCGGTAAGTGAAACCTCCTTATATTGGTTACACTTCAATTTCAGATTCGTAACGGGGTTACGGTTTACTCCTTTTTGTCTTGTTCAATCGATTTTTGTTAAATCTCTCCATAGTCTTGCCAGCAAATCCTAACATGGTATTTTGTGTGTGTTTCTCATTTGAAAGGCCAGATCTAGGTGAATTCGATCAGATCTAAATAGAAGAAGTGTCGCCTAGGTTTGTGGGTGAAGGTGTGTGTCTCTACATGTGATGTTGTAAAATCCCACCTGGCGAAATCTTAGAATTTGAATACTGTTTAGAGAATGGGTCGGAGAAGATGAGCTAGAAGAGAACGGTGTTTAAGCTAGTATAAAGACAAGAACCATTGTGAGTGTACTTGTGACGCCTTAATGTTGGCGAACACTAGGGTAAGCACGTAGTAAGCCTGATAAGGAAGAATTCGCCCTAGAAGCCTCTAGTTGGCGTGCATTGTTGGGTGAAACTGGTTATAGGAAATGGAACCTTATGATGGAAAGCATATGCCAATAATAGAGAGTATTTAGTAATATGGCCTTGAGCCAGCTAGATTATAAGGAAACAATAGTTAAAGCTTAACTGAATATGAACTAAATAGATAAGAACCAAAGAAAAGCACTTGATTAGTATTCTTAGAATTGGGAAGATTTGTATATGACCACCAATTGATAGATGTGATGTTTGTTGAGTCTCAATAAAGTCAAGGGACAAGTTAAAGTGTTTAATACAAGAAATATATCTTACCAATCTCCTCGGGAGAGTATAACCAAAGGAAGATAGGAAAGCACCTCTAGGTTAAGTATAAAGCCTAACGAATGGCGAGCTCTGTAGTCTATAAAAAAGTAAAACATTATTCACCCTACTAAGACTTTTGACGTATATGTGGGTGCATACTCTATAAGGAAATCTAATGCCAAACACCATTAGGAAAGGATGCCTAGTAAAACACATAGTGGACTAAAGTAATAGAGTCACCGCAAAGAAGGCGTGATGCGCCAACACGTGATCAGTCGAGCTATCAACTACGCCCTAACGAAGGATGGGCTAGGACCCACACATAAGCTATGTATGCGTCTGTATGTTCGTACATGTTACTTTATAGTTGTCGTGTATCTAACTATGCTCACAAGGATAAATACATGCCGTGAACATCCACTGAGATAAAGGAAAATATCTAGTTGATTGGGTAAGTGCTGAGAATTGTTCATTACTCCCTCAGGGAGTATTCTCCCTCTATAAAAGGATAAGCTGAGGGGAAAAAATCCTTTCATACTTTAGGATGAGCCAGGAATGAGAGGACCAACTCTAACCCCTTTTAAAGGTAAGTTTCTTGACCTTGCATGCTAAGCTGCCGGAGGGAAATTCTATTTAACATGGTAAAGCAAGCTTGGTAGAGTTTTGCTATGTGATTTTAGTTTTTAATGTGAAAGGGAAAATGAGTTAGATGTGTAACACCCCCAAACCCGGCCCAGACGTTATGGCCAAATTCGGTGATGTCACATCAAAGGGATAATTCCAAAATGACTTTGTTTAGTTAAAAACTTAAGTTTAAGATTCAGAAACCCAAAATCTAAGCAACTTGTTAAGTTATGATGAAAGCCTATGTTTTAAGAAAACATCCATATGTTATAGTTACTTCAAAAACCATGTTAAACTTTATAAATTTATTTAAGTTTAATAATTAGGTAGTTGAAACAATAATAAAACCCAAACGTAAAGTCAAATTGGAGATACAAGGCCTTATTACATCCCAATGAAAATAAAGTAATTAAAATAAAGTCATTCACAACTAATTAAAAACGTCTAAGTAGCTTGCACTGTGGCCATCTTCGAGTCCTCTCCCACGTCGAGTCGTCCACTGAGGGTTACCTGAAACATTAAATAAAAGGGTGTGAGTTTCAAAACTCAGTGTGTACAACCCTTGGTAATCCAATCAACATGCAATTATCACATTGGGCTTAAGCCCTATCAAAATCAATGGTCTTGGACCTCAGCCCACAATGACCTCGTATCACATCAGTTTCATACGAATCCAATGCTCCCATCCTAAATCCAACCTTGCACTCCATTTCCTTTCCAACACTACACTCCTGTGGGGATATAAATATCAACCCACCCATCCCTACACTCCAAAGGTAGCACCAACAGCGGCATTACTCAAACGTTGCAGCAAAGCTACTAAGCATATAATGGGCTTAAAGCCACCGGTGAATCCACGGTCGTCAAGCTACTATGCGATCCTCACAATTCTTCCTCCATATCATCAAACCCACCCAAGTGCAACATATATCTCATGAATGCAATATACACATTTTCACACATTAAGCACCTAGGGGTATTTTAGTCATTTCAGTACCCAAGGGTATTTTTGTAAATCTACCCTACAGGGGTATTTTCGTAATTCTACCCTACAGGGGTATTTTCATGATTTCTTTCATCTAGGGTTTTAGTTATGAACTTTAGCCCGTCACCAAGTCCTTGCGGCTAAAGTGAATAGACACTATGCACCAAGTAGGATCCCAGAGAAAAGGAGGTGGGTCACTAGGACCGCTTAAGTACCAAGCTCTCCCTAGATCCAATCCTAGACATGCATATGTCGATTGCCACACTCTAACCTAGCGACTTGTCCACATACATGTTTGATTATTAAATTAATTTTTATGCTATTTAAGAGTTTATCAGAACTAGGCCTATAGTCCATTAAAACCCTAGCATGCATTTCTAAAATCCCATAAGGCCCACTAAGCCCAATCATGTCCATATAGCCCATTAAGTCCAATTATGTTTATGTAGCCCATTAGGCTCGATCATAATCAAACCATACAGCCATCCATATCAACCCATCATTCAATTTCACATATCAACTCTTGTCGATTTGGGCCCACTAGCTTGGCAGACCCATTTAGCCCCGTCTGGCCTGGTTGGCCAAATAGTGGCCCGAGACCATGAGATCGCTCTCTTGGCCTCAGTAATCATATCGGTGTTTCCACACAAAAATTTGCACGCTCGTGTGGTTGCAGGCGCTAACCTTTTGGTTTTTTGACTTTTCAGGCATTTCGGCTATTCGAGATTTCGGCTTTTGCCGATATGTCGTGTGTGAAGTGTATGTACAGACCTGGTTAATGTGACGTGCTACACTATCCTCAGCCTTGAACCTACAACCAATACCAATCTCCAATCAATTACACACTTAACCACAGTATTTACCCAAAAACCGAAGCCTTACCATAACCTTACCGTGTGCCACCAGTTCTAGTAGCCCTTCCTTAGCTACTATTTACGAGTATCCCCTAGATCTGTACCCACTCATATACTATCAAAAATCAAGTGACACATATTCCACACAATGTAAGAGTATGCACAAAGATCAATCATGAGATGGTTGTAATAACATACTTTATTTACCATATTTATTAATATAAAGCATTGTCATTATTATTTCAGTTTTTCTATCTGTGTATACAAATAAACTGTTTTATAATAATGTCCTGAGAATAATATGATTATTCTTAAAAGATCCTTAGTCGAGTATTATTGTTGACTAGGACAACAATAATGCATTAAGACTAACATGTAGTTGATTGATGATAAAGAGTTGTCATTGATGTGGATTGTCAAAATCAATGCATGAATATGTATGTTAGAGAACAACATATTGGATTGACCCGTTATGAGTATGTTTACTGGATTATTATGTAATTGTCACAACATTACTCATAGTGATTAATATGTATATGATCCTCAGACTTGAGACAATTATTATCTCAACATCGTGAGTTGTATATTTTGATACAAATCAAACGTATAATCGTAATTGGTTGTTCTATAAAGGTGATGTTGGATATACCACAATCTATGTAGAGGATATGGTTGATCAATATAGGATAAGTCCCTCCTACATAATGGGAGTAATATCTTAGGCCACTTGATTGAGTGAGACTAGAAATGCATGGCCATGCTCAAATAAGTTGACATGAGATGTCATACTAATTTGTATATCATAGTCTACTCAAGATATCAAGAAACATGGGATGGACTATACAAGTGTGACTATTCCATGACTTGTGTCCATTCGAGTAGATAAAGGACTTAAGGATTAATGTATGAAAGGTTAATCACGAAAGGTTATGTCGAATCATGACTTCTTGTAACTTAGGTAGCAATGATGCATTGCTAGATGCCACTCATTGTCTGTGATAATAGAATCGTTCTAGTATTATCGCTAACGTTGCAAGAACCTCAGAGTCACACCCTATGGTTGAAATGAACGGAATAAAATATAATTGGTATTGTTTTTGGTTGTCACATGAATTAAATTAATTAAAGAATTAATTTAATTGGGTAATCAAATATTGAACATATTATATGTACAAGGATGTTGTACACATAATGACAACATAATTCTATTAATATATGAATTTGATTCATATATAAATTTAAATAAATATAGTTTACCGAAATCCTTATTATAATTAATGTAATTATAATTTTCGGATATAATTAATGTAATTATATTTTCGGTTAAAAACTTTATTGTATTTATTTAATCTTATGATACATTCAAGAGATACCAATTATAAATGGGTATTAAAAGGATACCAAATAATGGGCCCAATGAAAAGATACCCATTATAAAAGGCCCAATTAAAAGGATACCCATTATAAAAGGTATTTAAAAGAGGCAAAGCTTATGTGAAAAACCTAATAGAGTGTTTGTTAGGTCTAGCAGCCGTCAAGCAAATAAACCTCCAGAAAAGTTTTGGAGATTTCTTCCGTTCATAGTCAAACCGGGTGGATCACGTAGAGGCCGACATCGAAAAGGTTGTGGCTTGATTCGACAGTAGATCAAAACTCTTGTTGCCAAGGTGTCGCTGTCTACTCAGATTGAAGTTTTTGGTAAATTTCGAAACCTTTATTTCACCCCGATTCGCTCCTCACACATGGATCCATGGTTTGGATCGCCGGATCTAATTTTATTCTGCTGCGCCATGGGGTTTCGGCGCTCCAACACACAAGTCACCTCTATAAGCCACACTTACATTCGGCCACTTACTAATTCAAAATTAAGACGAGTACACTTACCACGCTTGCGATCTTTGAACCCTACCCTTGTTAATACAAGGTTAACGACAAGAAAGAGTTAGATAGCCCTCCGTCTTTTACCAAAACACACTAAAGGAGGTTGACTAAGTACTTATCGAATCCAACCTTTGATACTGCAACCTAGATAGCTACTGAACGAGATCCGGCTTTTAAAACTTGATTAAGAGTAGATAACAGCAACCGATTTGTGATGGAGGAAAAACAACAAAGAATCGGCAAAAAGATAGGGCTATTTGATTATAAAGAGTATTCGGCTTTTAGATAAAGAAGAAGAACACAACACTAATAGGGATTTCGACAAAAAGGAATTATGGTTTTTCAGCAATGGAAGAATTCAGCAACAGAAGAAATAAAGTGAGGGGGAGAAAAGAAAAGGAATGGAAAACCCAAAAAACCTTTCAAAGGAATTCGACACCCCCCTTTTATAGCAAAAATCTGAGACTACCTTCCCCCAAAGTCCCATTCGGCACCAACACCTCCACACCTCAATCCTCTATCTTTTCTCTCTTATCTTTACCTTAAATTTCTCTCATGAACAATCCTTTCCAGAGTCCACTCTAGCGCCAATACCTTCCTTCCATGTGCAAAAATAAAGCCCCTAAATTCACCACTCTCAAGCCTCAAACCTTGGACTCCCTTTCCTGCTAATGACGCCACCTCCCTACTCCCTAAGTGGCGCCACTTTGCCACTACACCACAAGCTCTTTTGTGTCATTTTTCTTCTTCATTTATTTAAAAGGCCTACTAACTAAAGTCATGGTTCCTTGGGGCTTAAACAAAAATTTTTCCTATACCCTTACCTGATCCCAGGACATCTCCAACACCCTTAGACACTCCAAATTCATTAACCTTCAAAGCCCACATGCCAATTGTCATTTTCTCGCTCACTTAAAAATTTTCTAAGACCCAAATCCCAATAGGCCCAATTCTACTAGGCCCAAATTCGGGCCGTTACAAGATGAGTAGATATTGATGAGTTTTATAGGGTTTAACATCTAGGGGATTCTGATATACTTGAAGGCAACCTAGATCTAATGTTTAAAGCTACGAACGGTAAGGATATAACGAAGGTCCTGTGAGTACCTCGTGAATCTCTAACTGGTCTATTTGTGTATGCATGTATTTTTATATGTTTATATGTTGATCTCTTTGTAATAATGATTGTTTCATAAAATAAGATAGAAAGGCATGCTAATGTAATATGTCGATTTTGTGATGATGAATGCTTGAAGAACTTCTTTGTGATGCTTACGTAATGTTATACATTGTAACACACCTAACTCATATCCGTCGCCAAAATAGGGTTTCAGAGCATTACTGAATAAACGTTATCTAAATAATTCCTTTAAAAATTTCAATAATCACAACATAATCCATCATTAAGCATGTATATCGTCCCTTATTCAATCCCTCGACGCCTTAGAATCACTTTAGAAATGATTCGGGACTAGATCGCAAACAATTGAAAATTTTAGGAAAAAGTTAGAAAAATTCAACTACCGGGGTCAGACGTCCGTGTGGCCAGGCCTTGTGACTCACAGAGTCGTATGGCCAGGCCTTGTGACTCACAGACACACACTCGTGTCTCATGCCATGTAACTTTCAAAATAGGGACACACGACCATGTCCCAGCCCGTGTTTGTGCCCGTGTAACTCTTTGACTTGGATCACACGACCAAGGCACATGCCAGTGTGTCAGGCCGTGTAACTCTCGAAGTAGCTTCACATGCCTGTGTGTCTCACATGGAAAAGTCACACGCCCGTGTGTTTGGCTGTGTGGACCTTAAATGTACCTTAAACACCAAGTTTACCATTTCCTACTTGCTTGGGCATTAAGCAACTCAAAAACCATTCGTTTAAACATGATCAAGCATGCTCAAAACATGACAAAACAATCATCCTAGGTGCCTAGCCAATGTACTCTCATTGGTACCACAAGTTATATCATCAAAACCTATCAACAATGCATCATTCAAATCAAAGTTTAAAACATACCAAAATCACTCAATTTAGACTAGTGTATAACCACCTAAACATTAATAATAAATTCACATACACCTAACAAGCCTTGGTTCAAAACAACATGCCAAATTATGTCTTCAAACACAAACATATGTTTATATTTACCAAACCAACATTATGCTTATAAATCTATTACAAACCATTAACAAAATTACTATCGATTTAAGACATTTTAGGTACATGCTATTACAAAAGGTAAACATCACCACATTTGAGATTAGGATCGTTGTCGGATGCTGAGTTGACGATCAAAGAGAAGTACCTAACCTGCGAATGGAAAACAAAACCGTACGCTGAGTAAAACTTAGTGATATTTCTATAATCCTAACATGTAAAGACATAAAAATACATGAATGTTCAATTTGAATTGTTTAATAGCATTACTATCTAACAAGCAATTGTAATTTATCACCATCTCAAATTCATGCATAATACCACATTATTTCATAATTTGCTCAACCTCACAAATATTCTTCCATTAGTTGGTTTAACATGTAACTCAATTCATATCATTTGCTATACAAATAGATTTTCATAGATCAGTCAACAATTCATTTTAACAATGGCATAAACCAACTATATTCAATCCATGAGTACATTACTTAGATATCTCATTTATGATCACAACATTTTCACCTTTCGTATATCAATCCCCTTTTCCATTTCCAATTCACATATTTTGCCATTTCAATATCGATCATAGAACTTTATTATTTAATTACCCTTATTAACACAACTCGGACTCGGACGGATACACGGATCCAACCAACAAACTAGTTTGCACCTAATGCCTCATCAGACAAATCTGAAGTAATAACTGCGCCCAGTGCTATATAAATTGACACCCAGTGTCTCATCGATTATTGAAGAAAATTGACACTCAGTGCCTCATCACCTCGAAGTCAAAGAAATCCATGAACTCTTCCTATCCTATGGCATGCCATCTATATCCGACTCAGCCTGATACAACAATTAACAACTATAATTTCAAATACAACCAATATCCAATTCTCATATTTGCACATTATCACATTTACACATATATTCATTTCAATTCATATAATTAATACATTCATAATGTATATGCCAATTCAATCCATTTCAATCAACTATAATTTCAGTTCACTATCAAAGTTCGAAAATACTCACCTCAACCACTTACCATATGCATTAAATTGAAATACAACAATTAACAACTAGGTTCAAATTTATAAAAATACTAATTGTGGATTCCGAGCTATTCGACGTCGATTTTATCCTTCCCCCTTTTTAGTCGTGGATTCTGTTATGACGTTACCTACAAAACTAAAACAATTAAAATACATCAATACAACATAATTCAATTTCACATTGAATATTTCAATATTTTCTTAAATTTCAATTTAGTCTTTAAACCGAGACTTATTTTTATTCTTTACAATTAACTCTATATTTTCATACTAATTTCATTTTAAACTAAATTTAACTCCCTGTTTTCAATTAAACCCTTAAATTTCAAAATTTTCACAATTTAGTCTCTATTACTCAAAATTTACAATTTGTTATACAATTTAATCCTTTTCCATTTCTATCTTAAAAATCTATCAATTAAATCACTAATACTAAAACTATTCAACAATAACAACATCTAAAATCTTAATCGATGTTAAAATTTCGACATGGGTCGGGTAGTTCTATACACCGATATTCCATAAATATAAAAATTTCAAGAAAATGGACTAAATTGACAAACCAATTCTGAATTTGAAACTAAAATCCCTTAGGTTTGCCGAAACTTCTTCTCCCTGTTCTATCTTTCTTTTTCTTTCATTTCTTTCTTTTTACTTTAATTTTCATTCGACCACTACTTTTTATTATTTCTTTTATTTTGTTTTAATTATAATATAACATATATGTATATACATTTCATAATAGTAATTAATAAAACATATATATTACATATATCAATGCCATCCACTAACCTTAGATAAAAGGGTAATTACTACTTTAGTCCCTCAATTACTTTTAAATCTATAATAAAACTTTTAATGCTCTACGCGATTTAGTTCTTATACTATAATAACTCTTAATTCATGCATATTCACTTAACCAAATTCTAATTAACTACACAACTAACTTCATAAATAGTCTGATTTACGGGAATGGGGTCCTAAGAATGTACTTTCACTAACAAAACTCATTTCTTACGCAACTCTTTCACCTCGTGAGCCAAAATCTCAATAGGTTCTTCTTCATAAGACAAGTCGAGTTGAATCTCAATGTCTTCCGTCAAAATAACATGAGATGGATCTGATTGATATCTTCTAAGCATTGAAACATGCAAAACATCATGCATTTTCTGTAATTCTACAGGCAAAGCTAAACGATACGCAACTGCTCCTACTCTTTCAATGATCTCGTACGGCCCGATAACGAAGACTCAGCTTCCCTTTTCGACCAAATCTCAAAATTTTCTTCTAAGGTGAAACTTTAAGAAATACTTTATTTCCAACAGAATATTCAATATCTCGATGTGTCAAATCTGCATATGATTTCTGTCTACCGAATGTTGTCTTCAATCTATCTCAAATTTTCTAAACAATATCTTTTGTTTCTTGAATTAATTTCGGCCCAATCATTCTCCTTCACCTAATTCCATCCAGCAAATAGATGTTCGACACCTACGGTTGTATAAAGCTTCGTACGGAGCCATTTGAATACTCGATTGAAAGCTATTGCTGTATACGAATTCAGCTAAAGGTAAGTAACACTCCCAACCTGATTAAAAATCAAAAACACAAGTGCGAAGCATATCTTTAAAATTTTGAATAACACGCTCAGATTGTTTGTCTGTCTGCAGGCGAAAATCTGTGCTAAAATTAAGTCACGTACCAAGAGATTCATGCAACTGTTTCCAAAATCTCAAAGTGAAACACAGATCTTGATCAGAGATTATCGACATAGGGACACCGTGCAATCTCATAATTCCTGAATATAAACTTCAGCAAGCTTTTAGAGTGACCAATTAGTCTTGACTGCTATGAAATGAGCCGATTTTGTGAGTTGATCGACTATCACCCACAAAACATTTTTCTTACCTACCGATAAAGGTAACCCCGTTACAAAATCCATCATGATGCATTCCCATTTCCTCTCAAGAATAGAAATAGGCTGAAGTAATCCTGTGGGAACCTGAAGTTATACCTTAACTCGTTGACAAGTTAAACATTTAGATACATACTCGACCACATCTCTTTGCATCCCTGGCCACCAATAGGATTCTCGTAGATCACGATACATTTTCGTTCCTCTAGGATGCAAAGCGAAAGAACTATCATGAGCTTTGCGAAAAATTAACTCTTTTAGTTCTAAAACATTCAGAACTCATATTCAGTTATAAAATCTTAAGCAATTACAATAGCAATGGTGAAATTCTCCAATATGTCATTCTGAACCATTTCTCTTTTCATTACCAACTTGACATCATCTAACTGTGCTGCCTTGATCTGATAAAACATCACCAGTTTGATCTTTAATTCAGCCAACAAGCTTTCATCATCATCAATACTGAGTTGAGCAAACATTGCTCGTAATTCAACCGATGTTTTGCTACTCAACGCATCAACTACGACATTAGCTTTACTAGAATGGTAATGAATAACACAATCAAAATCTTTCAGAAGGTCGACCCAATGATGTTGCCACAAATTCAACTCCTCTTGATATAGGAGGTATTTGAGTATGACTAGTATAGATGTGACACTTTTCGCCGTACAGTAGTGCCTCCAAATCTTTAGAGCAAAACCCACAGCAGCTAGCTCTAAATCGTGCGTCGGATAATTGCATTCATGAGTTTTTAGCTGACGCGACGCATAAGCGATCACTTTCTCATCTTGCGTCAAAACACAACCGAGATCACTCAAAGAAGCATAACTAAAGACCACAAAATCCTTTCCCGATTTTGGTCAAGTCAAAATTGGCTCTTCAGTCAACATTTGCTTCAATTTATCAAAACTTTCTTGGCATTGATCATCCCAGATGAATTGAACATTCTTATGTAACAACTTTGTCATCGGCAAAGCTATCTTCGAAAATCCATTTCCAAATCTTCAGTAATATCCAGTTAGTCCAAGAAAATTGTGAACCTCTGACACATTCCTTGATGCTTTCCATTGAACAATTGCGTCGATCTTTTTCAAATTAACTTTAATCCCATCTGCCGAGATAACATGACCCAAAAATACAACCGTTGCTAACCAGAATTCACACTTACTAAGCTTTCCATACAATTGTTTCTCTCGTAACACTTGCAAACAATTCTGAGGTGCTGCTCATGCTCGTATTCAGATTCTGAATAGATCAAGATATCATCAATAAAGACTACCATAAATTGATCCAAATACGGTTGAAAAATATGGTTCATAAGATCCATGGATGCTGTTAGAGCGTTTATCAGTCCAAAAGGCATTACTAAAAATTCATAATGGCCATAACGAATATGAATCACCGTGTAACATCCCCAAACCCGGCCCATTCACTACGACCGAATCTGGTTATGTTAGTGAAAATATATTTTTTTTTTCTTTACTTAAAATTTAAAACACGAAAATATACTAACTTTTGAGTGTAGTGTTTATTGGGAAGAAAAAAAGAAAAAAAAATAAGTAAATCTTTAATATTAAAAAAAAAAAACTCTAAAGTGCCAAAAATGAATCTTTAGCATATAAACAAGCTGATTTAAAATAAATCACTTCACATAGTTTTCACTTTAAACAAACCATAATAAAGATAAAAATAAAATAATACCCAGAATAAATAAAACAAAAAAAAAAAACCTTTATTACAACCATTATTTAAACCCAAATAATTAATATAAGTAAGCTTAAATTATTTTAACTCTTCCTTCTGCATGGGCCACCTTGTGTCCTCTCCGATCCCGGTCCAACTCATGAATCACACGAAATGTTAGGAAAATAATTGGGTGAGTCCACTGACTCGATGCATAATCAAAACACGGATTTCCCGCGTATGGGCTTGGCCCCATACCAAACCATTCACATAGCAAGTCATGCACATATGCATCTTAGCCCAACCCACTCCAACCGTAACACCAACCTTAGCGGACCCCTCGCCCAAGGCCGTGGATAAACCACCACCGATCACATCGTGATCCAAAACCTTACCTTGGCTACTCATCACACAAGGCCGTGGTGAGCCACCGATCAACCCAAGTGATCCAATATCATAAACCGTCTCACGGTGATGCACATAGCCATCAACCGCCGAGATGGGCACCTAGCCATCATCTCCTTGAGGTAGCAAGCTAGCCATCAAGCGCTAATGTAGCCGAGCTATCATTAGACCACGTACAACTAGTGTACATTTCCTCCTTCTTCAATCCAATCCCATGCCCATGTGTCAATAAATCATGCAAGAGTATCATGTAAAATGAGTATTTATTATTAATCAATACCACATCAATCATATATAGAATATATATAACGATCCAATCTTACCATCATCGGTTCACATCACTTAAGCCATTATAACCGGCTACCACACATTATACAGTTTAAACGTTAACAATCAATCGAGAAATAGTGCGATGATTACGCACCTTAATAGCACAACCGATCAAAACCCAAATACTATTTGACCAAAACTCTTCCGACACACCCTTAAAACCTGAAGACCCCACAGCTACCTCCCTACTGCTGGCTTCCAAGAAAAGTCACGGATCCAAGGCCTTGAATGGGTTTGGTCATACAAAAATACAAGGTTAACTTCAAGGTTTCGGCCAGCCAAAACAAGAATAAAAGATTTAAATCAAAGAGGGAGACCTTACCACACTCACAAATCGGCACAAGGAGATTCGGCCGGAGGCTATTCGGCTTTGAAGAACAAATGGGAGGTCATTGGGTTTCAAACGATCGCCAAGAAAGGAGAGGGATTTCGGTTTAGGAACAAAGAAGATAAAAGAGAATGGGAGGAAAGGTGGCTTGAAGTTTCGCCAAGGGGAGTTTTGGTGAGGGGAAAAGAGGTGTTTTAGCATATGGGAAGGAAAAGTGAAGGCTTACAAGAAAAGAGAGCTAAAGTTTTGGCAAGAAAGAAGCTCACACCCTTTAAATAGAAGTTGGTTACCCTCCAAACCCCTAGCCGTCCCACTCCTCTTCCTCCACTCAAACCCTTGATTCTCTCCTAAAAATACTCTACACCAACCCTTCAAATAAATTCAAAAATAAAACCACCCACTCTTCTCCTAGCCACTCATTCAAAAGGTTTGAATGAGTCAAACCTCACTCCTAGCCGAATTTAAAAGGAAAGACCAAGTCTTTCTCCATCTTTTAAGTGCCCAAACCGAATCCAACACCTTACCAAGTTGACGCAAAAATAAAGCCCCATCTGCTTTGCTCTTGCAGAGTCGAACTGAGTCCCCTTCCCTTGCAAATGGCGTCATCTCTCCAAGCTCTAAGTGGCGCCTCCTTGCCACTTTGCCAAGCCATTCCTTGTGTTTTATTTTCCCAAATAAAACTCTTAAAGCCCTTCATTCAAGATCCCCTTTTAACCCCTAAAACTAAAATTTTTCTAAGGCATTCCACTACCCTTAAAAGTTCTCAAGACCCTAAAACCCATCCAAACATACCCAAAACCTACTAGAACTTGAATTATACCCAACATGCATAGCCCCTAAATTCGGGTGTTACAATTCTACCCCTTAAGAATAATTTCGTCCTCGAAATTACTTGGTTAGACTAACTGGTCAGACACCTTAATTCACCTCACTATGCTATAGCTACACACTCTCTCGATCTTAAAGAGCTAACATACCTTCTCAAGCACAAAGACCAAACATACTCAAGATTCTAGATACTATACAAGCAACATAACAACACCCTCGCCACTATAGCGAACAAAACCATACGAATATTCCGCTTAAGAAACTTACGGTGACACATCGGGCACATCATTATCCTCTCTCCGACGGACCGCATAAACCGGACTGGTTGTCTTGCCTCGGTGCCACCATTACCGCGCGGTCTCTTTGCTCCACGACCTCGTCCCGGAACCATTTCCTCCATGGTTCGGACCACGACCTCTCTCGTCGCTGCTTGACCACCACCTCTGCCTGGTTGCACATAACCTTGACCCACTATCCGAGTCCTATTTGGATCTTGGGGACAATCCTTAACCAGATGAGTCTTAGACTTGCATCTAAAACATTCCCGAACACGATTCCAGCACTCGCCAACATGGTACCTTCCACATTGAGCACACGGACGATCTGGATTTCCGGCGGCTGGCTTAGCAATATGAACTGGAGTCTCAACCCTCGGTCTTTTCTGAACCCTCTCAAACATTTCTGGTGATCCAACACTTCTCTTATCATGGTTCCTTTCTATATTGTGCCTCTCAGCCTTCTTGACCTCCTCAGCTATTCGAGCTTTCTCCACTAAAACGGTGAAGTCTCTTTCCTGATGCGGAGCAATCAAAACTCGCAACTCATCCCGCAGACCATCTTCAAATCTGACGCATCTCTCATAATTCGTTGCCACGATGCCCCGAGCATACCGGCTCAAACGCAGAAACTCAGCTTCGTACTCTGCTATTGACTTGCTACCTTGCACCGGATTAAGGAACGCCTTCCTCTGCGCGTCCACATAGCTCGCTCCAACATACTTCCCTTCAAACTTGATCTTAAAGTAACCCCAATCCACTCGATCCGCAGGGGTACTTTCCTTAACAGTGAGCCACCACTGGTAGGCTTCATCCCGTAACAACGAAACAACACCCTTAAGCTTCTCCTCGCAGCTTAAGTCTAAGTCGTCCATAATCCTTTCAACACCTCAAGCCAATACTCGCCACGTTTGGAGCTACCCGGACACTCCTCTAAAAACCTCGGCTCCATTCGCCTAAGCCTTTCGGACGCGACTTCCGATTCCTATTGCCCACATTGGCTCGCCGCCACTCGCTCGAGCACTCGCAACACACGACTTGTGACACTACATCGCCTCCCCCCATGCAGTCCTGCTGCTGTTCAACCTCAACAAGCGGTGGCGGTGCATCGCTCTCGACCCATGGCGTGACCCAACCGGTTCGATCGACATCCCGCCTCTACCACGCCCACGAGTATTGCGACCACGCCCCTAGAACTCATATCTAAGCGCTTGATTTAGTCTGTTTAGAAAGTTTTATGCGTTAGAAATTCTTGTTTCACTGTTTTATCCACGAGCAATTTTATGCAATGAGGTTTCCGAGTAGTTCTTTCGAGCAATCAAGTTTCCTTCCTACCCGGTAATTAGTCATTTTTCCTAAAGAGGGTATTTCTGGTAATAACTTCGGGTCATTTTTTCTTTTGAAAAAAATAGTTTTTCCAACTTCAAAATTTACAAAATCTCGAAATTCGTCTTGGAAATTTTGTTTTTCAAACAAAGTGTGTTGCCAAATTTGAAAAACAGAGTTATTTTTGTAATTTTGGAAATCGAGGCATTTTAAGTAAATTCTCGAATTGAGATATCACAACATTTTACAAAATAGAATTTTCTGATATTTAGTAAAGTAGGAATATTTCATAAAAGTTGAGAGAAATTTGAAAATTTGAAACCAAGAGGCATTTCTTAATTTTGTCAACTGGGGTATTTTAAGTAAATTTCCACAAATTAGAGTATCCTAATATTTTGAAAACTCAGATTTTAGTATTTTGCAAAGTAAAGAGCATTTTATCAAAATTTGAGGTAGTACAGATAATTTTGCAATACAGCGCGTTTTGTAATTTTATCAACCGAGGGGCATTTTGGTAATTTTGTAAATCGAAAAAAAATGTTTTTCAAAATCAGATTTAGGGTTTACAAGTCAAAGGGGTAAGTTTGAAAATTTTAAAACAGGGGATTTTAAAACAATCAGGCCACATCCCTTTCGGGTTTTATTAATCGGTTTAGCCTATGAACAAGTCCTCCTAGTTAAGGTGAACAAAAGCTACGCACCAGGTAGGATACCTGCGAAGAGGAGGTGAGTCACACGGACTGCTTAAATACCAGGCTCTTCCGGTTCCACTCCTAGACATGCGTACAGGGGTTACCACACCTTAACTCGGCGACTTACTTCACAGGTTTGTTTAAGAGCTTTAAGTTTTATGCAAATGTTTGAGTAAACTACTCCTAGAGTCCAACAGATCCTATTATTCCATTCTACGAGCCCAAACTAAGCCCAAATCAATTCATACAAACAAAACAAAACAATTTAAAAGTCCGAAGCACTTACCTGGTGGACTTCGGGCCGGAGACACAGGTGCCATGCCAGAATAAACCTGAAATACTTTTATAAAAGCCCACCTTCCAAAAACCCATTTTGAAAACTGTTTCGGGCCCAAAACCCTCAAAGCCGAGTTTTGAACCGGGCTCTGATACCAATCTGTAACATCCCCAAACCCGGCCCATTCACTACGACCGAATCTGGTTATGTTAGTGAAAATATATTTTTTTTTTCTTTACTTAAAATTTAAAACACGAAAATATACTAACTTTTGAGTGTAGTGTTTATTGGGAAGAAAAAAAGAAAAAAAAATAAGTAAATCTTTAATATTAAAAAAAAAAAAAAACTCTAAAGTGCCAAAAATGAATCTTTAGCATATAAACAAGCTGATTTAAAATAAATCACTTCACATAGTTTTCACTTTAAACAAACCATAATAAAGATAAAAATAAAATAATACCCAGAATAAATAAAACAAAAAAAAACCTTTATTACAACCATTATTTAAACCCAAATAATTAATATAAGTAAGCTTAAATTATTTTAACTCTTCCTTCTGCATGGGCCACCTTGTGTCCTCTCCGATCCCGGTCCAACTCATGAATCACCTGAAATGTTAGGAAAATAATTGGGTGAGTCCACTGACTCAGTGCATAATCAAAACACGGATTTCCCGCGTATGGGCTTGGCCCCATACCAAACCATTCACATAGCAAGTCATGCACATATGCATCTTAGCCCAACCCACTCCAACCGTAACACCAACCTTAGCAGACTCCCTGCCCAAGGCCGTGGATAAACCACCACTGATCACATCGTGATCCAAAACCTTACCTTGGCTACTCACTGCACAAGGCCGTGGCTGAGCCACCGATCAACCCAAGTGATCCAATATCATAAACCGTCTACGGTGATGCACATAGCCATCAACCGCCGAGATGGGCACCTAGCCATCATCTCCCTTGAGGTAGCACGAAGCTAGCCATCAAGCGCTAATGTAGCCGGAGCTATCATTAGACCACGTACAACTAGTGTACATTTCCTCCTTCTTCAATCCAATCCCATGCCCATGTGTCAATAAATCATGCAAGAGTATCATGTAAAATGAGTATTTATTATTAATCAATACCACATCAATCATATATAGAATATATATAACAGTCAATCTTACCATCATCGGTTCACATCACTTAAGCCATTATAACCGGCTACCACACATTATACACAGGTTTAAACGTTAACAATCAACCGAGAAATAGTGCGATGATTACGCACCTTAATAGCACAACCGATCAAAACCCAAAATACTATTTGACCAAAACTCTTCCGACACACCCTTAAAACCTGAAGACCCCACAGCTACCTCCCTACTGCTGGCTTCCAAGAAGAGTCACGGATCCAAGGCCTTGAATGGGTTTGGTCATACAAAAATACAAGGTTAACTTCAAGGTTTCGGCCAGCCAAAACAAGAATAAAAGATTTAAATCAAAGAGGGAGACCTTACCACACTACTGAAATCGGCACAAGGAGATTCGGCGGAGGCTATTCGGCTTTGAAGAACAAATGGGAGGTCATTGGGTTTCAAACGATCGCCAAGAAAGGAGAGGGATTTCGGTTTAGGAACAAAGAAGATAAAAAGAGAATGGGAGGAAAGGTGGCTTGAAGTTTCGGCCAAGGGGAGTTTTGGTGAGGGAAAAGAGGTGTTTTAGCATATGGGAAGGAAAAGTGAAGGCTTACAAGAAAAGAGAGCTAAAGTTTTGGCAAGAAGGAAGCTCACACCCTTTAAATAGAAGTTGGTTACCCCTCCAAACCCCCTAGCCGTCCCACTCCTCTTCCTCCACTCAAACCCTTGATTCTCTCCTAAAAATACTCTACACCAACCCTTCAAATAAATTCAAAAATAAAACCACCCACTCTTTCTCCTAGCCACTCATTCAAAAAGGTTTGAATGAGTCAAACCTCTCTCCTAGCCGAATTTAAAAGGAAAGACCAAGTCTTTCTCCATCTTTTAAGTGCCCAAACTGAATCCAACACCTTACCAAGTTGACGTAAAAATAAAGCCCCATCTGCTGCTCTTGCGAGTCGAACCTGAGTCCCCTTCCCCTTGCAAATGGCGTCATCTCTCCAAGCTCTAAGTGGCGCCTCCCTTGCCACTTTGCCAAGCCATTCCTTGTGTTTTATTTTCCCAAATAAAACTCTTAAAGCCCCCTTCATTCAAGATCCCCTTTTAACCCCTAAAACTAAAATTTTTCTAAGGCATTCCACTACCCTTAAAAGTTCTCAAGACCCCTAAAACCCATCCAAACATACCCAAAACCTACTAGAAATTGAATTATACCCAACATGCATAGCCCCTAAATTCGGGTGTTACACACCGTCTTCAGTACATCGCTATCTTTCACTTTTAACTGATAGTAACTCAATCTTAGAAAAGACAGAAGCTCTTTTTAGTTGATCGAATAAGTCATCAATATGAGATAGAGTGTATCGATTCTTAATTGTCAACTTATTCAATTATCGATAGTCAATACAGAGCCGAATCGAGCCATCTTTTTTTAACGAAAAGCACTTAAGCTCCCCAAGGCAATATACTAGGGCATATAAAGTTGCGATCCAAAAAATCTTGCAATTGCACTTTCAATTATTTTAATTCTATAGGTGCCATATGATAATGTAACATTAGCACCAGATCTGTACCAGGAAATACTTAAATTGCAAACTCAACCTCTCAATCTGGTGGTAATCCCGGTAATTCCTCGATAAATACATTAGGGAATTCGCAAACAGTTTAGATTTTCTTACACTAACTATCTCTAGAATTCGAATTGATAACATAGGCTAGGAAATCATCACAGCCTTGATTGAGAAGTTTATCAGCTCGAATTGCTGAAATGATATGAGTTGAACCACTCATTCGAACACCATTTGTTTCAACCATATCACCATCCTCATTCTAAATAACAAACTTCTTTTTACGGCAATCCAGAATCACTCCATGTTCCGTAAGCCAACCCATGCCTAAAATCATATCAAAATTGCCAAACAGCATTATCAACAAATTAACAGGGAATATTATATTTTGTATCACTAACGGGCATCTCCTACACACCTGATCTACTAACATAAATTATCTCAATGGACTAGACACCACTATCGATACTCTAGATGTCTCAGATTTTAAACTCCCCAATCTAAATATTTTAGTATTAACATACAAATACGAAGATCCTGGATCTATCAAAGCATAAATAGGTTCTGAATGTAATAAAAAGATACCTATCAGAACGTCATTAGCATCGCCATCCTCACGTGTCTGTACAACATAAGCTTGGACTGGTTCTCTAGCCTCTGACTGGTGAATAACAACATCATTTCCCTTTTTACTATCTCTCAAAAATGAACCGCCTCGACTTGACCTGTGACCCCTAAGTGTAGGCATAGATCTCTGAGAAGTAAATGGCGTAGCATTCCCATTCTTCGGACACTCTTTAGAAAAATGTTTCGTGGATCCATAGTGAAAACAACCTCGAGTTAACTTTCAACATTCAATATAGTGCTTTTTCTTGCAATGCTCATAATTCGAAATATCAGCATCCCTGGATGGACCTCGCACACTACCAATAGACATAGTCGGTCGTCGATCACTATTTCTATCAACTCTATCTAACTTAAAAGTCAACTTCTAGCTACCATGAAATTCTTTTGACTGTTTCAGTTGTGGATTTGAGCTAGCAGCTCCAAGACATTTCCCACCAGTATGAGTAGTCTCGACATATTTATCAAGACCCAGAGCTTGTTCCACCATTCTTGCATGTTCAACTAAATCAACAAACTCGGTAATTCTATGTGATACTAACTGTACCCGAAGCTCATCACGTAAACCACATAAAAATCGCTTGCAACTTTCAATTTTCAGTCGGCACAAATTCAACGGCGTACCTACTAAGTCGCAAAAACTCTCTTTCATAATCAACTATAGACGTTCCACCTTGTTTCATCATAAAAAATTATTTTCTTCTATAATCAATATACAGTTCGCCCACTTATTTCTTTTGGAATTCCTTTTGAAAGAATTCCCAATTAACTTGATCTGTGGATACATGGCATGTCACTAATTGCCACAAGGTATATGCTTTTCCTTGTAGTAGAGAAACAACACAAATTACGCTTTCATACGGGTTGCATTCAAGTTGTTGCAAGATGTGCCAAGTGGATTTAATCCAAACTTTAGCTGCGGAAGGATCAACTCCTTTCAACCCTAAAAATTTGATTGCATCGTATCTACGTAACTCTTTTATCAGAGCTCGACGAACAGGAGGTGTGGATGCCACAACGAATGTAGTTCCCGCAACACGCTGAAGAGCATCAACGATAGTTTGAAGTAAATGTGAGTCACCTCCCTCCTCAGCATTACATCGCTCAACATTCGGTTTTTGAGCACTAACTAGATTAACACTCGGTGTTACTGATTCGGTTCCATCTAACTCATTAGAGACCTCGTCTCTGGTATACATCTCTTGATTAACATCATTATTATAGTCATCTGACTTTTTCAACAATAAAACAAAAAAAATATAATCAGCATCTAAATCCGGCTTAATTCGACTCAATTATGGCATGTAACTCTAGACTCAATTTTGAGCTCGATGTTGTTTGAGAATCGGCTAAACCTACAAGCTTTGATACCACTGAATGTAACACCTCTAACCCATATACGTCGTCAGAATAGGGTTTTAAAACATTACCGAATAAATGTTACCTAAATAATTATTTTAAAACATTTCAATAATCACAGTATAATCCATCATTAAGCTTGCATATCGTCCCTTACTCAAGCCCTCGAGGCCTTAGAATCACTTTGGAAATGATTCGGGACTAAATCGAGAACATTTGAAAATTTTAGGAAAAAGTTAGAAAAATTCAACTACAATTGCCACATGGCCATGTGGCCGGGCCGTGTGACAGAAACGGCTAAGACACACGCCCGTGTCTGAAGCAGTGTAACTTTCAAAATAGGGACATATGGTCGTTTCCCATCCCGTGTTCGTGCCTATGTAACTCTCTAACTTGGGTCACACGGCCAAGTCACACGCTCGTGTGTCTGGCCGTGTGGATCTAAAATATACCTTAAACACCAAGTTTACCATTTCCTACTTGCTTGGGCATTAAGCAACTCAAAAACCATTCATTTAACCTATTCAAAACATGATCAAACATGCTCAAAACATAACAAAACAATCATCCTAGATGCCTGATACGGGCACACCCGGGGCAGCACGAATTTTAATTTGTGGAGCTCGTTATTAGCTCATTCCTAGCTCATTTTAATTAATTAATTGCTGGAATAAAAATTAATTAACTTAGTTTAAGTTAATTAAATAATTTAGTTTAATATGTATTGCGTGTTCTAATATGTTTGTGTTGGTCATAACCAAATTTAATATGTCTTGTTCAAGATTTTATTAAATTTGTTTAGCTTAGTTTATGTGTTAATTACGATGTCTAGGTTTTATTAGTATTTGTTTCGGCTGAACACACATTTGAATTAATTTGGTTCTCATATTTTCTTGGTAGGTTCATTGATCATGGGATGACACAAGCTTATGGAGCTTACTCTTCTTGGCCGAATATTGAGGGAATGATGCTTGATGGAACAATATTTTAATGGTGGCTGAATTTTTTTTTAAAATTCCTTTAAGTAATGCATGTTGAACGGCTAGCTTGAAAAATGGAGCATTGTGTGGCAAGCATGGACGGCACTATGTATGGAAGTGGTTGGAATTGAAGAGTTTTGGGATTATTAAAATATGGAGCATAGTTAAACAATTGAAGGCATGAATGGTGGAAGAATAAATAAATGAAAATAAGCACATGAAAAACTATAGAATTAATAAATAAGAGAATGTGCATGTGTGCTTAGTGATGGACGGCAATGGGCAAAATGTTGTTGGGGGATAATTATTTATTCAATTATTGGAGCATGCATGGAGCAAAACAAAGCATGGAATTGGAGCAAATGGAGCTTCAAATGGACGGCACAACCATGTTGGAAATAAACAATTATGAAATTCAAAGTGCAAGTGGGTGAAGAAAGTGTTGAACGGCATGAAGAATGAAGCATAAAAGAAATTGATTGAATATTTAAAACAAGGTGGAAGATATTAAGCACATGGAATAAACAAATTGAAAGAATATTATGGCATGGTGGGGCATTAAAATAAGGACTTTGACTTTTGTAGGCATGGTTGGACGGCAAGCATGTGTTTTTGGTGTGGTTAAATAAACAAAGTGATGGCATGAAGAAGTGGGATATTAATTGATAATTAAACAAAGTCATGGAGTGCACAAACACTCAACTAGGTGGACGGCAAAGTGGAGCTTTGTCTTTTGTAAACAATTGAAGAATGTTAATTAAAAACAAAGCATGGGACGGCAACATGACAAGGGAATTAAATTTGAAAACACATGGTATATGGGGTTATCCAATCTTGAATTAAATAATTAAAGAATGTTGGGCGGCATTGGGAGATTAATGGGAAAATGAACAAATGCAAATGGAAGAACCATGAATGATGGTGCATGGACGGTAGACACTTGGAGCATGAATTGGAGTTTAAAAATTATTTATTTTGAGATAATTCAAACTTTGGTGGAGTTTAGGTTGAACGGCCACATAACTCAAGTGTTTTATTTTAATTGCAAGTGGCCATCTTTTCTCTTGGTCGAAGGTTCACAAATGCCACCCAAGTCAACTACTTGTGCACACAAAATAGAGATTGAAGCCCTCTTTCCTTTCTCCTATTCGGCTATCAAGAGCCTATAAATATTTTGCACATTTTATTTTGTAAAAGAAACAACTTGAATTTGAATGAAAGAAATTTTCTTTTGGTGAGTATTCACTCTCCTAATTCTCGAGGTTTGAATTGACTTATCTAGTTTTCTAGTGGCGTCGTTCTTTCCTTATTTTGAACTTATCATCCTTTCGGGTATGGCGTTCATCTACCTATACCGTTGGTTCCTATCTCGCTAGATAGTGGGTCTCGATTTTCATTCCAAAACTCATTCCATCAATTTGAAACTTATAAGATTCGGGTCTTTAATTTTTACTAAAGGTTCTTTCTTGTTTCAAATACGTATCCAAACTCATTCCATCAATTTGAAACTTATAAGATTCGGGTCTTTAATTTTTATTAAAGGTTCTTTCTTGTTTCAAATACGTATCCATCACCTATCTTGTATTTCAGAGATTTTATTTCTAATAAAATTATCCCTTTGTTAATTAAACGAGAAACTATCTAATTTACGATCGGGCAACATTAACGATTCGCCTCCTAACCCGGGACGGGGCGTTATCATCTGGTATCAGAGCCAATCAAATTAGGCACGTTTTGATCGTCTTGAGTATTTCCGAGTAAGTTTCAAAAAAAAATCAAAAAAAAAGTTGTATTTTATTTTCATTATATTTAGCATATATTGTATTTGAAGTTCAAAAAAAAAAAAAGATAAAAAAAAGGGTTCAAATAAAAAAAAAAGAGATACACAAAAAAAAAGTTCAAAAAAAAATCAAGGTTAAAAAAAAATTTCAAGTCAAAAAAAAAAAGAAAGCGTGAAAGTTTGCGAGTTTTGTTTCATTACTTCTTTTCCCGATCTTCACCACCCTTCTTCACTCCAACACCACTATACCAATTTTTTTTGAAATTCTCCACCCCATAACATCATTTTCCCTTGTACCAATTTTTGAAGACGACCCTCAAGCAGCAAATAAGTCTTTCGAAAACGAAATACGAATTTGTGAGAGTAAGAAATATCGGTAAAAGGCACGAGTGATTCATCAAAGAAAAGCCTTAATACGAGTGAAACATGAGTGTGAGTGATTTTTCTTTGTGAGTGACTTGTGAGTTTTGTGGCAAGGTATTTTAATTTTTTTTATTCATTTATTATTATTATTTTAACATATTTCTTTCAGCAACGATAGCATGCCTCTAAATTTCGAAAGAAGAAGTGTTGTAGATAGTGATTGGTTCGATCCATCATACAACCAAGGCGAAAGGCGACGCGATCAAAGAAACCGAGGCTTTAGAGATCAAGGATGTTTTAATGACTTCAAGAAGAATAACAAAAACATTCCACCGTTTCAAGGTAAAGCCGATCCAGATGCATACCTTGAATGGGAAATGCGAGTAGAAGAGGTTTTTAGGTACCACGATTATTTGGAAAGCAAGAAAGTAAGACTGGCAGAAAATAGTTTCACCGATTATGCCATGACTTGGTGGGATGAATTTACCAAGAGTCGAAAACGAAATGGAGAGTATCCAATATTAACGTGGTCTGAAATGAAAGACGTGATGCGCAAATGGTATCTCCCATCTTCCTATCATCGAGGGTGAACTTCTTCAACTCAAAGTACGGAGTTAAGAGCAGCACGGCAATACCCGACCAAGGACTATTCTAGAAGAGATTATTACCAAGACTCCTACTCAACACGGTCTTCGAAATGGAGAGAAGAAAGTTACGAGCTTAATTCTCTTCAAAACAATGGACAGAAAGCACAAGTTATTCGACGTATGATTCAAGAAATCCTACACGAGTATTCTTCCCAAAGAAATTATCGTAATTCATCCGTAAATAATTTTCCTTCTTTTAGAAATTCTTATTATTTTGATTCTTTTGTAACTTCATGTAATAAAAACAAAGAAAAGAAAAAGAAAAGAAATAAAAAGAAAAGAGGCAAGAAAGAGAGACAATGAGCAAGCTTTGATAAAGCTTGAAAAAGCCATTAAGAAGATCAGTGAAAAAGAACAAGAAAAAGAGAGAGAAGAAAATGAAAAAGTGCGTGAAAAAGAAACGAGAAAACGAGATGAGCAAGTAGAAGAGAGTGTGGATTTAACTAACTCATTTGGAGTGTGTTCTTCTTTTGCTTCTTCATTTCGAGTTCCCAACGATCGCACAAAGCCTACCACTTCAACTCCTCCCTAAGGGCGACGTACTTCTTTGATTGAAAGAGGTAAAGTTGAAGGTAAAGTTGAACCTCCCGAGTCGAAAGGTAAGGAAGGTAAGCATTTTGAAGCATCAAATTCTTTGTATAAAGATGATTTTTCTTCCAACCCAAATCTGATTGATTGTAGATATTACGAGATTAATTCATTTTCTAAAATGAAATCCTTGAGCTTTTGTAAATATATTTTGAAATATGTTAAAAGTTTTGATTGCTTTATCTTGAATGTACATAATTCTTATTGGTCTAACGTGATTGATTTCTCGAAACCGGGAACTTGTTTAGATTTGTTTTGTGGAAAAAGCAAGTATCATCAAATATGCGTGAGAAATTCCTATTGTTTTGATACTTGGTTTTTAAATAAGGTAACAAATTTTGTCAACTTTGTTTTCAATTTTTATTCGTTCCTTAAGCAAATTTTGTGTCAGTGTATGCAATTCGTGTACATGGAATTCCCATTTTGTTTGAAAAATGTTGATTCGCGAATTAAGCATCGACTACATTACATACCCGATGAGAGAAAGTTCATCTTGATCAAGCAAGATAAATTCGATCTTCAATTTTCAACTTGTGACGGTAAAGTCGATTTCTTTCTTTCAACACCCAAGGGTAAGACATTTGAAACCTATGAACCCATTTTGTTTTCTTCGGATGTTGACAAGAATCATGTTGATGAATCCGTTCTTGTAAAGTCTTTAAAGTGTGATGTTCCTTATTGTTCTATCTTGTTTGATAATGAACTATCTGTTTGGGTTCTTGACAAAAAGATAATTGCTTTCGATAAGTGTCATGAAGCATTTGTCGAAGCATTTTTGTTCATTTTGGATGATGAAAAAGCTAATAATGATGATTTCCATTTTGTAAAACATTTAGATCATGAATTATTTGAATGCCTTATTTTGTTTCTTTATGACCTATTTATTTTACAAGAAGACAAAAAGAATTTTGTGTTTGATAATTTTTATTCATGTGCGAATATGAAGAAAGGTTTAAATGTTCAATTTCAAGTGCCATATGCCTTTTCTTCATTTCTTGCTTTTGACGATTATATCTATCAATTGATGTGTTATTCGCATGATTATTTTGTCTTGTGGAATCTAATTAGCTCGTATGTATGCTTTGAAGCTTATCCGCTTTTGTTCCAAAATTTTGACAAGGCATTGATCCTTTTGTATGATAAAGTGCTTATGCCTGACCGCATGCGATTTATTTTTTTTGGTATTGATTTTAGGTCGCAAGTATGTTTAAAACATTTCTTGCTAATCCTTAAATTTTCTTTTCAGGTATTGCTATTATCATCCTTCCCATTTGATTGAGGAAAGACGAACAAGGAGTTTTGTTCGAACAACCAACGGGTCGATTCGAGGACGAATCGTCTTGAAGAGGGAGGGGATGATACGGGCACACCCGGGGCAGCACGAATTTTAATTTGTGGAGCTCGTTATTAGCTCATTCCTAGCTCATTTTAATTAATTAATTGCTGGAATAAAAATTAATTAACTTAGTTTAAGTTAATTAAATAATTTAGTTTAATATGTATTGCGTGTTCTAATATGTTTGTGTTGGTCATAACCAAATTTAATGTCTTGTTCAAGATTTTATTAAATTTGTTTAGCTTAGTTTATGTGTTAATTACGATGTCTAAGTTTTATTAGTATTTGTTTCGGCTGAACACACATTTGAATTAATTTGGTTCTCATATTTTCTTGGTAGGTTCATTGATCATGGGATGACACAAGCTTATGGAGCTTACTCTTCTTGGCCGAATATTGAGGGAATGATGCTTGATGGAACAATATTTTAATGGTGGCTGAATTTTTTTTAAAATTCCTTTAAGTAATGCATGTTGAACGGCTAGCTTGAAAAATGGAGCATTGTGTGGCAAGCATGGACGGCACTATGTATGGAAGTGGTTGGAATTGAAGAGCTTTGGGATTATTAAAATATGGAGCATAGTTAAACAATTGAAGGCATGAATGGTGGAAGAATAAATAAATGAAAATAAGCACATGAAAAACTATAGAATTAATAAATAAGAGAATGTGCATGTGTGCTTAGTGATGGACGGCAATGGGCAAAATGTTGTTGGGGGATAATTATTTATTCAATTATTGGAGCATGCATAGAGCAAAACAAAGCATGGAATTGGAGCAAATGGAGCTTCAAATGGACGGCACAACCATGTTGGAAATAAACAATTATGAAATTCAAAGTGCAAGTGGGTGAAGAAAGTGTTGAACAGCATGAAGAATGAAGCATAAAAGAAATATATTTAAAACAAGGTGGAAGATATTAAGCACATGGAATAAACAAATTGAAGGAATATTATGGCATGGTGGGGCATTAAAATAAGGACTTTGACTTTTGTAGGCATGGTTGGACGGCAAGCATGTGTTTTTGGTGTGGTTAAATAAACAAAGTGATGGCATGAAGAAGTGGGATATTAATTGATAATTAAACAAAGTCATGGAGTGCACAAACACTCAACTAGGTGGACGGCAAAGTGGAGCTTTGTCTTTTGTAAACAATTGAAGAATGTTAATTAAAAACAAAGCATGGGACGACAACATGACAAGGGAATTACATTTGAAAACACATGTTATATGGGGTTATCCACTCTTGAATTAAATAATTAAAGAATGTTGGGCGGCATTGGGAGATTAATGGGAGAATGAACAAATGCAAATGGAAGAACCATGAATGAAGGTGCATGGACGGTAGACACTTGGAGCATGAATTGGAGTTTAAAAATTATTTATTTTGAGATAATTCAAACTTTGGTGGAGTTTAGGTTGAACGGCCACATAACTCAAGTGTTTTATTTTAATTGCAAGTGGCCATCTTTTCTCTTGGTCGAAGGTTCACAAATGCCACCCAAGTCAACTACTTGTGCACACAAAATAGAGATTGAAGCCCTCTTTCCTTTCTCCTATTCGGCTATCAAGAGCCTATAAATATTTTGCACATTTTATTTTGTAAAAGAAACAACTTGAATTTGAATGAAAGAAAATTTTCTTTTGGTGAGTATTCACTCTCCTAATTCTCGAGGTTTGAATTGACTTATCTAGTTTTCTAGTGGCGTCGTTCTTTCCTTATTTTGAACTTATCATCCTTTCAGGTGTGGCGTTCATCTACCTATACCGTTGGTTCCTATCTCGCTAGATAGTGGGTCTCGGTTTTCATTCCAAAACTCATTCCATCAATTTGAAACTTATAAGATTCGGGTCTTTAATTTTTACTAAAGGTTCTTTCTTGTTTCAAATACGTATCCAAACTCATTCCATCAATTTGAAACTTATAAGATTCGGGTCTTTAATTTTTATTAAAGGTTCTTTCTTGTTTCAAATACGTATCCATCACCTATCTTGTATTTCAGAGATTTTATTTCTAATAAAATTATCCCTTTGTTAATTAAACGAGAAACTGTCTAATTTACGATCGGGCAACATTAACGATTCGCCTCCTAACTCGGGACGGGCCGTTATCAATGCCTAACCAATGTACCCTCATTGGTACCACAAGTTATATCATCAAAACCTGTCAATGATGCATCATTCAAATCAAAGCTTAAAGCATACCAAAATCACTCAATTTAGCCTAGTGCATAACCACCTAAACATCAATAATAAATTCAAATACACCTAACAAGCCTTGGTTCAAAACAACATGCCAAATTATGGCTTCAAACACAAACATATGTTTAAATTTACCAAACCACCATTATACTTATAAATCTATTACAAATCATTCACAAAATAACTATAAATTTAAGCCATACTAGGTACATGCCATCACAAAAGGTAAACATCAGCACATTTGAGATTGGGATCATTGTTGGAAGCTGAGTTGACGATCAAAAGAGAAGTACCTAACTTGCTCATGGAAAACAAAATCGTACGCTAAGTAAAAATTAGAGATATTTCTATAATCCAAACATTTAAAGACATAACGATACATGAATGCTTAATTTGAATTGTTTAATCACATTAATATCTAACAAGCAATTCTAATTTATCACCATATCAAATTCATGCATAATACCACATTATTTAATGATTTGCTCAACTTCAAAAATATTCTTCTATTAGTTGGTTTAACAAGTAACTCAATTCATATCACTTGCTATAAAAATAGCTTTTCATAGAACATTCAACAATTCATTTTAACAATGCCATAAGCCAACTATATTCAATCCATGAGTACATTACTCAGATATCCCATTTATGATCACAACATTTTCACCTTTCATATGTCAATCCACTTTTCCATTTCCAATTCACATATTTTTTCATTTCAATATCGATCATAGAACTTTATAATTTAATTGCCCCTATTAACACGACTCGAACTCGGAAGGATACACGGATCCAACCAACACACCAATTTGGTACCCAATGCCTCATTGGAAAAATCCGAAGTAATAACGGCACCCAGTGCTATATAAATTGACACCCAGTGTCTCATCGATTAAACCAAAGCAAATTGGCACCCAGTGCCTCATCGACTTGAAGTCAAAGAAATCCCTGAACTCTTCCTATCCTATGGCATGCTATCTATATCTGATACAATCCGATACAGTTAATAAGGTTCCATTTCACTTTTCAAATACAACCAATATCCAATTCTCATATTTGCACATTATCACATTTACACATATATTCATTTCAATTCAAATAATCAATACATTCATAATGTATATACCAATTCACTCCATTTCAATCAACTATAATTTCAATTCACTATCAAAGTGCCAAAACACCTTAACCACTTACCATATGCATTAAATCGAAATACAACAATTAACAACAAGGCTTGGATTATAGAAATACAAACTATAGATTTCGAGCTATTCAATGTTGATTTTATCCTTCCCTTTTTAGTCGAGGATTTCGGTACGATGTTAGCTATGGAATTAAAATAATTAAAATACATTAATACAACACAATTCAATTTCACATTGAATATTTCAATTTTTACTCAATATTTGCTTAAATTTCAAATTAGTCCTTAAACTGAGACTAATTTTTATTCTTCACAATTAACTCTGTATTTTCATACTAATTTACTTTAAACTAAATTTAACTCCCTAGTTTCAATTAAACCCTTAAATTTTAATTTTTTCACAATTTAGTCCCTATTACTCAAAATTTACAATTTGTTTTACAATTTAATCCTTTTCCATTTCTAACTTAAAAATCTATCAATTAAATCACTAATACTAAAACTATTCAGCAATAACATCTAAAATCTTAAACAATATTAAAATTTTGACATGGGTCTAGTAGTTCTAAACATCGGGATTCCATAAATATAAAAATTACAAGAAAATGGACTAAATTGAGTAACCAATTTTGAATTTGAACCTAAAAGCCCTTAGGTTTGTCGTAACTTCTTTTCCCTTTTCTATCTTTCTCTTTCTTTCTTTTCTTTCTTCTTTTTTCTTTAATTTGCATGCCACCACTACTTTTTATTATTTTTTTATTTCGTTTTAATTATAATATAACATTTATGTATATAAATTTCATAATAATAATTAATAAAACATATATATTACATATATCAATGCCATCTACTAACCTTAGATATATAGGGTAATTACTACTTTAGTTCCTCTATTACTTTTTAATATATAATACAACTTTTAATCCTTTACTCGATTTAGTCCTTATACTATAATAACTCTTACTTCATGCATATTCACTTAACCAAAATCTAATTAACTACACAACTAACTTCATAAATATTTATTAAAAATATTTACAAGCTGATTTACGGGAATAGAGTCTCGGGAATGTACTTTTCAACACCCTTGACTATAGGGTCGTTACATGCGCCTTTGTGAAGAAAAGGAAAGTTTAAGTGTAAAGAATGCACTTGAAAGTTTGTTTTTGTCCACTATAAGCAAGTATGTACATGCATAAACACGCCTGAAAGCATGATAGAGTCTCCGCATGAGGAGTTTGTACATAAGTTGCATGAGTTTCACAAGTCTGCATGTCAAGTCTACTTGTGTGTCAGTCTATCGGGAGAGTAAACACGAATTCTGGTATGGAAGTCCATGGCCAAGGCAAGAAGATGATATAGTGTACGACCTAGTTTGGGATTATGGCATCATATGAGGAAGTAAAGACCATATAGTGTAAGACCTAGTCATGGTGGCTATGGCATCATTTCGGGATAAAAAGACCACCTAGTGTTAAACCTAGTCTGGAACTATGGCGTCATGTGGGGAAAAAGATAAATGATGGTTGGATGAGTACCAGGTGATAAGGGGCAAATCTCATGTCGTTGAGTTTAGGCAAATTCATATCATCAAAAATGCCATTTACCGAAATGTGAAAGCCTTCTTTGATAAGTGAAAAGCTTCAATGGCGATACTTTATTATACGTGAGCCTTTACAGCGATACCTGTTATATAAGAGCATTTGTAACTTTATTTGTTAAATGTGCCTTCGTGGTAGAGTCTATTATATGAAAGCCCTTATGGTGAAATTGTCAAGGAGAAGCCCTTATGGCTGATTTTGTTATGAGAAGAGCCTTCGTGTCTAATTCTATTAGAAATGCCTTCGTGGAAAAGTCTATTGTATCTGTCAAGACGCCTTTATGGCTATTTAATGTTACGTGGACGCCCTTGTGGCTATCTAAGTCAAGTGGACGCCTTCGTGGCTATCTGTTGATCAAGCGAGTGTTTCAAGCTTCCAGAGATAAGGGAAGATATTTGAAGTCAATGATTCACCTTAGTTGTGCAATCTGTGATATAACCTTGGGGCAGTGATCCAAAGGCAACGCCGAATTGGCAAACTCTGAATGAAAGTACGGCTATTAAGCTTGAAATAATGAAAGATTGACAAGGAACATTACATGCTCAGAAAAGGATGAAGTCTACCTCGTCCAAAAATAAAAGGCGAAATGAGCTCGAGACCACAAGTTGAATGCTTATAGAATATGAAGGAAAATGAGGTAAGTAAAGGTTTAATATGTGAAATGTTGATCATAGTAAGCACCCATGTAAGTAGAAGAGTAAAGTGCAATGTTTACATTTAATGTGAAATGATGAATGAATGTATGATGATGCCTCACTAAGTTCTTGTGAACTTATTATGGATGCCTATGATTATAAGATCTGTTAGAACTATGGGAGACTAGAGATGATGCTAAGTTACGCCATAAGAGCAGCGGTTAATGTTGATATGCATACAGAGAAGAGAAAGATTGTAGCGGAGTTATGGTCCACAAAAAAAGAAAAATTAAGATAGTCATACAACTAGTTAGAAGTAATGATAACACACGAGTTTATACGAGATGTCTTTGTGGTGAAGTTTAAGTTTGCGCATAAGTTATAGTACCCTAATTTTGTAATAGTAAAAACAAAGATGTATTTGCTGAACTTCATAGTTTTATTATGTAAACATCATTTTACATTGTACAAGGAGTTATATGTAATAAGAATATAAGAGGTAATTTAATAAAATAAAAGTAGAAAATTTTATTAAGTCATTGCTCGTCTAAAACATAAGCAAATAGAAGGGTCTAGGTTACATCTGTTTTAGGAAGTAGCACCCAATACTCGAATTTGGTCGATCGAGTTGGGTGGAGAGCGTTACATATATAGTGTCAAAATCGTCTGTATTTGGCCTTGGTCGATTGTGTAGGTCCCCCAAACCGTGTGTATGCTATCAATTTTTCGTTTTATATTAATTTAAATGGTTTTAATGCTTTTCCTTTTGGTTTTGAACACTAGATCTGTTAAGGTAACGAATTTTGTTGGGATTCTAAAAGTCCCAAAATTCGGCACTGTTGAAACTGCAACTGTGTTTGGTAATGTTGATTGTGATATGATATTATACTTGTTCTTAAACTAATGGTCTATATGGATATGTACTATGACATCGATGATTTGTGATCTTGTGTTGATGTTTATTGGTTGATTAAGTAATCACTGTTGTATGCATAAGATTCTGATATAACATGTAACAACCTATTTTTGGTCAAATCAGAACAGTGGTTTTGGGACCACAAATCTGAGTCAAAATATTTATTTTATTATTATTTTAATGTTTACAGCATGATTGAATGTTGGTGTGAAAATTTCGTTAAGAAATTTTATCTTTTGATTTGTGAATTTCATAAAAAAGTGTAACATCCCAAACCCGGTCAATACACCACGACCGAATCTGACGTATTATAGAGTGAAAACTTTTTTTTGAGAAAATGAGTTACCGGATTATTTTCAGTGAAAACCCTTGTATTGCTTTGCGTTTGGAGAAAACTTCCGCATGTGAAGTTGAAAACGTTAATTTGCCCTTGAAATCCCAAAAATCCTTTTTAAAACTCACTTGTCAGTCACTACTTTGGAAAACGTTTATGTCTTATTAAAACCTGTACTTAGTTAATTTAGAAACCGTTTGTATTCAAGCTTTGAAAACTTAGATTTGAAAATCATTTAAGTTGACTTGTTATCACGTACATAAGCAAAGAATTAATCCATACATATGCAAAGAAGTTCAAATACAACAGCCCCTATTTAAGGATGTTACAGTTCTACACCCCTTAAAAATAATTTCGGCCTCGAAATTACCTGGTCAAAAGAGTTGAGGGTATTGCTGCCTCATTACATCCTCTGGTTCCCACGTAACTTCTTCCACGCCATGATTTCGCCATAACACCTTTACTAATGGAACTGACTTCTTGCGCAAAACTTTCACATCCCGATCTAGAATCTGCACTGGTTCCTCTTCCATAGTCACATCCGGGCTCACCTCAATTTCCTCCACCAATACAACATGCGATGGATCTGAACGATAGCGCCTAAGCATGGAGACGTGGAACACATCATGTATCTGACTCAGCTCCGCTGGCAATTCGAGCTGATAAGCTACTGGTCCCACTCGTCTCAACACCTTATATGGGCCAATAAACCTTGGACTTAGCTTGCCTTTCCTTCCAAACCTCAGCACTTTCTTCCACGGTGAGACCTTTAAGAAAACCCTATCACCCATTGCGAACTCCATATCTCTCCGCTTAAGATCGGCATATGACTTCTGCATGTCCGACGCTTCCTTTAAATGAGCTTGAATCAACTTGACTTTGTCCTCAGTCTCAGCAACGAACTCTGGTCCCAACATCTGACGCTCACCCAACTCTGTCCAGCAGGTAGGTGTACGACACTTCCTACCATACAACGCCTCATATGGTGCCATCTTAATGCTTGCCTAGTAACTATTGTTGTACGCAAATTCAGCTAACGGTAGAAATTCTTCCCAGCTGCCTCTGAAGTCCAAAACACAGTCCCTCAGCATATCCTCTAAGATTTGTATAATCCTCTCTGACTGTCCGTCTGTCTATAGATGAAATGCCGTACTAAAATTTAACCACGTACCCAATGCCTGATGCAATGCTTTTCAGAAACTTGACGTAAATCTGGGATCCCTGTCCGAGATAATTGACACTGGGAAACCGTGTAACCTTACTATCTCTGCCACATACAGCTTAGCTAACCTCTGAAGTGAGTATTCAGCCCTTACCGGTATAAAATGAGCTAACTTAGTCAGATGATCCACAATTACCCAGACTGAGTCTTTCTTACTTGGCGTAAGGGGTAGCCCACTGACAAAGTCCATGGTAATCCTTTCCCACTTCCACTATGGAATCTTCACCACCGAAGTAAACTCGACGAAGAATCGATGTTCACTGTTGACTGTGACACGCGCCGACATTTACCCACACATTCGATCACTTCTTCGTTTGATCCACACCAAAAAGCTGTTCGCAAATCCCGGTACATCTTGCTACCTCTAGGATGCATAGCGTATGGGATGCTATGTGCATCCTGAAGAATCCTCCACCTTAACTCGACGTCCTTAGGCATACAAGCTTTCCCTTGAAATCACAGTACTCCGTCACTGGATAAGCTGTAACCTTCCAACCCACCATTCTGAACTTGCAACCTCCGAGCATTTAAACCCTCATCCTCTAACTGTTTCTCCTTAATCTACTCTACCCAAGCTGGCTTCACCTGCAACTCTGCCAAAAGACTCCCGTCGTCATACAAGCTAAGATGAGCAAACATCGCTCTCAAGTCCGATACTACCTTACGACTCAACGCGTCTGCCACCACGTTAGCCTTGCCCAGATGATACTCAATTGAACAGTCGTAGTCCTTCAACAGCTGAATCTATCTGCGCTGTCTCAAGTTCAAGTCCTTCTGAGTCAAAAGATACTTCAGACTCTTGTGATCCGTGTATACTATCGACTTCTCTCCATACAAATAGTGCCTCCAAATCTTTAAGGCAAAAACCACTACAGCCAATTCCAGGTCATGTGTCGGATAGTTAACCTCATGCAGTCTCAGCTGTCGAGATGCATATGCCACTACCTTCCCTTCCTGCATCAACACACATCCCAAGCCATTATGTGATGCATCACAATATAACGTGAATTCCTTTCCTGCCTCAGGCTAAATCAAAACCGGAGCTTCAGTCAGAATCTTTTTCAACTTGTCGAAACTTTCTTGCTGTTTCTCAGACCATACAAATAGAACTCCTTTCCGTAGAAATTTGGTCATCGGTCCTGCGATCAAAGAAAATCCCTCAACAAATCTGCGGTAATACCCTCCCAGACCTAGAAAACTCCGAACTTCTGCTACTGACTTAGGCGGTTTCCAGTCCAATACTGCCTCAATCTTGCGAAGATCTACTCTAATCCCCTCAGCTGACGCCACGTAACCCAAGAAAGTCATCTCCCTAAGCCAGAACTCGCACTTACTAAATTTGGCAAATAGCTGCTTTTCCCTCAGAATCTGTAAAACTACCCGCAAGTGTGCATCATGTTCCTCCTCAGATCTTGAGTACATGAGTATATCATCTATAAATACCACAACAAACTGGTCCAGATACGGCTGAAACACCCGATTCATCATGTCCATGAATGCTGCCGTCGTGTTAGTAACCCAAACGGCATTACCAGAAACTCGTAGTACCCATACCAAGTGCAAAACGTTGTCTTGTGAATATTAGCCTCTTTCACCTTTAGTTAATGATATCCTGACCTTAGATCAATCTTTGAGAAAATCGATGCACCCTTAAGCTGATCAAACAAGTCATCTATCCTGGGCAATGGATACTTATTTTTGATCGTCAGCTTATTCAACTGGCGATAATCTATACACATCCGCATTGTACCATCCTTCTTCTTGACAAAGAGCACTAGCGCTCCCCAAGGCGAAACCCTTGGCCAGATAAAACCCCGGTCCAGCAACTCCTGAATCTGAGCCTTCAGCTTTACCAATTCTTTCGACGCCATCCTATACGGGGCAATAGACACTAACGCGGTCCCGGGTAACAAATCTATACCAAATTCAACTTTCTGATCCGGAAGCAGACCCGGAAGTTCTTCTGGAAATACGTCGACAAATTCCTTCACCGTTCGGACATTCTCCACAGTTGACTCCTTGGCTTCCAAGGCACAGACATGAAGCATAAACGTTTCGGAACCCTTCCTGACCATCTTCTCAGCTTTCAAAGCAGACACCACATTAGATAGATAATCCCTTCTATTACCTATCATCACCACTTCTTCACCCTCATCCGTTTTCAAAACCATGCACTTAGCCGCGCAATCCAAACTTGCCTGGTACTTTACCAACTAGTCCATCCCAAGAATCAGATCGAACTTTCCAAACGGCAGTTTCATCAGATCAGCTACAAGCACTACCCCTTGGAGTTCTAGGGGTACATCCCTATTCAGCTTATTTACTTCTACAAAGTGACCTAGAGGGCTAATTACTGTCATCTCCCTAGAAGTAATCCTAGTGTCTAAGTTTATGGTCTCTACTATGCTACTAGCAACATACGAATGCGTCGAACCCACATCAATCAAAGTAGTATATGGTAATCCAAAGATTATAAACGTACCAGTTATGACGTCTGGTGCGTCGCCCTCCTCTCGACGCCTTGCTGCATATACCAATCTAGGCTGTCTTGCCTCTGTGTTGCTGTACCTCGCCGCCCCGGTGCTCGCGGCCCCGACCGTAACCATTACCTCCTCTACCAAGACCATGACCCTCTGCGGTTGCGATCCTCATTTCGAAATCGAGCACGGCCCGACCCTCGATCAATCTCGACTAGCTTCCGTGGACAGTCCCTCACATGATGATCTAAGAGCCACATTCAAAACATCCTTTTCCACCAGTCCAACATTCTCCCCAATGGGATTTCCCACACCGATTACAATGCTACTGGTCCTCGATTAGCGATGTGAGCCTCCTCCATTGATTCGGCCCGCTAGGCCTAGCCCTTTTCTCGAGAATTAGCAACCGACCCAAATGATCCAAAACTCTCTTATGTCTATTCCCCGCTGTGATTCTCGCCTCACGATTCCTTTATCCCTTCCGGCTATCTTAGCCTTTTCTACCAACACAAAGAAACTCTCGCTCCTGCTGTGGAGCAATCAGTAATCTCAGCTCATCCCTCAGTCCATCCTCGAACCTGACACATCACTCATGCTCCGTTGCCACAATACCCCGAGCATACCGGCTCAACCTTAAGAATTTGGCCTCGTACTCTGATACAGACTTACTCCTCTGAACCAATCTTAGAAACGCCTTTCGCTATGCATCAATGTAGCTAGATCCAATATATTTCTTCTGATAAGCTGCCTTAAAATAATCCCAAGTAAGATCATCCGCTGCAGCACTATCCCGAACCATGAGCCACCACTGATATGACTCATCCCGGAGAAGCGTCAAATCCAAATCGTCCATGATTCGCTCCGTCGCCTCCAACCAATACTCAGCCGTATTGGGAGCCACACCAGAAGCACCTCGGAATACTTCGGCTCCATTGGCTCGGAGTTGCTTAGATACAGATTTTCGAGCTCCCGCACCTTCACCTGCTCCAGCCACTCTCTCAAGAACTCGTAGCATCGCCTGCGACACTGCGTCATCCCCTGTCTGATCTTGAAACTCACCACCTGCAGCTGGTGGTGGTGGTGGCATCTTATTTTCTGACCCCTGACCAAACCCCACTGATTCGGACACAGTCATCCTACCCCGACCACGTCCATGTGTATTATGACCACGACCACGAGTGCTCATGTCTAATATCTCGACTTATTTGATTTAAAAGTTTTATGCGTCAGTCTTTATTCCACTATTATTAAGGCACAGTCTTATGAACAGTTCTTGTTACAGAGTCTTGTTTTCACGAGTTCATAGAATCCTATAGGCTTTAGTCTCTAGAGCAGTACATTGATACTATACATTCATATCATACATCTTCATGATCATAAGCATATGCAAACACCAGTTAGGGGTACTTACCTAGGCGGATTGGTGCCAGAGACTCAATGCCATGCTTCTCAAACCATGTGTTTTCCAACAAAACATTTTAGAACCACACTTTATAACATTTTGGGCCTCGGACCCTCAGTCAAGCTTTTGAAACTGGACTCTGATACCATAATTGTAACACCCCAAACCCGGTCAATACACCACGACCGAATTTGACGTATTACAGAGTGAAAACTTTTTTTGAGAAAACGAGTTACCGGATTATTTCAGTGAAAACCCTTGTATTGCTTTGCGTTTGGAGAAAACTTGTGCATGTGAAGTTGAAAACGTTAATTTGCCCTTGAAATCCCGAAAATCCTTTTTAAAACTCACTTGTCAGTCACTACTTTGGAAAACGTTTATGTCTTATTAAAACCTGAGTGATTCCTACTTAGTTAATTTGGAAACCGTTTGTATTCGAGCTTTGAAAACTTAGATTTGAAAATCATTTAAGTTGACTAGTTATCACGTGAATTGTATTACCCGATGGTAAAGTTTTGTAACCGAACGCGAATTATAGTTTAGAAAACTTTGTGTTCAGGTTATTAAAACAAATCAAGTAATTTACTTAATCATATTTGAAATCAAATCCAAAGCCGATAAAAAATAATCCAAAAACATAATTTAAAGGCCTTATTACAACCCAATTAAAAATCAAAATTTAAAATAAGTACCCAAGTCAAAGTCTATGTAAAACCGAATGTAAATATCGTATGGCCACCTCGAGTCCACCCGGCTCCTCATCCGCGAACTACGAATCACCTAAAATGATAAGGGAGAAGGTAAGTCACCAAGACTCAGTGCATAATCCCCCTTCCGATTATTACAACATGCTTACACAAATCATAATCAAGCAAATATATCATGCACCCAAACCTAGCCATCCACAACTCTGTTTTCTACCCCGTGTGGTACCAAACCACTAGCGGTGCCAAACCACTGGTGACCCAAAGTCACTGATATCAATAATAATGTGGTACTAAACCACTAGTGACCCAAAGTCATGAATAATCCAATTGTGGGGCCAACCCATGTTGTGATACCAAATCACTGGCGACAATCCCGTTTATCAAATATAGGGCCAACCCACTATGGTGCTAAGCTACTGGGACGAGTCGCTATGAGGTGCCAAACCTCTGGTGACCCAAAGTCACAAAATAAACTGTGGTACCAAGCCACTGGTGGTGCCAAACCACTGGTGACCCAAAGTCACAGATATCAACTTCCCCCTCCTCTCATATAACCCATAATAATGCAATACATATATAAATCATGCCCACATGCTTTAATATTAAACATTTATCGAGTATAACGTAGATCATAGCATCAAACATCATATAGCATCATCTCATCAAAACAGACTTACCCGTAATCCTTGCTCATACCCATTAAGGTATCATATCGAGATCTACACAACTTTTGGCTTTTAACAAGTTTAGGTAATTAGCATATTTACTACGATTAAGAAGTGTGTAAGTTACACACCTGATTGCTATCGCGACTACTGAATCCTGAAGATCCTGATCTAACGCACTAGATCCCGTTTCCCTACATTCGGCCAAACCGATATCATTAACAAGGCTATTCGGCCATACTAACAAATCTCGAAGGGCTAACGCATAACCAATCCCTTACCTTACTGCCTTTCGAAAGCTAACCACAACCCGAGATATGCGAGACTGATCTTTCCCCTACAATCAGCCAATATTAACACTTAATCATAATAGCCTTCGGCTTTTCAAATAACTTATAGGAATATCGAATCGGCATGAAACCTTACCACTGACTTACTGAAATCATTTGACAGGGAAATAATAACCTCGATCCACTGCTTCAAAATCTCGAAGTACCTAAGAGAAATCAGTTTTCAAAGATGATTAGAAATCTTGTCAGCAATTGCCGAAATTAGGCTTTCGTTCCCATGTGAGTCGACAAGGAAAAGTAGATGAAAATGAAAGAGATTCGATCATGCCAGACTTACCTATCCCAAACCGATTAGGGAAGAAATCAAAGGAGATACATGCTTGATTGATATTCGGCCAACAATGAGAAGGGGAGAGTTTGAGAGATTTCGGCAATGATGGAGGGCAAACAAAGGAGATTCGGCTATGGCTTAAGAAAAAGCAATTGAGATTCGGCCTAAGTGGAAGGAGAGAATGGGAGAAAGATGAATGGTATTTGGCTCTGGTTTAAAGAAAAGAGTTTCAGGGAGTTTTGACAAAGGGAGAAAGAAGAAGATTTCGGCACAAGGGGTTGAGAAAAGAAAAAGATGAAGAGGAGAGAATAGATTCAGCTTTTGAGCAAAAATAGGAGAACAAAAGTAAAAGGGATTTGGCCTAAGAGGTTTTGGTTCAAAGAAAAAAAGGGAGAACTCAAATGAAGATTCGACTAGAGGCTCCTAAATAATTTTTGACAATGGCCTAAGAAACTTTTGGCTTTTGCTTCAAATGGTGCATTGAGGAAAAATCGGCAAGTACAAAAAGAGGTTTCAGTTTTGCCTCTCAACCGAATGCATCAAGGCTTTGCTAGCCGAAAATGCCCACTTAGCCAACTAAGGAATTTCGGCACCCCCTTACTCAGCTTCCCAACCGAATACTCCTCTTCAAACAAGAGTTCAAATTTCGGCAACTATCTCAAACTCCTCTCAGCCAACCATTCGAATGAGTTTGAATTATTCAAACTCCTAAATTCTGTCCTTGACATCAGTTCAAATTAATTTGACTTTAAACCACAATTATCTGACGGAGTTTGAGCTGAGCACAACTCCTCCCTCCTTGGCGTCAAAATAGTAAGCAGAAAATGGGATTTCTACTGCTCGAACCTGAGCTCCCTTCCCCTTCTTGTGGCGTCACTTTCAAGGCCCTAAGTGGCGCCTCGTTGCCACTTTACCAAGCCAATTCTTGTGCTTAAATTCACCACGAAATTTACTTAACCCCTAGCTCCTTCAGCTCCCCTTAACCAAAACTTAAAAACTAAATTTTTCCTACAGTTCGGGCCTACCCTTGACTTATAACTAGACTCTAGAACACCCCAATTAATAACACAATTAATCCATACATATGCAAAGAAGCTCAAATACAATAGCCCCTATTTAAGGATGTTACAAAAAGAATAAATCACGTAAATTGCAAAAGTGTTGTTCTATTAGCTAAATGTGTCAAATAGTTATAGAACCTTAAAGTTTAGGTCCTTATATGGTAAATAGCCCAATTATGAGTTAGTGGATGATATTTGGTTTGGCATTTGTGTAAATATGATTTTTTTTAATGCCAAATTAGTAAAATGATAAATAATATTTAATTTAATAAAACTAAAACCAAATTTCATCCTTTATTTCTATTCACCACCGATTGAAGAAGAAAACCTAACCCCTTTGGTGTTAAAATTTTGGCAATCTCATCCCCTTCAATTAGGTATGTATTCTGATTCGATTTTTAATGATTTCTCTGTTTTTTGTGATCGTTGCAACTAGTACTAGCTAGCCCAAGGACTAATTTGCAAAACTTTTAAAGATTTTGAATGTTGTCATTGATGAATATATGAGTATTTTGATGTTTAATGATAGATTATGAATATTTGATGTTAGTTAAACAAGTTTTATTAAGTGATTTTTAGTGAAAATGCAAATTAGGGGCTAAATTGAGAAATGTGAAAAATGTGTGGTTAAAATGTGAAATAAATGAAAAATATGGGCTTCTAGGGGCATAATGGTAATTTGGCTAGCATGGGTTAGTCTTGAATTTCATGAATTTGTGATTTTGTGTAATAAGGACTAATTTGTGAAAAATGTGAAAGTTTAAGGGCAAATGTGTAAAATAGCCCTAATGTATATTTTGGATTGAATTGAATAAATAGTTGATAAAATGAATTAATTTTGAATATATTTAAATCAAGAAAACTGAATTCGGACCTAGATCGAGGGAAGAACAAGGTGTCGGATTAGTTGATGCGCGTAATCATTTTTACATTCGAGGTAAGTTCGTATGTAATAAGCATTGTTACAATTATTCTTTAAATTCTTTGATATTACATAAATTATGTATATAGATTATAGTCATGTTTGACGACATTTCGGATATATATATAACACTTATTGTGCGATTCGAGATAGCTTCGACTATATATGGCACTTAGTGTGCGACTCAAAATAGCTTCGGCTATATATGGCACTTAGTGTGCGAGACCGAGATAGCTTTGGCTATGTAAGGCACTTAGTATGTGAGATTATAATAGCTTCGGCTACGTATTGGCACTTAATGTGCGAGATATTGAGTATTCGACTGTATTCCGAAAAGGTATGAGTTCGTTACAAATTTGTACATGTAAAGTATGAGATTCAAATAGAAGAAGTTATGAATTTGCACATAAGCATATGGAAGGTTTGTAGTTATCATGAATTACATGTTAAATAGTTCAAAATGATTATTTATGTATTATAATTTGTTTGAGTATATTTCGTACGAACTTACCAAGTTATAAAGCTTAATTTGTTTATTTTTCTCGTGTTTTATAGTGAACTCAAAGCTACCTTGGATTTGGGAATTATTGGAGACATCGTCACACTATCCAACCATCACTTTGGTACTTTTGAACTTTTGGTTTGGTCATATGGCATGTATAAGGACTTTGAGTCATGTTAGTTATGCTTTGGTAATGACTTTGTCTAAATGAATTTGCTTGTAAATGTTTATATTTTGATTTGTATATATAGCCATGAGTGATGGCTTGATTTTGGTATATTTGGTATGTTTGAATCATGTGCATATATATATGCTTATGTCTTGTGTAAATTGAGTTGGTTTTTGGTTGTGTAATGATTGATGATAATATGTACTATGAATGGTCATTTTGATGATTTGAGAAGACAAGGTTTGGTATGAATTTAGATAGTATATTGTGGTACTTATGTGCCTTGAAATGGTTAATGTTGAAATTGTAAGATTTAGGCTTGGCTTGGTTGTTTTCGATTAGATATTATGTTATGGTTTGTTGTTAATTGGATAGGTGAAGATGTATACCAAATGAGGTGGCAAAATGGCTTGGTAAATAGACTATTTTTGTCCACACGGGCAGAGACACCGGTGTATGTCTCAGTCGTGTGTGACATACAGTCATGTTACACATCCGTGTGTCCCTTGGTGTTGAAATTGAAATGAAGCCAGTATGCTCCACACGATTTCACATATGGGTGTGTGATCGGCCGTGTGGAACAAGTCAGTATACCCCATAATTGGCACATGGCCTAGCACACGGGCGTGTGACTTGGCCGTGTTGCATAAATCAGTATACCCTACAGGTTTGGCATGGCCTAGCACACGGCCTGTCACACAAGCGTGTGCGGCTAGTTCGAAGGGCACACGGGCTAGACAAACGGGCCTGTGGTTGGCTGTGTGACCCAAGTCAGTAAGCTCACTTGTTTGGACACAGGATAGGACACGGGCTGGGATACGGCCAGGTGATCCCATTTCAAATGTCCACACGGCCTGTGACACGAGCCTATGTCCCCTATTTTGGAGAAAAAATTTCTAAGTGCTCAAATTGTTTTAAAGGTTATCAGTTTAGTGCCGAACCACTTCCAATGCATGAATAGGGCATCGTAGGCTCGCATTAGGGACATATTGATTAAGATTGATTGACGAATGTTTGAATTGATGAAATGTATACTAATAGTATGTATAATTGAGTTGTAAGTCCAATAATGCTCCCTAACCCTATTTCGGCGTTGAATACGGGTGAAGGGTGTTACATCACATTCCTACTGTCACTACTTAAATGATAACTGATACTATTCGCATGATTAGTAATCGCTTGGTTCTTCTGCTGGTAATATTTCTGACATCATTAGCATGCCATACTATTGTGCATTAGGGTTGGTTGTTGAAGGAGAAAGTTCAGGCTTTAAATGCCGGATAGATTCACGGATCAAATTTACTAATATACTGGCAGTTCCTCCATAAAATATTATTTTTGTGTGTAGGGATGGATGAGTTCTGAGAAACTTTACTATGGTGTGTATGGCTGGACTGGGTAGAGGACTACACTGTCATTCATAAACCAATAATATTCACTGTAATCAACATGACTTAGACTTGTATGCTATTATGTACTACTTATATAATTGTTACTCATATGTTAAAGCCATACTGAGCCTTAAAGCTCACCCCTTAATTTTCCCACCTTTTAAGATAACATGTGAGGTTACGGCCCGGATTCAACACTCGGAGCACTGTCATCGGTTTTGAAGAACAGTTATTTTAAACTTTGTTTTATAAACTATGTTGGTTTTTTCTTTGTATAAATTGGTTGTGGCATGGACTAGGTTATCCTTTTGGTTTGGGTTTTGCATTATACCTTTGTAACTAAAACTGGATAAGTTTTATTATTTAATTTAGACATGAAAAAGGGTATCATTTTTATAATGATTAAAACTTTGGTCTTAAATTTTCAAACATAAAATATGAGATAGAATAAAATATTTATTTGAACTAAAAAATAAAATCAGTTTTCAAGTGGCTTAAAACCTAGCAATGTAGTCCCTAGATCAAATTCGAATCGAAAAGATAACGATTTTGGTAGAACACATTATGTAATGCCTCAAATTTTGGGCCTAATAAAAATAGGCTTTGAGCATCGGAGCAATTGGATTTTAGTTGTACGAGAAAATTTTCACTAGTTGCATGTTTGCTTTACTAGCTATGTGATTTATGAGTGTTTGGGAGTGTTTTAGGAGGTCTTGATCAAATCTAGGCTATAGCAAAAATTTTAGTTTTCCCTAAAATTAAACTTCGCGTGGATTGAAAGGACTTATTAATATTTCAGGATAAAATGTGACACAATGAAACTTGTGGTCTAGGGGCAAGGAGGCGTTAAGAGTATGCATGTGGTTTGAGGTTCAAGTCATGACGTGCGCAGAATTTTTGGTTGTTCCTTGAATAAACTTGGATATTGGCAAGAAGGCTTTATAAAATATTGAGGATAAGTTAGGACTCGATTGATCTTGTGGCTTATTGATAAGTGGCATGATAGAGCTTCAAAAGGTGGCTAGTGTTCGAGTTACGCCTGGAGCAAAGAGGTATTTATTTTGCTGCTATGGCCAGTAGAGAAGTAGAGGTGGACTGGAACTCTACAAGGTAAGGTTTGAATTGGTCATTGAGATAATCATGGAGGATTTCGTGGAGGGATTAAGGGAGTGATTTATGGAGAAAAACAAGGAGTTTGAAGTGTGTGGGAGTGTTGTGCCGAATTGGTAAGGGGAAGCATAGGAAATTCGGCTAGGATAGTTTTCTCTCATTTTCAGTTTGGTTTTGGGCACTTTTGCCTTGGGAAAAACTGGTTTGTGTTGCTGAATTGTTCTTTTTCATTCACCTCTTCTGTTTTACATTTTGTCTAGCCGAATATATTTTATCTTTTCCCCTCGGTTTTATTCTTTCTTTTTGGTTATTCTTCTCTAGCTGATTGCCTCTTCTCCATCTTTCCTCTTTTCCCTTTCGATATCCCCCTCGGCTATTTGCTCTTTTGTCCGAATATTCTGCTTATCTCCCTATTATTGGCTGACTGTTTTAGTGCTCTGCCATTGGTGGTTTTCGATCTTGCAAGGGTTCTCAGAATAGATAGGTACACATAAGTTCTCTCTGTTGTTTCTGTTAATGCAATATGTGTTCAAATTTGTTTCTTTTACTTTTTCTAAAAATCGAATACTCCTCCATCTTATTCTTTGATTACCGAATGTTAGTTTCCTAAGTTGATCATTACGTTTTTAGATTTCTACAAAGAGTGATGGGGTGCAAGCATTTCAGAAGCGATTGAAGCTCTTTTGTTATTCAATCAAGAACTCTCGATGGGAAAGAGGATTCTAGTAGTAAAGTGATGGCAAAGGTACCGACTGTGTTTGAGCGCGTAGCCTCTACTCCCAAGTTTAAGCGGCGTAAGGTGCCGACTGTTCGGGATTTTCCGCCAAGATACGAAAGGGTGACTGCATCAAACTTTGGATTAACTAGGCAAATCACAGTCGACCGATCTAGTCAAGGCATGTGGTATCGATCTCTTGGTTAGGTGGTTGCTAACAGTTTTTCTTAACATTATTTGTTTGGTGATTAACTGAATGTTATGTTTGAATATAAGTGCTGGCGATCGTGAATTCTTAGTACTCTACGTGATCAGGTGTGTAACAGTATCCTGTATTTGATAGTTGGCGAGAAAGCCGATAGTGTGTGTGTAACAACACTCCTTCTGGTCGTAGATCGACAACATACCAAAAAGTCAAAATACCGATGAACGATGCCACACGAGCATGCGATCGCACGTGTGGTGGACCGAGCCTATGAACATGGGCGTTAGTCTGTAGAGGCCACAAAAAAGCGCTGTCGTGGTCTTGGGCTGTTCTGGTCCTCGTTGGGCCAAAATGGGCTTTCTGGGCCCAGTGGGCTTGTGTGCCCACACGGATAAAATGTATGTGATGTGGTAAGCATTGTTTGGACTATGACGCTTGCATACATGTGGTTGTTTATGGGCTAAATTGGCCACACGAGTGTGTGGGCCTACTTGGGCCGAGTAATGGGCCTTAGGCCCATTTACACGGTTGTGATTGTATAGGTTACTTAAGTCGTTCTAGGTAAAGCTAGACCTTCTGTTGGGTTGTTAAGCCCCGATTTGTTAAATTACTGATACCCCCGATTTATAAAATTACCGAAATACCCTTGGATTGTAAAATTACTAAAATACCCCTGATTTGTAAAATTACCAAAATACCTTTAGATTGTAAACTTATCGAAATACCCTCAATTTGTAAAATTATCGAAATACCCTCAGATTGTGAAACTACCGAAATATCCTCGATTTGTAAAATTACTGAAATACCCTCGATTTGTAAAATTACCGAAATACCCCTAATTTATAAAATTATCGAAATACCCTCGAATTGTAAAATTACCAAAATACCATTAATTTGTAAAATTACCAAAATACCCCTGATTTGTAAAATTACTAAAATACCCTCATATTGTAAAATTATCGAAATACCCTCGATTTGTAAAATTACCGAAATACCCTAATTTGTGAAATTACTGAAATACCCCGACTTGTGGAATTACTGAAATACCCCCATATGGTGAATGATCGAAACAACCTTATAGGGTAAAATGACTATTTTGCCCTCGTGGGTAAATGACTGACTTAGACTATGAATTTGATTGATTTGACCGTGATCGTACTTAATTGTGGTCGTGTGACTGATATGTTTTAATATATATTTAAATGACTAATTGAGCATGGTCATTTTGCATACACGTGTAATGATTAAGCATGACATACACGACATATTGCATGGGGTTGGGACATTGATACAGAGGAAGTTCTGATAGGGTCGCACGGGTCGCATGAGATGACTGTGGATCCAACATTGATCTGTTAAGGTCGCATGAGTTGCATACGATGACAGTGGACCGACAGACGGCTGAAAGCATCGTAATCTAATTATGGCTCTGTGCCAACCTAAATATGGCTCTGTGCCGTCTTGATTATGGATTTGTGCCCATCATAATTACCCGTGGCTATGTGTTGATTATATTACCGTCACTGATGGCTATGTGCGAAACTTATTACAATTACCGATAGCTTTGTGCCATCTTGATTATGGCTTTGTGCCATCTTGACTATGGTTTATAACTATTCTGTTTATGGCTTTTTGCCGTTCCGTTAACTGGCAGCGGTGCTGCGATATTTATGGCTTTTAGCCGTTCTGTCTATGGCGCCGAGCCGTTCTGTTGACTTAGTGCCGCAACCGGTGCTAAGCTTAGTGTGTTGGTTGGGTGGGTCGATTTTATCCCCACAGGAGTGTAGGGTTGGTACGGGTGGTGTGTTGGCTGGATCGGGGTGGGATGTATCCTAATACTATTGCATATCTGTTTATGAGATCTGTCACTGTACTGGGCTTAGGCCACTTGTTCTGTTATTGGTTTGGGCTAGGCCCAATTGATTCTGTTATGGGATGTAACCCAAATGATGTTGTAGTGGGTTTTTGCCCACGTATGCTCTGAACTGAACTGTATTGTTACTGTTAAAGGGCTTTGGTCGAGACTGTTTTGGTTTCTATTTTTGTATACTAACTGCTACTCTTTTAAGGGGATTACACACTGAGTTTTTGTAAAATCACCCTGTTTTTAACTGTGCAGGTAATCCCCAGTGTTAGGAGGGTTGGTGCTGTGAGGGGCTCGGAGGTGACCACACGATTGCGGTTGTTATGCTTTGGACTTTATATATGTTTTAAATTCCACTTTGGGTTTTAATTTTTGTAATAGGGCATCTCTGGAATTCTAAACTTGGGATTTTGTTACATTTTATATATGTTAGACGTAGACGAGTTTTCAACCCAATTACTGTTTTTAAAAACATTCATTTTAAACTTTTTTACCTTAAATTAGCTTCTGCAACTAAAAGAGATTTTTAACGAAGTTAATAACGTTTTTAAAATTGATTAACTTTTCAATGAACCATGTTTTGAAATTGAACGAACACAAACTGATACTTTAGTTTTAAAATATTAAGAAGGGTTTTCAATGAAAACATGGTTTTTGAAAAACACTTCAATATGACACGCCAGATTCGGGCCTAACTTCTGGGTCGGGTTTGGGGTGTTACATTTAGTGGTATCAGAGTATAGTTACAAAACTCGGCTGTGGATTGGGTTTTTAAAATTGAATTTCTTAAAGAACTGTGTCAAAATATTTGAACTATGTGGAATGTTTTACTAAATATTTTCCTAAAAGTGTGGCTCACCGAGTCTCCGGTGCCGAATCCGTAAGTTCTTCTATATACCTTTGCCTGTTTAGAAATTGAAATGCAGTAAGTTAGAAATACTATGGTTTCTTTACATATTGGACTGTATTTAGATTTGGCATTTATTCTAGGTGTTTGGAAATGTTTGGATGTGATGTTCTGGATATAGAAATTGTAACCTATATGCTATGATAGGTGGATGTTTTGGATGTGTGTTAAAGACGTTGGGATCAGATTGCAGAGCAGTAGCATAATGGAGTAGTTGTTACACGACTACCCTGTTAGTTCGAAATTTCGGGCATGAAATTTCTTTAAAGAGGGGTGAATTGTAACGCCCCAAATTTTGGGCCTAGAAGAAATAGGCTTTAAGCTTCGGAACAATTGGATTTTAGTTGTGCGAGAAAAAATTCACAAATTGCATGTTTGCTTTACTGGCTATTTGCTTTAGGAGTGATTGGGAGTGTTTTAGGAGGTCTTGAGTTCAAATCTAGGCTATAGCAAAAATTTTAGTTTTCCCTAAAATTGAACTTGGCATGGGTTGGAAGGACTTATTAATATTTGAGGATAAAATGTAACACAAGTAAACTTGTGGTCTACGGGTCACGCCTAGAGCAAAGAGGTATTTATTTTGCTGCTATGGCCAGTAAAGAAGTAGAGGTGGACTGGAACTCTACAAGGTAAGGTTTGAATTGGTCATTAAGTGAATCAAGAAGGACTTTATGGAGGGATTAAGGGAGTAATTTATAGATAAAAACAAGGAGTTTGAAGTGTGTGGTAGTGTTGTGCCGAACTGGTAAAGGGAAGCATAGGAAATTTAGCTAGGATAGTTTTCTCTCAGTTTTGGTTTGGTTTTGATCACTTTTGCCTTGGGAAAAACTAGTTTGTGTTGCCGAATTATTCTTTTTCATTCACCTCTTCTATTTTACATTTTGTCTAGCTGAATATATTTTCTCTTTTCCCTTCGGTTTTATTCTTTCTTTTTGGTTATTCTCCTCTAGCCGATTGCCTCTTCTCCATCTTTCCTCTTTTCTCTTTTGACACTCCCCTCTGCTATTTGCTCTTTTAGCCAAATATTCTACTTCTCTCCCTATTATTGGTCGACTGTTTCAGTGCTCTGCCAATAGTGTTGTTTCGGTCTTGCAAGGGTTCTCAGGAATCAATAAGTACACATACGTTCTCTCTGTTGTTTCTCTGTTATTGCAATATGTGTTCAAATCTGTTTCTTCTACTTTTTCTAAAAACCAAATACTCGTCCATCTTATTCTTTGATTATCGAATGTTATTTTTCTAAGTTGATCATTAGGTTTTTAGATTTCTACAAGAAGTGACGGGGTGCAAGCATTTCAGAAGCGATTGAAGCTCTTTTGTTATTCAATCAAGAACTCTCGATGGGTAAAGAGGATTCTAGTAGTAAAGTGATGGCAAAGGTACCAGCTGTGTTTGAGCGATAGCCTCTACTCCCAAGCTTAAGAGGCGTAAGGTGTCGACTGTTCGAGATCTTCTGCCAGGAAGCAGAAGGGTGACTCCATCAAACTTTAGATTAACTAGGTAAATCACAATCGACCGATCTAGTCAAGGCATATGGTATCGATCTCTCGATTAGGTGGTTGCTAACAGTTTTTCTTAACATTATTTGTTTGGTGATTAACTGAATGTTATGTTTGACTATAAGTGCTGGCGATCGCTAATTCTTAGTACTCTATGTGATCAAGTGTGTAACAGTACCCTGTATTCCATAGTTGGCGAGAAAGCTGATAGAGTGTGTGTAACCACACTCCTTCTGGCCGTAGATCAACAAAATGTCGAAAAGCCGAAATACCGGCGAATGATGCCACACAAGCGTGCGGCCGCATGTGTGGTGGATCGAGCCCACGAACATGGGCGTTAGTCTTTAGAGGTCACCACAAGCGCTCTCGTGGTCTTGGGCTATTCTTGGCCTCGTTGGGCTGAAATGGGCTGTGTGGGCCCAGTGGGCTTCTTGGTCCACACAGATAAAATGTATGTGATGTGGTAAGTGTTGTTTAGACTCTGACGCTTGCATACCTGTGGCTGTTTCCGGGCTAAATGGGTCACACGAGTTTTTAGGCCCACTTAGGCCGAGTAATGGGCCTTAAGCCCATTTACACCATTGTGACTGTTTAGGTTACTTAAGTCGCTCAAGGCGACGGTGGACCTTTTGTTAGGTTGTTAAGCCCTGATTTGTAAAATTATCAACATACCTCCGATTTGTAAAATTACCGAAATACCCTCGGATTGTAAAATTTTTAAAATACCCTCAATTTGTAAAATTATCGAAATTCCCTCAATTTGTAAAATTACCGAAATACCCCTGATTTGTAAAATTACCAAAATACCCCTAATTTGTAAAATTATCGAAATACCCTCGAATTGTAAAATTATCGAAATACCCTCGGATTGTAAAATTTCTAAAATACCCTCTAAATGACTATTTTGCCCTCGTGGGTAAATGACTGACTTAGACTATGAATTTGACTAATTTGATTGTGATCGTATGACTGTATTTTAACTGAGTTGATTGTGGTCGTGTAACTGATATGTTTTAAAATATGTTTAAATGACTGACTAAGCATGGTAATTTTGCATACACGTTTAATGATTGAGCATGACATACAAGACATATTGCATGGGGTTGGGACATTGATACGGAGGAAGTTCTGATTGGGTCGCACGGGTCGCATGAGATGACTATGGATCCAGCATTGATCTGTTAAGGTTGCACGGGTTGCATGAGACGACAGTGGACCGACGGACGGTTTAAAGTCGAGTAAACTGATTATGGCTCAATGCCAACCTAAATATGGCTCTGTGCCATCTTGATTATGGCTTTTGCCAATGTTTATTACCCGTGGCTGTGTGCTGATTATTTTACCGTCCCTGATGGCTATGTGCCAAACTTACAATAGTTACCGATAGCTTTGTGCCATCCTAATTATGGCTCTGTGCCATCCTGATTATTGTTTATAACCATTCTGTTTATGGCTTTTAGCTGTTCTATTAACTGGCAATGTTGCTGCGATAATTATAGCTTTTAACCATTATGTCCACGGCGTCGAGCCGTTCTGTTGTCTTAGTGTTGCAACCGGTGCTAAGCTTGGTGTGTTGGCTGGGTGGGTCAATTTTATCCCCACAGGAGTGTAGGGTTGGTACGGGTGGTGTGTTGGCTGGATCGGGGTGGGATGCATGCTCATACTGTTGCATATCTGTTTATGAGATCTGTCACTATACTGGGCTTAGGCCACTTGGTCTGTTGTCGGTTTGGGCTAGGCCCAATTGATTCTGTTATGGGCTGTGACCCAAATGATATTGTAGTGGGTTTTGGCCCACGTCTGCTCTGGCTCGGATTGTCTTTATTCTTGTTAAAAGGCTTTGACCTGCATCGTTTGGTTTTTGTTTTTGTATACTGGCTGTTACTCTTTTAAGGGGATTACACACTGAGTTTTCGTAAACTCACCCCGTTTTTAACTGTGCAGGTAATCCCCAGTGTTAGGAGGATCGGTGTTGCGAAGGACTCAGAGGTGACCACATGACTGCGGCTGTTATGCTTTGGACTTTATATATGTTTTAAATTCCATTTTTGGTTTTAATTTCTCTAATAAGGCCTCTCTGGATTTAATTTTGAATTTGGGATTTTGTTACGTTTTATATCTGTTAGACGTAGACGAGTTTTCAACCCAATTACTATTTTAAACTTCTTTACCTTAAATTAGCTTCCGCAACTAAAAGAGATTGTAACACCCCAAACCCGGCTTAGACGTTATGACCGGATCTAGCATGTCACGTAAAAGGGTTGTTTAAAAGCTACTCATTTGTTAAAACTTCGTATTATTTTTGAAACTCCGAACTTTGCTGTTTGTGAAATTCAGATTTGCTCTAATTGTTTTCTTATAAAAATGTTATTATTATTTTTGAAAACTTGGTTTGTTACTGAAGTTTAATTAAGAAATTGCGGAAACATGACATTTTGAAAAACGATTATTGTCGTCTTAAGAAAACCCAGAGTTTAATCATTAATAGTTTAAAAATAACCGAAATGAAAGTTTAAAAGAAAAATAAAATCCAATGGCCCTTATTACATAATATTAAACCCAAATTAAATAATCATAAATAAAGTAAAACGGATTTACTAATTTTCATGAACCCAATTGATTCTGTTATGGGATGTGACCCAAATGATATTGTAGTGGGTTTTGGCCCATGTCTGCTCTGAACTGGATTGTACTGTTACTGTTAAAGGGCTTTGACCCAGACTGTTTCGGTTTCTATTTTTGTATACTGGCTGTTACTTTTTTAAGGGGATTACACACTGAGTTTTCGTAAACTCACCCCGTTTTTAACTGTGCAGGTAATCCCCAGTGTTAGGAGGATCGGTGCTGCGAAGGACTCGGAGGTGACCACATGACTGCGGCTGTTATGCTTTGAACTTTATATATGTTTTAAATTCCATTTTGGGTTTTAATTTCTCTAATAAGGCCTCTCTGGATTTAATTTTGAATTTGGGATTTTGTTACGTTTTATATCTGTTAGACGTAGACGAGTTTTCAACCCAATTACTATTTTTTGTAAATTTCTTTACCTTAAATTAGCTTCCGTAATTAAAAGAGATTGTAACACCCCAAACCCGGCTTAGACGTTATGACTGGATCTAGCATGTCACGTAAAAGGGTTGTTTAAAAGCTACTCACTTGTTAAAAACTTCATATTTTTTTTGAAACTCCGAACTTTGCTATTTGTGAAATTCAGATTTGCTCTAATTGTTTTCTTATAAAAATGCTATTATTATTTTTGAAAACTTGGTAAACTCCGAACTTTGCTGTTTGTGAAATTCAGATTTGCTCTAATTGTTTTCTTATAAAAATGTTATTATTATTTTTGAAAACTTGGTTTGTTACTAAAGTTTAATTAAGAAATTGCGGAAACATGACATTTTGAAAAACAATTATTGTCGTCTTAAGAAAACCCAGAGTTTAATCATTAATAGTTTAAAAATAACTAAAATGAAAGTTTAAAAGAAAAATAAAATCCAATGGCCCTTATTACATAATATTAAACCCAAATTAAATAATCATAAATAAAGTAAAATGGATTTACTAATTTTCATGAAAAGTAACTCCCATGTATGGCCACCACCGAATCCTCCGCAGCTCCAAATCCTCTAACGCTGGGGATTACCTGCACGGTTAAGAGAAACGGGGTAAGTTACGAGAACTCAGTGTGTAATCCCCTAAATGGTCACTAAATGGGCCCGAGCCCATATGACATCAAACTGGGCATAAGCCCTATAATCATGAAAGTGCAGGTAATGTATTGCAACCCAACCCAATCCAGCCAATCACACCCCCGTACCAACCAATCGTCACCTGTAGGGATCAAGTCAACCCACCCCGCCAATCACACTAATGTTACAGACAAGCTGCTAATCAGAATATTTGTGGCTGAGCCACCAGAGTCATAATATGTAAATATATATACTGTGGCTATGCCACCAGGCTACACTGCTCTTCAATCATTAACCCGCCCCATGCAACTTGATAAAATGCAATATACATATCGACATATAAAAGTGTAACGTAAACATATACACGATACTTGACAACACTAAGGGTAAAACGATCATTCAACCCATCACAGGTATTTTAATAATTTCGCAACCCAGTGGTATTTCAGTAATTTACCCTCCAAGGGTATTTTAGTAATTTCGCAACCCAGGTGTACTTCGGTAATTTACCCTCCAAGGGAATTTTGGTAATTTTACCTTAAATGGCCTTTCCGAAGGCCTTCTGTCACCTCGAGCGACTCGAGACCCCTTTTTGGGTCTTTACGAAATTATTGGGCCTAAAGTCCATTTTAGGCCCAAACGGGCCCATACGCTCGTGTGGCCCATTTCGCACAATTTCGATCTCAGATTTGCAGGTTTGACATTTGGAGTTATCATTTGACAGTTTTTCCAGTAGTTTTTTCCAAGTGGGCCGGATAGCCCGTTGGGCCCATTTGGCCCGTTTTGGCCCGGTTAAGCCCGTTACAGACTCATTATCGCGAGAGTGTTCATGACACTCTCCATGAATCAACGTCACAAATCGTGTCTTGATTTACCACTACGAGCGCTCCCACGCTCGAGTGATCACAATTGTCGGCTTTTCGGCTTTTGGCCATTTCATAGTATACCACATGCAATCATCAGAGTGGGTGTGAGATTACACACCTATTACGAGTGTAGGTTGAACCCTCGAAATTACGCACGTATAAATCCATATATTTTAATCATTAGCCTTAACCATCGTGAGACATATCCATTAGGTTGAAAACGACAACTCACCACACTACTTACCAAGAATGATGACAACTCTTGCTACGCTTGAACCTTCAGTCTACTCTCTTAAGAAGTGGAGTCCCAAGGTGCCACAGATTCGGCAACTGACCAACAAAGGTTTTGGCTTCCTTAAAGGAACAAACCAGATTTAAGATGGAGAAAAGTGTTCAGACTCAACCTTGCAACTATAGAAAACCGAATGAAAAGGGAGATTTGATGATCGAAAACACACCACGCTTCAGACTAGACCAAGTTCGGCTAATGGAAAAAGAAAAGGAAACTGATTCAAATGGGGCAAAATAAGAATTTGGCTTATGGAGAAAATAGTTGAAGCACAAAGAAGAAGAAAAGAAGTTTCGATTATGGAGAGCACAAAAGAGAACAAGTGAGGGGAGAATAGAAAAGAATGTGCAAAAGAGAATAGAAGAAAACGTGAAACAAGGAACCCGAAATGTCTAAGGAGAAAGCCTAAAATGTCAAAAATGCTAAGAACCTAAGAGAATTCGGCGCACACACACACTAACCAAAACCGAATGTCCTCTAACAAATGACCCTTCTCTTCACCGAAACCCCCCATGCACTTCCCCAAATTCGGCCACTACCCCCACTCTTTAAATCCCATGATTCTCTCCTTGATTTGCTCCCCCATTCAAATAATTTGACCAAGTCCTCCCTCTCTCCTGCAGAGTTTGATCTCCACTCAGCTACCTCCCTTTCCTGAACACAAAAATTAAACTCCCCAAATGCTGTTTGTGGGATTCGAACCTCCCTTCCCTTGCTTCCATGCTGACGCCACCACCACTCCACCATGTGGTCATTTGCGTCTTACAACATGCACAACAAAAGTTAAGCCTACAGCTAAGGTCTAATTCCCTTTAAAAGAAAATAATCTAAAAGAAAAGCAAGTACCAAGACTAGAACCTTGGATCCCTTGCCTACCTGTGGCGTCACTCCCTTACTCCCTAAGTGGAGCCACCTTGCCACTACACCACAACTCTTTTTGTGCTAGCAAAACACCAACAATTTCCTTTAAGCCTTGCCTCCTACAGCTCTCCCCACTAAAGAGCCCAAAAACAAAATTTTCTTATGGCCTAACTTGCACCTGGGACTTCATAGAAACCTCGTAACCTTTCAAAAATCACCTTCCTAGCAGGTCCAGCTTGCAATAATTCCATTATCATGTTCTCAACAATTTTAAACGCTCCCATGCCCAAGGCCTGATGGGCCCAATTCTACTAGGCCCAAATTCGGGTCGTTACAGAGATTTTTAACGAAGTTAATAATGTTTTAAAAAGTGATTAACTTTTCAATGAACCACGTTTTGAAATTGAACGAACACAAACTGATACTTTAGTTTTAAAATATTAAAGAGGGTTTTCAATGAAAACATTGTTTTTGAAAAACACTTCAATATGACATGCCAGATCCGGGCCTAACTTCTGGGCTGGGTTTGGGGTGTTACACATTAGAAACATACTCTAATTTTTGAATGACAATCAAATCGATTAAATAAAATTAGATAAAAATGTGTTTTTTTGCTTTATTGAAATTGAGTATTTTTACTGGGCCATTTTGGTGGTTAGTGTGACCTCCATAATTCGGCCATAACGTTTGGGCTGAGTTGTAGAGGTTACAGGTTATATCAGGATCCAACATTTGTTGTGAATCATTTGAGTATTATTTGTCTCTACGGAGACTTTGGTACGGTGGAGGGATGTAATTGAAACTGTTTAAACATTTTACACTTACGGGCTTTGCACTTTGGTGCCTTGGTGTGGTGCAGTTTAAGCTCATACGAGCTATCTTGGTGTGGTATAGTTCACACATGTATCCGAAACCATTTTACTAGGGTTCCATTGGGCAAAACATTGGAAATAAATCTTGAAATTGAAAAATGAAATAAACCAAATTTTGGTAAAATATTTGTCCCACCTCGATATATTTGAAGTTAATTGACAGACTAAACATGAAATGTGTTATAGGTTTAATGGTTAAGTGTTAGTGCACCCATCCTAGAGACCTAAGTTTAAGCCCTTCCTATCTATTTTTTTATGAATTTTTGATAAGTTTGGTAAATTTGTTTGTGCTATCCCTAGGGTTTACAAGCCCTAGCAATTTAATCAAAATTTTCCTATTTGATTGTTCACATTGACTCTTTTCAAAATCCTAATAGAATTTGCTTTCAACCTTATTTTTCTTTTCTTTTCATCTTTCTTGCACCATATCCCCGCTCTTTATGTTGTTGATTCTTTTTCTTTCCCCTAGTGGAATCGCCCCCCGCTCATTTAGTTTCTATCGATGCTTAGATTTGCCGTCAAGAGCATCAATTATCTTTGCCGAAGTTTGGTATGTACCTTTTATTTCAATGATTAGATCCCGAATATTCATAATATCATTGTCCGATGTTAATCTTTTCGACTCATGTAATCAATTTCCTTTGCAATTTGTCAAAATCCCTACCGTAGAATCTAATATATGAGTACTTGAATGTTTGATGTTTGAAGGATCAAATTTAGGTGAACCGGATCGGAGTTGAACGTCAGAAGTGCCAATCGTGAAAGGTGTGTGTCCTTTACCAAGTGAATCGGTGGCAAATCATGTGTAGTTTTAAGGTCACACGATTTTCACATGGGCATGTAAGCCACACAGGTGGGGCACACAACCATGTGCTACTATTATGTTAAGGTATCTTCGTGAAACACACTGCCATAGCCTGTTACACGGCCTACCACAAAACTATGTCCTTATCATTGAGAAATTTCATGTCACACACACGACATCAGATTGTTACACGGCTTAAACACACGGTCGTGTGACCCTTGTTTTACAATTTTACTTAATATTTTATGATATGTTCAGTTTAGTCCTCGTATAGTCCTCTAATTGTTTTAGATTTTTTTGTACACTAAATTGAGACCTTGGTATTATAGATATTCTAGAATCTATGATTTGAGTGACTGAATCATAAATATTATACGTATGATGTATAAATGATAATGCTTACAGTCAACAAATACTCGATAATTTCTTATTGTTGTCACTACTTTTGTGTTATTGATTGCGTGATCAGTACGCCTACTATTATTGTTAAATTCATTGCATAATAAGCAAGACTACTGATTCTTTATTGTATTGTAACAACCTGATTTAGGGGCTAGTCAGAATAGTGATCTCGAGATCGTTAATTCGAGATTTGAGAATTTATTTTCATGTTATATTATGAGTCGGAACATGATAGCATATGAGCATGAAAATTTTGGTACTTTAATTTTAGCGATTTCATGTTTAATCGTGAAAAAGGACTAAATTGCATAAAGTGCAAAAGTTCCATTTTGCATGCTAAAAGTACCCAATAGCCATAGATTGTAAATTGGATGTCTTTAAAAGGCAATTTAGCCCTTTAAAGAGGCTTGGCAAGCCGTAGAAGAGCATGGGAGACAAAATTTTCAATGTTGGTCAAAGTTGGTAGTAGTAGGTGGACTAATTTGACTAGTATTAATAAAATAAAAAGAGAAAAGTTATCATCTTTTCTCCTATCATCTTCCACCGAAAATTAGCAGCAAATAAGGGGTAGAAAACTTCAAAACTTTCAGCAAACTCTCATCCATTCAAGTAAGTATTTTAGTGAACTTTTCTTGAAAATAATTGTACTTTTGAGACCCCTAAAGCTTAAGCTTTCAAATGAGGGGACTGTTATGCAATCTTGTGAAAAGTTTAGAGTTCTACCATGAGAGCTACCATAGTTATTTGCGGCATTTTTATGGAAGAACTTGAGTCTTAGTTGCTAGATGAACAACTTTTGAAAAGGGTGCTAGCATGAAAACACCAAATAGGACCTTAATGAAAAGGTTATAAATTTTGTATTAAGTATGTGAAATATTAAGTTTTGATGATAGCTATAAGAGTAATAAATGTTTACCTAGGCTTGTGGAAGGTAGTAATATGATTGGAATTAATTTCCAAGCCTAGGGGCAAAATGGTCATTTTGCCAAAATCTAGGGGTAAAATGGTATTTTTTCTTAAGCATGATTGTTGAGATGCTTATGGTGATATGGTGATTAAAATGAGCTAATTTGCTATTATAGAGCAAGAAGAGACGAGAATCCGCCTCGATCGGGGAAAGGATAAAGTCGTGGACTAAATTGAAGAACTAGCTCATTTTGAAAACGAGGTAAGTTGTATGTGAATTAATGCAATATTATACTAGCATAATTGATAATGCTTGGTATCATAATGATGCATGATACTTCATTGAATTGAGAAACTGATGTTGAATATGATATTGAAGTCCTAATGGACTATGATGAAAACGAAAATGCTATCATCAATTTTGAGGGCCAGTGTAAGACCATGTTTGGAACATGGCATCGGCATTGATACGTGTGCTAGTGTAAGACCATGTCTGGGACATGGCATCGGCCACATTATGAGGGCTAGTGTAAGACCATTTCTGGGACATGGCATCGGCCACATTATGAGAGCCAGTGTAAGACCATGTTTGGAACATGGCATCGGCATTGAGATGAGAGCTAGTGTAAGACCATATCTGGGATATGGCATTAGCACCTTGAAGCAATCCTATATAAGACCATGTCCGGGACATGGCATTGGTGCTTAAACGAGACTCCATGTAAGACCACCTCAAGGATGTGGCATTGGCTTTATACTTAAAATAGTGATTATAAACACACGACCGGGTTTACTCATGTGAATGGTGGGATAAGTAGATGAATGTAAAAGTAGAGATGTGAATGGTGTTTAAGTCATGCAAATGAATAAATGAATATAGGCACTCGTGAATGAGTCACGAAGAATTGGCTCGAAATGTGGCACGGTATGTGCTAGATAAAGGCAATTGTGAGTAAGTATTGTTAAGAGGCCTTGACTTGTATACGGTTGATTAATACCATGGATGGATTACTTATATGAGTATTATGATTTCTGTTTATTTCCATGAAACTTACTAAGCTTTATGCTTACCTATTTTCATTGCCCTTCTTCCTTGTAGTATTGCCAAGATAACTCAAGGATCGTGACTGTAGGAGCTCGGAAATCACACTATCAACAACACTTTGGTATAACAATTTTAGACTTGTTTTGAGTATGGCATGTATAGGACTTGGGTATTTTGTCAAGTTGTAATTGTTAGTTAAAGTGTTGGTTTTGTAAGTCATTTTGTAAATGGTCTTATAAGTTAAGCAAATACTTGGCAAACTTTTTCTTTTAATGAGAATGAAATTCATGAAGTGTGTACCTCTTTTATTACTTTGTATGTTAGAAATGAGTTCATTGACTTGCTTATGGCATAAGAATTGCATTATTTTGAATAGAAGTATGAGAGTGTGCATTTTGGGAAGCAATGGCTTGGTATATAGCCTGCTAATTACCCACTTGTGTAACACACGGGCATGGTTCAAAATCGTGTGAAGGCCACGGCCTACACATGGGCGTGTACCCAGGCCGTGTGAAGTCTGCACCTTGCTCATGAAATTGTAATATCCCCACGGCCAGGATACACGGGCGTGTGTATAGGTCGTGTGGTTAAGTCAGAATACTAAGGTTTTACACACGAGCGTGCCATGGCCGTGTGAAATTAGTCAGTGTCGACCACGGACACAAAGCACGGGCATGCCTTAAAGGCACACGGGCGTGTCCTAAGACATACACGGGCGTGTGGCCCCTGATTTATTAAAAAGTTTTCCTGAACTCGTGAAAGTTCTCGAGAAGACACCGATAATCTTCGGATGTATTTATAGGGCCTCCGGGGCCAGATTTGTGTGAGTAATGTGATTAAATGAAATTTTATAGCCCTATTTTAGATATTTGTGTAAGATTTGTTAAGTAATGCGTCAAACCTTGTTCCGACTTGAACACGGGTAAGGGGTGTTACATGTATTATTACTAGCATATTGCATATCATGGGGATTGGGACGATATGAAAGGAGGAAGTATTGGTAGTTTTAAATCTACAAACACTGTTGGTTTATGCACAACTTATTGGCAGTTTACCTGTAATCTTTTTATCTGAAATTTATTGTGTTTTATCCATTATTTTACCGGTAGTTTATCTGCAATTACTGGTGGTTTATCCACAATGCGGTGTGTAGGGATGATTGAGTTCTAGGGAACTCTTACTGTGGAGTGTAGCGGAGAATGGGTATGAACTTTTTTTGTTAAAGATGAATTGCGTTGACATTCATAAGCATGCCCAAATAAATTGTTAAACATTATTCTTGCTATACAATTGTGATTGTTTTGTGAATTATTATTACGTATGTCATATCTACTATTCGAAGGCCTTGTTTCGGATAGTTTTTCCAACAAAAGTATTTTAGACATAATATTTATAATTTTTGTTCTTTTGGAACTATGTTATTTTACATTAACTATGTCATGAGGCTAAAACTTTGGGGTAATTTCGGCTTGCATAGCATTATAGTTGTTCAGACTTTTCAAACTCGTAAACTGAATGTAACATCCTGAAATAGGTCCTAAACGGAATAGTGGTTACGAAACTACGAATCCGAGATAGAAAAGTTTATTTTGATTAATTTTTATGATTTACCGATTGATTGGATGCATGTGTTAGAGTATCGATAGAAAATTTTATGAATTTCATGTCTAATTTGCTTATTAGGGCTTAATTGTAAAAGTTGATAAATGAGAGTTCTAGATGCTAAAGGATTAAATTGAAGTGTATATCTAAAGTAGGGGTCCTTAAATGGTAATTAGACCATTATATTTTCATGGACAAAAATGGACATGCATAGGTAGAAATAACTAGAATTTTAATGAAGAGTATTTTAGTAAAATGTCAAATAAAAGAAATTAAATGGGAAAAAGATGGAAAAAGGTTGTCATCTTCTTCCTTAGGCCGAATCTTCAAGGGGGGACTCCATAGCTAGGGTTTTCAAGCTTCCAAGCTCCATAGTAAGTCAATCCAAGCCTCATTTTTCATGTTCTTTACGTTTTTGGAATCCCGGTAACCTGGTTTAGCTTATTCTAGCAATAATTTAACCTAGGGTTCATATTTGAAAAAATACCCATAGGTGAAATATGTTTATTTTGATGTTTTATGATAGAATATGAAGGCTGAAATTTTGTTAAACAATTTTTGCTAAGCGATTTTACTTGGATAAGTTTGTAGTCGTGTTCATTGATGATATCTTGATTTATTCTCATGATTAGACTGAGCATGCAAAGCATTTGGGAACTGTCTTACAGACTTTGAGAGATAATCAATTGTATGCCAAGTTTAGCAAAAGTGAGTTCTAGCTCCGAGAAGTCAGATTCCTTGGACACATTGTCTCAGGTAAAGGTATTAGAGTTGACCCAAGTAAGATCTCAGCCATTGTTGAGTGGAAGCCTCCCAGGAATGTATCTGAGGTTAGAAGTTTTCTGGGATTAGCTGGTTATTATAGACAATTTGTAGAGGGATTTTCCATGATAGCTACCCCATTGACGAAATTGCTACAGAAGGATGTCAAGTTTGAATGGACTGAGAAGTGTCAGCAGAGTTTTGACAAGTTAAAGGCATTGTTGAATAAAGCTCCTGTCTTAGTACAACCAGAACCAGGTAAAGAGTTTGTGATTTACAGTGATGCATCCTTGAATGGATTGGGTTGTTTACTTATGCAGGAAGGTAAAGTAATTGCTTATGCCTCTAGACAGCTAAAACCACATGAGAAAAATTACCCGACGCATGATTTAGAGCTAGTTGCCATTGTATTTGCTCTAAAAATTTGGAGACATCACTTGTATGGCGTGAAGTGTCGAATATTCACTGATCATAAAAGTTTGAAATACTTGATGACTCAGAAAGACTTGAATTTGAGGCAAAGAAGATGGTTAGAGTTGATTAAAGATTCTGAACTAGTGATCGATTATCACCCGGGTAAAGCAAATGTTGTTGCTGATGCATTGAGAGCTTTGAATACTAGCTTGGCTTTATCAGATGACGGTTTCATTATAGCTGAGTTGAGAGCTAAACCGATGTTTCTTGAATAAATCCGTGAAGCTCAGAAAGATGACAGTGAGTTGCAAGCTAAAAGAGCTCAGTGCGAGTCAGGTGTAGAGTCTGATTTTCAGATTGGTTCTGATGGTTGATTGTTGTTCAGAGACAGAGCATGTGTACCGAAGAATGACGAGCTTATTTAGAAGATCTTACAGGAAGCACATAGTAGTTCTTTTTCTATTCATCCAGGTAGTACAAAGATGTATTATGATTTGAAGAAAATGTACTGGTGGGTAGGAATGAAAAGAGATATTTCAGAGTTTGTTTCTAGATGCTTGATCTGCCAGCAAGTAAAGGCCGGACATCAGGTACCTTCAGGTTTATTGCAGCCTATGCTAGTCCCTGAGTGGAAATGGGACCGAGTTACTATGGATTTTGTGATAGGATTGCCTTTGATACCGAGAAAGAAAGATGCAGTATGGGCTGTAATTGATAAGCTAACGAAGTTGGCTCATTTTATCCCAGTTCGTATGGATTATTCACTTGATAAGTTGGCCGAATTATATATCTCAGAGATAGTCAAACTACATGGGGTACCATTATCGATCATTTCAGACAGAGATTCAAGATTTACTTCACGGTTTTGGAAGAAGTTACAAGAAGCTTTGGGCACAAAGTTGAGTTTTAGTACAGCTTTTCATCCTCAGACCGACAGTCAGTCAGAGAGAGTAATTCAGGTGCTTGAAGATTTGCTTAGATGCCGTGTACTAGAATTTCAAGGCAGTTGGGAAAAGTATTTACCATTATTAGAGTTTGCCTACAATAATAGTTATCAGTCGAGTTTGAAGATGGCACCTTATGAGGCTTTGTATGGATGCAAATGTCGTACACCTTTATATTGGACAGAGCTTAAGGAAAATCACATTCATGGGGTCGATTTAGTTAAAAAAACAGAAGAGAGAGTAAAAGTCATCAGAGATTGCTTGAAAGTAGCTTCAGATAGATAGAAGTCATATGCAGATTTGAAGAGAAAAGAGATTGAGTATCAATTTGGTGACAAAGTTTTTTTAAAAGTATCTCCGTGAAAGAAAGTTCTCAGATTTGGCAAGAAAGGGAAACTAAGTCAATGATTTATTGGGCCTTTCGAGGTTACTGAGAGAGTTGGGCCATTAGCATATCGGTTAGCTTTGCCAACTGAGCTAGAGAAGATTCATAATGTGTTCCGTGTATCCATGTTACGTCATTACAGTTCTGATCCGTCACATGTGATTTCTCAGACGGAGGTTGAGATTCAGCCAGATATGACATACAAAGAGGAACCAGTTAAGATTTTAGCTCGAGAGATCAAGCAACTAAGGAACAAAAGTATTGCACTTGTGAAAGTATTATGGAATAGACATGGGGTAGATGAGTCTACATGGGAGCCCGAAGAGGCTATGCAAAAACAGTACCCAAACCTCTTCATAGGTAAGATTTTCGGGGACGACAATCCCTAAAGGGGGAGAAATGTAACATCCCGAAATAGGGCCTAAATGGAACAGTGGTTGCGAACCACGAATCTGAGATAGAAAAGTTTATTTTGATTAATTTTTATGATTTACCGATTGATTGGATGCATGTGTTAGAGTATCGATAGAAAATTTTATGAATTTCATGTCTAATTTGCTTATTAGGGCTTAATTGTAAAAGTCGATAAATGAGAGTTCTAGATGCTAAAGGATTAAATTGAAGTGTATATCTAAAGCAGGGGTCCTTAAATGGTAATTAGACCATTATATTTTCATGGACAAAAACGGATATGCATAGGTAGAAATAACTAAAACTTTAATGAAGGGTATTTTAGTAAAATGTCAAATAAAAGAAATTAAATGGGAAAAAGATAAAAAAAAGGTTGTCATCTTCTTCCTTAGGCCGAATCTTCAAGGGAGGGACTCCATAGCTAGGGTTTTCAAGCTTCCAAGCTCCATAGTAAGTCAATCCAAGCCCCGTTTTTCATGTTCTTTACGTTTTTGGAATCCCGGTAACTTGGTTTAGCTTATTCTAGCAATAATTTAACCTAGGGTTCATATTTGGAAAAATACCCATAGGTGAAATCTGTTTATTTTGATGTTTTATGATAGAATATGAAGGCTAAAATTTTGTTAAACAACTTTTTCTAAGCGATTTTACGTGAAAACGAGTAAAACGACGGTAAAAATACCTAACGTTTATAAGTACATGTTAGAGTGAGAATTTGATGTTGCCATAGAAGGGGAAAATGATCAGCATGTCATAAAATATAAGAAAATAGGATGAAGTTTAATTTTCGAGCCTAGGGGAAAATTCGTAATTTTGTGAAAGTTAGGGGGCAAAAATTTAATTTTTCCATAATGTGATTTTTGGACTGAATTAAATAGTATAAATACTAAATAAGCTAAATATGTTATTATAGATCGAAAAGAATGTGGAATCGACCTTGAACGAGGTAAAGGTAAGGTTAAGGACTAAATTTCAAATTTGGCCATATTTTGCACCGAGGTAAGTAGTATGTAAATAATTCATTACTTTTATTGATGTTTTTATAATTTAGCATATTTTATGTATTGTAACTGATTTTTGAATCAAAATTGACTATCGAAGGAATGAAATAAATTATTAGAAAGTGAAGTACTTCCCGTTTGAACCTTCGGAAAACCGAGAGATACGAACAATATGTAGCTAGGTCACACGAGTGATAAGGGACCTTCACTGTGTGTACAAGAAAGCTACGAGATGGCAAAATTTGATATGTAGCTAGGTCACATGGATGATAAGGGACTTTCACCATGTGTGCAAGAAAGTTACGGGTTATAAGTAGCTAGGTCGCATGAGTGGTTCCTAGTGTTGGACTCCATGTAGACAAGAAAGCTACGAGATGGCTAGGTCACATGAGTGGTACTAAGTGAAGGCCACTATGTGTACAAGAGAGCCAGAATTATGTGTACAATCGAGCTAGGTCACATGAGTGGTACTAAGTGAAGGCCACTATGTGTACAAGAGAGCTTCAATTTCAAAGGTGGGCTGTGTGCGAAACCACCGTGTATCCATTATTATTCTGAAGCGTTCAACGGGAAAATCGATTAAGTGAAATTATGTGTGAATTTGTAGTAATGAGTGTGGGTATATGCATGTATAACGTATGAGCAATATGCTCGATATGTAATTGGAAATTGGAAAGATTGGTATAGGCAAGTGATGAACACAACTAAAGTGAGAGAGAGCAAAAATTTACAATAGAACTGCTTTGGACAGTAGCAGTGATATGAATTTGAAAAATCACCAAAAATTTTAGAAATTAAGTTATAAGTTGGATGAGATATTGGTTTAAATATTATTGAGTATATTTTCATATAAAAGAAACATAGCAAAAAAATGATTTGTATATTTTGAGATATTTGAATTTTTGTGAGACTGGTTCAGAATGATTATGTGATCCCTTGTTTTGTCTTGGAAAAATCATTAAAAATTGTACACAAATAATTATGAGATATAATTTATAGTCTTGAAATTATGAATGAGTCTAGTTTCAAATGAACTAAACAAGCAGGTCATCTGAATTCTGTACGAGGAGAAATTTTATTCGTAGTGAAGAGAGGTCAGAATAGTCAAACTGTGAAACAGGAGAAAGTTTATTGAATAAACTGTACTTATTGGCTAAAACAAAAATTCTAAAAATATTATGGTAATAATATAAATGAGTCTAGTTTGAGGGAAAATTAACGGACCTTAATTTGGGGTTTCGTAGCTTCAGATAAACATAATTTAGTGACTATGACTCAAATAGACAGCATGCTTCAAACTTGAATAAATAGTAAATTTGAATGTAGATATGATTGTGTTATATTATAAACATGTTAAATCCATTATTTATTATTTATATATTTTCTTACTAAGCTATATGCTTACTCTCTTTTCTTTTCCTTGTCCTATAGTGTCACCAAGCTAGCTCGGGATTCGGTGATTGTCGGAGATCCATCCACACTATCAGCCTTTTTTTGGTATTTTGAAAACAATATTTTGGGAATTATGGCATGTATAGAAGGCTTAATTGTTTTGTTACTTGTAGTCACAAATTAGGCTAAAATACTGGCCTTTAAAAATTTGATGGTTTATTTTGTTTATAGGTATTGATAATGTTCAATATTAATCAAGTTATATGTATAAGATAATGCTTGAATTGGTCGAATGAGAGTGTGATGACTATGTATGTAAAAGTTTTAATTTATATGGATTTTACATTTTAAATTTTGTGAAATTGCTTGGATCATGTTCGGTAATGCCTCGTACCCTATTCCGACGACGGACCCGGGTGAGGGGCATTATACTGAATTTATGATGCATGAAATCTAGTTTTTAGTAAAAAGTCTTTCGAATCACTTTTTTCACTACAATATTATAAATGAGTTTTTGAGTAGTAAATAAAATTGGAAAACAACTTTTTTGAAATAAACATTAAAATCAATCGAATTTTAAGTTGAAAAAATTGCAACTTTCAGTGAAAATGAGATCAAACGCTAAGTTTTCTTCTAAGGTAAGCAAATGTTTTAAAATATTGTTTTAAAACTCCAGTAATTTTACTAGGCCATCCCGGTCGCTTTTGTGGCCTTTAGAATCTGACTGTAATGTCTAGGCCGAGTTAGGGAGCTTATATTTAGTGGTATCAGAGCTCGAGTTCAAAGCTCGAATTGTGGATTTTTAATGAGTCTACATGTATGTATTAAAAGGAGGTATTTTGGGAAAAAATCATGCCACAAACTTTTAAAAAAATGATTTTCTTCAAAGAAATTGAACCCAAGACTCTGATGTTATTCTTAAATTAGTTACTGTTTCAATTAACTATAAAATTTAGATTGTAAACACTCAGGAAAATAGCGAATGCTTGAACTTTTATTTGAAAATTGCATATAAACTTTAGACGAAAGACTTCTAATTAATTATCATACTTCTGAACTATAGATATAGCTAATAGTCTAAATTTTCAAGAATTCATTATGAGCACCCGAGACAGACTTGCTAGAGATAGGTCATGTAGGGTCGCTCCTGGTGAACCACTTACCAATGAGGATGAAACCCTAATTCCTGAGGTGGATTAAGTAGAGGATTCATATGCCATTGGTGGCGGAGGTTATGATAACAGTGATGATGCAATACCCCAAGCGATGCTGAGGGTTCTTTAGAGGCCCAAACTAGATTTGGGGACCGTAGATCTGTTACTAAGAGGCTCCAGTCTAATAGGATTGAATTGTTCAGGGATGTTGCTAGGACGGCCCCTATTCTAGTAGAGTACTAGACGGAGACCAGTAAGACGATTCTGGAGGATCTGGACTTTACTCCAAAATAAAAAATGAAAGGGTACTATGTCCTTGCTGAAGGATGAGGCTTACTACTGGTGGAAGTTTGTTGTGAGGGGTACACAGGCTGAACAATTGACTTGGGAATATTTTCAGGGGACTTTTCAGAAAAAAGTATATGGACAAAAGGTGGAGGCCTGCAAACTCGAGTTCATCGAGTTAAAATAGGGGGATATGACCATGGTTGAAAATGAGGCCTAGTTTTTTGGGCTCAACTGATATGCTCAAGGTCTGGCTTTTACTGAGCAAGATAAGAGTGTGAGGTTTGAGGATAAATTGCATTATGAACTCAAGATTCAGGCTGCTCCACACCAAGAACGGGTATTTGAGACTCTAGTGGAGAAAACTAAGAATGTAGAGAAAATTAAGGTCCCAATTAAGAGAGATTCTGGTCCTACTAGTTCAAATTCTCTTCCTATGAAATGGGCTAGAGAGGGAAGACCGCATCAGGGGGCTGTAGTGGTAGGTTCTGGGGGTAGGACTCTGAATTGTACGTATTGTGATAAGTGCCACCCGGGCAAGTGTTGGAAAAATTGTGGTCCTTGTTTAAGGTGTAGGTTAAATTAGCATAGAATAAAAGATTATCCTCGTTGGATCAATTAGATGCAAGCTCCGGCTTAGAATCAAGCATAGAATCAAAGAGCAGGTCAGTTACCTCCGAGGGGTTGAGGTGAGAATAGGATCATAAATACTATTGGGTATTATGGTAGGAAAAACTACTGACATTATTGTAGTTAACCTTTTGGGATAATGAGTTATTGTAAACAAAATCTATAAAAGATGTCTATTAGAGGTTCAGAGTGTAATGCTTCTGGCTGACCTGATGGAATTGCCTTTCGGTGAGTTTGATTTAACTTTTGGAATGGATTAGTTGGCTGAACATCAACTTAGATTGGATAGTGTCACTGAGAGAGTGACTTTGAAAACAATTGAGGGTAATGAGATTATTATGGTTGGTGAATGACGAAATTACTTGTCTAATGTGATCTTCGCTATGGTAAAGAAAAAACTGGTTCGAAAAGGGTATGAGGCCTATCTAGCCTATGTGTTGGATGTGAGTGCAAGTATTTCAACTATAGATAGTCTCCAAATAGTTAGGGAGTTTTCAGATTTTTTCTCGAGGAAATGTCTGGGTTACCTCCTGGTCGTAAGGTTGAATTTGGAATTGAGTTGTTTCTTGGAACTGCTCCGGTGTTCATTGCTCCCTCCATCATGGCACCTAAAGAGCTTAAAGAATTGAATGTCCAACTTCAAGAGCATTATTTTGGATTATATATTTTGGTAAGGTATAATAGTTCATGATATGACTTATGTTGTGAAATAAAAATTTTTGGTTAATAGTTGAAAGTGGGATCTATTGAAATCATGAGTTGCTTACTACTTGAATTTTTACTTGGTTACAAGTTAGGTATTATTGCTTTTCTCCGTCTTAGCATCCACGACAAATCTCGTACTCAAAGTTGGTGGAGTATTTCTTTTTGAGTCTTGGCATGTACCTAAGATGTCAATATTAAGATAATGTCATTTTGTTTAGTTCCTATAAGTCCTAAATGATTGTAAGAGAATGTTTGAAGTTGTTATGTAAATGCTTCCACTTAGTGTTTGCTTTAATGATTTGGTCACTTTGGTATTATACTTGAGGTGCTTGATTAGTAAATGAAGAAAGTTTATTCATTGAGCATTTTTGGTTGATAATCGGTTGGGACTAATTAGTTTAGGTTATGCATTTACCATACTCAATTATTTGAATGTTTGAACTTTATTTAAGGTACCTATGAATGGTATATTGGTTGTTGATGGATGAATTAAATGTGGTGTCAATGAGGGCACATTGGTTAGATACTTAATATGGTTGTTTTAGTATGTTTTTTTAGCATGTTTAAAGTGTGTTTTGATGTTGTTTAGGTCCCTTTTAAAGTGAGCTTAAGTAGGGTGAATGGTTATGCATGTAATCAAATTGAAATGACTTTGTTTTAGGTAAATTCGGGTCCACGTGGCCTGAGACACTGGTGTGTGATTCAACCGTGTAAGGCACACGGTCTAGCAACACAACCGTGTGTCATCTGATGGTTTTCTTAGGTTGCAAGTCAGTGAGTTACACGACCTAACACATAGCCTGGTACACGGGCGCGTGGGGCAACTCAGAGAGTTACACGGACGTGTGACCCTACTAAAAAAGTTACACAGGTGAGGACACAGGCTGGGACACAACCGTGTGTCTCTAGCTCGATGGTTAACAGCTTGAGACACGGGTGTAAGTCTCATCCGTGTGAGGTACACGACCTGGTACACGGTCGTGTGACCCCTGTTTTGCAAATTTTTGCATGTTTTTCTAAGTTTTTTGAACTATTTTAAATTGGTCCCAATTTACTTCTAAGATATTTTTAGGGCTTTGAAGGCTCGATTTAGGGATGGTATGTATGTATATGATTGGTTTACGATGTGATTATATTGAATGATTTTAAGTTTAAATGTTTTTGATTGTATGGTAATGCTCTGTAACCCTAATCCGGCTACGGATATATGCCAGCGGTGTTACATAACCATTAGATGTTTCCTTGTTTTCACAAATTACGTAGGTTAAGAATGGTAAGATTGGGGATTTTGGGTTTAATGTTGATGGTATTTTGTGTTTCCAATGGAGGTATTATGTGCTGAATGATAAGGGTCTAAGACAGTCCACTCTTGGGAAGCACATAGTAGCCCTTATGCTATGCATCTTGGAGGGAATAAGATGTATTGGGATTTAAGGGAACTGTACTGGTGGCCTGGTTTGAAATGGGAAGTGAAAGATTTTGTAATTAAATGTTTGACATGTCAGCAAGTAAAAGCGAAACACCAGTTTCCTTCTGGGTTGTTGCAGCCGATTAAGATTCCCAACTGGAAATAGAAGTGAGTGACCGTGAACTTTGTTAGTGGTTTGCCCTTAACACCCACTAAGAAAGATTCAATTTGTGTAATAGTGGATAGGTTAACTAAGTCAGCTCATTTATTGCTTGTCCGTACAGATTATTCATTGCAGAATCTGGCTAAGTTGTACATCTCTAAGATTGTGAGATTGCATGGCATATCAGTATCGATTATTTCATATCGAGATCATCATTTTACATCTTGGTTCCGGAAGAAGCTACATAAGGTACTGGGTACTCGTTTAGACTTTAGTACGACCTTCCATCTACAAACTGATGGATAGCCCGAACGGGTTATTTAGATCTTGGAAGACATGTTAAGTGGTTGCATTATTGACTTTTGTGGTAGTTGGGAAGAGCACTTGCCTTTGGCTAAATTCGCATACAATAATAGTTTTCAGTCGAGTATTCAGATGGTACCTTATGAGCCTTTATATGGTCATAAGTTTCAGACACCACTGAGTTGGACTGAGTTGAATGAAAGGAAATTTTTGGGTCCCGAATTGGTATAGGAGTCTGAGGGGAAAATCAGATTGATTCAAGACAGACTGAAAGCGACTTCATATCAGCAGAAGTCATATGTAGATCTAAAGAGAAAGGACATTGAGTACAGTGTTGGAGATCAAGTTATTCTGAAAGTGTCTCCATGGAGGAAAGGTTTGAGGTTCAGACGAAAGTGTAACAGCCCAATTTTGAGGCTAGTCGGAACAGTGGTTTCGGTACCACAAATTCGACATAAAAAAAATTATTACATTTCTATGGTCTACAGTTTTATGAAATGATTTCATGAAAATTTCGTTCAAAAATTTTGACGCTTGAGCACTCAATTTAGCGAAAATGACTCAATTTATGATATGAGCATGTATATGGTTCGGCTAGGCTTGGGTAACAAAGAAATTGAATGCATTTCGATTTACGAGCCTAGGGATTAAATTGTAAAAATGTGAAATTTTAGGGGCAAAAAGGTAATTTTGCCATAATGTGATGTTTGGACTGATTTGAGTAATGTGAATATCAAATAAGCTAAATTTGCTATTATAGATCAATAAAAACGAAGTTCGGACGTTGATCAGGGGAAAAGCAAGGTTATTGACGATTAGGTCCATTTCGTGCTATTTTTGTACCGAGGTAAGTTCGTATATAAATAATGCATTATTATTTATACTTTAATTGTGTTATTATTGTATGAATTGTGATTTACTCTTTGAATGAATTCGACAAAGTTCGACAAGCGAGAAAAAAATCCCGGTTGAACCTTAGGAATTGTTAGGATACAAATGTCATGACATTAGCGTTAGTTGAGATTACGTGTAAGACCATATCTAGGATATGGCACCAATATGAGATTTCGTGTAAGACCATAGTTGGGCTATTGGCATTGATATGAGATCCCATGTAAGATCATATCTGGATATATGGCATTGGTATGGTACTATGTGTGTGAGATTTCCTGAGTATCCTTTAGTATTCCAAGTGGTTCAACGGGAAACTTAACGGCAAAGTTTAAGTTGTGAAAGACTATGGCATGATGTGAAAGATTATGGTAATATGCAAGTTGGTACAGATATGTACATAAAACTCATGCTTAATGTGCTCGATATGTAATGAAACCTCGGATTGGTTCAATTGAGTAAGTTATGATGTTAAGATTTTAATAACATCTATGCTAAGCTTGATTATGAATTCACAATGACATTTATGTTAATTTACTTTATGTTAAATAAATGTTAAAGTGTGTATGATGCTTATTATTTGCATAGGAACTTACTAAGCTTTAAAGCTTACTCTCTTTCTCTTTCTCTTGTCTTATAGTGTCACCAAGCCAGCTCGGGGATCGAAGACGGTCGGAGATTCATTCACACTATCAAACTATCATTTTGGGTACTTATGATTTCAATATTTTAGAGTTATGGCATGTATAGGGACATGGTCTTTTTGTTATGTGTCATAATTGATTTGGCCATAATTGATGGCTTCAATAGTTGATAATTCATTTTGTAAAAGGCCATTTGATATTGGCTAATATTGGTTAAGTATATATACATATGATGATGTTTTCATGAATGTGGGAAATTGCATGGTTTGAGATGCTATGTGATGTTTGTATGTGATAAATGATAGCATGTAAATGATATATGGATGCCTTTATGTATAGATGATTGGGTTGAAAGTATATGCTTGGATTGGTGCTATGTTTTGTTGTGTAGGTTGGTGCATGGAAGGGTGGCAAAAAGGCTTGGTAAATAGCCTTTTATTTGTCCACACAGGTAGACACATGGGCGTGAGTCTAGGTCATGTGCGACACACAATCTACACCACGGGCATGTGTTTCGGTCGTGTGTCCCCTGCACCTTCATTGCTACAAAACAGTATGCTTAGTAATGAGCACGCAGGCAGAGACACGGGCATGTGTCTCAGTCGTTTGGAAGGCATGGCCTCTAACACGGGCGTGTGAAGTGTGCACCTATTTTATGAAAAATTATGAAAATATAATCGATCATACAGCCTAAGCACACGGGCGTGTGGCTTGGCTGCGTGACCTCAATTTGATGATGATGTCATAAACAGAAAGCTTCCTAATTTGAACACGGCCTGAAGCACGGGTGTGTCTTAGGGTCATACGGGCATGTCCCAAACCCACACGGGCGTGTGACCCTTTTTTCTTGAAAAATTTTCTAAGTTTACCAAAAGTTTCCACAGTTCTTGGTTTAGTCCCAAACCACTTTCGATGCATGTTTTGGGCCTCGTAGGCTTGTTTTAGGGACGATATGAATGTTTTTGAAAAGTTTTAAATTTGAGTGGAAATTCATGTCTCGATTTTGAATGCTTACTTATGAATAAGTCCTGTAATGCATCGTACCCTATTCCAGCGTCGGATACGGGTAAGGGGTGTTACAGAAAGGGTAAGCTAAGTCCTAGGTTCATTGCACCCTACGAAATTCTTAAAAAATATGTTCCAGTGGCGTATTAGTTAGAGTTACCTCCTAAACTGGACCGTATCCATGATGTATTCCATGTTGCCATGCTGAGACGATACCGATCTAACCCTTTTCACATTGTTCCGATCTAGAAGATTGAGATAAGACTGGATTTTTCCTTTGAAGAGGAGCTTGTGCAAATTCTAGATCATTAATGAAAGGTTCTGAGAAGAAAATGGATTCCACTGGTTAATGTTCTGTGGTAGAATCATGAAACTAAGGAGGCTATGTGGGAATCGAAAGACGTAATCCATCATTAGTATCCTCATCTATTCGAATAAGATAAATTTCAAGGAAAAAAATTCTTTTGAGGGGAGAGTTGACATGCCTTGAAATATTTGAGGTTAATTGACCGATTAATTATAAAATGACTTATAGATTTAACAGTTAACTGTTAGTGCATGCTTCCTAGAGACCCAATTTTGATCCTTTCCCTTCCATTTTTTATATTAATTTTTTGCAAGTTTGATACATTTTTTTGTGTCGCCCCTAAGGTATACAAACCCTAGCTATTTAATCAACTATTTCTTATTTTCTTGTTCATATTGCCTCTTTTCAAAATCCTAATAGAATTTGCTTACTACCTTCTTTTTCTTTTCTTTCCCTCTTTCTTGCACCATATCCCTATTATTTGTGCTATTGATTATTTTTCTTTCCCGTAATAGAATCGTTTCTCTTTCATTCATTTCTATCGGTTGTTAGATTTGTCATCAAGATCATCCATTGTCTTTGTTGAAGGTCAGTAAGTACATTTTGTTTCAATTATTATATCTCAAAAATTTATAATATCATTGTCCGATGTTAATCTTTTCGACTCGTGTAATCAATTTCTTATTGATTTCGTTAAAATCACTATTGTAGAATCTAATATATGGGTACTTGAATGTTTGACATTTGAATGATCAGATCTAGGTGAATTATATCAGATTTGATCATGGGAAGTGTCAATCAGACTTGTGGTGAAAGGTGTGTGTGCTTTACCAAGTAAATCGTTGGCAAACCGTGTATAGTTTTAGGATCACAAAGTTTCCCACATGGGCATGTGAGCCACATGTAACAGCCCGGTTTTAGCTAAATCAGAACAGTGGTTTCAGAATCACAAATTCAATGTCAAAAAATTATTTTAATATTATTTTATGTGATTACAGCATGACAGCATGTATATGTGAAAATTTCGTGAGCTAATTTTATCGTTTAATTGCTCAGTTTGAGAAAAAGGACTAAATCGCATAAAATGCAAAAGTTGCATTCTATTTGTTAAGGGTGTTTAATTTCTATGATTTATTAAACCAAAGGTCCTTATGATGATATTAGACCATTGGTAGTGTAAGTGGACAATTATGGCCATCCATTATATGTTTTTATATGTTATAATTTAATGTTAAAACTGGTATTTGATAAAAAAAGTTAATATTAATAAAACAAAAGCCAAATTTTCTCATTATCTTCATCATCTAGCCGAATATTAAGAGAGAAAAGAAGCCATCGAAGCTTCCTAGGGTTTGACACTTGTGAGCTTTCTTTGGTAAGTGTTTATAGCTCGGGTTTTAATAATTCTACGTTTTTGAGATCGTTGCTTCGTATTCTAGCTAGCCCGTACCTTAGATTTTGAAATTGTTAAAGGTTTAACATGTTGCCATTGTTGAATGCTTGAGTAATTTGATGATTGATGATGGATTATGAAGGTTTGTTGATAGATTTAATAGTTTTATAAAGTGATTTTTGACAAAAATGTCAAATAGGGATTAAATTGTGAAATATGCAAATTGAGTGGTTGAAATGTGAAATAAATGAAATTTTTGGGCTGCTAGGGACATATATGAAATTCGGCCAAGCTTGGGTTTATAGAAATTTTGTGAATTTTGTATATTTGTGAAATAGGGACTAAATTGATTAAATGTGAAAATTTAGGGGCTAATGTGTAAAAAGATCCTAAATATGTGTTTTGGACTAAATTGAAAGAATATGAGAATGAATAAGTTAATTTTGATTATATTTAGATCAAGAAAAGAGGAATCCAGAATTAGATCAGGGGAAAGGCAAGATCATCGAGTAATTGACTCATTTCGCCGTTTTCGTACTCGAGGTAAGTTCGTATGTGACGATTTCTTTATAAATGTAAATTATAATGCTTCGATATTGCCTAAACTATGATTATGAGATTATTATTGATGTATGAATTGTAAATACAATTCTACGAAAATATTCAAAGATGGAATCGACAAGCAAAAAGTCCCGGTTGAACCTTAGGAATAGATTTTGGATACTGATGATATGTTATAAGATGATATATCGATTTGGCTTTGGGCCATGCATATCGGATATGTTGGCTTCAGGCCACGATATAGGCGCTATGGGTGCGAGTGATACCTTAATTTGGCTACGGGCCATGGTATAGGTATTTCAGAAAGGAGTTACCTTGATTTGGCTTCGGGCCATGGTATAGTTACTTATCGATTTAGATTCTTGAGTATCTGACTTCTATTCCAAATGGTTCAATGGGTAAATGAATGATGTGGTTGATAAAGAGGTTAGTACGAGGCGATACGGGTATGTATAGAACATATTCGAGTATTAAATAGAGAAAGTTGATGAAATGGTATTTGATCATGTTTTGAGACATGAGAAAGGTTTGTACTTAATGTGTATATGGTGATGTTATGTAAATTTGGTTGATTTGTATTTATTTGATGAATTAAGTTATTCACATACGAGCTTACTAAGCTATGAAGCTTACTTTGTGTTATTTTTATATGTTTTATAGTGAATCAAGGCTAGCTAGGATCCGAGAGTCGTTGGGAACATCATTGCACTATCAAACATCTATTTGGTACTTTTGAGTTGTGTATATATGGTATATGGCATGTATAGGCTATTTGTGGTATTTTGGTTGTGAATATAGCCATGAGAGTTGGCTTGTAAAACATGTTAACATGGTTATGTGTTTAGCTATTAGAATGAAAATGGTGATGGTTATATAGTTGTAAATAGTTAAATTGATTTATGGAGTTTAATGCTTAAGAAATGCTTTGGTGAAGTATGATTTTAGAAGTTGAGTTGATAAGTATTTGAATAGGTATTTAGCATTGAATTGTGTTTTTGAATGATGATTTTGGTTGCTTTGTTGAGTGATGAAATGGTACCATTTTGGTTGTTTAGGTGAGCATGAGTAAGCATGGCAAATTGGCCTTGCAAATGGCCTATTTTTGTCCACATAGGCAGAGACACGCCTGTGCTGCAGGCTGTGTTCGACCCCGTGTAACTCTCTGACTTGTGCACACAATAATGCCACACGCCCGTGTGCTAGGCCATGTAGTTAAGTAATTCATTTCGAAATTAGGTGCAGGTTTCACACGGCCAAAACACATGCCTGTGTTCTAGGCCGTGTAGCACACACGGCTGAGACACACGACCGTGTCTCTGCCCGTGTGCTCAATTCTGAGCATTCTGCTTCTCAAAATTAAGGTGCAAGGGACACACGGCCTAACTACATGTCCGTGTACCTAGCCGTGTGTCACACACGGTCTAGACACACACCCATGTGTCTGCCCGTGTGGACAAAATAAAGGCATTTCCTAGCCTCATTTGTCACCCAAATTTACCATTTTCCTACACTAAAACATACCAAACACATTCCAACCATTTCAAGCATTCAAATTAAGCAATTTCCATCATTCAACATGGCATATCATTGCATGCATACATGTTTACTATCTTACCTTAGTTCAATCCATGTGTTAAACATGATTTGATCAACTACTTAACATATATATATATAGCTACCATAGCATGACAGTAACATCCTAAAATTCAGGACTTTATGTTTTGCATTATACCATGCGTTAGGCTAGCTAGGAGTGTTAGTTGTGTATGTTTAGGGGTTCTAAGAAGGCTTGGGGTTGAGTTGGGCCTTAGTAAAATTTTTGTGTTTAAGCACTTTAAGGAGAGAAGGTAAGTGGTGCCAAGGCTTAAGGAAATAACTATGTATTTAGCTAGCACAAGAGGAGCTAGTAGCAAGGTGGTGAGGCGTCACATGAAGGGGCTTAAGGGGTGGAGTTCGAATCCCACCTATTGCAAAAAAAAATTGGATTAATTTTGTACTTCTCTTCCAAAGTGTCGGCCATGGTTCTAAAGAAGGTAAGGAATACTTTCTAAAGATGGAAAGAAGACTAAGGAAAATGGTAAGGAGGAGATCAAGGGAAAAAGAAGGAAAGAAGTAAAGGAATTGTGGAAAATGGGGGATATGTTGGCTGAATATTAGGAGTTGCATAGGGAAAGAAATTTGGGTCAACTCTCATCTTTTTGGTAAAGGTGGTACACAGTTTTGGTTGGGAGAAAAAGGGAGCTGAAATTCTTTTGGTCATTTTGCAAGTTTTGTGCTTGTAAGGCTCGTTTTCTTTGTAACATTTTGGTGCTCTCTTTTCCGATCCTTTCTCTTTGTTTTGCCGAAACACTTAAGTAATTTGTTCACCGTTTTCTCTTTGTTTTGTCGTATTACTCAATCCATTTTGTTCATTTTCCCTTGGTGTTAGCCGAAACCCTCTAACACCTCTTTTCCCATCTTTTCTTTTCTTTTGATTATTTCTTCAACCTTTCTATCTTTTCTTAAATCGACATTACCTTGTAATCAAATCTTCTTTGTTTATTTCTCTCCATAGCCGAACCTATTAACACCCTACCTCTTCATTATTTCTTTTTCTTTCGTGTTGGGCACTCTCTTCTTTGACCGAATTGGTAAGTGATTTTATTTTTCCTCTTTTCAATTTCTTTTCTTCATGGCCGATTATGTAACCTTATCATTGAATGGTTCCCTAAACCGAAAACATCACTCTCTCCTACTCCCTCATATCGTGATCATCTCTTTTTCGTAGTGTTCTAGTGGGTGGCCGTATATCACATCCTTGTCGACTCATCCGTCCAATCGGTGGGAATCGGATTCATCATCGTTAAGGTAAAGAGTTTTGTCATGGTTCATTTCGATCTCTTTCATTGCTTGGTTATTCAGTTAGAACGGATCGATGGGTTTGACTAATCGGCTATTATAGGGACTAAATCGCTCGTTCTTCTCTACTCTTTGATCCTTCAGAAATAGTGGTAAGCTGAGACCCTCTCCCTAAACAACTACATTCTCTTATCGTAGTATTCTTCTAACCGAGACTCTTTCAATGGAGGCAAGCGGTAACGTTATTAAAAGAAAATCGGTAGGAGGGCAAAAAGGGAGTGGACTTGTAATCTCTACTCCCAAGTTCAAACGTAGGGCGGTATCGGCAGTTCGAGATTTCCCACCGAGTTGTGGACCATCATCCGATGAGAATAGACAAATCGTGGTCGTTCACGATACTAAGGGTAAGCATTTCATTAGATTGTTAGATTTAGATATTTGGATTAAGACACCCTCTTTTTGTTGTTAATCGAATATTCTGGTGACATAGGTGCCGACGATCAAGAAGGTTTAGTCCTTACCATAATCAGGTGTGTAATCTCACACCGAAATCCCATAGATTCGTGATTCCCTGTTATGTTGGAAAATAGATCATTATCGCTTACAAACCTAATAACTGCAATATGGTATGAATCGAGTAATTTGCTTAAACAACACTATTTCTAAAGATATGTCAAAATCAGTAATAATTTTCTAAATTACCAAAATGCCCCTATGGGCCGGCTTACGAAAATGCCCCTATGGGCCGAATTACCAAAATGCCTCTATGGGCCTATTTATGAAAATGCCCCTATGGGCCGATTTACCAAAATGCCCCTATGGGCTGAATTGCTAGAATGCCTTAGTGGGCCGAATTACGAAAATGCCCCTATGGGCCGATTTACCAAAGCGCCCTATGTGCCAAATTGCTAGAATGCCTTAGTGGGCCGAATTACCAAAGTGCTCTAATGGGCCGATTCACCGAAATATTTTAATAGATTAATGTTTATTATGTATGTGGATATATTATTAATATGATGCATTTTTACATATTGCATGGGATGGGATAAATTGTATGGAGAGCAGTGTAGCCTGGTGGCATTGCCACAATTTGTTTATTATTGTGTTTAATTATGATTTTGGTGGCTTGACCACAAAAATATTATACTTTAGTAGCTTGGCTGCAAATTGGTGTGAGCAGCGGGGTGGGTTGACTTGATCCCCACAGGTGTGATTGGCTGGTCGGGGGTGTGATGGATGAATGGGTTGGGTTGCATACTTTTCATTTATATACTACTATGTAAATGGGCTTAGACCTACGATTATGCTTTGCGGGTTCAGGCCCAGTGGATGACGGTAAGGGGATTATACACTGAGTTCTTGTAACTCATCCTTTTGTTTTCTTAACCCTTGAAGGTAATGCTCAGTAATGAGGACTTAGGCCTATGGATGACTCGGTGGAGGCCATACTTTGGAAATAATGTTTTCGAACATTAGTAAACTTCTTTTCCATTTTATTTCGTTACTTTTACTATTTTTGGTTTTATAGTTGTAATAGGGCCTCTGGGATATTTTTATTTTGCTTTATGTTTTGTCGTACTTATTATCTTTCTTGAATTATTTTAAATGGGGATTTTCTAATATCATAAATAACGGTTTTCCAAAAGTGATTAACAAAAGGATTTTATAATATATATATATAAATAATTTAACTTGGATTCTCTTTCGAATTATCAATGTTATTTTCAAAAGTCATGGTTTTTAAGGATCACTAGTTTGATTTTTGATTCATCAAACAACCTCTCAAAATTAGTAGTATTTTATCGAATATTTATAAACCAAACTTATTTTTCTTAACTATAAGGAAATAACACTTACTTTAGAAAGATTCACTCTTTATTTATACATTTTCTTCATGTGACATGTCAGATCTGGTCATACCGCATGGGCCGGGTTTGGGGTGTTACAATGACATTACAAGTATATCAAAACAACCATTACTAGCCATTCCAATGGCTAGATTACAAACATCATTATCAAACCACTAAGGGCCAAGTTGTCCTATACATGCCATTATACCAAAATGATTTTACTACATATACCAAAATAAGCTAGTTGATAGTGTGACGATGCTCCAATGATCTCCAACCTTCGTGAGCTTCCAAGCACTATAAAATAGGGGAAAATAAGACGGAGTAAGCATTACATGCTTAGTAAGTTCGTATAACGAAAACTAAACTTACCAATCCCATTTATTAAATCTAAGCATACAATATCATGTTTTCCATCCATTTGACAAAATTGCCTAAACACATGCATCCAATCAAACATGTTAGTCACAAACTTTACATATACATCACGTAAGGATAGGCTCATCATGCAATATTCTTTCAAGACATTATCATTTCATCTCATAATTCTCATACCATGTCAAAAGTTTTATGTCCGTTGAATCATTGAAATTCCGATGGATACTCAAATGGTACACTCGAGGTGTACGATTCAATAACCCATCAATTCTTTTTCAAGAGTACCCATTAGGGCACTTAATCAAGGAACACACTTTCGAGCCACATATCGTATAACAGGATTACCAATCCAGGCTAAATCATTTATATAACATATGCTCAGAAGAGCTCAATTAGGGTAACTAGTCCAGGCTAACCCCTAATCATAACGTATACTCGAGAGTATTATATCAAAATTACCCATCTGGGCTAAATCCTTTCTATAATGAGGTCAATAGGATTACTTGTCCAAGCTAAATCCGTCAGCAACAATTGCAACACCTCATACATTTCGGGAAAGCACATATATTCATCGGAATTCAATATTCAATCGAGACTTAACCCCCTTTTCACCATTTCAAGCATGTATTAAGTTATCATTATAGCATTCAAACAGTGTACATCAATATAAGTTACATTACATACAACACAACATTCAATTAAACATATTTACATGCTCGATTAGGTTACACGAACTTACCTCGACACTTGTTCGCGTATGTAATCTACTAATCCGAAACCTTTTCTTTTCCTTGGTCTAACGTCGAATTGTGTTGTCTAAATCTATATAAATAGCTTTAATCATCAATTTCTCATATTTCATACTCATTTGGACTCAATTTATGTCCTAGGAAAAATTACCATTTTGCCCCTAACTTTTCCATAAAATCCAATTTCATCCCTAGGCTAAGAAAATGAAACTTGTGCAATTTACTCCCTATTCCAAGCCTAACCAAAATCCCATTACAAAATTTATAGCACATGTATTCATAAAAATTCAACATTTTTCTTCAATTTCATTATTTTACATTTTAGTCCCTAAATCATGTTTTCATCAAAAATAACTTTCTAAAAGTAGTTTTTCTATCAACAACCTTCCATTTTCTACCATAAATTTCTAATTTTCAGCATATTCATCCATGACCCAAATTGCATACCTTGATAACTTTTCAAATTAATCCCCCAAATAGATAGATTAAGCTATCCCAGTTTTAAAAATATCAAAATTACTAAAAACGGGACAAAGAAACTTATCAAATTAAGCCATGAAAGTTTCTTCTCTCTCTTCTAGGGTTTCCATGTATTTTAGGTTGAATAAGATGAGAAAATAAGATGATATTTTCTTTTCATCTTTTAATTAATTAAATGTGTTTCAAATTCCAATTTAGTCCTTGCTCTTTTTCTAAACTTCCATGGATGAGTCACCAAAAATCTGCATACTTTTCTTTAATGGTTTAATTACCATATAAGGACCTTAAGTTTTGAATTCCATAGCTATTTAATCCTTATAGCTACTAGAATTCAACTTTTGCATTTTATGCGATTTAGTCCTTCTCGTAATTAAACACTTAATCAATAAAATTTTCGTATCAAAATTTTCACGTGACATTTCTAACATAACACGGACCATATAAAAAATAAATTTTACTTTTAACTCGAATTTACCGAAACCATTGTTCCGATTTCACTGAAATATGAGTTGTTACAGCATGGGGATTGGAACAATATGAAAAGAGGAAGTACTGATAGTTATAAATCTACAAACACTGGTGGTTTATCCACAACTTATTGGCAATTTACCTACAATCATTTAATCTTAAGTTTACAGTGGTTTATCCACATTTTACTAGCAATTTATCTATAATTATTGGTGATTTAACCACAATGAGGTGTGTAAGGATGGATGAGTTCTGGGGAACTCTTACTGTAGTGTATAACAAAGAATGGGTAGGAACTTTTTCTGTTAAACATGAATTGCAATAACATTCATAAGCATGCCCAAATAAACTGTCAAACTTTGTTTTTGCTATACGATTGTGATTGTTCTGTGAACTATTATTTTGTATGCCATGTCTACTATTTTGCACTGATTTTCTTGTTTTTAGACTCACATTTAGCTTTTTAAGCTCACCCCCTTAGTTTTGTTATTTACAAATAACCAACAAAGTTAAGACATGGACTCAACTTTCGGAGGGCTTGTTTTAGATAGTTTTTCCAAAAAAGTATTTTAGACATAATATTTACAATTTCGGTTATTTGGGAATTATGTTATTTTACATGAACTGCGGCATGGGACTTAAACTTTGGATTATTTTTTGCTTGCATAGCATTATAGTTGTTTAGATTTTTTAAACTTGGAAACTGAATTTATGATGCATGACATCTGATTTTTAATCAAAACTCTGTCGAATATCACTTTTTCCACTACAATATTATAAATGAGTTTTTGAGTAATAAATAAAATTGGAAACCAACTTTTTTGAAATAAACATTAAAATCAATCAGATTTTACTTTGGAAAAATTGTATCATTCAGTGAAAATGATATAAAAACGCTAAGTTTTCTTCTAAGGTAAGCAAATGTTTTAGAAAGATTGTTTTAAAAACTCTGGTAATTTTACTAGGCCATCTCGGTGGCTTATGTAGCCTTCAAAATCTGACTATAACATCTAGCTCGAGTTAGGGAGGTTACACTATTATAGTGTATGATTTGATCTGAAATGGTATGTATTTCTCTAAATTGATAATAGTATATGAAATTATTTGATAATAGGTGAGTACATATATGTAATTCACTATTAGAAAGTATATGATATATTATGCAAACCGGTTAAAATCGAGCCTTGGGGGCAGATGTGAGTATGAACAAACCAATAGGCTAGAAGGTGATTGTAAAGATAAGATAAAATTGAACATACAATTTGATGAATGCCTAAGTATAAGTGAATGCATATAGATAGTGGTATGAAATGAATAAGTCGGAAGTGAAATAAATAAATATGGTTAGGTAAGTGTTAGAAAGTATAGTATGTAACAATAATATTTATTGGTTGATGAAATTATGCTTCAATTTGATATGCTATCGAATGAAAGCATTGGTATCCTAATGTTGAATGGTATGATATGGTAAGTTTAAATGCTAATATTCATTTTTCAACCTTTCACATATAATTTTAATCAATTCCAACTTTTCAAACATATTTAATAACCAAGAATTCAATAGTAAATCAAATCTTTAAGTGTTCAAAGATCATGCATAATATAATTCTATAACCGAATCTTTCTTTATCATTTTCAAAATAAAATCAGGTAGATATTCATAGCAAGAGTGATTCATACCAAATATAAATTTTTTTCTCATTCACAATCTCAATATGAGATCCATTATTGTGAATAGCTATTAAAACTAAATAGTTTCTTTGAGACTGACTACAACATAATGCATTAAATATCATAAATTTTGTTCCTTCAGGTATTGATATATTAGCTCCTCTAGAGTTTTCAACTAATTTTTGTAGTATAAAACATTGCATTGATATTGGTTTGTTTCAGTACCAAATAAGACAAATACTTTATACCTATAAGGATAGTATTTGTTTTTTATATTGTTAGCAAGACATATATTTCTTTCCTCAAATAATATTAACAGAGTTAAACAAAATATTTAGGCATATAACAAGTACGTGACTAATGATCTTTCATAACACATTGATAACATAAGTTTTCTCTTCCCTTTGAAGGGTTATCTTAAGAACTCTCATTGTTCTCTTATTTATTACTATGTTTTCACATCTAGTGGTTATTATTGTGCCACTTATCATGTCCATGATTATATCCTTTAAATTTTTTATCCTTGCATCCACTTTAGGGAGTGCGACAAATTTAGTACGACAGACTTCTAAACGTCCCAATAGATTTTTTATTTAAATGAAATCAATATCACAAAAGCTTATGTTTTAGTCGCTAATCAATATATGCATGTTTAAACAATCAAGAATATTTGAGACAACCCAAACAAAAAAAAAAAAAAGTACTCAAATATAAAGCCACGTGATATTAATATATTTCTACCAAAACCCAAGTTTTTAAAATATTAAATAAGAAAATAATATTAGTATCCGATATTTTTTGTTCAAATATTGTAAAAAATTAGAAGATCATTTGAAAGTAATATACTACGAAAGTTCATTAGCAAACCTTATGAACCCATCAATATTTACTAATCTAACTCAATAATTCGACCAGATTTAGAACAAATAAAATAATAATCACAGTCATACCTAAAAAAAAAAGAGATATGTTGAAGCTAAAAAGCTAACATCATTGCTGAGATAAAATCTTTCACCATCCTCAAAAAGATAGAAATATACAAGTTAATTAAATCAATTATAATTAATAATAAATTAAAATTAATTTAGACATAAAATATAAAAAGAATTCATGCAAATCCTTGCATATTGTATCTAAGGTCTTAAAAGAATAAATTTGATCTTCGAATGAATAAATACGATCAAATACAAATAACAGAGTTTTATAAATTTCTTGACGAATTTCCTTTAAAACTCTAATGTAGCCAAGTGTTTTAAGTCGGTTGAAGGATAGTGATTTGTTGGTGGGTTGCGAGACTCCCATTATCCTTTTGTTTTTTTCTTTTGCCATCAACTTCTTATTCTTTGCGGAGGAAGGGATTTTGAAGAAGAAAACAATGAATTTCTGTTGGAAAATATGTTATTTATTATCATGATAGATTAGACCAAATTAAAAGTGATCTAATTTGGTTAGAATTTTATTGGGCTTTAATTATTAAATAAAGTATGGGTCAAATATTTGTAGATACTCTAGTAATTGAGTTCTAATCAAATTCTAATTAATGATAGGCTAATTAGAATTTGATTAGAACTAATATGGCAAGGTTATAAATATTAGGGTTATGGTCCCCAAATTATACAAAAAGATATCTTTTCTAATATCCGATCATTAGGAAAGAGAGAGCCTAATTTGGAAGATCAAATCTCCAAGATCCGGTAAAACTTCAAGGAATTCATGGATTTAGGTACGCTTCCGCATCTAGTTTTGTTCTTGATTTATTCTTGATGATTTGACATGATAGATCCTGGTTTATTAAGTTTTATTTCATATTTATTTTACAAATCTAACAAGTGGCATCCGAGCTTTGTCATGTTGAATCATTGAAAATGAATTGATTCTTTATTATTTTTGGATTGATTTATTTTTCTTTTTTGATTTTATGGACTGATATTTTAATTATATATTATGTTGAATCTTTGAGATTCCTAATAAATTTTTTCTTTTGATTCTTTAAATAAAGTCTTAGGGTTTTATAAATATAATATAGTTTAAAATTTGCATATGCTATTAGAAAGATGAAGGTTTATTTACTTATTTATTTATAATCAATTGATAAAAATTGATTTGTGAGATTTGTTTCTCTTCTTTTTACACAATTATTTTTATAAATTTTGGTTAAAGCCATTATTAAATTAAAATTACAGACTTACAACTTTTTGCAATTGAAGAATTCCAATTGGGTTATATAATTGGTTTTAAAAGTTAATTCACTTGATAATCGAATAAATGAATGTTGTTAAGATTTTTTTTCGCACTATTTGTTTTAAATGTTTTGTTTGTGGTTGAATGTATATGGAATTATCATCTTTTGTCTTTATGATGAATTATATTCACCATTGAATTCAATTCATATATATGAATGATTACTTTTGGTTTCTGCTATAATTATTTTATATAAGTTTCAATCTTTATGAATCTGACTAAAATTAAAATATTTGGGATTTTTTAAAAAAATTGGTGGCTATGAATTTTTATTGGTAGTTGCGCATGTAAAGACTTTTATATAATTTGGGATTTTTTTTATATTTAGTGGTTATGGATTTTTTTTTTTGAAGTATTTGTGCGTATAAAGAAGTTTTATGATGTCTTTAGTCATGAATATAAATTTGAGTTTATATGAAATATGAAAGGCTAGCCAGTATCATTTTTATATTATTATAATTGTGTGTATATATATTATATGCATATTAATGATTTTGAGGATTAATGTATGACTATAGTTTGTGTGAATAGATATTTATAACCATTATTCAATAAGATATCTTTTATACTTTAATTGGTGAAATTAAGTTTTGATAGATATCGTTGAAGTTATTAATTATTATTTTTTTTTTGGTTATGGTTATATATTCAATTTTATGGGTTCTTTAGTGCAAATTCATGTAAACTATATACATATTTAAATATTTTTGTTTTAAGTTTTGTTCAATAATATTAGGATTTGGCATCTTATGGTTCCAAATATTTGGTTAAATTATGATGATATGGATTATTGTATGAATTGTGGAATATGCCAACAATTATGATTTTTTTTTTTTTTTTGAGATTTATTGGCTTGAAAATATTTTTCAAGTATTCATGTGAATATCTGGTTAATCATAAATACAACTTTGGATTTACATGGTAAATTCAGGGTAGGTTTTTCTATTTGATTATGAATACATGTATATTCGTGAACTGTTTTGCTGCCAAAATTATGAATATATGTGCTTGTTGATTATTTGGCTTTGAACCACTACATTATTTCTGTTTGGTTTTGATATATATGGTTTTGGAACAAAAAAAATAGAAATAGTCAAAAATTAAGATTTTCGGTTTTTTATTGCATATTTAACACAACCTTATTTTGGGTTATTTCAGAGTGTATAAAGCAATAAAAAAATAGTTTTAACATTTGACTATTGGGGAAATTTTAAATATGAATATTGGTATGTTTATATATATATATATTAAAATAACTTAATTGAAGCAAAAAGTACTAAAGTGTTTTTTTTGTATAAATTATTTTGTTTTAAAATATAAAAGGTTGTGTGTATGTAACTTAAGTTATGTTAATATTGATCGGCCCAAATGAAAGTTAATAATATTACATGTGCAACTATGGTAATAAACATGTGATAATTATTCGGTTTTACATGTGAGTAATAAATTGGCCCAAAGGAAGATTTATTGTTCGACATGTTCTTATTGTCAATGTTTGATTACTATACCAAGACATCACTTACAAGTTAATATTTTGTCCAAAAAAAAATAAAATATTTATGGAGTGTCCGATATCTTGAGATGAGGTTTTCCTTTATTGAAATTATTTTGGTTTAAATTTAAAGTCTTATGTGAGGTTGTTTATGGTTTATGATTTATTCAACTATTATTATATTTGTCAACATCATTGTATGTTGTTTTGGGATAAATATATATACATATATATACTATTATCTTTTAATCTGATTGAAAGATAAAATTAAGAAAAATATTTAGAAACAAATAAATTCAGATTTTGGCTTTGGGTTTTAATTAAGGATGTCTAATATTTTAAATAGATTAGTTGAAACAAAATGCAGCCAAAGTGACCTCTTTTGCCTAGATTGGTTTATTTAAAATATTAAGATGATTACATGTTTTTGTGATTCATGCATTTATTAATTGACCTAAAGGTAAGTTAATATTTGGCAGAATTTCAATGATAACTGTGGTGATAAATGTGTGACAATTATAAGGTACTTTATGTGAGCAATATGTTAGTCCAAAGATTAATTCATTATTTGACATAATTTATTGTCAATGTTTGATTGCTACAATAAGAGTGCCGCTTACTATTATTATTACTGTCCAAAGACTTGATATTAATGTTTTGTTTGGTATCTTGAGATGGGATTAACCATTATCTTGAATTTATTGTTTACTTATGAATATTGATGTGAGCTTAGTTTTATTTTTATTTTTGTCCTATATCCAGCTAATTCATCTTCTACGGCCACAATATCTGCTAATATAAATTATATACCCATGCTTAATGGGACTAATTTCAATGAATGGAAATGGCACTTACTTATAGTGTTTGGTTGTATAAACATAGACATTGCACTAAGGGAAGAATAACCCGCACCTCTCACTACGGAAAAAAACCCCTTATGTTAAAAGGGATTGTGAGAGGTGGGATCGTTCAAATCGCATGAGTCTAATTATTATGAAGCACAATATTCCAAAAGCCTTTAGGGGCACAAGATTTGAAGAGATTACTCGGGCCAAGGTTTTCTTGATGAAATTGAGAAACGCTTTGCTAAAAATGATAATGTTAAGATGACATCACTTTTGACTTCTTTGATGTCTATAAAGTATAATGGTCAAGGAAATTTTGAGTAATCTATGGGCTATGAGTTTTATGATTCCACAATTAGGAATGTTTTTAAGACGAGAATTGGAACATTTTGAGGATGTTGAGTTTGGAGGGAGAAATAAGGTTAGAGACATTGCTTTTGAGGAGGAATTAGATTACAACTCAGTTCCTACTATCACTTTTGATGATGTTTAGGTTCTCATACCTATCATTGATTAAGAAGTGAATCTAGAATCTGAATAATACAATGTTGAGCAACTCACTATTCAAGATGAGGTAATTGTTCCATGAGAACAAACTTAACAACCTCAAGAATGAATGTCATTAAAAAAGTCCACTAGAGAAATGGTTATAATGGCTTTAGTGGAATATTTTGACATTAAGCTACATCAGATGAATATTAAGTTAATGGTTTCTCAATGGTAACATTGATCATACATTTACATGGTGCAATTACAAAGATTTGTGTCTAATGATGCCAAGTTAATGATTTGCAAAGAACTTCATTTATGGGCTTAAGCAAACTTCTCGTCAATAATATTACAAATTTTACCAAATGATTATCTCATTCAGTTTAGAGATGGATTTTGTTGATAATCGTATATACCATAAGTTTAGTGGGAGTAAGGTTTTATATTTGGTTTTATATGTTAATGACATACTGCTTGTCAATAATAAGTACAGCCTCAATCAATGCTCTATAAATGATTTTGAGATTACAAAAATGCATAAGATTTTTTACATTTTAGCAGTGGAAAGTCTAATGTACATTCAGGTTTGTATACATTGGAATATTATGTACATTATTGGGATGTTAGGCTGATATTTTAAGTAACCCTGGTTTGGACTATTGGATAGCATTCAAGAGGGTTATAAGGTATTTTTAAAGAACAAAAGATTACATGCTTACATATCGGAGATCTAATCAGTTAGAGATCATCAGGTATACAGAACTCCGATTTTGATGGAATATTGATATAATATTTTGTCACTAAGGTACAAATTGTGAAAACAAATTGCAGTCTTTTATTCCAATAGCAACAAGAGTACATCAAAGTCAAAACACATAGACTTTAAGTTACTGGTTGTTAAAGTAAAAGTTCAGAGTGGCTAGGTGCTTATAAAGCATATTAGGGCAAACTCCATGATTGCGGATCCACTTACTAAGGAAATACACCTAAGGTTTTATAAGAGCACACTGCTCATATGGGTGTAATGTCATTTAAAAGATATTTGGTTTCAGTGAGAGTTTGTATTTTTAAATGCTTTTATGTTATAAACACATTTTCAGTTATTTCAATTTAAAGATATTAAGTTTATTTTTTGTAGAAATAAAGTTTATTTGGTTTATTCACACTCTGATTTTGGTAAGGTTTGATCTCACTAAGGAGGACCAGTTGGGAATAGACATGTTTAGATCATATTGTATGTAATTTTCATGCTACACATCCATACTTGATCTATGTCATTTGGTTGTGTTAATATACGTGATCATGGATAGATTTAGTTACGATATATGTAACGAAAGTCGCATTGGTTCTATGTTAACATAATTAATAGACGAGATTGTTCGAAATACCTTTTGGATATTTTTAGCTCATAAGGTTATATAATGACATGTAATTATAGAGTAATTAGAATATATATATATGTGGTCCATGTAACACCCTTTACCCGTATTCAACGCTAGAATAGGGTACGAGACATTACTAGGCTTATACACAATGAATCAGACAATTTTGAGACTTGACTTTCTCTCCAAATCTAAAACTTTTACTAACATCACTTAAACAAGCCTACGAGGCCCAAATCACACTTTAAGAATGGTTCGAGATCAAATCGAACTCTTTAGGAGATCCCTAAAAGTCTGAGAAAAATTTTCATTAAACAGTCCACACGCCTGTGTGGAAGAAGGGACACACCCGTGTGGCATATCGCATGCCCGTGTTCCACACCCGTGTGGAATTATTTATCAATTCAAACCTACATGGGTTTTAACACGGCCAGATACACGCCCATGTCCCTAGCCCGTGTCTCTCACACGGCCCCAACACGTCCGTGTCTTAGCCCGTGTACCAAAACCTTGGCATTCTGTTTTTGATGTCATCATCCCATAAATGTCACACGGCCTAGGCACATGCCCGTGTCCTTCGACCGTGTGGCAAATTAAATTTCAAATTTCAAGTGTAGACTTCACACGGCCTGGGCACACGCCCATGTCCATGGCCAGTTTTCCTTCTACCGAGACACACACCGTGTGTCTCTCCTGCAAGCGCTTACTCATCGAGCATACTGACTTATAAACCTAGCATGCAATGGGACACATGACCTGACCACACGCCAATGAGGCTGACCGTGTGTTACACACGGCCTAGACACATGCCCGTGTGCCTACCTGTATGGACAAGAACAAGGCTATTTACCAAGCTCTATCTATCACCCCAACTCATACAAGTATAAATCACATACAAGCATCAATCCATTCATGCAAAAATAAACCAACTGAATTGGCATGCTACTTACACAATCATAAATAACCATATCTTTTCATAGATTAATAAGAAAGAGCCACCAACTATGGCCTTATACAAAAGAGTTCATCTTAGAATGAGCCAACATACATGGCCCAACAATATGACATTCAACTAAGTAAGTCTAGCCCCTATACATGCCATACACAAAATGCTAAGACTAACTATACCAAGATGAGCTGATAGTGTGGTTGATCTTCTAATTATCTTTGTATCCCAAGCCGGCTCTTTGACACTATAAAACAAGGGAAAAGAAAGGGAGTAAGCTTTAAGCTTAGTAAGTTCACATGTAAACAATAAGCATCATACCATATGCTAATCAATCATAAACATTACATACTATGTAAAAACAATTCACATTTTCATAATCATGCTTACTCATCTCAACTCTTACCACATCCCAACCATATATTATACACATTGCTCACATTTATTTTCACTTATGTCCTGCACTTATCACCACAAAGCCACATGAAATATTTACTTAAACAAGTTTCTCGATGGACCCTTCGGAATAATACAAAGTACCCGGTGGTTTCGCACACAGCCTACCATTAAACAATAATAGGGTGGTATCGCACATAGCCCACCAACAATGATAATTACGGTGGTATCGAACATAGCCCACCAAATGATAATATAAACGATGGTATTGCACACAACCCATCGTGAATAGATAACAAGGTGGTATCGCACACAGCCCACCAACAATTACATAATTACGGATATTTGACCATACCCACATTTCTATTTTGAGGTTCATTCGAGAATTTCTCATTTTCTATCATTTTCAATCAATCTCACCCATAAGTATTTACATCCATACAATGCATCAATAGGTAACAACATATGTATTAAAGATGTATCGTTTACATATAAACTTACCTCGGTGCAAAATGTGTTAATTTGTGACTTAATCCGTAACCTTTCCTTTTCCCCGGTCAAGGTTGTTTTTGCGTTCTTCTTGATCTATAATAATAAAATTTACTCATTTAATCACTACATAAATCATGACACTTCCAAAGTTCTACTTAGTCAAAATGACAATTTTGCCCTTATACTTTGGCAAAATTAGGATTTTGCCCCTAGGCTCGTAAATTATTTTTCATCACATTTTCTCATTAAACAAGCCAAGCTAAACATTTATTACTCTTATAAGCATTCACAATATCAATCAATTCATGCATTTACTACTCAATTTATAACATTTACAAATAGGCCCCTTTTTAAGTGTTTTCATGGTAACATCTTTCACAAAAGTTGTTTATCTTACAACCACAATTCATTTTCTTCCCTAAAAACTCAGAAAACATCACAAGCACTCACATGGGAAATCCCTAAACGCTTAACCATTTTTCAAAATAGTCACCTGATTAGCTAGATCATGCTACAAGGGTCCCAAAAGTACAAAAATTATTAAGAAATGACAACAAAATCACTTACTTGAAAGGAGAGAAGCTTAGCTGAAAATTTTGAGTTCTCAAACCCCTATTTGCTGGTAATTTTTAGTGGAGGAAGAAAATGAACAAGGATGATATCATCTTTTCTTTATGTTATTTATTTCCTTCAATTTAGTCACCTAATTCACCCACTTTGACCAAATTTTGACATTTCTTGTCCCCTATGGCCGGCCACTTATTTTTTAAGTGTCTAATTGCACATTTAGGGCTTCCAATTAATATTCCATTAACTATTAGACACCTTTAGCTTGAAAAATGAAACTTTCTCACTTTATGCGATTTATCCCTTTTTCGCAATTAAGCATTCAATCGCTAAAATTAAAGCACCAAAATTTTCATGCATCCTTATAATCATGCTATAACACATAAAATAATATTAAAATAATTTTCTTCAACCTCGGATTAGTGGTCCCAAAACCACTGCTCCAACTAGTCCTAAAATCGGGTCACATTCTGGTCAAGTGGGAGTGTAACACCATGAGACCTACTGCAGCGTTATGGTCAATTCGGAATGTCACATCAAAGGCATAATTCAAAATGATTTTTCTAAGTTAAAATTTATGACCCAAAAGCCCAAAATCCTTTAGTCTTGTTAAGTAATGATAAAAGCCCATTTAATTATTTTAAGTATTCCGAAAACCATGTTTAAACATAAGAAATTTACTCAGGTTTAATAATTAAGTAAACAGTTGAAACTACAAAACTCAAAATCCAAAGTCAAATTGAAGTACAAGGCCTTATTACATCCAACGAAAATAAAGTAATTAAAATCATGTCTTTTGAGACAAATAAATAAAACTTCTAAGTATCTTATAGTGTGGCCATCTCCGAGTCTTCTCCCACGTCAAGCCGATTACTGAGGATCACCTGAAACATTTAATAAAAAGGGTGTAAGTTTTGAAACTCAGTGTGTACGACCCTTGGTAATCCAATCAACAAACAATTATTACATTGGGTCTAAGCCCTATCAAAAACGGTGGTCTTGGGCCTTAGCCCACAATGACCTCATATCACATCAGTATTACATGAATGCAATGCACCCATCCCAAATCCAACCCTGCACTCCATTTCCCTTCCCTACACTCCAAAGGTAGCACCAGCAGTGGCACTACTAAAACGTTGCAGCAAAGCTGCTATAATGGGCTTAAAGCCACCGGTGGATCCACAGTCGTCAAGAGACTATGCGATCCTCAAATCTTCCTCCGTATCATCAAAACCCACCCAAGTGCAACATATATTTCATGAATGCAATATACACATTTTCACACACTCAGCACTTTGGGGTATTTTAGTCACTTCACTACCCAATGGTATTTCCGTAAATCTACTCTATAGGGGTATTTAGGTAATTTTACAAAACAAGGGTATTTTGGAAATTTTGTAAATCAGGGATATTTTGGTAATTTTGCAAATCAAGGGTATTCTGTTAATTTTACAAATCAGGGGTATTTTAGTAATTTTGCAAATCTAAGGATATTTTGGTAATTTTCAAATCAGGGGTATTTGGTCCCTCTCGGGTTTTAGTTATGAACTTTGGCCCATTAATAAATCCTTGCGGCTAAAGTGAGCAGGCACTATGCACCAGGTAGGATTCTAGAGAAGAGGATGTGGGCCACTAGGACCGCTTAAGTACCAAGCTCTCCCTAGATCCAATCCTAAACATGCATATGTCCGTTGCCACACTCTAACCCAGCGACTTGTCCACGGACATGTTTAATTATTAAATTAAGTCTTATGTGGTTTAAGAGTTGTTCAGAACTAGGCCTAAAGTCCATTAAACCCTAGCATACTTGTCTATGTCCCCATAAATCCCATCAAGCCCATTTCACGTTCATATAGCCCATTATGCCCAAATCACATCCTTATGGCCTATTAGGCCCAGGTCTCATTCATATGGTTTATTAGGCCCAAAACAATTCCAGATCATGTAACATGCATGTCTAACTCAACTCATGTAACCAAATCAATCAATTTCATCAATCTTAGCCTCAAGGCCCACCGGCCCATTTAGACACTTTCGGCTTTTTGGCTTTCCAATATTGTCGATATCATGTGTGTGTAGTGTTTGTACACACCTGGTTACTGTGATGTGCTATACTATCCTTGGTCTTAAACCGTGTGCCACCAGGTTCTAATAGCCCTTCCTTAGATACTAATCATGAGTATCCCCTAGATCTGCACTCACACATACACCATCAAACTTTGAGTGACTCATAATCCACACAAGTCACCCCTATAGATCATACTCACATTCGGCCATTTATTTAAACCATAATCGAGTTGAGTACACTTACACTTTGCTAACGATCCTTACCACGCTTGTAATCTCTGAACCTTACCCGAATCCACTTTTGATCCTACGGCCTAGATAGCTACTAAACGAGATTCTGCTTTTAACCATGACAGATAGTAGATAAAAATCAATTTGTGATGGAGGAAAACAACAAAGATTCGACACTAATAGGGATTTCGGCAAGAGAAGATGATGATACTTCGGCAATAAAAGAGTTTGGCTATGAGAGAATTCTGCAAAAAAGGATTCGGCTATAGAAGATTTCGGCAATGGGAGAGTTTGGCTATGGGAGGAACCGATTGAGGGGAAGAAAACAAAGAAAAAGAATAATGGCCACTCAAGGAACCCTTCAAAAGATTCGGCACTCACCTTTTATAGCTACAAGCCGAAAATGCCTTCCCCCAGAATCCCATTCGGCACCACCTCATCCACACTCCTCATCTCCTAACTTTTCTCCATGATATCTCCCTTGTTCTTCTCCTAAATTCTCTCTACTGATCACCTCTCCTTAGAGTCCCTCCACACGCCACTTCCAGCCATCTAGAAGCCTAAAATTAAACTCCAAAATAAAACTAAGTAAGCACTCGAACCTCAAACCTCCCTGCATGCATATGTCACCACCTCTCTACACGTTAGTGGCGTCACTCAGCCACTTCACCACAGGTTTCTTTGTGCCATTTTTCACTTATTTTTATTTAAAAGCCCATTACTCACAACCCTGATTCCTTAATTAATTAAATTAAGAATCCTCCACCACAAAACTTGAACCCAGAGCTTTTCCAACACACCTAGACACTCCAAATTCATTAGACCTTTAAATCTGTCATGTCATTTGTTATTTTCTTGCTCACTTAAAAATTTTATGAGACCCAAAGCCCAATAGGCCCAATTCTACTAAGCCCAAATTCGGGGCGTTACAGGGAGATTGTTGGAAAATATGGACATCGCATATATAATAAGGGTAATTACATGTTATCATGATAGGTTAGCCCAAATTAAAAGTGATCTAATTTGGTTAGGATTTTATTGGGCTTTAATTATTAAATAAAGTATGGGTCAAATATGTGTAGATACTCTAGTAATCAAGTTCTAATCAAATTCTAATTAATGATGGGCTAATTAGAATTTGATTAGAACTAATATGGCAAGGTTATAAATATTAGGGTTATGGTCCCCAAATTATACAACAAGATATCTTTTCTAATATCCTATCATTAGGAAAAAGAGAGCACATATTCTCTAAATTTCTTGTATGCTTATTTGGAAGATCAAATTCCCAAGATCCGGTAAAACTTCAATGAATTCATGGATTCAGGTACGCTTCCGCATCTAGTTTTGTTCTTAACTTATTCTTAATGTTGATTTATTAAGTTTTATTTCAGATTTATTTTACAAATCTAACAATTTCTCCAAAAGATTTTGAAGAAAAAAATATATACTAGTGAGAACTTAAGGATAAAGCTTAAAAGAGAGCTGTAAAAAATTGAGTCTTGTGTGATAATATATTATAAAATAAATAATAAAGAGAGTGAAGTATGTATTTTATTGATCAATAAAAATATTTACAATACTTTTTTACTGTCTATATTTATATGTATAAGAAATATAAATGAAATAAAATTATATTACTAATAGACATCGAAGCCCTAAAGTACATCAAATTTCTTATCCTAAAGTACATTCATTTTATAATAATAAAATATTTATAAAAAATAAAAATAAAATTTTTAATTTTTAAATGATAATAAAAAATAACTAATATGTAGAATCACTCGATGCTTATTTAAATTATTTATTTTTTAGGGATTGGTTAGCAAACTTTAAAGAGGTTAGCTAAATCATATGTTTTTAATTTTAATATTACCTTTTCATGGTGTTTAAATTTCTCTTATATTTTGATTTACTTCATATTTTATAAGATTTACTATAATTATTCAAATATATTTCTTAATTTATTTATATAAAATTTTAAAACATAAAATCATATAAATAATAATTATCTGACATAACTATAAAGTAAATTTATTTATAATTAAATATTTAAATCCCAAGCGAAGCTGGACATAAAATCTAGTAATTTTAAAAATACATATACATCAAATATATTAAAATAGAACATGACAGTCCCTCACATTATGGAAGGCATTAATGAGTAAATCTAAATCAAGTGTGTGCTTGTAAAGCGATTTAATAATTGAAATTTGATTTTATTCTAATTACATAAGTCATATGTTTGGATAATTATTTTAATTAATAAATCTCATTAAATTAAGTGTAAGTAAAATACCTTAATTTTACTCTCTCATGGTTAGGGGTTAAGAATTAGGGTAATTACAAATGAATATGCTCAAATCTAATTGCTTTATTATGGTTTTCCAAACACACATATACATAATTTAATTTTAAGAATTAATTTTTATGCAATAATAGTATTTTAATTTTATAACATATATTTTATATTTTAAAATATAATTATCTGTTATATTACTAATTTCGTTTAAAAAATTTTAAATTTTTATTGATGAGATAATTTTTACTACATTTTGACACGTTAAATTTTTTAACTAAATTATATAGTATTTATTATTAATGATTTTAGTTTGTTCATAGACTAACCAATAATGACAATTAATATATGTTTAATGTTAGAGAAAAATAGCTCAACAATTACAGAATGCTGGAGTAATTAGATATAATTTTATAAGATTTTTTATTTTTCTTGTCAATTTTATTGATAATCGTATTAAATCATATTTGAACAAGTATTTTTGATCAATTCAAATAATTTATATATCAAAAAATATTTTTAATTAAATTTAATTATAAATTATATGAAAATATTAGTGTAAAATAATTTTTAAATAATGATACAAACTAAATCCAAGTTGTACCCTATTGTTCAAGTATTCACTTTTCTCAAAAATAACTTGATTCGATTAACACTTGTAAAAATAATAATTCAAATTCGTAATTTATTAGAATTAAGTTTAAATATATTGTGTAAACTTTTGTTTAAGATGCACTAAATAAAAGGTTCAAGGCTTAACTTATTAGCTTTTTTTTTTTAAATAAACATATTAGATCTGTACTTTGCTAAAATGGGTTTTTATATATATATATATATAAAATTCTTTAATATAGTGTATTTTTTAAAAAAAATATTAATTTTAATCTGAATTGATTTGAAGTTGTTCATTATTTAAAAGTTATTTTATACTATTTATTTTAAAAAATTATTTTATACTAATATTTTATAAACTTTATATAAATATTAAATTTATTAATAATTCATATTAAACATATGTTAAGAAATTTGTATATCTAACTTAGCCGAATCTAGTTGTAACCTTAAAAACAATATTAAGGAATTCTTAAATGTCCAAAAACCCCAAGCAAATCCAGCTCAATCTTTCTCTTTCTAATATCAAGCACTCAACAATAGTATTTCGAGAGAACCTTAACTAAACTTCATTTTAACTTGATTATTAATTATCTGACTCCTAAACTCATTTATAATCTAAATCAAGTTTTAAAACAAAAAAAAAAAAAAGTGCAAGAATCAAAACCTTCTCTCAATAACTTGAGAAATGCTCAAAATAGAAGAAAATAGAGATAACATAAAAATCCAGTTTCAATAATCAAGAACCATAAATCAAGGTTAAAAAACATTTTACCTTGTTGGAAAAATATGGATTGAAAAAAAGAAATCAAAGAAAACTCAATTCCCCTGTTCCTCCAAAATTTCCGACGTGAGCTAGCAACAAAAGTGAAGAAATGTTGCAATCTTGATAATAAAATCTTGTTCCAAAGAAAGGCTTAACGAAAATCAGTTACAGATTCTGAAATATTAAAAGCAATAACAAAGTTTTGTTAAGAAGAGTTGAGAGAAAATTGAGAGAATTTTAGAATATTTTTATGAAGTTTTGGTGAAAAAACTTAATCTAATAATGAAACATGTTTATAGATAAGTTGCTAGGGTAGAGTGTGGCAATGGACATATGCATGTCTAGGATTGGATTTAGGGAAAGCTTGGTACTTAAGCGGTCCTAGTGACCTACCTCCTCTTCTCTGGAATCCTAACTGGTGCGTAGTGTCTGTTCACTTTAGCCGCGAGGACTTGTTGACATGCCAAGGTTCGTAATTAAGACCCATACTGTTAAGAATTACTAAAATACCCCTGTAGGGTAGAATTACTCAAACACCCCTATAGGGTAAAATTACTAAAATACCCCTATAGGGTAGGATTACAGAAATACCCCTGAATTGCAAAATTATCGAGATACCCTTGATTTGTGAAATGACTAAAATACCCCTATGTGTTGATTGTAAGATTTATGGATGTTACATGTACATTTGCTGCATTCATATGATATTCTGTTTAGGATGCATATGGGTGGGAATTATGGAACGGACGAAGTATATGAGGATCGCATGGTTGCTTGACAACTGTGGATCCACCGATGGCTTTCTAAGCCTATTATATGATAAGCAGCTTTGATGCAATGTTTGGTAGTACCGCAACCGGGCTACCGTTGAAGTGTATCAGATGGGTGGGTCGATTTAGAAATTCCCACAGAAGTGTTTCGGTTGGACAGAGACGAAGTGTACCGGATGGATTATTTGGGGAAGGTTTGCATTGCATTGCATGTATGATATTATTATGTTATTATTATGATATGTATGTTGTTTGTTTGACGAGGGTCGTACACACTGAGTTTTCGAAAACTCACTCCCTCTTTTATTTTTCTCAGGTAATCCTCAGTAGGCGGCTCGACGGATGGAGGGACTCAGAGGTGGCCAACTAGCAAGACGATTAGAATTGTTTTTCTTATTATCTAAATTCTAGATTTTGGGTTATTTATTTTGAGTTATTCTATTTTGGATTGTAATAAGGTTTTCCCTCTAGTTACTATTCCATTACTTCCACTATGCATTGAAATTTTGAAACGAAACCTGGATTTATTTTTTTTAAGCATATTTCAAGTTTTTATAAATAATTGTGTTTTAAAGAATGAGCTTCCGCTGTCAAAGGAATTTTTTTTACATAGTAACAAGGAAATTGTTTTCTTGGATACACCTCGTTTTGAAAGCAAACTAGATTTTACTTAACTTTTCTTTAGAAGGGTTTTCAATGAAAACAAGGTTTTCGCAAAAACACTTCAATGTGACATGCCGAACTTAGGCCTAACTTCTAGTCCGAGTTTGGGGTGTTACAGTGCTGCCAGATATTAGGCGTAATCCGTCTTTCAGAATACTTCCTCCAATATACATCATCCCACCCCAATCAAAGTATCAGAACATGCATACATAATTAACAAATAAATCATGCTTAACATGCTTTCATAAAAAGATATCAAATAACAAATATAGGCATGCTCATAACAGAACATCAGTTTAACAAAACACATAGGTTTAGGGTTAGTAAGCCTTTATCGACCCTACGGTAAGTCCACAGTCGATTAGGATGACCCGAGCGACTCTACGAAAAATTTCAATATAATGGGCCTACATGCCTGTGTGGCCTGCCCGTGTGGGCCCACACACGCCCAGATCGACCTTGCCCATGTGGATCACACGGCCTGGCCTAGATATCACAAGCCTGTGTGGCGTGCTTTGTGGGCTCACACACGTCCGTGTGGCTCACACGCCCAATTTGGAATAGCCTGTGTGGCCCACACGGCCACACCCCGGCCATCACATGGTCATGCGCAAGCCTTCGCCAATCACACGGCCGTTTCGTCGCATATGGCCTACCACATGGCCTACCACACGACCGTGTGGCGTCAACAGATTGGGTTTTTTGGCTTTCACCGAACCCCCTTTTTTGTGTTTCGGGTACACACATGGGATCGTTTCGATACAAAAACACTCTCGAGCCTCTAGAAACCTAAAAACTAACAATCTAAACTCCATAATCAATGACGATAATACAAAGCTCAAACGAAACCTATCCAAGACGAAACTTTAGAACAACATTTACACACTTACCGCCGACGAGCAGAGATTACTAAAACGAACTACATTGTTGTAGTGAATTCCATAGTTTCTCGGTCTTTTCCTACACAACACACTTACCAAGATGAATTCCCAAACCACCATATAAACCCCCATTCAAGAGAACGAAAACCAAAAGGGAAAAACTATAAACTTACCAATATGAAATATGCACCACCGTAAATTCTGAGCCCCAACAAATCAAACGAACAATTATTTGAATAGAAAAGGAGGAAAAGAGACGGGAAGTGGCAGGCAGAAAAGAAAAAACGTCAGAAAGGGTAGAAATATTTTGGGAAGAAAAATAAAAAAAATAATAAAAAAGAAAAAGGTAAACCGAATCCCCCACTTGATCGCAATACCTTATTTTTCTCCCTCTAGCCCCACTACAAATAACTCCCTCAGACTTTAAGCTCCACTGAAACTCTACCAGATGACAGAGCAAAATTTAATACCCATGCTTACGCGGGGATTCTAACATAACACCTCAAACACCCCAACACCCTTACCGCTTAAACCAGTAGGCTCATTCTGATATGATTTTACAAATAATTTAATATAAGCCCACTGAGCCAGTACAAGGTTTAAGTCAGAAAAATACCAAAATTTACCAAAAGTAAGGCTTGAACTTGGGACCTCACACACACACCTAGAACACGTAACCACTGAAGCAGATACACAGTTGTTTCAAAATTTTACAGAAGCAGACATAAGAAATTTGAGGTATTACAACTCTACCCCCTAAAGAAATTTCGACCTCGAAATTTACCTGATCAGAATAGATGAGGATATAGCTGACGCATCAAGTCCTCAGGTTCCCACGTGCCCTCCTTAGTGCTATGATTTCGTTACAACACCTTCACTAACGAAATAGACTTCCTCCTCAGAACCTTAACGTCTCGATCTAGAATTTGAACTGGCTCCTTCTCTGGCCTAACCTCGATCTCCTCAACCGAGACAACATGGGATGGATCAGAACGATACTGCCTCAACATCGAGACGTGGAACACATCATGAATACGGTCCAGTTCAGGGGATAACTCCAACTGATAGGCAATTGGTCCCACATGCTTTAGAATCCGGTACGGTCCAATAAACCTAGGGCTCAGCTTACCCTTCCGGCCAAACCTCGGAACCTTTTCCACGGAGAAAACTTAAGAAACACCAAGTCTCCCACAAAGTACTCAATCTCTCGCCTCTTCAGATCCGCATAAGACTTCCGCCTATCAGAAGCCGCCTTCAGACGATCTCGAATCAGTCGGACCTTATCCTCAATCTCAGAAACCAATTCTGGCCCCAAAACTCGACGTTCGCCCAACTCAATCCAGCACAAAGGAGTATGACACTTATGACCATATAGAGCCTTGTAAGGTGCCATCTGAATACTAGCTTAGAAACTGTTGTTGTAGGCGAACTCAACTAGCGGCAGATAATCCTCCCAACTACCTCAAAAATCTATCACACAACTCCAAAGCGTATCCTCCAGTATCTGAATCACCCTCTCAGATTGACCATTAATCTGAGGATAGAACGCAATACTGAAGTCCAATCTCGACCCCAAAGCTTCATGCAACTTCTTCCAGAACCGAGAAGTAAAGCAAGGATCTCTATCAAAAATGATCGAGACAGGAACCCAATGCAGTCTTTGTAACACCCCTAAGCCGTTTCCATCGCTGGATTAGGGTTACGGGCATTACTAAACCTCACGCCAATCATCGAGCTTTATAAGATCAAATACTAAGACCAAAGCATACCCAAATTTTTTTTTAACATGCTATCACCATTAACATACGTATTACATCTAATATCAAATCATTTACTTAATAAACATAAATAGTAATTTTGTTATCAAATATGGACTAATTATGACCATATAGCAAAATACCATTTTATAGCCTATCCAAAAATATATATCAACAATTTATAATTATCAACTAAAGTTCATATATCAACTTAACCGAAACCATTTGAATCGATTCATATATATATCCATACCATGAAATAAATTTCCATATAAATTTTATAACAAAACCGAACATACCTAGTAAATAATGACAAGATCAAACAAAATAGAATCAAACCCATGCATAAAAACATAGCCATACTCGCATGGCATTTGTATATACATTCACCAAAATAACATTTGTGTCTAATCTCGGAAAGTTAGCCTATACATGCCATAGTATTGGGTTCATTTTAAAAAAAAAAAAGTACCAAAAGTTGATAATGTGCTTGACTTCGACAAGGATCCCCAAGCTTGAACTTCAGCTTTAAAAGAGCTATAAAGTAATCACAAACACACATATCGTAAGCTATCATAGCTTAGTAAATTTAAGCATTAATATATAAAAATTTAAGTAAAACTATTATTCGAATTAAATCAATTTGACTTAAATATCAATGAATACTTCAATTTAACACAAACAACATGTTCCAATCATCATTCACTAATTCAACAAATCTAAAAAAAATCAAATATGTACATATCGTCTTCCATTCGAACAAACCCAACAATTAATTGTAAGATCTCAATGATATGCTATTATGTACACATCAACTTACCTTTAGCATTAAACTATTCAATTATCATACTTTAATTACCTATTTACCATTTCTCGGATGTCTCCCTTTTATTTGTTTTTGCTATTGTAATCTTCATAAATCCGCACACACAGTGCAACCCAAGTAGCTTATTGCCATACAACCGATTTTGCACACACAGTGCTCGGTTTCAATCTCGCACACACAGTGCCTTATCAACCGATCTCGCACTCACAGTGCTCGGTTACAATCTCGCACACACAGTGCTCAATCAACCAATCTCGCACACACAATGCTCGATTTCAATCTCGCACACACAGTGCCTTATCAACCGATCTCGCACACATAGTGCTCGGTTACAATCTCGCACATACAGTGCCTAATCAACCGACCTCGGACACACAGTGCTCGGTTACAATCTCGCACACACAGTGCCTTGTCAATTAGCAATTACCACATTTGCTCAAATACTCACCACTACATTCGGTTCCCATGTTAAACATATAATTTATAACCCCTATTCTCTTTCATCATTTTTCATTTCATTCATATATATACTCTCATCTTATGCTACACATGTATACATAAGTCACCCGATAAGCAAAGCAAGCTTTCTTAAACTTTTATAAATCATACATTCGGCCATCATATGCAAATTCCTTCAAAACATTCGGCCACTTGATATAAATAAAACAAAATCATCAATATATTTCCAGCATAACATAATTGAAATTTTAATCCAACCCAATTGCTTAAACTTACCTTGAGAATCGATGAATTTAGCTCCCCAACTATTCGTTAAATTTTGTTTTTCCACAATCTAAATCCTTCTCCTTTTGTACTTGATCTAAACAATGCAAATTGAACTCATTCAAAAACATATCCATCCAATTCAATTCAAAAATTGTACTATTACTCATTTTACCGAATTTACCCCCAACATTTACAAAGTTAACAATTTAATCCTTAAAACTCCAATTGCAAAATATTAAGAATTTAATCATGCTTATTGAGGGCCGAACACTTCTAGTCCCTATCTCGACTTATTTCTTCCATTCGTTGGCCAATTACCCCTTCAAAATTTCATCATCTATAATTAATCCCTTAGGCTAAATATCATCAATATATGCTAAAGAGAAGCTTGTTAATCTAACATTCATCTATCATTTTCTATCCACAATTATAAAAACATTAAGCTTTTCGTTCATGGCAACATTCATTTTAAACAACCAACTCAATTTTTTTAACATGGGCTATATACATTTCACGGCAAAAATCTCAAACATGCTTAAAATTCCTATGCTCATGTTTTTCTTATTTTAATATTTTACAATTAAAATATATTATTTTAACCCACTTACTATATAATTTTATTAATAAATTAACACATTCCCCACTAATTTCACAAGCCATTACCGTCCACTATGTCTTCATAGGTAAATTTGCCACTCAAATCCCTATATGAAAAGAAAACTATTAAAATTGACCCCTTATTATCATGATTACCATCCACTATAATTCTTTTAGGTCAACTTGACATGCAAGCCCATGTATGCAAGAAACGTTTCAATTAAGCCTTTTCAAACTAAATAAAGGCTATTTTTAACTCTTAACCAAATTTAATCCTCATTCTTAAGCAACACATATGAACAATCAAACTATCATTACAATAATCTAGCACATGCTTAACTTATTTCACCAATATTAAATAAAATATAAAATCTTATTTTCTAATTCAGATTCATGGTCCCGAAACCACCGTTCCGATTAGGGTCGTAATTGGGCTGTTACAACTCTCCCCCTCTTAAGAAATTTTCGTCCCTGAAAACCTTACCTACGAATAAATGCGGGTAGCGCTCTATCATTGATTCCTCGGTTTCCCAAGTTGCTTCCTCAACTCCGTGCTTTTGCCATAGTACGTTAACCAAGGGAATTTTTTTTGTTTCTCACCTCTTTCATTTCACGAGCTAAAATACGGATCGGTTCCTCCTCGTACGTCATATCGGATCGGATTTCAATCTCAGACGGGGAAATCACATGCGACGGATCTGATCGATATTTACGAAGCATCGAAACATGGAAAACATTATGAATCTTTTCTAGTTCAGTGGGCAACTTTAATCTATAAGCAACAGGCCCAACACGTTCGATGATCTCATACGGTCCGATGAACCTTGAACTTAATTTGCCCTTTCGACCAAATCGAAGCACCTTCTTCCACGGATAAACTTTTAAAAATACCCGGTCTCCGGTCTGAAACTCAATGTCTTTACGTTTCAGATCCGCGTATGACTTTTGGCTATCTGACGCAACTTTCAAACTACTTCAAATTACTGCCACTTTCTGCTCCGTCTCTTTAATCAAATCAACCCCGTGTATCTTATTTTCACTGAGCTCGGTCCAGTACAATGGTGTATGACACTTGCGGCCATATAATGCTTCGTAAGGTGCCATTTTGATACTAGATTGATAGCTATTATTGTAAGCAAATTCAATCAAAGGCAAGTATTTTTCCCACGTTTCTTCAAACTCGAGGACGCAACATCTTAACATATCCTCAAGTATTTGAATGGTTCGCTCAGACTGACCATCTGTCTGCGGATGAAAAGCTGTGCTAAAGTGTAATTTGGTACCTATAGCATCTTGTAATTTCTTCCAAAATCGCGACGTGAATCTCGGGTCCCTGTCCGAAACAATGGAAATCGGTACACCATGTAATCTCACAATTTGAGATACATACAACTTAGCAAGTTTATCGAGCGAAAAGTCCGTACGAACTGGAACAAAGTGAGCTGATTTGGTTAGTCTATCCATTATAACCCAGACTGCATCTTTCTTGCTCGGTGTCGTAGGCAAACCGGATACAAAATCCATAGCAATTCTATCCCATTTCCATTCAGGTATCATAATTGGTTGAAGTAGTCCTGATGGAACTTAATGCTCGGCTTTCACTAAATTAAGCACCTAGAGACAAATTCAGATATGTCCCGTTTCATACTAGGCCACCAATAGAATTGTTTCAAATCATTATACATTTTCGTGCTACCCGGATGTACAGATAATCGACTATTATGAGCCTCATTCAATATCATCTGAATCAACTCCATATTCCTCGGAACACATACTCGGCCTTTGAATTTCGAACAGTTATTCTCATCAATCTGAAACTCTGACTCAACATTACTTTCACACTGAATTCGTCTTGCCAACAAATCTTTGTTAACTTTCTGGGCATCGCTAACTTGTCGAATAAACAACGATCTTGCTTTTAATTCGGCTACTATCGAACCATCACCCGACATAGCCATATGTGCGTTCAATGCACGAAGAGCAAATAATGACTTCCGGCTAAGTGCATCAGCAACAACATTAGATTTTCCCGGGTGGTAATCAATCACGAGCTCGTAATCTTTCAATAATTCTAACCATCGCCGCTGTCTCAAATTCAGATCCCTTTGAGTCATTAGGTACTTTAAACTCTTATGATCCGAATAGACGTGGCATTTCTCACCAAAGAGGTAGTGACACCAAATCTTTAAAGCAAAGACTATAGCAGCCAACTCGAGGTCGTGTGTCGGGTAATTCTTTTCGTGCGGTTTCAACTGCCTCGAAGCATAGGCTACAACTTTACTCTCTTGCATCAAAACACAACCGAGTTCGTTTAAAGATGCATCACTAAAAATAACAAACTCTTTACCCAACTCTGGCAGAACGAGCACTGGAGCTTCCATTAACAAAGTCTTCAGTTGATCAAAACTCTTCTGACACCTTTCTGACCATTCAAATTTAACATCTTTCTGTAATAGCTTTGTCATCGGTGATGCTATCATAGAAAACCCTTTCACAAAGAGTCTATAATATCCGGCAAGTCCCAGAAAGCTACGAACCTCAGTAACATTCCGCGGAGACTTCCAATCAAGTATAGCCAAAATTTTTCTCGGGTCAACCCGAATGCCTGATGCAGAAATAACGTGCCCCAAAAAGCTAACTTCATTCAACCAAAACTCACATTTGCTAAATTTCGCGTATAATTGTTTTTCACACAAAATCTGTAACACTAATCTCAAATGCTCAGCATGCTCGGTTTCGTCTCGGGAATAGATCAGTATATCATCTATAAATACAACTACGAATCGATCTAAGTACGGTCTGAAGACTCGATTCATCAGGTCCATGAAAATGCAGGGGCATTAGTGAGCCCAAACGGCATCACCAAAAACTCATAATGACCGTACCTCATTCGAAAAGTAGTCTTTGGTACATCTGTTTACCGAACTCGCGGCTGATAATATCCTGCCCTCAAATAAATTTTCGAGAACACTGAAGCTCTTTTAAGTTGATCGAATAAATCATTGATACGTGGCAACGGGTATTTGTTCTATATGGTCGCCTTATTAAGCTGCCGATAGTCAATACACATTCTCAATATTCCGTCTTTCTTTTTCACAAATAAAACGGACGCACCCCAGGGAGAGAAACTCGGTCGGGCAAAACCTCTATCCATTAATTCTTGCAACTGCGCTTTCAACTCTTTTAATTCGGTTGGTGCCATTCTATACGGAGCTATCGAGATCGGAGTTGTCCTTGGCACTAACTCAATCCCAAACTCTACTTCCCGAACAGGTGGTAATCCCGGTAATTCCTCCGGAAATACATCCCGATACTCACATACAACTGGTACTGATTCAATCTTCTTTTCGGCCACTTTACTATCAATCACATAAGCAAAGTAAGCTTCACAACCCTTTCTCAAATACTGCAGAGCCAACATCAAGGATATCACTGTTGGTAGCCCATTCAAATCCGCAGACTCTAATCGTACGATCTCGTTATTTTGACCTCTCAACTCAATAGTCTTTTGTCTGCAATTCACTACCACATCATGAACAGTCAACCAATCCATGCCAAGAATAATGTCAAACTCATCGAAAGGTAATAGCATCAGATCAGCCGGAAAACACATGTCTCAAATCATTAAAGGACAGTTCTTGCACACTTTATCAATCAACACACATCGACCCAAAGTGTTTGAAACCCGAATTACAAACTCAGTAGACTCAACAGATAGAGTCTTACTGGATACTAATGTTTCACACACATACGAATGAGTTGAGCCGGAATCAATCAAAGCAGTTACATTAGTATTAAAGAGAGTGAAAATACCGGTAATAACGTCCGGAGATGAAGCCTCCTCTCTAGCACGGATGGCATAAGCTCTAGCTGGTACATGGGTATCTGCTCGGATAATCGCATCTGAAGTTCCCCTCTAAGCACCATTCCTACCTCCCCCACTACGAGCTGGTCTACCTCTAGCTGTAGTGCCACTCGGTCTCGAGCTCTGAGTAGTACCCTTCTCAACAGTCTCCGGACAATCCCGAACAAAATGATTTTATGAACCGCACTGATAACAAGTACGATTAAAAGATTTACCCTAACACTCTCCAAAATGTCGTCGGTCACATTGCTGACACTCAGGTTTGCTCGATCGAGCATTGCCAACACTAGCCACAGATGTAGCTCGTGAACTCACTGGTGGTCGTTCTCGAATAGAAATCCCGGTATTAGGTTTGGATCGACTACCATCATTCTTGAACTTCTTCGTTGCCATCTGTGAAAATCTACCCACGGATCTCTTTCGGAAATCTTTAGATTCAACTTCAGCTTTCCATTTTTCTTTCCCTCGTTCTTTCGCTTTAAAAGCTCTTTCAAGTAGCACAACAAAATCGTTAATCTCAAGAATGCCAACCAGAAGTTTAATATCTTCATTTAAACCATCCTCAAACCTCCGACACATAACAGCCTCAGAGGATACACATTCACGAGCGTAGCGACTAAGTCGCACAAATTTGCGCTCGTATTCAGGCACAGTCATATGGCCCTGTTTGAGCTCGAGAAATTCTTTACGCTTGGAGTCTATAAAGGGCTGACTTATGTACTTTTTACGAAATTCCGTCTGAAAGAAATCCCAGGTTACTCTCTCCTTCGGAATGACTGACACGAGTGTATTCCACAAGTAGTAGGCAGAATCCCGTAATAATGATATGGCACACTTCAAACACTCATCGGGTGTGCAAGACAGATTATCAAAGACACGGACAGTATTATCGAGCCAAAATTCAGCTCGCTCCGCATCATCATCGTCCTCAACTCTAAATTCTTGAGCTCCATGCTTTCGTATATGATCAACAGGAGGTTTAGTTACTTGTTCAGGATTGGCAACAGGAGGTACAATTGGTATTACAGGTGGAACATTCGGATTCAGGGGTGGTTGAACAGCCAGAGTGGTTCGTAAGTAATGACTGAACCAATCGCTCATCATATTATGGAAGGCCTTCTTTACCCTCTCATCTGGGCCACTCCAGCAGGTCGAAATTCTTTTGACGCGGTCCCTTGCGCGGGAGCAGACGCCACACTCTCGACATCATCAGCTAATGCTTGCTCGGGATCCAGATCCATTACCATATATAAGAAACAAATACATTTCACTGTCAGAAGTCATCACATTATCACATTGTAAATTATGGCATGTATAGCTAGACTCTCACGTGCTACGTTAGTCCGAGAACCGACTAAACCGTAGCTCTAATACCAATAAATGTAACACCCCTAAGCCGTTTCCATCGCTGGATTAGGGTTACGGGCATTACTAAACCTCACGCCAATCATCGAGCTTTATAAGATCAAATACTAAGACCAAAGCATACCCAAATTTTTTTTAACATGCTATCACCATTAACATACGTATTACATCTAATATCAAATCATTTACTTAATAAACATAAATAGTATTTTTATTATCAAATATTGACTAATTATGACCATATAGCAAAATACCATTTTATAGCCTATCCAAAAATATATATCAACAATTTATAATTATCAACTAAAGTTCATATATCAACTTAACCGAAACCATTTGAATCGATTCATATATATATATACATACCATGAAATAAATTTCCATATAAATTTTATAACAATACCGAACCTACCTAGTAAATAATGATAAGATCAAACAAAATAGAATCAAACCCATGCATAAAAACATAGCCATACTCGCATGGCATTTGTATATACATTCACCAAAATAACATTTGTGTCTAATCTCGGAAAGTTAGCCTATACATGCCATAGTATTGGGTTCATTTTAAAAAAAAAAGAGTACCAAAAGTTGATAATGTGCTTGACTTCGACAAGGATCCCCAAGCTTGAACTTCAGCTTTAAAAGAGCTATAAAGTAATCACAAACACAAATATCGTAAGCTATCATAGCTTAGTAATTTTAAGCATTAATATATAAAAATTTAAGTAAAACTATTATTCGAATTAAATCAATTTGACTTAAATATCAATGAATACTTCAATTTAACACAAACAACATGTTCCAATCGTCATTCACTAATTCAACAAATCCAAAAAAAAAAAAAAATCAAATATGTACATATCTTCTTCCATTCGAACAAACTCAACAATTAATTGTAAGATCTCAATGATATGCTATTATGTACACATCAACTTACCTTTAGCATTAAACTATTCAATTGTCATACTTTAATTACCTATTTACCATTTCTCGGATGTCTCCCTTTTATTTGTTTTTGCTATTGTAATCTTCATAAATCCGCACGCACAGTGCAACCCAAGTAGCTTATTGCCATACAACCGATTTCGCACACACAGTGCTCGGTTTCAATCTCGCACACACAGTGCCTTATCAACCGATCTCGCACACATAATGCTCGGTTACAATCTCGCACACACAGTGCTCAATCAACCGATCTCGCACACACAATGCTCGATTTCAATCTCGCACACACAGTGCCTTATCAACCGATCTCGCACACACAGTGTTCGGTTACAATCTCGCACATACAGTGCCCAATCAACCAACCTCAGACACACAGTGCTCGGTTACTATCTCGCACACACAGTGCCCTGTCAATTAGCAATTACCACATTTGCTCAAATACTCACCACTACATTCGGTTCCCATGTTAAACATATAATTTATAACCCCTATTCTCTTTCATCATTTTTCGTTTCATTCATATATATATACGCTCATCTTATGCTACACATGTATACAAAAGTCACCCGATAAGCAAAGCAAGCTTTCTTGAACATTTATAAATCATACATTCGGCCATCTTATGCAAATTCCTTCAAAACATTCGGCCACTTGATATAAATAAAACAAAATCATCAATATATTTCCAGCATAACATAATTAAAATTTTAATCCAACCCAATTGCTTAAACTTACCTTGAGAGTCGATGAATTTAGCTCCCCGACTATTCGTTAAATTTTGTTTTTCCCCGATCTAAATCCTTCTCCTTTTGTACTTGATCTAAACAATGCAAATTGAACTCATTCAAAAACATATCCATCCAATTCAATTCAAAAATTGTATTATTACTCATTTTACCGAATTTACCCCCAACATTTACAAAGTTAACAATTAAATCCTTAAAACTCCAATTGCAAAATATTAAGAATTTAATCATGCTTATTGAGGGCCGAACACTTCTAGTCCCTATCTCGACTTATTTCTTCCATTCGTTGGCCAATTAGCTCCTTCAAAATTTCATCATCTATAATTAATCCCTTAGGCTAAATATCATCAATATATGCTAAAGAGAAGCTTGTTAATCTAACATTCATCTATCATTTTCTATCCACAATTATAAAAAACATTAAGCTTTTCGTTCATGGCAACATTCATTTTAAACAACCAACTCAATTTTTTTAACATGGGCTATATACATTTCACGGCAAAAATCTCAAACATGCTTAAAATTCAAGAAATCAAATTCAATTTCTCACCTTAATTTAACATGCAAGTAGCTGAAGGTTAAGAGTTCATTCCCCTCCCCTCTTCCTTGTTTTGTTTCGGTCAAAGAGAAAAAAAAAAGAAAATGATGATAATTCCTATGCTCATGTTTTTCTTATTTTAATGTTTTACAATTAAAATATATTATTTCAACCCACTTACTATATAATTTTATTAATAAATTAACACATTCCCCACTAATTTCACAAGCCATTACTGTCCACTATGTTTTCATAGGTAAATTTGCCACTCAAATCCCTATATGAAAAAGAAAACTATTAAAATTTACCCCTTATTATCATGATTACCATCCACTATAATTCTTTTAGGTCAACTTGACATGCAAGCCCATGTATGCAAGAAACGTTTCAATTAAGCCTTTTCAAACTAAATAAAGGCTATTTTTAACTCTTAACCAAATTTAATCCTCCTGCTTAAACAACACATATGAACAATCAAACTATCATCACAATAATCTAGCACATGCTTAACATATTTCACTAATATTAAATAAAATATAAAATTTTATTTTCTAATTCAGATTCATGGTCCCGAAACTACCGTCTGATTAGGGTCGTAATTGGGCTGTTACAGTCTTACTCTCTTAGAGATGTACAACTTCGCTAGCTTCTACAGAGAGTAATCAGTACGAACCAGAATGAAGTGTGTAGACTTGGTCAATCGATCCACGATGACCCAGACGGAATCCTTCTTAGTGGGTGTTAAAGGCAACCCACTAACGGAGTCCATTGTCACTCACTCCCACTTCCAAAGGGGAATCTTAACTGGCTGCAACAAACACGAAGGCAACCGATGCTCAGCCTTAACCTGCTGACAAGTCAAACAACGAGCAACAAAATCGATAACTTTATACTTTAAACCCACTCACCAGTACAACTCTCGCAGGTCACGGTACATCTTATTACCGCCGTGATGCATAGCATAAGGGCTACTATGCACCTACCTCAGAATAAACTGCCTCAGATCCTCATCGTTCGGTACACAAATCTAACCACGGAAACAGAGTACGCCCTCGTTATTCAGTCCAAAATTTAAAGTGCTGCCACTCTCAATCTGACGGAACCGTAAACCCAGTGACTCATCCCCCAATTGTTTATCTCGAATCTTACCAATCCAAGTCGGCTTAACCTGTAACTCAGCTAAAGACTCCCATAATCAAACAGACTAAGGCGAATAAACATCACACTCAAATTAGACATCGCTGTTCGGCTCAGAGCGTTGGCCATTAAATTAGCCTTATCAAGATGATACTCGATGGTACAGTCATAATCTTTGAGCAGCTCAATCCATCGACGCTGTCTAAGATTAAACTACTTCTGAGTAACGAGATACTTGAGGCTCTTGTGATCGATGTATATGATACAGTTCTCACCATACAGATAGTGCCTTCAAATTTTCAGTGCAAAGACCACAATAGCTAACTTAAGGTCATGTGTTGGATAGTTGGCCTCATGTGTCTTAAGCTAACGGGATGCATAAGCCACAATCTTACCATCCTGCATCAGAACACAACCCAATCCAACATGTGACGCATCACTGTATACTACAAACTCCCTTCCAGATTCGCCTGTATCAGAACAGGAGCCTGGGTCAAAACAGACCTGAGCCTCAAAGCTCTCTTACTGTGCATCAGTTCAGACAAAAGGCACACCCTTACACAGAAGTTTAGTCAACGGCGTAGCTATCACAGAGAACCCTTCAACGTAACGCCGATAGTATCTCGCCAAACCCAAAAAGCTATGGATCTTAGATACATTCTTAGGCTGTTTCCAATCCAATACAACCTCAATCTTTCAAAGATCAACACGAATCCCCTTAACATAAACTACATGCCCCGAAAAAGTTACTTCACGAAGCCAAAACTTACACTTGCTTAGCTTAGCGTAAAGTTACTTCTCACGCAGAATCTAAAGCACTACTTTAATATGCTCATCCTGCTCATCTTTAGTCTTAGAGTAAACCAGAATGTCATCGATGAAGACCACGACGAACTGATCCAGATAAGGATGAAATAATCGGTTCATCAAATCCATAAATACGGGTGGTGCATTTGTCAACCATAAAGGCATAACTAGGAACCCGTAATGTCCATAATGAGTCCTAAATGTCGTCTTATGCATATCCACCTCTATAACCCTTAACTGATGATACCCTGAACAGAGATCAATCTTAGAAAACACAGAAGCACCTCGAAATTGAGCAGATAAATCATCGATCCTCGGAAGTGCATACTTATTCTTAACGGTCAGCTTGTTCAACTACCGGTAATCGATATACATCCTCATGGTCTCATCCTTCTTCTTAACAAACAAAACTGGTGTTCCCTACGGAGACATACTAGGACGAATAAAACCATGGTCCAACAACTCTTGCAGTTGAGCCTTAAGCTGTATAAACTCTTTCGGTGCCATATGATAGAGAGCGATGGACACTGGAGCTGTACCCGAAATAAGCTCGATCCCTCACTCAACCTCTCGGTTTGGAGGTAATCCTGGTAAATCCTCAGGAAAGACGTCCAGAAAGTCTTTTACTGTTCTGATGTTCCCAACAGAAGAGTCTTTAAAATTCAAAACACTTACATAGGCCAAGTACGCCTCACAACCTTTCCAGACCAGTTTCTCAGCTACCAGTGTGGAGATCACATGCGAGAGATAGTCTCGACACTGACAATTATAGCCACCTCCACATCATCCTTGGTCCTCAGAACGACCTTCTTATATGCACAGTCTAAACTGACTCGATGCTCCACTAACCAATCCATACCCAGAATTAGGTCGAACTCCCCAAAAGGAAGTTCCATTAAATTAGCCAGAAATATCCTCCCTTGCACCTCTAACGGAACATCCTTATACAGTTTACTAACTCGAACAGATTGCGCCAACGGACTCAGTACAGTAACCTCACTCGCAATGCTCTCAACCGTAATCCCTAGGTTTTCAGAAACTGAACTGGCTATATAGGAATGAGTAGATCCTATGTCTATCAGAGCAATGAAAGGTACATCAAATATAAGAATGTACCAATGATGACGTCAGGAGCATCTCTGTCCTCTCGACGTCGTGTAACATAAACCAAAGCAGGTTGCCTTGCCTCAGTCTGACCAGCACCTCTGCCCGGTGCTCTCTGCCCTAAGCCTACACCATTACCACCCCTTGCCTGACCACGGCCCGTAGGTGGCTGATGAACTGCCCTCTTAGGCTGCATAAAACCCGAAGCTTGCGTCTGATCTGCCCGCTTTGTACAATCTCTGATACAGTGCTCTAAAGATCCACATCTCAGACAGGCCCCAATCTTCGTCCAACACTCCCGGATGGCGCCTACTACAATCACCACAAAGCTGCAACCCAGCTGAAGCAGCAGGAACCCCCACTCTCCTTGGCCCATCAGATCTGGCTTTTTCTTAGGCCACTACACAAAATTCAAAGGCTCTAAATCCCTCTTGTTCTTACCTCTCTCCCTATCTCTATTCTGGCGCTCAGTGTCCTTAACATATTCGGTGATTTTTGCCTTCTCCACCAGAATAGAAAATTCAAGCTCCCTCTGCGAAGCAATCACAACCCTTAGATTATTCCTTAGGTCGTTCTCAAATCTGACACACCTCTCCTACTCATACCCCACCATGCCTCGAGCGTAGCGACTTAACGTCAGAAATTCGGCCTTATACTCGGCCACAGATTGTTCACCATGCGTGAGGTTCAGAAACTCACACCTGCGAGCATCAACGTAGCTGCCTCCTATATATTTGCTCTGAAATGTAGTCTTAACGAACTCCCAGTTCAGACGGTCAGGAAGAGTGCCCTTCTTAACTGTCAACCACCACTAATATGCTTCGTCGCGAATCAAGGAGACTGCACCCTTCAATTTTTGTTCAGGGGTACAGTCCAGATCATCCATAATACTCTCTACGGCCTCCAACAAGTACTCAGCCACATTAGGGGCAACTCTTGTGACACCTCTAAATAACACAACTCTATTGAACTAGAGTCACTCAGTTACCAACCCTCGGCCCCCAGATCCAGAATTGGGTCCAGCAACCTTCACCAATATCCTCAGCATGGCTTGGGACAGTGCGTCGTCCCCAGCCGATTGAGTCTGATACCCAGTCTCAGTAGCTGGTGACACGGCGTCTCACTAGTGTCCAAATTCGGCATGCTGCCCAGAGATGATGACTCAGCTCGAGCCCCCTACGACTTCTACCTCAGCATCGAGTACCACTTCTACGGATACCTCGTGCGCTCATTGCCTAATACGAGTTTATCTGCATTAAGAGTTTTATGCATCAATTTAATATTTATTAACAAATATTTTATGCCTGATTATCAGAAGTTCAGAATCATTTCAGAAGTTTCAGTTTTCTAACTAACTCAGTACAGTTTCAAAGGGTACTAACTATAATGTTTCAAAACAGTTTTAAATAAGTACAAAAATACTTACAGAATCGGCACCGGAGACTCAGTGGACCACAGTTTCAATCAGAATATTTTAAACTATTTGTAAAGCAGTTCTTTAAAACATATTTTCGAACCCAAAATACCAACTGAGTTTTGCAACCTGACTCTGATACCACTAAATTTCATACCCTAAACCTGGCCTAAACGTTATGGCTGAATTCGGAAGTGTCACATGAAATGGGTTGAAAAACTGTTGTCGTTAAATTTAAAAACCTTTCCAGTTCATTAGCCTTTATCACTATTAGTAATTTCAAAGCTCTCTTTCATTTAATCATGTAGAGATAAACCGTATTTGTAGTGGAAGCTTTTAAAATTGTTGTGTTTAGAAAACTGTTCAAGATTTTAGGAAAAATGTCTTTAGGTAAACCGACAAAGTAAAAAGGTAAGTTAAAACAAAAACCCAAAACCAAAACCAAACAGTTAAACAGCCCAGAGAGTCCTAGAAAATACAAACTCTCAAATCTTAACGCTAGACTTAAATCAAAACTAAAAAAAAAAAGTGAAACAGTTTTGGCGAGTGGCCACTGTCGAGTCCTCTACTGCACCAATTCGCCTAACTCTGTGGATTACTTGTACAGAATAAATAGAGAAGGGTGAGTTTATGAAAACTTAGTGTGTAACCCCACAAAATTAAGCATGCACACAGAAAGCAGAGTCAGTCAAATACAGACTCGAGCTTAAGCCCATTACAGATACAGATACAAAGTCGGGCCTAAGCCCATTTCAAACACAGATACAGATAAGCAGATCAGAATCAGAAATCAGACATCCTACCCCCATCCTCTACACACCATCTCCGACCATCCCTACACACCACATTGTACCGATGCGACACATATCAGATATAATGCAGCCGTGCTACCAGATATTAGGCATAATGTCCACCTTTCAGAACACTTCCTCCAATATACATCATCCCACCCAATCAAAGTATCAGAACATGCATACATAATTAACAAATAAATCATGCTTAACATCCTTTCATAAACAAATATCAGATAACAAATATAGGCATGCTCAAAACAGTACATTAGTTTAACAGAACACATAGGTTTAGGGTTAGTAAGCCTTTAACGACCCTACGGTAGGTCCACAGTTGATTAAGATGACCCATGCGAACCTACGGAAAATTTTAGTATAATGGGCCCACATGCCTGTGTGGCCTACTCGTGTAGGCCCACAAGCCCAGATTAGCCTTGCCCGTATGGATCACACGGCCTGACCCAAATATCACATGCCCGTGTTGCGTGCCTGTATGGGACCACACACGTCCGTATGGACCACACGCCCAATTTGGTGTTGCCCGTGTGGCGCACACGGCCCCACCCCAGCCATCACACGGCCGTGCGCAAACCTTCGTCAACCACACAGTTGTCTCGTCGCACATAGCCTACCGCAGCCTACTACACGACCGTGTGGTGTCAACAGATGAGGTTTTTTGGCTTTCGCCGAACCCTATTTTTTGTGTTTCGGGTACAGATATGAGGTTGTTTCGATGCGAAAACACTCCTGAGCCTCTAGAAACCTAAAAATCGACAATCCAAACTCCACAGTCGGTGACAATAATACAAAACTCAAACGGAATGTATCCAAGATGAAACTTTAGAGTAACATTTACACACTTATCGTCGATGAGCAGGGATTACTAAAATGAACTAGATTGTTGTAGTGAATTCCACAGTTCCTCGGTCTTTTCCTACATAACACACTTACCAAGATGAATTCCCAAACCACCATAAAAACCCTCATTCAAGAGAACGAAAACCAAAAGGGAAAAACTATAAACTTACCAAGATCAAATATGCACCACCGCAAATTCCGAGCCCCAACAAATAAAACTAACAATTGTTTGTACAGAAAATGAGGAAACGAGATAGGAAATGGAAGGCAGAAAAGAAAAAACATCAGAAAGGGTAGCAATATTTTGGAAAGAAAAATAAAAAATAAAAAGATAAACCAAATCCCCCACTTGATCACAATCCCTTATTTTTCTCCCTCTAGCCCCACTACTCATAACTCCCTCAGGCTTTAAGCTCCACTGAAACTCTACCAGATGATAGAGTAAAATTTAATACCCACGCTCGCGCAGGGATTCTAACATAGGACCTCCAACAGCCTAGCACCTTTACCACTTGAACCAGCAGGCTCATTCTGATATGACTTTACAAATAATTTAATATAAGCTCATTGAGCCAGTACAAGGTTTAAGTCAGAAAAATACCAAAATTTACCAAAACTAAGGCTTGAACTTGGGACCTTTCACACACACCCAGAACACTTAACCCTTGAAGCAGATACACAACTGTTTCAAAATTTTACAAAGCAGACATAAGAAATTTGGGGCGTTACAACCCTAACCCCTAAAAGAAATTTCGACCTCGAAATTTACCTGATCAGAATAGATGAGGATACAGTTGACACACCGAGTCCTCAGTTTCCCACGTGGCCTCCTCAATGCTATGATTCCACCACAGCATCTTCACTAATAGAATGGACTTCCTCTTCAAAACCTTAATGTCTCGATCTAGAATTTGAACTGGCTCCTCTTCAAAGGTCTAGTCCGACCTAACCTCGATCTCCTCAACCGAGACAACATGGGATGGATCAGAACAGTACCGCCTCAACATCTAGACGTGGAACACATCATGAATATGATCTAGTTTAAGGGGTAACTCCAACTGATAGGTAACTTTTCCCATACGCTTCAGAATCTGGTACGGTCCAATAAACTTAGGGCTCAGCTTGCCCTTCTGACCGAACCTCAGAACCTTTTTCCACAGAGAAACCTTAAGAAACACCAAGTCCCCTAGAGAGTACTCAATCTCTCACCTCTTCAGATCCGCATAAGACTTCTGCCTATCAGAATGTATCACCCCTTAACCCGTATCCATCGCCGAATTAGGGTTATGAGGCGTTACCAAACTAGACAAAATTTAGCACAGTCATTTATGGAATAAACCCAATACGCATATTTAAATTTTTTTCCATATCAACAAATAATGTTCAAGACTTGCGTTACAAACCATGTTTCATAATGCAACACATCATTACTCATAATCTATGCAAGTTTTGAATCAAGCTTCCACATAACAACACCAAATTTCATATGTTAAACATATATAAATACATCTATTTCATTAGTCGAATATCAACATATCTTTTTATACCTTATACAAATATGCATAATAAAAATGAATAGATCCATGATACTCTATTTGCATTTCATTCACATATGTGACATTCGAACCTTATAGCATAACCAAACATACACATCATGCTATTATAATATGTGCAATGTCTCTAAAACAAAAGCCATATCAAACCATAATTATCAATTCATCTTACCTTATTAATTAATAGACACAAGATTATTGAATAACCTACCAAACACACATATGATATGTGCCTAGTCCAAAATATATAAATATAACCAATTCATTGACCATATATTCGGTCCTCAATTTAAAACTCTAATGATCAACCCAAAACATAAGTATAAACATTTTCATGATCATCTTTGAATTATAACCAAGCACATAATAATCTAAGTAGAAAAATTCACACGACCTAATATGCATACTTATACATATATATATAATACATATAAATGATTAATTCTATATAACCACATTTAACTTCCAATCATAATATGCACACATTTTATATCAAAGATTAAAACAAACCATTATATCAAACATACAAACGATACTTAACCAAAAGTAATAGCCTTATTCGCAAGGCCATATATATACATATATACATTTACAAAACCAAACATCATTCATTCAAGTCATAATTCAGCCTATACATGCCTTTGATTCGAAAAGTAAACATTTATACCAAAGAGAGTGATAGTGTGGTCGACTTTCTTGATAATCCTCTGAGTCCATAGCTGAATCAACGATCTATAAAACAGAAAGACAAACATATACAGAGTAAGCTCACCAGCTTAGTAAGTTTTAAGTTAATGGTAATACAACGTCCAAACACTTATACATATATAATAGTTACCATCAACAATGAAAAATAAACATTTCAATACACAAATTCATATAAGGCCGAATACCATAGTTCATTAACCTAATTGTTTCACTTCTTTACCTTAAACTTATATTTTATCAAAATACAAGGTATATATATTACATTAATCACATTGTTTCGAATCATATAAATCCACCATTCACATTGTCTATGTTATGCCAATTAAAATTATATTACATTAAACATTTCTATTCATAACCGAATCTACCAAAGTATTGTATTCAATCTCAATTTCAATCACATACTACTCATACTCTTTGATCATAAGCTCAATTTCACATAATACCATTTCTACCGTATTATTCAAATTCAATTAATATTAAACATAACTTACCATATTCTCGGTAAATGAAAAAGGGACTTACGTTTACCCGAGCGTTTACTCGATACATTAACTGCGTTTCACCTTGAGTAATTTAAGGTTTCTCTATTTAAAAACGCGTCACCGGCATCAAGCCTGCTAGGCATCAAAGCCCGAAATGTAACACCGGCACAAAGCCTGCTAGGCATCAAAGCCTGAAATGTAACACCGGCACAAAGCCTGCTAGGCATGTAGCTCGATATACAACACCGGCACAAGGCCTGCTAGGCACAAAGCCTGATATACAACACCGGCACAAGGCCTGCTAGGCACAAAGCCTGATATACAACACCGGCACAAGGCCTGCTAGGCACAAAGCCTGATATATAACACCGGCACAACACCTGCTAGGCTTAAAGCACGAAATGTTTATCAACTCAATTCATCAACTCACATTTCTTAACACATACATTACTATCAAATCGTATTCACAAAATCAATTCACCTGTCATGTCAAATATACTAATTCACATTTTATTTAAAAAACATATTCATTCCAAAATTAAACATACACATTCGACTATCACATGCTATTTACCCAAATTAATCACATAATTTGATTTCATACATTTTTAATTATCAACTTAATGAACTTTAACTTAAGAACTTACCTCGACTGTCGATGGATCGCGTAGACCGGCTATTCGATAACCTTCGTCTTTCTCCGATCCAAATCTGTTTTTCTTTGTTCTTGATCTAAACACATAAAAATCAGCTCATTCAAGTACATTTCATTTCAATTTAGTCCCTAAACACATAAATGGGTAAATTACTATTTTACCCCTAAAGTTTCACATTTTTACAATTTAGCCCTATTTGTTTAAAACACAAAATACACAAAATCTCTCAATGGTACTCAAGGGCCGAATCTTCCTATGGACCTTACAAGTCCATTTATTTCATTTATTTTGCAAATAAGCCCCTCAAAAATTTTATTTTTACAATTTAGCCCTAATTACACCATTTCACTAAAACTTCTAATACAAAACATGTTAATCCTTAACATATCTTTAATTTAAAATCATCAAACATCATAAACCATAAGAACACATCAATGGCCGAAACTCATATACACATGATTTTCAAAAATTCAAGCATGGGTCGAGTAATTTACGAAACAGCGATCACAAAAACGTAAAAATTAACAAAAATCGAAATCAAACTAACCCTGATTTTAAGCTTATAAGTGCCGAAAATTAAAAGAAATGAAACCCCTTTTTCTTATTCAACATTCGGCCAAGAACACCAAAGATGATAATGATTTTTCTTTTGTTTTATTTTAACATATAATAAGTTAATAACTAAATTACTAATATAACCCTTTTAATAAAAATAAAACTAACATATATAATAAGGGCAATGGTGACTTTAGCCACCCACTAACTTTAAAAATGGGTTAATTGCCTTTTTAATACCCCACTTTAAAAAGCCATCATCAAATAGGCACTTTACACTATAGCTTGAAACTTTTAAAATTTACGCGATTAAATCCTTTTTGTCAAATTAAGCACACAAACGATAAAATTTTTCTACGAAACTTTCACACATATTAATTTACACATAATGAGCATAGAATATAATATTTAAAAATATTTCAGACTCAGATTCATGGTCCCGAAACCACCGTTTCAATTAGGGTCAAATTCGGGCTGTTACAACTCTCCCCCTTTAGGGATTTTCGTCCCCGAAAATCTTACCGTTAAACAAAGTCGGATGTTGTTGCCTCATTGAATCTTCAGGCTCCCACGTAGCTTCTTCAACTCCGTGCCTTTTCCATAGTACTTTCACTAAGGGAATTCTCTTGTTTCTTAACTCTTTCATTTCCCGAGCTAAAATACGGATCAATTCTTCCTCATACGTCATATCAGGTCAGATTTCAATCTCAGATGGAGCAATCACATGTGACGGATCTGATCTGTATCTACGAAGCATCGAAGCGTGAAATACATCATGTATCTTTTCTAATTCAGAGGGCAACTTCAATCTATAAGCAACAGGCCCTATACGTTCGATGATTTTATACGGTCCGATAAATCTCGGACTCAGTTTGCCTTTCCGACCAAATCGAAGTACTTTCTTCCACGGAGATACTTTCCAGAATACCTGATCTCCGACTTGAAATTCAATATCTTTACGTTTCAAATCAGCATAAGACTTTTGACGATTTGATGCAGCTTTCAAACTACCTCTGATTATAGCCACTTTCTGTTCAGTCTCTTTAATCAAATCAACCCCTTGTATCTTATTCTCACTGAGCTCGGTCCAGTACAATGGCGTACGACACTTGCGGCCATATAGAGCTTCATAGGGTGCCATTTTGATACTTGATTGAAAACTATTATTATAAGCAAATTCAATCAAACGTAAGTACTTTTCCCACGTACCTTCAAACTCGAGAACACAACATCTCAACATGTCCTCAAGTGTTTGAATGGTTTGCTCAGACTGACCGTCTCTCTGAGGGTGAAAGGCTGTGCTAAAATGAAGTTTAGTGCCTAAAGCATCCTGCAACTTCTTCCAAAATCGCGATGTGAATCTCGAGTCTCTGTCTAAGATAATAGAACTCGGCACACCCTGTAATCTCACAATTTGAGATATATACAACTCAACAAGTTTATCGAGTGAATAATCTGTATGAACCGGTACAAAATGAGCTGATTTGGTCAGTCTATCTACTATAACCCAGACTGCATCTTTCTTGCTCGGTGTCATAGGCAAATCGGTTACAAAATCCGTTGTGATTCTATCCCATTTCCATTCAGGTATCATGATCGGTTGAAGCAACCCAGAAGGAACTTGATGCTCGACTTTTACTTGTTGACAGATTAAGCACTTTGAAACAAATTCAGATATATCCCGTTTCATGCCAGGCCACCAATAGAACTGTCTCAAATCGTTATACATTTTCGTGCTACCCGGATGTATCGATAATCGACCACTTTGAGCCTCACTCAGAATCATCTGAATCAAATTCGAGTTCTTCGGAACACACATTCGGCTTTTAAAGTTCAAACAATCATTTGCATCAATTTGAAACTCCGATTCTGCATCTTTTTCACACTGAATTTGCCTAGCAATCAAATCTTTGTCAACTTTCTGTGCATCAAAAATTTGCTGAATAAACATTGGTCTTGCTTGTAACTCGGCTATGATCGAACCATCACCAGACATAACCATCTGTGCGTTCATGGCACGAAGAGCAAACAATGATTTTCGACTTAACGCATCTGCAACAACGTTAGCTTTCCCCGGATGGTAGTCAATCACCAACTCATAGTCTTTCAACAATTCTAACCATCTGCGTTGTCTCAAGTTCAGATCTTTCTGAGTCGTCAAATACTTTAAACTTTTATGATCTGAATAAACGTGACATTTCTCGCCGAATAAGTAATGACGCCAAATTTTTAAAGCGAAAACAATGGCTGCTAATTCCAGATCGTGAGTCAGATAATTTCTTTCGTGCGGCTTCAATTGTCTTGAAGCGTAGGCTATAACTTTGCCTTCCTGCATCAAAACGCAACCCAACCCATTTAAAGAAGCATCACTAAAAACGACAAATTCTTTACCCGATTTAGGCTGAGCTAACACTGGAGCTTCGGTCAAAAGGGCTTTCAGCTGCTCGAAACTTTTCTGACACTTTTTCGACCACTCAAACTTGACATCTTTCTGTAGTAGCTTTGTCAAAGGTGTAGCTATCACAGAAAAACCTTTTACAAACCGTCTGTAGTATCCCGCAAGGCCTAGGAAGCTTCGAATCTCGGAAACATTCTTTGGTGGTTTCCAATCGAGTATAGCCATTATTTTGTTTGGATCCACCCGAATACCTGATGCTGATACAACATAACCCAAGAAGCTGACTTCATTCATCCAGAACTCACATTTACTAAACTTTGCATACATCTGTTGATCTCGCAAAGTTTGTAGCACTAATCTCAAATGCTCGGCATGCTCGGTTTCATCTTTGAAGTAGATCAGTATATCATCAATAAACACTACTACAAACCGATCCAAAAACTGTCTGAAGACCCGATTCATTAGATCCATAAAAACAGCAGGTGCATTAGTGAGTCCAAAAGGCATAACCAGAAACTCAAAATGTCCGTACCTCGTCCAAAATGCAGTCTTTGGCACATCTGTATCTCTCACTCGCAGCTGATAATAACTCAATCTCAAATCTATCTTCGAAAATACTGAAGCCCCTTTCAACTAATCAAACAAATCATCAATCCGAGGTAGTGGGTACTTATTCTTTATAGTTACTTTATTTAGTTGCCAATAATCAATACATATTCGCATCATTCCATCTTTCTTTTTCACGAAAAGAACTGGTGCACCCCAAGGAGAGAAACTCAGTCGTGCAAAGCCCCAATCAATTAACTCTTGCAACTATGCTTTCAACTCTTTTAACTCAGTAGGTGCCATCTGATACGGAGCTATCGAGATCGAAGTCATCCCCGGTACTAATTCAATGCCAAACTCAATCTCTCGTACTGGTGATAAACCCGGTAATTCTTCAGGAAACACATTTGGGTATTCACACACAACCGGTACAGATTCAATCTGTTTTTCAGACACTTTATTATCCAGTACATAGGCCAAATAAGCTTCACACCCTTTTCTCACATACTTCCGGGCTAACATCCAGGATATTACTGTAGGTAACCCACTTAAATCACTGGATTCAACTCTGATAATCTCACCATTCTGACATCTCAAATCAATAAGCTTTCTTTTGCAATTCACCACTGCATCATACGAAGTTAACCAGTCCATTCCCAAAATTATATCGAACTCATCGAAAGGCAACAACATTAAATCGGCTGGAAAGTAAGAATCCTGAATCATCAACGGGCAACCCTTACACACTTTATCAACAAGTACACATCTACCCAAAGGGTTGGACACACGAATCACAAACTCAGTAGACTCAACTGGCAGAGTCTTACTGAATACTAGAGTTTCACATACATATGAATGAGTCGAACCAGGGTCAACAATGCAATCACAGTAGTATCATAAAGGGTGAAAGTACCGGTAATGACATCGTGGGAAGAAGCATCCTCTCTGGCTCGTGTAGCATAAGCTCTAGTTGGAGCTCTAGCCTCTGATCGTATTGGGGTGTCCTTCGTCCCTCTCTGACTGCCACCTACATTGCCTGAACGTTTGAGAGGTCTACCCCGTGCTGGCGCACTGCTTGGTCTAGTGTTCTGAGTCGCATTTTGCTCGGCTAACATCGGGCACTCTCGAATAAAATGGTCCGACGATCCACATTTAAAGTAGGACCGATCACGAACTCTACAACTCCCAGGATGCCATTTCCTACAATGTTTACACTCGGCCCGGTTCTATAGAACATTACCAACACTAGCTATCGAAGTGGCTCGGGAACTCATTGGAGGTCGATCACGTCTAGGCAAGTCTGAAGTGGCTTTATGTCGACTGGGGTCATCTCTGAACTTCTTATGCGCAGAATGGAAAATTTTACTCGATGATCTTTTTCGAATGCCTCTAGCTTCTACTTCAGCTTTTCTTTTCTCCTTTTGAAGCTTTTCGGCTTTACAAGCTCGCTCGACTAATGTCACGAACTCTTAGATTTCGAGAATGCAACAAGTAACTTTATGTCTTCATTCAGGCCGTCTTCAAATCTTTTACACATAATGGCTTCAGTAGATATACACTCTCAAGCGTAACGGCTCAATCTGACAAACTTCCGCTCATATTCCGTCACAGTCATGCGACCCTGTTTTAATTCCAGAAATTCTTTTCGTTTCTGATCGATTCATCAACTCACATTTCTTAACACATACATCACTATCAAATCGCATTCACAAAATCAATTCACCTGTCATGTCAAATATACTAACTCACATTGTATTTAAAAAACATATTCATTCCAAATTAAACATACACATTCGGCTATCACATGCTATTTACCCAAATTAATCACATAATTTGATTTCATACATTTTTAATTATCAACTTAATGAACTTTAACTTAAGAACTTACCTCGACTGTCGACGGATCGCGTAGACTGGCTATTCGATAACCTTCGTCTTTCCCCGATCCAAATTCGTTTTTCTTTGTTCTTGATCTAAACACATAAAAATCAGCTCATTCAAGTACATTTCATTTCAATTTAGTCCCTAAACACATAAATAGGCAAATTACTATTTTACCACTAAGGTTTCACATTTTTACAATTTAGACCTATTTGTTTAAAACACAAAATACACAAAATCTCTCAATGGTACTCAAGGGCCGAATCTTCCTAGGGACCTCACAAGTCCATTTATTTCATTTATTTTGCAAATAAGCCCCTCAAAAATTTTATTTTTACAATTTAGCCCTAATTACACCATTTCACTAAAACTTCTAATACAAAACATGTTAATCCTTAACATATCTTTAATTTAAAATCATCAAACATCATAAACCATAAGAACACATTAATCGCCGAACCTCATATACACATGATTTTCAAAAATTCAAGCATGGGTTGGGTAATTTACGAAACAACGATCACAAAAACGTAAAAATTAACAAAAATCGAAATGAAACTAACCTTCCTTTTAAGCTTATAAGTTCCCAAAATTAAAAGAAATGAAACCCCTTTTTCTTCTTCAACATTCGGCCAAGAACACCAAAGATGATAATGATTTTTCTTTTGTTTTGTTTTAACATATAATAAGTTAATAACTAAATTACTAATATAACCCTTTTAATAAAAATAAAACTAACATATATAATAAGGGCAATGGTGACTTTAGCCACCCACTAACTTTAAAAATGGGTCAATTGCCTTTTTAATACACCACTTTAAAAAGCCATCATCAAATAGGCACTTTTCACTATAGCTTGAAACTTTTAAAATTTACGCGATTAAATCCTTTTTGTCAAATTAAGCATACAAACGATAAAGGTTTTCTACGAAACTTTCACATATATTAATTTACACATAATGAGCATAGAATATAATATTTAAAAATATTTCAGACGATCTCGAATCAGTTGAACCTTATCCTCAATCTCAAAAACCAACTCTAGCCCCAAAACTCGACGTTCGCCCAACTCAGTCCAACACAAAGGAGTACGACACTTATGACCATACAGAGCTTCGTAAGGTGCCATCTGAATACTAGCATGGAAACTGTTGTTGTAGGCGAACTCAGCTAGCTTCAGATAATCCTCCTAACTACCTCAAAAATCTATCACACAGCTTCGAAGCATATCCACCAGTATCTGAATCACCCTCTTAAATTGACCATCGGTCTGAGCATAGAACATAGTTCTGAATTTCAATCTCGACCCCAAAGCTTCATACAACTTCTTTCAGACCCGAGAAGTGAAGCGAGGATCTCTATCAGAAATGATTGAGACAGGAACCCCATGCAATCTTACTATCTCAGAGATGTACAACTTCGCTAGCTTCTACAGAGAGTAATCAATTCGAACTGGAATGAAGTGTGCAGACTTGGTCAATCGATCCACGATTACCCAGACGAAATCCTTTTTAGTAAGTGTTAAAGGCAACCCACTAACGAAGTCCATTGTCGCTCCCATTTCTAAAGGGGTATCTTAACTGACTGCAACAAACACGAAGGCAACTGATGCTCAGCCTTAACCTGCTGACAAATCAAACAACGAGAAACAAAATCGATAACTTCACGCTTCAAACCCACCCACCACTCTCGGAGGTCGCGGTACTTCTTATTACCGCCATGATGCATAGCATAGGGGCTACTATGCACCTCTCTCAGAATAGACTGCCTCAGATCCTCATCGTTCGGTTCACAAATCTGACCACGGAAACAAAGTATGCCCTCATTATTTAGTCTAAAATTTAAAATGCTGCCACTATCAATCTGACAGAACCGTAAACCCAGTGATTCATCCCCCAACTGTTTATCTCGAATTTGACCAATCCAAGTCATCTTAACCTGCAACTCGGCTAACAGACTCCCATCATCAAACAACTAAGGCGAGTAAACATCGCCCTCAAATCCGAAATCACTCTTCGGCTTAGAGCGTCGGCCACTGCATTGGCCTTATCAGGATAATACTCAATGGTGCGATCATAATCTTTGAACAGCTCAATCTATCGATGCTGTCTAAGGTTAACTCCTTCTGAGTAAGGAGATACATGAGGCTCTTGTGATCAGTGTATATAATGCACCTCTCACCATACAGTTAATGCCTCCAAATTTTCAGTGTAAATACCACAGCAGCTTACTCAAGGTCATGTGTCAGATAGTTAACCTCATGTGTCTTAAGCTAACGGGATGCATAAGCCACAACCTTACTATCCTGCATCAGAACACAACCCAATCCAACATGTGACACATCACTATATACTACAAACTCCCTTCTAGATTCAGGCTGTATCAGAACAGGAGCCTGAGTCAAAACAGACTTGAGCTTTTCAAAGCTCCCGTGATGTGCATCAATCCAGACAAAAGGCACACCCTTATGCAGAAAATTAGTCAACAGCGCAGCAATCACAGAGAACCCCTCAACGAAATGTCTATAGTATCCCACCAAACCCAGAAAGCTACGGATCTCAGATACATTTTAGGCTATTTCTAGTCCAGCAAAAACTCAATCTTTAGAGGATCAACATGAATCCCCTTAGTAGAAACCACATGTCCTAGAAAAGTTACTTCATGAAGCCAGAACTCACTCTTGCTTAGCTTAGTGTAAAGTTGCTTCTCACGCAGAATCTGAAGCACTACTTTAATATGCTCATCATGCTCATCTTCAGTCTTAGAGTAAACTAGAATGTCGTCGATGAAGACCACGACGAACTGATCCAAATAGGGCTGAAATACTTGGTTTATCAAATCTATAAATGCAGTCGAAGCATTTGTCAACCCAAAAGGCATAACTAGGAACCTGTAATGTCCATAACGAGTCCTAAATGTCGGCTTATGCACATCTACCTCCTTAACCCTCAACTGATGATACCCTGAACGGAGATCGATCTTAGAAAACTCAGAAGCCCCTCGAAAGTGATCAAATAAGTTGTCGATCCTTGGAATTGCATACTTATTCTTAACGGTCAACTTGTTCAACTACAAGTAATCGATATTTATCCTCATGGTCCCATCCTTCTTCCTAACGAACAGAATTGGTGTTCCCCACGGAGACACACTGGGACGAATGAAACCACGGTCCAACAACTCCTGCAGTTGAACCTTAAACTATATAAGCTCTTTCGTTGCCATATGGTAGGGAACGATCGACACTGGAGCTGTACCCGGAGGAAACTCGATCCCAAACTCAACTTATCGGTTTGGAGGCATCACGGTAACTCCTCAGAAAAGACGTTCAGAAAGTCCTGTACTGTTCTGATGTTCCCAACAGAAGAGTCTCTAGAATCCGCAACACTTACATAGGCCAAGTACGCCTCACAACTTTTACGGACCAGTTTCTCAGCTACCAGTGCGGAGATCACATGCGACAGATAGTCTCGATGCTTGGTCCTCAAAACGACCTTCCTAGACGCACAATCTAAACTAACTCGATGCTCCACCAACCAGTCCATACCCAGAATCATGTCGAACTCCCAAAAAGGAAGCTCCATTAAATTAGCCAGAAATATTTCCCCTTACACCTCTAACGAAACATCCTTATACAATTTACTAACTCAAACAGATTGCGCCAACGGATTCAATACAGTGGCCTCACTCGCAGTGCTCTTAACCGTAATCCCTACGTTTTCAGAGACTGAACTGGCTATATAGGAATGAGTAAATCCTATGTCTATTAGAGCAATGTATGGTACATCAAATATAAAGAACGTACCAATGATGACGTCAGGAGCATCTCTATCCTCTCAACGTCGTGCAACATAAACCAAAGCAGGCTACCTTGCCTCAGTCTGACCAGCACCTCTGCCCGGTGCTTTGTGCCCTAAGCCCATACCATTACAACCCCTGCCTGACCACGACACCTAGGTGGCTGCTGAACTGCTCTATGAGACTACACAAAACCCGAGCTCTGCGTCGATCGCTGCCCACGTGGGCGCGATCTACGATCTGCTCTAAAAGATCCATATTTCAGACAGGCCCCAATCCTCCTCCAACACTCGCCTGAATGGCACCTACCACAATCACCGCAAAGCTGCAACCCAGCTGAAGCAATAGGAACCCTTACTCTCTCTGGCCCATCAAATCTGGCTTTTTTCTTAGGCCTCTACATAGAATTCGAGGGCTCTGAATCCTTCCTGTTCTTACGTCCCTCCCTATCTCTATTCTGGTGCTCAGCACGCTTAACATATTTGGCAATCTTCGCCTTCTCTACCAGAATAGAAAATTTAAGCTCTCTCTGCGAAGTAATCAGAACCCTCAGATTATCCTTTAGACCGTCATCAAATCTGACACACCTCTCATACTCAGACGCCACCATGCCTCGAGGGTAGCAGCTCAACCTCAAAAATTCAGCCTCATACTCAGCCACAGATCAGTCACCTTGCGTGAGGTTCAGAAACTAACGCCTGGGAGCATCAACATAGCTGGCTCCCATATATTTGCTCTGAAATTTATTCTTAAAAAACTCCCAAGTCAGACGGTCAAGCTGAGTGCCCTCCTTAACTGTCAACCACCACTGATATGCTTCATCGCGAAGCAAGGAGACTGCACCCTTCAATTTCTACTCAGGGGTACAGTCCAGATCATACAAAATACTCTCTGTGGCCTCCAACAAGTACTCAGCCACATTAGGGGCAACTTTTGTGACACCCCTAAATAACTCAACTGCATTGAATTGGAGTCACTCAGTTACCGACCCTCGGCCCCAGATCCAGAATTGGGACCAGCGACCCTCTCCAATATCCTCAGCATGGCTTGGGATAGTGTGTCGTCCTCAGCCAATCGACTTGGAGACCCAGTCTCAGTAGCAGGTGACACCGGTGTCTCACTAGTACCCAAATTCGGCATGATGCCCAGAGATGAGGACTCAGCTCGAGCCTCCCTACGGCCTCTACCTCGGCCTCGAGTACCACGTCCACGGATATCTCGTGCATTCATTGCCTAATACGACTTTATCTACATTAAGAGTTTTATGTATCAGTTCAATATTTATTAACAAATATTTTGTGCATGATTATCAGAAGTTCAGAATCATTTTAGAAGTTTCAGTTTTCTAACTAACTCAATACAGTTTCAAAGGGTACGAACTATAGTGTTTCAGAATAGTTTTAAATAAGTACTAAAATACTTACAGAATCAGCACCGGAGACTCGGTGGATCACATTATCAATTAGAATATTTTAAACTATTTGTAAACCAGTTCTTTAAAACATATTTTGGAACCCAAAATCTCAGCCAAGTTTTGCAACCTGGCTCTAATACCACTAAATGTAACACCCCAAACCCGGCAAAACGTTATGGCTGAACCCGAAAGTGTCGCATGAAATGGGTTGTAAAATTGTTGTCATTAAATTTAAAAACCTTTCCAGTTCATTAGCCTTTATCGCTATTAGTAATTTCAAAGCTCTCTTTCATTTAATCATTTCGAGATAAAACGTATTTTTAGCAGAAGCTTGTAAAATCATTGTGCTTAGAAAACCGTTCAAGATTTTAGAAAACATGTCTTTAGGTAAAATCGACAAAGTAAAAAGGTAAGTTAAAACAAAAACCCAAAACCAAAACCAAACAGTTAAACAGTCCAGAGAGTCATAGAAAATACAAACTTTCAAATCTTAACGCCAAACATAAATAAAAACTAAAAACAACTGAAACAGTTTTGGCGAGTGGTCACCTTCAAGCCCTCCGCTGCACTGATCCGCATAACTCTGTGGATTACCTGTACAGAATAAACAGAGAAGGGTGAGATTACGAAAACTCAGTGTGTAACCCCACAGAATTAAACATGCACACAGAAAACAGAGTCAGTCAAATATAGACTCGGGCTTAAGCCCATTATAGATACAGATGCAAAGTCAGGCCTAAGCCCATTTCAGACACAGATACAGATAAGTAGATCAAAATCAGACATCCTACCCCCATCCTCTACACACCATCTCTTACCATCCTTACACACCATGTAGGGTTTAAAACACCCACCCAGCCTTACACACCATGTGGGGTTTAAAACACCCACCCAGCCTTACACACCACATTATACTGATGCGGCACAGATCAAATATAATACAGCCGTGCTACCAGATATTAGGCGTAATCCTCCTTTTAGAAAACTTCCTCCAATATACATCATCCCACCTCAATCAAACTATTAGAACATGCATACAGAATTAACAAATAAATCATGCTTAACATGTTTTCATAAACAAATATCAGATAACAAATATAGGCATGCTCATAACAGTTCATCAGTTTAATAGAACATATAAGTTTAGGGTTGGTAAATGCGGTAGGTCCACAGTCAAATAGGATGCCCCGTGCTACCCTACAAAAATTTTCAGTATAATAGGCCCACATGCCTGTATGGCCTGCCCGTGTGGCCCACATGCCCAATTTGGCGTAGCCCATATGACCCATATGGCCACACCTCGACCATCACTCGACCGTGTTGTCGTACACAGCCTACCACATAGCCTACCATACAACCGTGTGACGTCGACAGAGGGGGTTTTTCAACTTTCATCAAACACCATTTTTCTGCATTTCGGGTACACACCTGGGTTCGTTTCGATGCGAAAACACTCCCAAGCCTCTAGAAACCTAAAAATTGACAATCCAAACTCTACAATCAGTGACGATTATACGAAACTTAAATGAAACCTATCCAAGATGGAACTTTAGAACAATATTTACACACTTACCGTCGACGAGCAGAGATTACTAAAATGAACTAGACTGCTGTAGCAAATTCCACAGTTCCTTGGTCTTTTCCTACACAACACACTTACCAAGATGAATTCCCAAACCACCACATAAACCCCTATTCAAGAGAGCAAAAACTAAAAGGGCAAAACTATAAACTCACCAATATGAAATATGCACCACCACAAATTTCGAGCCCAAACAAATAAAATGAACAATTGTTTGAACAGAAAAAGAGGAAACGAAACGGGAAGTGGCAGGCAAAAGAGAAAAAAACGTCAGAAAGGGTAGCAATATTTTGGGAAGAAAATAAAAAATAAAATAATAATCAAAAAGGAAAAGATAAATCGAATCCCCAACTTATCACAATCCCTTATTTTTCTCCCTCTAGCCTCACTATTCATAACTCCCTCAAACTTTAAGCTCCACTGAAACTCTACTAGATGACAGAGCAAAATTTAATACCCACTCTCGTGCAGGGATTCGAACACAGGACCTCCAACACCCCAGCACCCTTACCACTTGAACCAGTAGGTTCATTCTGATATGGTTTTACAAATAATTTAATATAAGCCCACTAAGCCAGTACAAGGCTTAAGTCAGAAAAATACCAAAATTTACCAAAAGTATGGCTAGAACTTGTGACCTTTCACACACACCCAGAACACTTAACCACTGAAGCGGATACACGGTTGTTTCAAAATTTTACAGAAGCAAACATAAGAAATTTGGGGTGTTACAAAGTAAACCAAGGATAATAATATGAAACAATCAACACTAAAGTACCATGCAACCTTTATTGGATCTAATGCCCTAAGTGTAGTATATTCATTTGTAAACTTGTAATTTTTCTAACAAATCGATTAATAAAATTATTCATGAATTACATTAATAACCTCTGTATTATGTCCTCATGTAGTTTTTTCATGCAAAGCAAAATAGAAGCGAATACTAGCTCACTAGTTGTCTAATGTTTAAACTAATACTAATAAGTATTACGTGGTTGGATCGTAATACGAAAAGACAGCCTCTATTAGTAGACAAACCTAAACATGTCATTAGTCTAATTGGATATGAGCAAATCAGTTGAAAGACTAATATATCGTCTATCAAGTCCAATTGGGAGATGCCTTGTCTTGCCCAAAAGGTAGAGACATAGATGTGACTGACTAGACTAATAGTACATTAGACTGGACTCAAGAAGAATAGATCCTGGATTCGTTTATTGATTTATTCACTTGTGACAGTCAAAGTGTGGCATACATTAATCATGAGTGGATGAGTGACTATGTATATGTGGCTCATATACTTTTATATAAGTAAAAGCCTAAGTTCAAATAGATAAGGAACCGAAAGCTAGTGCATTGGGTATATGACTTCTACAGTAACTAGCGTCATTCACAACAGTGGAATTCATAGCCCGAAATATGGGTAAATGATATCCTCTCATTGACATTGCATGATACATAATAACCCGATTTTTAGTGGTGTGGGAAATGACAGTTTCAGAACCCCATTTCCATAGTCTGAGTCTGTAAATAATAATATTTAATATTTATGAGAATAGTATAAAATATATTAAAGTTTGGTCTAGTAATTTTTTTTTTAAATTGTTAATTAATTGAGTTACAGGGACTAAATTGTACAAGTTTATCACTATAGGTTTTTAATTGGCCAATGATGTAGGGAATTAAATTGCAATTAACCCAAGGTCTATTTAGTCAAATAAATCTTTTTTAAAATGAGTATAGTGCACGGTGGTAAATGTGTAAGTATTATTATTAAAGTTATAATTAAATTTTAAAATGTATATATATTAAACAAAACAAGTGGAAAGAAAGAGAATTCATTTATCTTTCTTCTTCATTAACAGGAAATATTCAAGAAAAAGAAAACCAAAGAATTGGTTTTAGGGTTTCAAAATTTATTCCATCAATTGATGATTTCAATTAAGTCATTTTCTTGTACTTTTTATGTTTTTAAGGTCATGGGAGCTTGTTTTAGCTAGCTCATGTACCACATTGCAAAATTGTTATGTGTAATCACACTTCAAATTAGTAATGAGCTTGATCTATTATGTCTAGTCATAATTGGAATCACTAGACTTGCCTAGAGGTTTTAGACCTATTAGTAATAAATGAGTCTTTAAAAAAAAACTTAGACCAAATTGGTCAGTACAAAAGTGCAAAGCAATACTAGTGGTTAAAGGGTTTACTTAGAAATTTGGAGTAGATTATTTTGATACATAATCTCCTAAGACTAAGATCTCAACCATTCGTGTTTTGTTTGCTTTAGCTTCCATTCACAAATTTCTGGTACATTAGATGGATGTGAAGACAACTTTCTTGAATGGTGATTTGGATGAGAAGATCTACATCGAGCAAACTCCAGGATTTGTGGCACCTGGTATGGAAAATAAAGTTTGCAAACTCAAAAAATCTTTGTATAGTCTCAAAAAAGCTCCAAAATAATGGTATGAGAAATTTCATAAGGCTATGCTCAGTTTCGATTTTATTGTTAATGGTGCAGATGCATGTGTGTATTATAAAATATTTGGATCTAGTTGTGTAATCATAAGTCTGTATGCAAATGATATGTTAACTTTGAATTCCAATATAGAAGCCATTAATAAAACCAAGAATTTCTTATCTACCAAATTTGAAATTACTAATTTGGGAGAGGTAGATGTAATATTAAGAGTTAAGGTTACAAAATCAGAAAAGTGATTTGCATTAAGACAATCTCACCATATAGAGAAAGTGTTAAAAACTTTTTAATAGTTTTGATGTAACCTATGTGAGAACTCCTTATGATTCTAGCATACAACTATTAAAGAATAGAAGAAATAGCATTTCTCAATTAAAGTATGCTAAGACTATTGGAAATCTTATGTTCTTGATGAGCTACACTCGGTCGGACATTGTTTATGCAATTATTAGGCTAAGTAGATATACCCATAATCCTAATAATGAGTACTGAAATGTTCTAAAGCATTTGCTTAAATACGTTAAAGGTACAATAATTTTGGAGTTGAAATTTTTCGGATACCCTACAATGCTTGAGGGCTATTGTGATACAATTTGGGCAACTGATAATGATGAGGTGAGCTCTAGAAGTAGGTTTGTCTTTACTTTAGATGGAGCAACCATTTTGTGGAAGTTTGCTAAACAAACATGTATTGCTCGTTCCACGATAAAGTCAAAGTTTATAGCTTTTGACTTAGTCGGGCAAGAGGCCGAGTGGCTTAGGAATATACTTGCAGAGATTCCTTTATAGTGAAAACCAGTACCTCTCGTATCTCTATTATGTGACTCACAACTCACAATTTATGTTGCTAAAAGCTAAGCTTACATAGGTAAGAATAAGCATATTCAAATAAGACATGAATATGTGAGACATTAATAAAGAATGGAATACTTGTGTTGCAGTATGAGGTTTGAAATGAACCTAGCTGATCCACTAACCAATGGGTTAAGTAGGAAAATGGTTTTTCATTCATTGAGGGGATGAGTCTTAAGTCCATTGGTTGAGGAATTCATGATGGATACCCAAATTAGTTTTCTAAGTTCAATATGGTCAAATGAAACCTTGGAAAGACTCATAAGATACATTTTACCTATCCTGACGGTAAACTCTAATGCCCCAATATTTCTATTTCTGTTTCTGTAATTGTTTGACACAAATGTGTATATACTTCAGTGGCTAAGTGTTCTGGGCGTGTGTGTGTGAGGTCTCAAGTTCAAGCCCTACCTTTGGCAAATTTTGGGTATTTTTAGATTTAAGCCCTATCTCTGTTCAATGGGTTTATACTAAATTGTCTGTAGTTCCATATCAGAATGAGCCTGCTGGTGCAAGTGGTAAGGGTGTTAGTGTATTGGAGGTCCTGTTTTCGAATCCCTATGCGAGTGTGGGAGATTATCTTTGCTCTGTTAACAGTGAGAGTTTAGGTTGAACCGAAATTCTGTGTTGGGTTTGAGTAGTGGGGGATGTGGGAGTAAATTAAGGGATTGTAGAGATTTTGGGGATAGGGGAATTAGTCTGGTAATATCCTTTTTGTTTAATAACTATTTTCTTTTAAAATCTATTTTGTTTAAAAACTATTTTCTTTTCTTTTCCAAAATTTTCCTCTCTCCTCCAAAATTCCCAAATTTTCTAACGTTATTATTTTTTTTTCTTTTTCTTCCTATCGAATTTTGCCTCTCCTAAACATGGGGTTTCTCTTTTTGGTTCTACCATTCGCTATTGAAGGTGTTCTTCAGGGGAATCAGAATCCTTCAATGGTCTAGTGAGATAGTGTGGTCGTTGTTGTAGGTGTTGTTCGCTTTGGGAGTGTTTTGCATCAAATCTGTACTAGGTGTGTACCAAAAATACAAAAAATGAGGTTTCAACAAAAGTCAAAAAAGGCCACTATCGACACTACAAGGGCATGTGGTCCTCCGTGTAGTAAGCCGTGTGAGGGGACACGGCCGTGTGATCGACGAAGACATGGTCATGCGAAAGAAACGGCCATGTAGTGGCTCGAGTATGGCCATATGGGCCACACAAGATAGGCCAAGTTGGGCGTGTGTACCATATGGGCGTGTGGGCCTACACTAGCACGCCACACGAGCATGTGGTATCTGGGTCAGGCCGTGTGATCCACACGGGCAAGGCCAATCTGGGCGTCTGGGCCCACACGGACATGTGGGCCATCTCTCTAAAATTTTTACTAGGGTTGCATGGGTTGTCCCAAACGACTGTGGGCCTACTATAGGGTTAGTATGGGCTAACAAACCCTAAACTGTATGATCTGTTTAACTGATATCCTATACTGAGTATGATAGTATTGTGCATGTATGACTATCTGTGATCTGATTGATAGTATGTTGAGCATGTTAAATTGTATAATTGTTTCTGTTTCTAATATTATTATTGGGGTGGGATGATGTTTAATGGAGGACGTGTTCTGAAAGGCAGTTTATGCTTATTATCTGGCAGTATGGTTGCATTATATCTGTTATGCGCTGCATTGGTACAACATGGTGTGTAGGGCTGGGCGGGTGTTTTAAACCCCACATGGTGTGTAGGGATTGTCTTAGATGGTGTGTAGAGGATAAGGGTAGGATATCTGATTTCTAATTCTGATTTGCACATCTGTATCTTCATCTGAGATGGGTTTAGGCCCGAATTTGCATCTTCATCTGTAGTGGGCTTGGGCCCTAATTTGTATCTGTCTGATGTTTGATAATCAGTATGTTTGCATGTCTGATTCTGCTTTTTTACACACTGAGTTTACGTAAACTCACCCCTTTTCTATTTTTCTGTACAGGTAATCCACAAGTTAGGCGGATCGGTGATGCGGAGGACTCGACGGTGACCACCCACTTTTACTGTTTTATTTTGTTTAAGTTTTGGCCTTGAGATTGGAGAGGTTGTATTTTCGGCGACTCTCTGGACTCTTTTAAACTGTTTGGTGTTGGTTTTGAGTTTTTGGTTTTAACTTGCTTATAACTATGATGGTTTTACTAAAACATGATTTTCTTAAAATACGAACTATTCTCCTTAAACACGACAATTTTCCTAAGCTTCCACTAAAATGATATGTTTTAAGGCAAGTTGACTTATTGAAAATACGTTTCAAAATAAATGAAAGCAATTAAGAGGTTATAAGCTTAAAGATTTATCGAGTCAACTCTGTTTTCAAAATCCCCTCCATGTGACATTGTCAGATTCGACCATTATGTCTAGGTCGGGTTTGGGGTGTTACATTTAATGGTATCAGAGCTAGGTTACAAAACTCGACTGTGAATTTTGGGTTCCAAAAGATGTTTAAAGAATTGGTTTTCAAATGGTTTAAAAATATTTTGGATTAAGTATGTGGTACACCGAGTCTCCGATGCCGATCTTGTAAGTATTCTAAACCATAAACAGTTTATTTGAGATACTGTAAATAGCATACTTTGAAAACACTATAGTTAGTATTCTCTGAAACTGTAGTGAAACGAATAGAGACTAAAACTTTCGAAAACATTATTGAACTTCTAAATTTATTACATAAACTGTCTGCTAATAAATATTGAATTAATGTATAAAACTCTTAATGTAGATAAATCCGAATTAGACAATGAGTGCTTGTGGAATTCGTGGACGTGGTACTCAAGGCCGTGGTAGAGGCCGTAGAGGGGTTCGAGCTGAGTCATCATCTTTGGGCAGTATGCCAAATCTAGAACTAGTGAGACACCCGTGTCACCTGCTACTAAGACTGGGTCTCAGAGTCGTTTGGCTGGAGACGACGCATTGTTACGAGCTATGCTGAGGATATTGTAGAGCGTCGTTGGACCCAATTCTAGATCTGGGGGCCGAGGGTCGGTAACTGAACGACCTTGGTCTAATGGAGCTAAGTTATTTAGCGCTGTCATAAGAGTCGCCCCTAATTGGGCTGAGTATTGGTTGGAGGCCACTGAGAGGATTATGGATGATTTAGAGCGTACCCCTGAGCAGAAATTGAAGGGTGCAGTCTCTTTGCTTCGCGATGAGGCTTACCAGTGGTGGTTGATGGTTAAGGAGGGCACTCAACCTGATCGTCTGACTTGGGAATTCTTTAAGACTTGGTTCATAAAATTTCAGCAAACAATATAAATACTCTCATGGCAAGACACTAGGCTCTCAACCATTTTGCAAAATAGTCCTCTCATTAGCTAGATTAAGCTATAAAGGTTCCTAAAACACAAAAATTAACAAAAACAACCACCAAAATCACTTACTTGCAAGAGAATAGCTTGGCTGAAATTTGAGCTCCCAAAACCCCCCTTTTTTGCTTAAAATTTCGGTGGTGAAGAGAAGATGATAGCCTCCTCTCTTTTTGTTTTATTTTTTATTAAACAAGTCACCTAATGTCACCTAATTTTGACTATTTTATGATTTTGTCTCCAATTAAAAATTACATGTCTAGCCACCATGATTTTATTAGTCTATGTACTCAATAAGGACCTCTACTTTAGTGTACCATAGCTATTTAACACCTTTAGCTTGTAGAACAAAACTTTTGCACTTTATGCGATTTAGTCCTTTTTCAAAATTAAGCATGAAATCGCTAAAATTAATTCACCAAAATTTTCATGCGCTCATATAATCATATTATAACACATAAAATAATATTAAAAATAATTTCTCTAGCCTCGGATTAGTGGTTCCGAAACCACTGTTCTGACTAGCCCAAAAATCACACTATTACAATTCTCCCCCTTTAGGAATTCTCGTCCCCGAAAATCTTACTAGTGAAAAGGTTTGGGTATTGGTCTCTCATAGTCTCCTCGGGCTCCCATGTGGCCTCTTCAACCCCATGTCTATGCCATAGTACTTTCATGAGTGCCATACTTTTATTTCTCAATTGCTTGAACTTTCGGGTCAATATCTTAATCAACACTTCGTCATAAGTCATGTTTGATCGAATCTCAACCTTTGTTGGTGAAATCACATGTGATGGGTCAAAACGGTAAGGGCGCAACATCGACACATGGAAAACATTATGGATCTTCTCTAACTCGGATGGCAAGGCTAGTTGAGAAGCTACCGTCCAATTCTCTCAATCACCTCATAAGGTCCAATAAAAAGTGGACTTAATTTTCCTTTCTTACCGAATCTGAGGACTTTTTTCCACAGGGATACTTTCAAAAACACCTTATCACTGACTTAAAACTCAATTTCTTTTCGTTTCAAATCCACGTAGGATTTCTGTCTATCCGAAGCGGCTTCAAACAGTCACAAATTACCTTTATTTTCTCTTCGATCTCTTTGACTAAGTCAACCCCGTGAATCTGATTTTCTCTAAGTTCAGTCCAATACAAAGGCGTTAGGCACTTAAGCCCATACAAAGCCTCATAAGGCGCCATTTTCAAACTCGACTGATAACTATTGTTGTAGGCAAACTCTACCAACGGTAAGTGCCTTTCCCAACAGTGTTGAAACTCAAGAACACAACACCGCAACATATCTTCAAGAATCTAAATTACTCTTTCCAACTGATCGTCGATTTGCGGGTGGAAAGCAGTACTAAAATTTAGTTTCGTCCCCAACGCTTCTTGTAATTTTTTCCAAAACTGTGATGTGAACCTCGGATCTCTATCTGAAATGATCGATAAAGGTACCCTGTAAAGTCTCACAATTTCAGAAACATACAAATCGGTCAATTTCTCAAGTGGATAATCGTTATGCACCGATATAAAATAAGCCGACTTAGTTAGCCTATCAACCACAACCCATACAATATCTTCCTTCTTTGGAGTCAACGGCAATCCAGACACAAAATCCATGGTAATACGGTCCCATTTCCACTCGGGAACCATCACGGGCTGAAGTAAACCCGAAGGTACTTGGTGGTCATCTTTCACTTGCTGACAACTTAAACACTTAGAGACAAACTCTGAGATGTCTCTTTTCATTCTCGACTACCAATACATTTTCTTCAAGTCATTGTACATTTTCACATTACCCGGATGGATAGACAAACAACCACTATGGGCCTCTTGCAAAATCTTCTCAATAAGCTCTTCATCTTTAGGTACACAATCCTCTCTCGAAACATCAAATAACCGTCGGTACCAATCTAAAAATCTGATTCAATACTCGTTCCGCACTGAGTTATCTTGGCTTGTAACTCTTTATCACTTTTCTGAATTTTACAAATCTCTTGTAGAAACATCAGTCTAGCTCTTAACTCTGCTATGACTGAACCATCATCAGTCACAGACAACTGGGTATTCATAGCCCTCAAGGTAAACAATGACTTCATACTCAAAGCATCAGCGACCACATTCGTCTTTCCAGGGTGATAGTTAATTATCAATTCATAATCCTTTATCAGCTCCAACCATCTCCACTGCAGTAGGTTTTACTCCTTTTGAGTCATCAAATACTTTAGACTTTTATGTCGGTGAATACTCGGCATCTCTCGCCATACAAATGGTGTCTCTAAATCTTCAATTCGAACACTATGGTGGCTAACTCTAAGTCATGAGTCGAATAGTTTTTCTCATGTGGCTTTAGCTGTCTCAAGGCATAAGCTATTACCTTGCCTTCTTGCATAAGCACACACCCTAATCCATTTAAGGATGCATCGCTATACACCACAAATTCCTTTCCTGGTTCCGGTTGCACTAAAACTGGGGCTTCAGTCAACAATGCTTTTAGTTTCTCAAAACTCTATTGGCACTTCTCCGTCCATTCAAACTTTACACCATTTTGTAGCAACCTCGTCATCGGTGTAGCAATCATGGAGAATCCTTTAATGAATCGTCTGTAGTAACCGGCTAAGCCCAAAAAGCATCTAATCTCTGATGCATTCCTCAACGGTTTCCAATCAACGATAACCGATATCTTACTCGGGTCAACTCTAATTCCATCACCTGACACTATGTGGCCCAAGAATCTGACCTCTCGGAGCCAAAATTCACTTTTACTAAACTTGGCATACAATTGCTTATCTCTTAAAGTCTGCAAAATAGTTCTCAAATGCTCCTCGTGCTCACTTTCATTACGAGAATAAATTAATATATCATCGATAAAAACAACAACGAACTTATCCAAGTACGGTCAAAAAATACGGTTCATTAAATCCATAAATACTGCAGGAGCATTCGTTAAGCCAAAGGGCATGACGAGGAACTCATAATGGCCATAAGTCATCCGGAATGCAGTTTTCGATACATCTTGTTCCTTAACTCTTAGCTGGTAATAACTGGACCTTAAATCTATCTTAGAAAACACTGTGGCTCCTTTCAATTGGTCAAACAGATCATCAATCCTTGGCAAAAGATACTTGTTCTTTATAGTCACCTTGTTGAGTTGTCTGTAGTATATACATAACCTCATCGACCCGTCTTTCTTTTTCACAAAAAGTACCAGAGCACCCCACGGAGAATAGCCCGGTCTCGTAAAACCCTTATCTGTTAACTCTTGTAACTGAATCTTCAACTCTTTTAACTCCAACGGTGCCATCCTATACAAGGCAACTGAAATAGGTGTCGTACCAGGGACCAACTCAATACCAAACTCGACTTCCCTAGTTGGAGACAATCCGGGAAACTCTTCCGAAAACACATCCTGGTACTCACATACCACTGACACTGACTCAATCCTTTCTTTTGACTCTTGGGTATTCAACACAAATGCAAGATAGGACTCGTACCCTTTTCTCATGTATTTCTCAGTAGTCATAGAAGCAATCAACACAGGTAAGCTATCCAGTTCACCTGATTCAACCTGAAAGATATCCCCATTTTCACATTTCAGTTCAATAAATTTTTTCCTACAATTTACTATCAAATCATGAGTTGCTAACCAGTCCATACCAAGAATCACGTCAAATTCATCAAACGGTAGAAGCATAAGATTAGCCAGAAAATTGTCAAGGGACAATTTCGACACACTTGGTCAACTAGCACATGCTTGCCTAAAGGGTTTGACACTTTTACCACAAATTCGGTAGACTCAACATACATATTCATACTCAACACCAATTTCATATAAACATACGAATGGGTAGACCCCAAATCAATCAAAGCAATAACAGAGATATCATGAAGAGAAAAAGTACCCGTAATCACATCTGGGGATGAAGCCTCTTCGCGAGCGCGAATAGTATAAGTCATTGTAGGAGCTTTACCCTCTTATCTCATAGTGGAATCTCTAGGCACACCTCTATTACTAGCCCCACTTCCGGGTTCTTTTGTGGTCTACTCCTAGAAGGAGCGTTACCCGATCTCACACCTTAATCTTTATCATTCTTGACCATCTCGGGACAACTACCAATAAAATGGTCTAGTGACTCATATTTGAAACAGCCTCTTTCATTTCCTTGGCACTCACTGAAATGACGTCTATCGCACTGTGAACATTCTAGTATGTTCGGTCGAGCACTACCAACACTCGCAATAGAAGTGGTTTAAGCTTTAGACACTGTATACTGCTTATTCTTATTTCTACTCGAGAATCCACCTGAAGCATTAGATCGAGTGGTGAACTTTCTCAATTTCTTGGATAAGGACTGAAACAATTTCCCCAATTGTCTTTTCTTTGAATCACGAGACTCAATATCAGTTTTCCTTTTTTCTTTGGCCAATTCCTCGACCTTGCAAGCTCTTTCAACGAGCACCACAAATTCCTTTAACTCTAGGATGCCAACCAAAAGTCGAATGTCTTCGTTCAATCTATCCTCAAATCTCTTACACATAATGGCTTCGATAGATACACACTCTTGATCGTATTTGCTGAGCCTCACGAACTCGCGCTCATACTCTATTACTGTCATTCAACGTTGCTTCAGTTCAAGAAATTCCTTCCTTTTCTGGTCTATAAACCTCTGGCTAATATACTTTTTACGAAACTCTTCCTGGAAGAATTCCCAAGTTATCCTCTCCATCGGTACAACTAACACAAGGGTGTTCCACCATTGGTAAGCCGAGTCTCGTAGGAGTGACACAACATACTTCATGCACTCCTCAGGTGTGCAAGACAATTCATTGAATCCCTAACGGTATTTTCTAACCAGACCTCTGCCCTATCTGGGTCATCATTTATATTTGCTATAAATCCTTAGCCCCTTGCTTTCGAATTTTGTCTACCGAAGGTTTTTCCCTTTTGATCATTTCCACTACTTGAGGAGCTGTAGGGGCAGGCTGAGGGGGTGGAGGAAGTGGAGTGTTCGAATTTGCATGAACAAACTCCGAATACCAAGCATCCATCATATAGAGGTAGGCTTCTCTAGCCCCTCCGCCCTGACTCAGTGTCACGGGCCCACTCTTGACTGGCGCAGTCCCCTCAGCGGGAACCGGTGCATTACTCTCTACTTCATCTGTCGTTGCTCTGTCAGGATCCATTTACTATATCAAAACACATTTTAAATTGTCAGGAGTCATCACACTATCATAATTCATATATGCCATGTATAGCTAGACTCGTACACACGCTAGGTTAGTCCGAGAATCAACTAAACCTTAGCTCTGATACCACTAAATGTAACACCTCTTACCCGTATTCGACGTCAGTACAATGTACGAGGCGTTTCCTTACTTAGATTCATTCAAACATACAATTCTGAGTCGTAAAAGTTCATTCAAATTCAAAAATTTTCAAACTTCCTCTTAAAGTCCTTAATAAGGGCCTCCGATGCCCAAAACACGCTTTAGAAATGGTTCGATACTAAACCAAGCACTTTAGAAAGCTTTGGAAATTTTCACAGAAAATAGGGGCACACGCCCATGTGGGCAGACCATATGGTCACACACGCCTATGTCCCTAGCCTTGTGGATTTATTTTTCAATTCGAACCTACAGGGGTTTTCACACGGCCTGGCACATGCTCGTGTCCATGGCCCGTATCCCTCACTCGGCCATGACACACTTGTGTCTCAGGCCATGTGTTAAAACCTTGACATTCTATTTCTGACGTCAACAACCCAATAAGGTCACACGGCCAAGGCACACGCTCGTGTCCTTAGGCTGTGTGGCGAATTAAATTCTTAAAATCAAGTATAGACTTTACACAGCCTGGGCACATGCCCATGTATTATGGTCGTGTCATCCACACAGTTGACACACACGGCCATGCCTCAACCCGTGTGGTAACTACTGGGTATTTTGTTTTACCAAATTAAGGTGCAGGGGACACACGGCCGGACTACATGCCCATGGGACAGACCGTGTGTCACCCATGGCCTAGACGCATACCCGTGTGGACAAAAAAATTCTATTTACTAAGGCTTTTGCCACCCTTACTTGCACCAACATAAGCCACATCAAGTAATACCAATCCACACATAAACATCTGACCAAATCATGTATTAACCACATTTATGGAAACACCAACATTTGCATTTATCAATAACAAGTATTAGCCATCAACTATGGCCTTAGACAAAATGGATCAATCTTCAAGACAGGCCAGCACATTTGGCCAAAACAATGACACTTGACAAAAGACCAAGTCCTTATACATGTCATACTTAAAATACTAAGGCTAACTATACCAAATGCTTCAATTGATAGTGTGATCGATGCCTCCGATGTCCTTTGATCCCCGAGCTAGCTTGGCAATACTATAAGAAAATGGAAAGGAAAGGGAGTAAGTATAAAGCTTAGTAAGTCGCATGTAAATAATTAACAACAATTACCATGCATTATCATACTCATAACATATTATAAACTTGCACATAATTCTCAAAAGTTTAAAGGCATAACTTACTCATTTTCATCCTTACTAATCATACAACATAAATTGAGCTCATTGCTCATGAATTTCGTGTAGGTACCTTTACCACTTACAACATAGTCGTAACTTCTCTCACTTTTGGCACAAGCTTTAAATTACCCGTTGAACCAGTTGGAATACCAAAGGATACCCGACAAGCCTTACACAAGAGGGTAAGATGCCGATGCCATGTCCCAAACATAAGATGCCGATGCCATGTCCCAAACATAGTCTTAAACTAGCTCACATATCGAGGTCGATGCCATGTCCCAGACATGGTCTTACACTAGCTCTCATATCAATGCCGTTGCCATGTCCCAGACATGGTCTTACACTAGCTCACATGTCGAGGCCGATGCCATGTCCCAAACATGGTATTACACTAGCTCTCATATCAATGCCGATGCCATGTCCCAAACATGATCTTACACTGGCTCACATGTCAAGACCGATGCCATGTCCCAAACATGGTCTTAACTAGCTCTTGTCTCATTGCCGATGCCATGTCCCAGAAATGGTCTTACACTAGCACACATATCACCCAAATGTCATGGCATGGATATCCAGTCTATTCCTAAGGTTCAACCGAGAACTTTTACTACATCAATTTTAATCTTGCATATTCACAACAATAATAAAACACTTTATGCCATATTAATTGTTCAATACATAATAACAATAAAGTTGTATTATTTACGTACAATGTACCTCGGTATACAAAATATGGGCGACTAGTTCGATTTAGTCCAATAGCTTGGTTTTCCCCCGGTCTAAGTTCGAATTCTATTTTTCTTGATCTAAAATGAAAAAAATTTACTTATTTAATCACCACATTAATCAAGGCGTTCTAAAATTCCTACTTTGGTAAAATTACTATTTTGCCCTTAAACTTTCACATAATTATGATTTTTCCCTTAGGCTCGTAAAATAATTTCATACTTTAGTATTCCATAGCTATTTAACACCTTTAGCTTGTAGAACAAAACTTTCACACTTTATGCGATTTAGTCCTTTTTCAAAATTAAGCATGAAATCACTAAAATTAATTCACCAAAATTTTAATACACTCATATAATCATATTATAACACATAAAATAATATTAAAAATAATTTCTCTGGCCTCGGATTAGTGGTTTCAAAACCACTGTTCCAACTAGCCCTAAAATTGAGCTATTACAGTTCTGATTGTTCCGTAGAAGGAGCGTGAGTTTTCTATTCTAGTAGAGAAGGAGAAGATCACCGAGGATGTTAAGTGCATAGAACGCTAGAATAGAGATAGGGAGAGAGGTAAGAACAAGAGGGATTTGGAACCCTCGAGTTCTGTGCAGAGGCCTAAGAAAAAGGCCAAATCTGATGGGCCAATTAGAGTGGGAGGCCCTGTTGCTTCTACTGGGATGCTGCCTTGTGGAGATTATGGGAGACGCCATTTGGGCGAGTGTTGGAGGAGGATTGGGGACTGTTTGAGATGTGGATCGTTAGAGCATCGTATTAAAGGCTATCCGCAGCGAGCAGATCAAACGCAAGCTCTGGGTTTTTTGCAGCCGCAGAGGGTAGTTCAGCAGCAACCTAGGGGTAACGGACAGGCTAGAGGTGGTAACGGTTTGGGACGTGGACAGAGAGCACCGGGCAGATATACTGGATAGACCGAGGCGAGGCAACCTACTTTGGTTTATGCTGCACATCGCCGAGAGGACAAAAATGCTCCTGACGTCATCACCAGTACGTTCTTTATATTTGATGTACCTTACTTGGCTTTGATAAACATAGGGTCTACTTACTCCTACATAGGTAGCTGAATATCTGAAACTTTGGGGATTTTTATGGAGAGCACTTCTAGTGAGGTTACAATATCTAGTCTATTAGGGCAGTCTGTTCGGGTTAGTAAACTTTATAGGTATGTACCGTTAGTGGTGCAAGGGACTCTTTTCGTGGCTAATTTGACGGAGCTTCTTCAATCTTGGGTATGGACTGGTTGGTCTAGCATCAAGTTAATTTGGATTGTGCAACTAAAAGGGTCGTTCTGAAGACTATGGATGATGAGGAGGTAGTAATAATTGGTGAGCGTCGAGACTATCTGTCACATGTGATCTCCGAGCGAGTAAATGAGAAACTGGTTCGGAAAGAGTGTGAGGGGTACTTGGCTTGCGTAAGTATTTCAGACTATGTTCGGAAAGACTATGTTTGCGTAAGTATTCTAGGGACTCTTCTATTGGAAATATCAGAACAGTAAAAGATTTTTCAGACGTCTTTCCTGAGGAGCTACCGGGATTACCTCCTAATCGAGAAGTGAAGTTTGGAATTGAGCTTCATCCGGGTACGGCTCCGGTGTCCATTGATCCCTACCGTTTGGCATCAAAAGAGCTTACAGAGCTTAAGGCTCAACTTCAAGAGCTTCTGGACCGTGGTTTCATCCGTCCTAGTGTGTTCCTATGGGGGCACCGGTTCTGTTTGTCAAGAAGAAGGATTGGACCATGAGGATGTGTATCAATTATCGGCAGTTGAACAAATTAACTGTGAAGAATAAGTATCCGCTTTCGAGGATGGACGACTTGTTTGATCAGTTCAGAGGGGCTTCAGTATTTTCGAAGATTGATCTTCATTCTGGGCATCAGCAGTTGAAGGTTAAAGAGGCTGATGTACATAAGATGACATTTAGGACTCGTTATAGACATTACGAGTTCCTGGTTATGCCTTTTGGTCTGACGAATGCTCTGGCTGCATTCAAGGATTTGGTGAACCGAGTGTTTCAACCTTATCTGGATTAGTTTATCGTGGTTTTCATTGATGATATTTTGGTATATTCTAAGACAGAGGATGAGCATCTCAGGGTAGTGCTTCAGATTCTTCGTGAGAAGCAGCTTTACTCTAAGTTAAGCTAGTGTGAGTTCTAGTTGCATGAAGTAACTTTTTTAGGGCATGTAGTTTCTGCTGAGGGGATTTGTATTGATCCTCAAAAGATTGAGGTTGTGTTGGATTGGAAACAACCTAAGAATGTTCTGAAATTCACAATTTTCTGGGTTTGGCGGGTTATTATCGGCGTTTTGTGGATGGGTTCTCTCTAATTGCAGCTCCTCTAACTAAGCTTCTGTGCAACGGTGTTCCCTTTGTCTGGACTGATACGCAGCAAGAGAGCTTTGAGAAGCTCAAGTTTATTCTAACTCAAGTTCGTGTTCTGATACAATTTAAATCTGGTAGGGAGTTTGTAGTGTACAGTGACGTGTCGCATGTCGGTTTGGGATGTGTTCTGATGCAAGATGGTAAGGTTGTGGCTTATGTGTCCCGTCAACTTAAGACACACGAAGGGAATTATCCGACGCATGATCTTGAGCTGGCTGCGATGGTTTTTGCATTGAAAATCTAGAGGCATTATCTGTATGGTGAGAGGTGTATCATTTATACCGATCACAAGAGCCTCAAGTATCTCCTTACTCAGAAGGAGTTGAATCTTAGACAGCACCATTGAGTATCATCCTGGTAGCGCTAATTTGGTAGCCGATGCTCTAAGCCGAAGAGTGATGTTTGATTTGAGGGCGATGTTTGCTCGCTTTAGTCTGTTTGATGATGGGAGAGGTAAAATTCGATAGGAAGAAGAAGAAAAACACAGTAACTTCAGAAAATTTGAGAATTTTGGAGGAGAGAGGAAAATTTTGGAAAAGAAAAGAAATTAGTTTTTAAACAAAAAGGATAATACGAGACTAATTCCCCCATCCCCTAAATCTCTACAATCCTTTAATTTACTTCCACAACCCCCACTACTCATAACCAACACAGAATTTTGGTTCAACCGAAACTCTCACCGTTAACAGAGCAAAAATATTCTCCTACTCTCGTGCAGGGATTCGAACATAGGACCTCCAACACACTAACACCCTTGCCACTTAAATCAGCAGGCTCATTCTGATATGAAACTACAGACAATTTAATATAAGCCTATTGAACAGAGATAGGGCTTAAATCCAAAAATACCCAAAATTTGCCAAAGGCAAGGCTTGAACTTGGGACCTCACACACACACCCAAAACACTTAACCACTGAAGCAGATACACATTTGTGTCAAACAATTAAAGAAACAGAAATAGAAATATTGGGGCGTTACAACTCTACCCCCTAAAAGAAATTTCGACCTCAAAATTTACCTAATCAGAATAGATGAGGATACTGTTGACGCATCAAGTCCTCAAGTTCCCACGTGGCCTCCTCAATGCTATGATTCCGCCACAGTACCTTCACTAATGGAATAGACTTTTTTTTGCAGAACCTTAACATTGCGATCCAAAATTTGAACCGGCTCCTCCTCAAAAGTCAAGTTCGGCCTCACCTCGATCTCTTCAACCAAGACAACATGGGATGGATCAAAACGGTACCGCATCAACATCGAGACATGAAACACATCATGAATAGGATCCAATTCAGGGGTAGCTCCAACTGATAAGCAACTGGTCCCACATGCTTCAGAATCCGGTACGGTCCAATAAACCTAGGGCTCAGCTTGCCCTTACGACCGAAACTCAGAACATTCTTCCACGAAGAGACCTTAAGAAATACATAGTCCCCTACAGAATACTTAATCTCACGCCTCTTCAGCTCTACATATGATTTCTGCCTATCAAAGGTCGCTTTTAGACGGCCTCGAATCAATCTGACCTTATCCTCGGTCTCTGAAACCAACTTAAGACCCAAAACCTGACGTTCACCCAACTTAGTCCAACATAAATGTGTACGACACTTATGCCCATACAGAGCCTCGTAGGGTGCCATCTGAATGCTAGACTTGAAGCTGTTATTGTAGGCAAACTTAGCTAGCGGCAGATAATCCTCCTAACTACCTCGGAATCTATCACACAACTTTGAAGCATATCCTCCAGTATTTGAATCACCCTCTCAGATTGACCATCAGTCTGAGGATGGAACGCAGTACTGAAGTCCAATCTTGAACCCAGAGCCTTGTGTAATTTTTTCCAGAACTGAGACGTGAAGCGAGGATATCTATCAGAAATAATTGACACAAGAACCCCATGCAGTCTAACTATCTCCGAGATATACAACTTTGCCAACTTCTGAAGAGAAAAGTTCATCTGAACCGAAATGAAGTGAGCAGACTTGGTCAATCGATCCACGATGACCCAAATAGAATCCCTCTTAGTGGGTGTCAAGGGCAACCCACTAACGAAGTCCATCGTTACACGTTTTCATTTCCACAAAGGAATCTTGACTGGCTGCAACAAACCCAAAGGCAATTGGTGCTCAGCCTTAACTTGCTGGCATGTTAGACATCGAGCTACGTAATCGGTAACCTCACAGGTACATCTTATTACCCAGAATAGACTGCCTCAAATCAGAATTCTTCGACACACAGATCCGTCCTCGAAAACATAACACACCATCCCTATTTAACACAAAATCAGAAGTAGTACCACTCTCAACCTGACTGAACCGCACACCCAGAGTCTGTTTGTCGGAGATCGTTTCACACTATCCACTGACTCTTTGGTACATTTGAAACTATGTTTGAGTATATGGCATGTATAGGTTGTAACACCCCTTACCCGTATTCGATGTCGGAACAAGGCACGAGGCATTACCGAAACACATACACTTGTAAATGCATTAAACCAAGTCATAAAATTTCATCCAAATTATGCATCATCACAAACATACAACTTGAATAACACTAGCCAACATCAATGCCCTTATACAAAATAAACTACTAAATATTAAAGGCCAACATTTTAGGCCAAACCAATTATGACATATACAAATGACTAAGTCCCCTATACATGCCATAAACTTAAGAGGTTTGGATTCACTTTTACCCCACGATGATAGCTTGATAGTGTGATTACATCTCCGGCGATCTCCAACTCGAGCTAGCATATAATCCTATAAGATATGGGAAAGGAAGGGAAGTAAGCTACAAAGCTTAGTAAGCAAGTATGTAAATAATTAATAATGGATTTATTAAGTTTACAAAACAACACAATCAAATCTAAAATCAATTTCATCATTTATTCAAGTTTGGAGCAAGCTGTCTATTCGAGTCACAGTCACTAAATTATTTTTATCTGAAGCTACGAAAGTCCAAATTAATATCCGTAAATTTTCCCTGAAACTAGACCCATTTATCTTCTCACCATAAAAGTTTTAGAATTTTTGGTCTTACCAATTATTACAGTTTATTCATTAAAGATTCCCCTATTTCGCTGTTCGACTGCTCTGACCACTTTTCACTACGAACCAATTTTACCATTATACCGAATTCATATGATGATAAAACTTATTTTATTTGAAAATAGACTCATTAATGATTTCAATCATATAACTTATACCCCATAATTATTTTTTTGTAATTTTTAATAATTTTTTCAAGATAGAACAGGGGATCAAGTAACCATTCTGAACCAGTCTCACAAAAGTTTAAATATCTCAAACTATACAATTCCTTTACTTTCTCTGTTTCTTTTATATAAAAATAGACCCAATAAGATTTAAATAAATATCTCATACAACTTATAATTCTATTTCTACCATTTTTGGTGATTTTTCAAATTTACGTCACTGCTGCTGTCCAAAACAGTTTTATTATGAATTTTTGCTTTCTCTCACTTTAGATGTATTCATTACTTACCTATAACAATCATTCCAATTTCCAATCACATATGGAGCATATTGCTCATGCATTACACATACATATACATATACTCATCACTAAAACATCTCACATAATTTCATTTAGCCAGTTTTCCCGTTGAACGCTTCGGAATAATAACGAATATGCGGTGGTTTCGCACACAGCCCACCTTTGAAATCGAAGCTCTCTTGTACACATAGTGGCCTTCACCCAGTACCACTCATGTGACCTAGCTCGATTGTGCGCATAATTCTGCTCTCTTGTACATATGGTGGCCTTCACTTGGCACCACTCATATGACCTAGCCTTCTCGTAGCTCTCTTGTACACATAGTGGCTCACACCATATACCACACATGTGACCTAGCTACATATAGCTTTCTTGTACACATGGCGTACTCTCGATACTACACATGTGACCTAGCTACGTATACAAAATCTCTTGTAGCTCTCTTGTGCACATAGTGGCCTACACTTAGTACCACTCATGTGACCTAGCTACATGCCAATTACATCTTTCGATTCCGAAGGTTCAAACGGGAAGTAACTCACTTTTTTTAACACTTTATTTTATTCTTTCAATAGTCAATTATGATCCAAAAATCAGATACAATACATTAAACATGCTAAAATATAAAACATCAATAAAAATAATGAATTATTTACATACTACTTATCTCGGTGCAAAATATGGCGAAATTTGCAATTTAGTCATTAACCTTTTCTTTTCTCCGATCAAGGTCAATTCCTCGTCTTTTTGATATATAATAACATATTTAACTCATTTAATACTCACATTATTCAATTTAGTCCAAAAATCACACTATGACAAAATTACATTTTTGCCCTCTAACTTTCACAAAATTACGATTTTGCTCCTAGGCTCGAAAATTAAACTTCATCCTATTTTCCTACATTTTAGGACATACTGAACATTTTTCCCTTCTATGGCAACATCAAATTCTCACTCTAACATGTACTTATGAACATTAGGTATTTTTACCGATTATGTCGTTTTACTCGTTTTTACGTAAAATCGCTTAGCAAAAGTTGTTTAACATAATTTCAGCCTTCATATTCACTCATAAAACATCAAAATAAACACATTTCACCTATGGGTATTTTTCCAAATATGAACCCTAGGTTAAAATATTGCTAGAATAAGCTAAACTGAGTTACTGGGATTCCAAAAACGTAAAGAACATGAAAAACGGGGCTTGGATTGACTTACTATGGAGCTTGGAAGCTTGGAAACCGTAGCTATGGAGTCCCCCCCTTGAAATTTCGGCCTAAGGAAGAAGATGACAACCTTTTTCCATCTTTTTCCCATTTAATTTCCTTTTTTATTACAAAATGACTAAATTACCCTTCATTAAAAACTTTGGTTCTTTCTACCTATATTTGTCCATGAAAGCCTAATGGTATAATTACCACTTAAGGACCTCTACTTCAATTTAAAATTTCATAACAATTGGACACCTCTAACATGTAGAACTCAACTTTTGCACTTTTTACAATTTAGTCCTTTTGACTAAATTGAGTGCCCAAACGTCAAAATTTTTGAATGAGATTTTCACGAAATCATTCTCAGAAATTGTAGACCATAAAAATATAAATAAAATTAAATTTTCAACATCGAATTTGTGGTCCCAAAACCACTATTCCGTTTAGGCCTTATTTCGGTATGTTACATTTCTCCCCCTTTTTGGATTTTCGTCCCTGAAAATCTTACCGGAGGAGTTGCTTTCAACTTTTTATCGAATCACAATTTAATTTAGTTTCATGGTCGATTTTCCTTTAGCTTTTTCCATAATTGGGATATAACCCTTGGATCTCAATCCAAATAATGGAAATTGATACTTCACAGAATCGAATAATCCTAGAAAAATCTTACTCGATCGTTAGTTAAACAAGAAATCAGTACACGAATGATCAATCACAATCCGATAACATCTTCCTTTTCGAGAGATCAAGATAATTCGAATCTGAAATCTATAGTGTTTCTATCTCATTTTCTTTCTAGAATCACCACTTTATATTCTAGCAATAAAACTCATTCTAATCCGCTCACTAGTGCATCAACGAAAAAAAAAAATGAGTTCGTTACTCCATTCCAATCGAACTCAAAACCGTAGCTTCTGTTAATAATACCTTCAATTGCTTTAACTTTGTTAGCATGCCCGCACCATTCAAACATTCACAAAGGTGATAACTTTTCCAATCGTAACACCATCCAGCTTAGAATAATCCAATAGGCATATCTCTGTATTATGCTTTCTAGAATATAATTTCTTCATTCAGACTATCCGTCTTCATACTCTTGAATACACAAAATTTATTCTCTTAGTTGAGACATGTTTAAATATACATAACTCACAAGAAAATAACAGAGATCCTGATGATTCCTCAGAGAAACCCAGTAGAAAAACAATGCTTACCGACTTTGGACTTCCATCATAACAGAGATAATATATTTTCCATATATATGAAACAAAACCATAATCAGTAGAAACATAAGAATAATCTCACATAAATTTTTTTTTTACCATCGACTTTATTCCAACATATTTAAATAGAATTTCAAAGAGATAAAGAAATACCGATCATAAACCGACCAAACCAACAGAGCTTTCGTCTAACGTCATAGTTAGCTTCTTACAACATTGGAACTTCATCAGAAACTGAACAACCACACACATATCTCTGAGGATAAAAGAATATATATATAATACACAGAAAAGATCATCATATTCATTTCAACTGTAACTGTCACACACACAGACATCTTTACTACTCAAATATCATTTATTTGACTAATTATGTCATCATGAACCCCGTATTATTCTACTCATTAACGAAAATCAATTCAGGAAAAATTTCAGCAAACACATACTTTAGACATCATATTTGAATAAGTCGATTAGCTGAGACTAACTTCTCCTTTATCCGTGACATTGCATAATCTGTATAATCTTTAAAAAATTTTGATATCCTTCTAAAATTGTTTCCACTTTCCAAACTATTATTATCTCTATATGCATTACTAAGTATTTCACCACTAAACTCTTTAGTTTCACATTTATGGACTTATTCCACTTGGTTCTCGTGAATTTTCGTCATAAAGCAACACTGGTAAGGGGGTGAGGTCATGAAGCTTCTGACTTGACTCTCATAAATACACACATATGACTTTGCATTCATCACCAACATTATATAATCACAATTACATAATTCACTTCAAGCTAACTAACATACATAGTCATGTTACACGAACTTTTTTTTTTTAATTCAAACAAGTGTACATAAACACACATTCTGTCAATTTGAGTAAATTTACTTATCGTATTCACTTAATCAAATATGTTGGGCACATAACGTCATATGCATGCCAAACAAACATGGATGGGCTTATTACCATATAACCTTTCATTTCATTCCACTTTTCACATTTCTTAACTTGTGGTTATCTCATTACGTACATTAACACATACGTATCGTGAACTTCTATTCATACCTTTCCAAATTTCAACACATCATAAGCAAGTCTCAATCATTTCAATATCATTATCAGTATTATCGAAAAAAATAGCTCGGTTGGAAGTCATAACTGTCTTAACGAAATAATTTCGTCAGAGTCGGGAGATATCACACTATCACGAATAGTAATATGGCATCTATAGCTAGACTCACATACGCTATGTTAGTCCGAGAATCGACAAAACCATAACTCTGATACCACTAAATGTAACACCCTTACCCGTATTCGATGCCGGAACAAGGTACGAGGCATTACCGAAATACATACACTTGTAAATGCATTAAACCAAGTCATAAAATTTCATCCAAATACAACTTGAATAACACTAGCCAACATCAATGCCCTTATACAAAATAAACTACTAAATATTAAAGGCCAACGTTTTAGGCCAAACCAATTATGACATATACAAATGACTAAGTCCCCTATACATGCCATAAACTTAAGAGGTTTGGATTCACTTTTACCCCACGATGATAGCTTGATAGTGTGATTACATCTCCCATGCGATCTCCAACTCGAGCTAGCATATAATCCTATAAGATATGGGAAAGGAAGGGAAGTAAACTACAAAGCTTAGTAAGTAAGTATGTAAATAATTAATAATGGATTTATTAAGTTTACAAAACAACACAATCAAATCTAAAATCAATTTCATCATTTATTCAAGTTTGGAGCAAGCTGTCTATTCGAGTCACAGTCACTAAATTATTTTTATCTGAAGCTACGAAACTCAAAATTAAGATCCGTAAATTTTCCCTGAAACTAGACCCATTTATCTTCTCACCATAAAAGTTTTAGAATTTTTGGTCTTACCAATTAGTACAGTTTATTCATTAAAGATTCCCTGTTTACTTGTTTGATCGCTCTCGACCACTTTTCACTCTGAACCAATTTTATCATTATACCGAATTCATATGATGATAAAATTTATTTTATTTGAAAATAGACTCATTAAGGATTTCAATCATATAACTTATACCCCATGAATTTTTAATGGTTTTTCCAAGACAGAACAGGGGATCAAGTAACTATTCTGAACTAGTCTCACAAAAGTTTAAATATCTCAAACTATACAATTCCTTTACTTTCTCTGCTTTCTTTTATATAAAAATAGACCCAATAAGATTTAAATAAATATCTCATACAACTTATAATTCTATTTCTACCATTTTTGGTGATTTTTCAAATTTACGCCATCATTGCTTTGTCCAAAATGCTTTTATTATGAATTTTTGCTTTCTCTCTTTTAGATGTATTCATTACTTACCTATAACAATCATTCCAATTTCCAATCACATATGGAGCATATTGCTCATGCATTACACATACATATACATATACTCATCACTAAAACATCTCACATAATTTCATTTAGCCGATTTTCCGTTGAACGCTTCTAATAATAACGAATATGCGGTGGTTTCGCACACAGCCCACCTTTGAAATCGAAGCTCTCTTGTACACATAGTGGCCTTCACCCAGTACCACTCATGTGACCTAGCTCGATTGTACGCATAATTCTGGCTCTCTTGTACATATGGTGGCCTTCACTTGGCACCACTCATATGACCTAGCCTTCTCGTAGCTCTCTTGTACACATAGTGGCTCACACCATATACCACACATGTGACCTAGCTACATATAGCTTTCTTGTACACATGGCGTACTCTCGATACTACACATGTGACCTAGCTACGTATACAAAATCTCTTGTAGCTCTCTTGTGCACATAGTGGCCTACACTTAGTACCACTCATGTGACCTAGCTACATGCCAATTACATCTTTCGATTCCGAAGGTTCAAACGGAAGTAACTCACTTTTTTAACACTTTATTTTATTCTTTCAATAGTCAATTATGATCCAAAAATCAGATACAATACATTAAACATGCTAAAATATAAAACATCAATAAAAATAATGAATTATTTACATACTACTTATCTCGGTGCAAAATATGGCGAAATTTGCAATTTAGTCATTAACCTTTTCTTTTCTCCGATCAAGGTCAATTCCTCGTCTTTTTGATATATAATAACATATTTAACTCATTTAATACTCACATTATTCAATTTAGTCCAAAAATCACACTATGACAAAATTACATTTTTGCCCTCTAACTTTCACAAAATTACGATTTTGCTCCTAGGCTCGAAAATTAAACTTCATCCTATTTTCCTACATTTTAGGACATACTGAACATTTTTCCCTTATATGGCAACATCAAATTCTCACTCTAACATGTACTTATGAACATTAGGTATTTTTACCGATTATGTCGTTTTACTCGTTTTTACGTAAAATCGCTTAGCAAAAGTTGTTTAACATAATTTCAGCCTTCATATTCACTCATAAAACATCAAAATAAACACATTTCACCTATGGGTATTTTTCCAAATATGAACCCTAGGTTAAAATATTGCTAGAATAAGCTAAACTGAGTTACTGGGATTCCAAAAACGTAAAGAACATGAAAAACGGGGCTTGGATTGACTTACTATGGAGCTTGGAAGCTTGGAAACCCTAGCTATGGAGTCCCCCCCTTGAAATTTCGGCCTAAGGAAGAAGATGACAACCTTTTTCCATCTTTTTCCCATTTAATTTCCTTTTTTATTACAAAATGACTAAATTACCCTTCATTAAAAACTTTGGTTCTTTCTACCTATATTTGTCCATGAAAGCCTAATGGTATAATTACCACTTAAGGACCTCTACTTCAATTTAAAATTTCATAACAATTGGACACCTCTAACATGTAGAACTCAATTTTTGCACTTTTTACAATTTAGTCCTTTTGACTAAATTGAGTGCCCAAACGTCAAAATTTTTGAATGAGATTTTCACGAAATCATTCTGTAAAATTGTAGACCATAAAAATATAAATAAAATTAAATTTTCAACATCGAATTTGTGGTCCCGAAACCACTATTCCGTTTAGGCCTTATTTCGGTATGTTACATTTCTCCCCCCCTTTTGGGATTTTCGTCCCTGAAAATCTTACCAGGAGGAGTTGCTTTCAACTTTTTATCAGAATCACAATTTAATTTAGTTTCATGGTCAGATTTTCCTTTAGCTTTTTCCATAATTGGGATATAACCCTTGGATCTCAATCCGAAATAATGGAAATTGATACTTCGCGTAATCGAATAATCCTAGAAAAATCTTACTCGACTGGTTAGTTAAACAAGAAATCTGTACACGAATGATCAATCACAATCCGATAACATCTTCCTTTTCAGAGATCAAGATAATTCAGATACGAAATCTATAGTGTTTCTATCTCATTTTCTTTCTAGAATCACCACTTTATATTCTAGCAATAAAACTCATTCTAATCCGTTCACTAGTGCATCACTGAAAAAAAAAATCATGAATTCGTTACTCCATTCCAACTGAACTCAAAACCAGAGCTTCGGTTAATAATACCTTCAATTGCTTTAACTTTGTTAGCATGCCCAGACCATTCAAACATTCACAAAGGTGATAACTTTTCCAATCAGAACACCATCCAGTTAGAATAATCCAATAGGCATATCTCTGTATTATGCTTTCTAGAATATAATTTCTTCATTCAGACTATCCGTCTTCATACTCTTGAATACACAAAATTTATTCTCTTAGTTGAGACATGTTTAAATATACATAACTCACAAGAAAATAACAGAGATCCTGATGATTCCTCAGAGAAACCCAGTAGAAAAACAATGCTTACCGACTTTGGACTTCCATCATAACAGAGATAATATATTTTCCATATATATGAAACAAAACCATAATCAGTAGAAACATAAGAATAATCTCACATAAATTTTTTTTTACCATCGACTTCATTCCAACATATTTAAATAGAATTTCAAAGAGATAAAGAAATACCGATCATAAACCGACCAAACCAACAGAGCTTTCGTCTAACGTCATAGTTAGCTTCTTACAACATTGGAACTTCATCAGAAACTGAACAACCACACACATATCTCTGAGGATAAAAGAATATATATATAATACACAGAAAAGATCATCATATTCATTTCAACTGTAACTGTCACACACACAGACATCTTTACTACTCAAATATCATTTATTTGACTAATTATGTCATCATGAACCCCGTATTATTCTACTCATTAACGAAAATCAATTCAGGAAAAATTTCAGCAAACACATACTTTAGACATCATATTTGAATAAGTCGATTAGTGAGACTAACTTCTCCTTTATCCGTGACATTGCATAATCAGTATAATCTTTAAAAATTTTGATATCCTTCTAAAATTGTTTCCACTTTCCAAACTATTATTATCTCTATATGCATTACTAAGTATTTCACCACTAAACTCTTTAGTTTCACATTTATGGACTTATTCCACTTGGTTCTCGTGAATTTTCGTCATAAAGCAACACTGGTAAGGGGGTGAGGTCATGAAGCTTCTGACTTGACTCTCATAAATACACACATATGACTTTGCATTCATCACCAACATTATATAATCACAATTACATAATTCACTTCAAGCTAATTAACATACATAGTCATGTTACACGAACTTTTTTTTTTAATTCAAACAAGTGTACATAAACACACATTCTGTCAATTTGAGTAAATTTACTTATCGTATTCACTTAATCAAATATGTTGGGCACATAACGTCATATGCATGCCAAACAAACATGGATGGGCTTATTACCATATAACCTTTCATTTCATTCCACTTTTCACATTTCTTAACTTGTGGTTATCTCATTACGTACATTAACACATACGTATCGTGAACTTCTATTCATACCTTTCCAAATTTCAACACATCATAAGCAAGTCTCAATCATTTCAATATCATTATCAGTATTATCGAAAAAAATAGCTCGGTTGGAAGTCATAACTGTCTTAACAAAATAATTTAAATCGTGAGTCGGAGATATCACACTATCACGAATAGTAATATGGCATCTATAGCTAGACTCACATACGCTATGTTAGTCCGAGAATCGACAAAACCATAACTCTGATACCACTAAATGTAACACCCTTACCCGTATTCGATGCCGGAACAAGGTACGAGGCATTACCGAAATACATACACTTGTAAATGCATTAAACCAAGTCATAAAATTTCATCCAAATACAACTTGAATAACACTAGCCAACATCAATGCCCTTATACAAAATAAACTACTAAATATTAAAGGCCAACGTTTTAGGCCAAACCAATTATGACATATACAAATGACTAAGTCCCCTATACATGCCATAAACTTAAGAGGTTTGGATTCACTTTTACCCCACGATGATAGCTTGATAGTGTGATTACATCTCCGGCGATCTCCAACTCGAGCTAGCATATAATCCTATAAGATATGGGAAAGGAAGGGAAGTAAACTACAAAGCTTAGTAAGTAAGTATGTAAATAATTAATAATGGATTTATTAAGTTTACAAAACAACACAATCAAATCTAAAATCAATTTCATCATTTATTCAAGTTTGGAGCAAGTTGTCTATTCGAGTCACAAATCACTAAATTATTTTTATCTGAAGCTACTGAAACTCAAAATTAAGATCCGTAAATTTTCCTGAAACTAGACCCCATTTATCTTCTCACCATAAAAGTTTTAGAATTTTTGGTCTTACCAATTAGTACAGTTTATTCATTAAAGATTCCCTGTTTTCATTGTTTGATTGCTCGACCACTTTTCACTACGAACCAATTTTATCATTATACCGAATTCATATGATGATAAAATTTATTTTATTTGAAAATAGACTCATTAAGGATTTCAATCATATAACTTATACCCCATGAATTTTTAATGGTTTTTCCAAGACAGAACAGGGGATCAAGTAACTATTCTGAACTAGTCTCACAAAAGTTTAAATATCTCAAACTATACAATTCCTTTACTTTCTCTGTTTCTTTTATATAAAAATAGACCCAATAAGATTTAAATAAATATCTCATACAACTTATAATTCTATTTCTACCATTTTTGGTGATTTTTCAAATTTACGCCATCTTCTTTGTCTGTCCAAAACAGTTTTATTATGAATTTTTGCTTTCTCTCACTTTAGATGTATTCATTACTTACCTATAACAATCATTCCAATTTCCAATCACATATGGAGCATATTGCTCATGCATTACACATACATATACATATACTCATCACTAAAACATCTCACATAATTTCATTTAGCCAGTTTTCCCGTTGAACGCTTCGGAATAATAACGAATATGCGGTGGTTTCGCACACAGCCCACCTTTGAAATCGAAGCTCTCTTGTACACATAGTGGCCTTCACCCAGTACCACTCATGTGACCTAGCTCGATTGTACGCATAATTCTGGCTCTCTTGTACATATGGTGGCCTTCACTTGGCACCACTCATATGACCTAGCCTTCTCGTAGCTCTCTTGTACACATAGTGGCTCACACCATATACCACACATGTGACCTAGCTACATATAGCTTTCTTGTACACATGGCGTACTCTCGGTACTACACATGTGACCTAGCTACGTATACAAAATCTCTTGTAGCTCTCTTGTGCACATAGTGGCCTACACTTAGTACCACTCATGTGACCTAGCTACATGCCAATTACATCTTTCGATTCTGAAGGTTCAAACGGGAAGTAACTCACTTTTTTTAACACTTTATTTTATTCTTTCAATAGTCAATTATGATCCAAAAATCAGATACAATACATTAAACATGCTAAAATATAAAACATCAATAAAAATAATGAATTATTTACATACTACTTATCTCGGTGCAAAATATGGCGAAATTTGCAATTTAGTCATTAACCTTTTCTTTTCTCCGATCAAGGTCAATTCCTCGTCTTTTTGATATATAATAACATATTTAACTCATTTAATACTCACATTATTCAATTTAGTCCAAAAATCACACTATGACAAAATTACATTTTTGCCCTCTAACTTTCACAAAATTACGATTTTGCTCCTAGGCTCGAAAATTAAACTTCATCCTATTTTCCTACATTTTAGGACATACTGAACATTTTTCCCTTATATGGCAACATCAAATTCTCACTCTAACATGTACTTATGAACATTAGGTATTTTTTCTGACCGATTATGTCGTTTTACTCGTTTTTACGTAAAATCGCTTAGCAAAAGTTGTTTAACATAATTTCAGCCTTCATATTCACTCATAAAACATCAAAATAAACACATTTCACCTATGGGTATTTTTCCAAATATGAACCCTAGGTTAAAATATTGCTAGAATAAGCTAAACCGAGTTCTTTGGGATTCCAAAAACGTAAGAGAACATGAAAACAGGGCTTGGATTGACTTACTATGGAGCTTGGAAGCTTGGAAACCCTAGCTATGGAGTCCCCCCCTTGAAATTTCGGCCTAAGGAAGAAGATGACAACCTTTTTCCATCTTTTTCCCATTTAATTTCCTTTTTTATTACAAAATGACTAAATTACCCTTCATTAAAAACTTTGGTTCTTTCTACCTATATTTGTCCATGAAAGCCTAATGGTATAATTACCACTTAAGGACCTCTACTTCAATTTAAAATTTCATAACAATTGGACACCTCTAACATGTAGAACTCAATTTTTGCACTTTTTACAATTTAGTCCTTTTGACTAAATTGAGTGCCCAAACGTCAAAATTTTTGAATGAGATTTTCACGAAATCATTCTGTAAAATTGTAGACCATAAAAATATAAATAAAATTAAATTTTCAACATCGAATTTGTGGTCCCGAAACCACTATTCCGTTTAGGCCTTATTTCGGTATGTTACATTTCTCCCCCTCTTTTGGGATTTTCGTCCCCGAAAAATCTTACCGGGAGGAGTTGCTTTCAACTTTTATCGTAATCACAATTTAATTTAGTTTCATGGTCAGATTTTCCTTTAGCTTTTTCCATAATTGGGATATAACCCTTGGATCTCAATCCAAATAATGGAAATTGATACTTCAGCGAATCGAATAATCCTAGAAAAATCTTACTCGACTGGTTAGTTAAACAAGAAATCTGTACACGAATGATCAATCACAATCCGATAACATCTTCCTTTTCAGAGATCAAGATAATTCAGATACGAAATCTATAGTGTTTCTATCTCATTTTCTTTCTAGAATCACCACTTTATATTCTAGCAATAAAACTCATTCTAATCCGTTCACTAGTGCATCACTGAAAAAAAAATCATGAATTCGTTACTCCATTCCAACTGAACTCAAAACCAGAGCTTCGGTTAATAATACCTTCAATTGCTTTAACTTTGTTAGCATGCCCAGACCATTCAAACATTCACAAAGGTGATAACTTTTCCAATCAGAACACCATCCAGTTAGAATAATCCAATAGGCATATCTCTCAGATTATGCTTTCTAGAATATAATTTCTTCATTCGGACTATCCGTCTTCATACTCTTGAATACACAAAATTTATTCTCTTAGTTGAGACATGTTTAAATATACATAACTCACAAGAAAATAACAGAGATCCTGATGATTCCTCAGAGAAACCCAGTAGAAAAACAATGCTTACCGACTTTGGACTTCCATCATAACAGAGATAATATATTTTCCATATATATGAAACAAAACCATAATCAGGTAGAAACATAAGAATAATCTCACATAAATTTTTTTACCATCGACTTCATTCCAACATATTTAAATAGAATTTCAAAGAGATAAAGAAATACCGATCATAAACCGACCAAACCAACAGAGCTTTCGTCTAACGTCATAGTTAGCTTCTTACAACATTGGAACTTCATCGAAAACCAACAACCACACACATATCTCTCTCGAGGATAAAAGAATATATATATAATACACAGAAAAGATCATCATATTCATTTCAATCAGAATCACACACACACAGACATCTTTACTACTCAAATATCATTTATTTGACTAATTATGTCATCATGAACCCCGTATTATTCTACTCATTAACGAAAATCAATTCAGAAAAATTTCAGCAAACACATACTTTAGACATCATATTTGAATAAGTCGATTAGTGAGACTAACTTCTCCTTTATCCGTGACATTGCATAATCAGTATAATCTTTAAAAATTTTGATATCCTTCTAAAATTGTTTCCACTTTCCAAACTATTATTATCTCTATATGCATTACTAAGTATTTCACCACTAAACTCTTTAGTTTCACATTTATGGACTTATTCCACTTGGTTCTCGTGAATTTTCGTCATAAAGCAACAACTTTAAGGGTGGGTGAGGTCATGAAGCTTCGACTTGACTCTCATAAATACACACATATGACTTTGCATTCATCACCAACATTATATAATCACAATTACATAATTCACTTCAAGCTAATTAACATACATAGTCATGTTACACGAACTTTTTTTTTTTTTAATTCAAACAAGTGTACATAAACACACATTCTGTCAATTTGAGTAAATTTACTTATCGTATTCACTTAATCAAATATGTTGGGCACATAACGTCATATGCATGCCAAACAAACATGGATGGGCTTATTACCATATAACCTTTCATTTCATTCCACTTTTCACATTTCTTAACTTGTGGTTATCTCATTACGTACATTAACACATACGTATCGTGAACTTCTATTCATACCTTTCCAAATTTCAACACATCATAAGCAAGTCTCAATCATTTCAATATCATTATCAGTATTATCGAAAAAAATAGCTCGGTTGGAAGTCATAACTGTCTTAACGAAATAATTTCGTCAGAGTCGGGAGATATCACACTATCACGAATAGTAATATGGCATCTATAGCTAGACTCACATACGCTATGTTAGTCCGAGAATCGACAAAACCATAGCTCTGATACCACTAAATGTAACACCCTTACCCGTATTCGATGCCGGAACAAGGTACGAGGCATTACCGAAATACATACACTTGTAAATGCATTAAACCAAGTCATAAAATTTCATCCAAATACAACTTGATTAACACTAGCCAACATCAATGCCCTTATACAAAATAAACTACTAAATATTAAAGGCCAACGTTTTAGGCCAAACCAATTATGACATATACAAATGACTAAGTCCCCTATACATGCCATAAACCTAAGAGGTTTGGATTCACTTTTACCCCACGATGATAGCTTGATAGTGTGATTACATCTCCGGCGATCTCCAACTCGAGCTAGCATATAATCCTATAAGATATGGGAAAGGAAGGGAAGTAAGCTACAAAGCCTAGTAAGTAAGTATGTAAATAATTAATAATGGATTTATTAAGTTTACAAAACAACACAATCAAATCTAAAATCAATTTCATCATTTATTCAAGTTTGGAGCAAGCTGTCTATTCGAGTCACAGTCACTAAATTATTTTTATCTGAAGCTACGAAACTCAAAATTAAGATCCGTAAATTTTCCCTGAAACTAGACCCATTTATCTTCTCACCATAAAAGTTTTAGAATTTTTGGTCTTACCAATTAGTACAGTTTATTCATTAAAGATTCCCCTATTTCGCTGTTCGACTGCTCTGACCACTTTTCACTACGAACCAATTTTATCATTATACCGAATTCATATGATGATAAAATTTATTTTATTTGAAAATAGACTCATTAAGGATTTCAATCATATAACTTATACCCCGTAATTATTTTTTTGGAATTTTTAATGATTTTTCCAAGACAGAACAGGGGATCAAGTAACCATTCTGAACCAGTCTCACAAAAGTTTAAATATCTCAAACTATACAATTCCTTTACTTTCTCTGTTTCTTTTATATAAAAATAGACCCAATAAGATTTAAATAAATATCTCATACAACTTATAATTCTATTTCTACCATTTTTGGTGATTTTTCAAATTTACGTCACTGCTGCTGTCCAAAACAGTTTTATTATGAATTTTTGCTTTCTCTCACTTTAGATGTATTCATTACTTACCTATAACAATCATTCCAATTTCCAATCACATATGGAGCATATTGCTCATGCATTACAGATACATATACATATACTCATCACTAAAATATCTCACATAATTTCATTTAGCCAGTTTTCCCGTTGAACGCTTCGGAATAATAACGAATATGCGGTGGTTTCGCACACAGCCCACCTTTGAAATCGAAGCTCTCTTGTACACATAGTGGCCTTCACCCAGTACCACTCATGTGACCTAGCTCGATTGTACGCATAATTCTGGCTCTCTTGTACATATGGTGGCCTTCACTTGGCACCACTCATATGACCTAGCCTTCCCGTAGCTCTCTTGTACACATAGTGGCTCACACCATATACCACACATGTGACCTAGCTACATATAGCTTTCTTGTACACATGGCATACTCTCGGTACTACACATGTGACCTAGCTATGTATACAAAATCTCTTGTAGCTCTCTTGTGCACATAGTGGCCTACACTTAGTACCACTCATGTGACCTAGCTACATGCCAATTACATCTTTCGATTCCGAAGGTTCAAACGGGAAGTAACTCAATTTTTTTAACACTTTATTTCATTCTTTCAATAGTCAATTATGATCCAAAAATCAGATACAATACATTAAACATGATAAAATATAAAACATCAATAAAAATAATAAATTATTTACATACTACTTATCTCGGTGCAAAATATGGCGAAATTTGCAATTTAGTCATTAACCTTTTCTTTTCTCCGATCAAGGTCAATTCCTCATCTTTTTTGATCTATAATAACATATTTAACTCATTTAATACTCACATTATTCAATTTAGTCCAAAAATCACACTATGACAAAATTACATTTTTGCCCTCTAACTTTCACAAAATTACGATTTTGCCCCTAGGCTCAAAAATTAAACTTCATCCTATTTTCCTACATTTTAGGACATACTGAACATTTTTCCCTTCTATGGAAACATCAAATTCTCACTCTAACATGCACTTATGAACATTAGGTATTTTTACCGATTATGTCATTTTACTCATTTTTACATAAAATCGCTTAGAAAAAGTTGTTTAACATAATTTCAGCCTTCATACTCTATCATAAAACATCAAAATAAACACATTTCACCTATGGGTATTTTTCCAAATATGAACCCTAGGTTAAAATATTGCTAGAATAAGCTAAACCGAGTTACCGGGATTCCAAAAACGTAAAGAACATGAAAAACGGGGCTTGGATTGACTTACTATGGAGCTTGGAAGCTTGGAAACCCTAGCTATGGAGTCCCCCCCTTGAAATTTCGGCCTAAGGAAGAAGATGACAACCTTTTTCCATCTTTTTCCCATTTAATTTCCTTTTTATTACAAAATGATTAAATTACCCTTCATTAAAAACTTTGGTTCTTTCTACCTATATTTGTCCATTTTTGTCCATGAAAGCCTAATGGTATAATTACCATTTAAGGACCTCTACTTCAATTTAAAATTTCATAACAATTGGACACCTCTAACATGTAGAACTCAACTTTTGCACTTTTTACAATTTAGTCCTTTGGACTAAATTGACTGCCCAAACGTCAAAATTTTTGAATGAGATTTTCACGAAATCATTCTGTAAAATTGTAGACCATAAAAATATAAATAAAATAAAATTTTCAACATCGAATTTGTGGTCCCGAAACCACTATTTCGTTTAGGCCTTAGTTCGGTATGTTACATAGGTAGTTGATGTCATTTTGATTATGGGTTGATAGTGATTTTGGTCATTTGTGTTGGCCAATAAAAGTTGTGTTTATAATGTTGCTTATGGTTATGTAAATTGACTTATTTGGTTGGGTTGATGATGTATGTTTATAGATGTACTAAAGCTATTTTGTGATGTGTTTAATGTTGCTTGCAAATGGTTGATGAATTAAGGATGTTTGTGATTGTGGGTTAGGCTAAGAATTGCTTGGATGAAATGGTAGGAATTATGTTGATTTGGCTGTTTTGGGTTGCCTATTATGTTTTGTTTTGGTGACATATGTGTAAGTGAAGATGTGTACCAAATGGGGTGGCAAAATGGCTTGGTAAATAGCCTAATTTTTGTCCACACGGGAAGAGACATGGGCGTGTGTCTCAGCTGTGTGTGGCACACGGTCATGTTACATGGCCGTGTATCCCCTGATGTTGATATTGAAATGAAGTCAGTATGCTCCACACGGTCTCACACACGGGCGTGTGATCGACCGTGTGCCACAGGTCAGTATACCCCATAATTGGCACACGGCCTAGCATACAGGCGTATGACGTGGCCGTGTTGCATAAGTCAGTATAGCCTACAGGTTTGGCACGGCCTAGCATATGGCCTGGCACACGGGCATGTGTGGCCACTTCAAAGTGTGCACGGGCTAGACACACGAGTGTGTGGTTGACCGTGTTACCCAAGTCAGTAACCTCACTTGTTTGGACACGTGGTAGGACACGTGCTGGAACACAGCCATGTGCTCCCGTTTCAAATGTTCACAGGGCCTATGACACGAGTGTGTCTTGTAACACCCCAAACCCGGCCTAGAAGTTAGGCCCGAATCCGGAATGTCACATTAAAAGTGCACTTCAAAACGGTTTTGCTAATTAAAAATTTAAGGCTCAAAAGCCCAAAATCTTCTAGTCTTATTAATTAAAGATAAAAACCCATATTATTACTTTAAGTATTTCGGAAACCAAGTTTGAACATAAGAGCTTACTTAGGTTTAGTAATTCAATAAACAATTAATCTCAAAACCCAAAATAAATCAGAAGTCAAAACGGAGTACAAGGCCTTATTACATCCACCGAAAATTAAGTAACTAAAAACATGTATTTTGAAACAAATAAATGAAAATTCAAGCCTCTTGTAGTGTGACCATCTCTGAGTCCTCTCAACCTCGAGTCGTCTATTCGGGATTACCTGAAACATTAAATTAAAAGGGTGTGAGTTTCGAAACTCAGTGTGCAACCCTTGGCAATCAAATCACTTACAAATATTCACATTGGGCCTTAGCCCACAATGACCTCATATCATATCATATCACATCATATAAAAATAAGATAATGCAAAACCCACCCCAAAAATCCATCCGCTACACATACCATTTCCCTTCCAACCTTATGACTCCTGTGGGGAATTCTAGCTCGACCCACCCTCCGCTACACACCAAGTGTAGCCCGGTTGCGGTACTATCGAATGTTGCAGGAAAGCTGCTAATCATATGTTGGGCTTAAAGCCTTCTGTGGATCCATACCATACGACCATGCGATCCTGGATCCATACCATACGGCTATGCGATCCTCAAATCTTCCTCCGTACCATAATTCCCACCCATATGCATCCTAAGCAGAATATCATATGAATGCATCAAACACAAAAGTAACATCCACAAACTCATATTCGTCACATATGCGTAGTTTCGTCATTTCACTACCCAGGGATATTTTTGTAATTTTGCCTTACAGAGGTATTTTGGTAATTTGGCAAAATAGGGGTATCTTGATAATTTTGCAAAATAGGGGTATTTTGGTACTTTTGTAAATCAGGGGTGTTTAGGTAATTTCACAAATCGAGGGTATTTTGGTAATTTCACAAACTAGGGGTATTTTAGTAATTTTGCAAACTGGGGGTATTTCGGTAATTTCACAAACTAGGGGTATTTCAGTAATTCTGTAAACCAGGGGTATTTTGGTAATTTCACAAATCGGGGGTATTTCGATAATTTTACAAATCAAGGGTATTTTAGTAAATTTACAAATATAAGGGTAATTGGTCCCTCTCGGGTTTTAGTTATGAACTTTGGCCCATCAACAAGTCCTTGCGGCTAAAGTGAACAGACACTCTACGCACTGGTAGGATTCCAGAGAAGAGGAGGTGGGCCACTAGGACCGCTTAAGTACCAAGCTCTCCCTAGATCCAATCCTAGACATGAGTATGCCCGTTGCCGCACCCTAGCCCAGCGACTTGTTCACAGACATGTTTAATTAGATTAAGTCTTATGAAATTGAAGAGTTGTTCAACTAGGCCTAAGTCCAAAAACCCTAGCATATTTGTCTACGTCCCCATAAAGCCCATCAAACCCAAATTACAACCTTATAGCCCATTAGGCCCAAAACAAATCCAAATCGTGTATCATGCGTGACTAACTCAATATGTTTAATAAACCAAACCATTTCATCAAACTAAGCCTCAGGGCCCACCGGGCCTATTTAGCCACTTTCGGCTTTTTGGCTTTTCGGCATTGCTGATATCGTGTGTGTAGTGTTGTACATACCTGGTAACCACGCGCGCTGCAAATCCCTTAGTCACGATCCCACAATCGGCATTACTAGCCATTAACCAAGATTTAAAGCATACTTATCAAAAACTGAAACCTCAACGTACCCTTACCGTGTACCTCACATTCTAGTAGCCCTTCCTTTGCTACTATTGGCCACTATCCTCTAGATCTGATAGGAATCGGAAGCTGCTAATCCATGCTCCGAGCACTCCTATGCCCAACGCCCACCAAGGTATGTTAACTCTCCTCATAGAATGTTCTATATATAGCTAGCTTCTTACCTTCCTTCTTTGTATCTTTCCGATGCGGGATCCCTCCGTTAGCAGAGTTTAAATCCAACTCAAACTCTTGCCATCTAGTCCGTAAAATAAATACTCCTTTGCTTGTCATGAGATTCGAACTCTTGCTCCCTTCAACATAATCCATGCCTCTAGCCACTAGGCCACAAGCTCCTCTTGTGTCTTAAAAAATGCCTAACTAAAGCTAAGTCTATGGCCAATGTTTAAATCCATTTAAAAAAATAATCTAAAAGAAATGTAAGTGCTACAACTTGAACCTTGGACCTCCTTCCTTTCCTGTGGCGTCACTCCCTTGCTCCCTAAGTGGCGTCACTTTGCCATTACACCACACACTCCACTTGTGTCATTTTTCTCCACATTTTATTCTTAAAGCCTACCTACTAACTCCCAGGGTTTTATTCACCTAAAACCAAAATTATTCCTAAGCCCAAGTCTGATCCCGGGACTTCATAGAAGCCCTTTAACCTTCCAAAATCACTTACCTAATAGGTCCAACTTGCATTTAAGTCGATCTCTTGTTCTCCAAAAATTTAAAAAGTTCCTACGCTCGGGGCCCAAAAGGCCTAATTCTCCTAGACCCAATTTCGGGATGTTACATGTCTGGTGGCTGTGTGAGACACACGGTCTGGTCACACGAGAGTGTCTCCCCTGTTCTAGAGAAAAATCGTTAAGTGTTGAAAAATTTCCCGAGCTTCCAATTTAGTCCCAAATTACTGCTAATACATGTTTAAGGCCTCTTAGGCTCATTTCAGGGACACTATGATTAGTTATGATTGAATTTTATTTGAATTGATAATTGTATATGAATTGTATGTTTGTAAGTGTTATAAGTCTGGTAATGCTCCGTAACCCTATTCCAGCATTGAATATGGGTGAGGGGTGTTACACTCGAGTATACTACCTAGGTATCCATCGACATTTCAATAATTCAACGGATAAAAATTCTGTTAAAAGAAAACATGAGAAAATATGGACATGAAATGAATTAATACATGTATCTACCTGAAATACATGAAAAATGATGATACATGGTATATGGAAATTATATCACTTGATATATTGAAGCATGACATGCTTGGTACACGAGTGTGGAACATGCTTAATGACTTTTTTTTCCTTAATCTGGTATATGTCTGAAATACATAAAACTGATGTTACAAGACATGTTTAAATATGAGAAGATAATATATGAACATGGAATTTGTTTGATGAATATGTTCATTCATGATGATAGATTTGTACACCTTGAATGTATTACTCGAATGACACTAACTTTTCAAATGATTTAATGAGATAAGTTCTGACATTAAATAATCTGAACTTGAGATGAATTATTATGAAAATGTACTTGAAATACAAGGATATGATTTGTATATGTTATATGAATACATGATATGGAAAGTACATGTACATGTTTCTTAATATTTATATTAAATATATGACTAAGAAGGGTGATGAGGATATGTGTTAGGGCTTGTGACCAAATTGGTTGATTGCGTCTTACATGTTAATCTTGAACAAGAATGAATGGTAAGCTAATTACCATGTTATATGAACTTACTAAGCATTTCATGCTTACTCTATTTTATTTTCCCTTGTTCTATAGCAATTCGAAAGCTCGTTGGATTGGAATCTTCGGAGATCACTCATACTATCCACCGACCTAGTTTTGTATATGTGGTAAATTAATTATGGTTATAATGGCATGTATAGGTTAATTAGCCAATGTTGGCATGCAAATGTTTGGATTATAAGTAGCCATTGGAATGTTTTGTGATGAACATGTTTTGATATGTATAAATGAGGCTATAACATGTTTGGTGTGTACTCAAATGATTGATTGATAAATATCATGTTCTCATACTGAAAATTAGTTCTAACATATTTTTGTAAAATATGCATATAGGTGAGTTCGATAAGTTAAGTAAATTTGTATAATTAATTACATGATGGTAAAGTGTTATTTCAGGTGTTTAATAGCACATTAGTTCTATGTGATGATATGTCATGCATGAGACTTGGTTTTGACTTGAATTATTCTTTTAAAATGGCTTGTGAATATGTTTAAGAATTGGTGTAAGAGGAAGACAAATTGGGTGAGAAATGTGGCTTGAAAAATAGCCTATTTTTTTCCACACGGGTAGAGACACGGACGTGTGTCTCAGCTGTGTGTGACACATGGCCTAGCACATGGGCGTGTGATATAACACCCCATACCCGAGTCCAAGGCTGAGATCGGATACGAGACATTACTATGCTTGAACTTTCTTAAACATGAACTTATGGGCTGTAAAATTTTGTTTCGAATTAAAAACTTATCTTTCTTAGTCTAATCATACATTTCATGGGCCTACGAGGCCTTAAACACATATCTGGAAACTTTCAGAACTTAATCGAAAACTTTTCTTTAAAACAGGGGTCACACGCCCATATGGCTTGGGACACGCCCGTGTACCCCTTAGACACGCCCATGTCTTCCAACCGTGGTCGACACTGACTATTTTCACACGGCCTTGACACGCTCGTGGACTTAGACCGTGTGCTATATCTTGATATACTGACTTATTCACCCGGCCTGGGGCACACGCCCATGTTCTGACTATGACTCACACACGGTCTATACAAACGGCCGTGGGATTAGCCCGTGGTCTATACTGACTTAAGGTACTAAGGTGTAGGGGACGCACGGCCTAGACACACGCCCGTGTGTCTATCCGTGTGGGCATCTGAAGGCTATTTACCAAGCCAATTGCCACCCTGAAATCAAGATCAATCTCATATTCAATTCAACAACTCAAATTACTACATCTTTCATGAACAATACTACATGCTTCATTGATATCAATAAACATACATACTTAGTCAATCTTGGCCAATTACTTAGCCATATACAAAAAAATAATAAACTTGATAGCCCATACTTTTGCCCTTTTTAAGACATATTCTCAAAATGAAATGTTTCCTATACATGCCATACTTAATATAACATCTTGGCTATACCAAAATAGCGATTGATAGTGTGCTCTGAGCTCTGATGACAATGATCCACAGGATTAGCTTGGCGGGACTATATGGAAAGAGAGAATAAAAGACATAAGCATTTAGCTTAGTAAGTTTGCATATAATGCACATAGCAACATACTTGTTTAACATAAACCATTTGGCATAAACAATGGCATCATAATTTCAGCTATTTAAGCTTATTTACTCTTACTGATTCTTACATATCTCATGATACTTACTAGTCTAATACTCGTGAGGTAAACAAGGTACCTGTATCACTTGATCACATAGATCAACATACTTTACTATAATAATAATCTCTAACTCATCATTCATAACATGAATAATAATCATTTTCAACTTGATAATGGCTTTGCTTACTTAATTTTTTTGCTATCTCATTTAAGCTTTACTCATTTGCCCGATGAATTTCTATGAATAACCAATGATACTGAATCTCATCCCATATATAACTTGATGCCAAAGCCATATCCTCGATATGGTCTTACATGGGATTTCTCATCTTGGTATCAATGCTATGTCTTGACATGGACTTACTCAAAGTCTTCCTTGTGTATTCCCTTGGGAACTTACCATTGCCATGTCTTGACATGGTCTTATTTGGTATCTTACTCATGAACTGGTCAATGCTGAGCCTTGGCTTAGACTTACATGAAATCTTTCTTGTTTCTCACCAATGCCATGCCTTGGCTTGGACTTACATGGGATCTCTATCTCATGATAGCTTTTCAATGCCAAGACTTGTCTTGGACTTACATGACATCTTTGCTTGGAGACTCACCAATGCCATGCCTTGGCTTGGGCTTACATGGGTCTTCATCTCATAATAACTCTGCAATGCCAAGACTTGTCTGGACTTACATGATAACTTGCTTGATTGCCGATACCATGCCTTGGCTTTATCTTATACGGACTTTCTTATCTCATGTGGTAGATCGAGTATCCTAAGTAATTCATCTTCAATCGGGACTTTCTCATGCTTAATCTCATTAATTTCTTTATTTAACATAGCATTAAGCATTTCTATGGTAATAATGTACATTATACTAAGCAATTCAATGATAGTAATCATAAAGCTTAGAAATCATACAAACTTACCTCGATATACAAAATGTATGTAGATATGCAAATTTAGTCCTTGACTTTGTTCTTGCCTCGATTTCGATCCGGGCTTTGTTTTTCTTGATCTACAATAATAATTTAGATCATTTAATACTTACATTGACTAAATTGACTCTTAACTCATACTTTGGCAAAATTACTATTTTGCCCCTAAACTTTCTCATAATTACACTTTTGCCCCTAGGCTCGTAAAGTGATTTTCATACCACTTTCTTAAACTTCATGCTTAGCTGATTCATTATCTCAACCATAGCAATAACAAATTCTCACTATTTCTACCATGTATGACAAATATCATAACTATTACAAACTAGTCCTTACTAGCATTTTTCATGAAATTCATTTAGGAAAAGATGTTTATCTAACATCAAACTCTCATAATCTTCCATAAAACATCATTTTAAAAACATATCATACATGGGTAGATTTTTGAACATGCATCTTAGCTCATCTTATAGCTAAAAATAGCTAATTCATGTTACGAGGACTCCAAAAACACGAAGAATATTAAAAACGGGGCTAAAATGAACTTACTAGCAAGCTTGAAAAATTGAAGAACCCTAGCTATGGCTTCCTTCAAATTTTCGGCACTTGGGGAAGAAGATGAGAATAATTTTTTGTCATCTTTTTCCCTTATTAATCATTTAATTGATAAATGACCAAAATGCCCTTCTCATTAAAAATTCACCATTTACTACCTCATGTCCATTTTTGTCCAAAAATTATAATTTGGGAAAATTTCTATTTAAGGACTTCAAATTAATATTCTAAAGCTATTTAATACAAAAAGCTTCTAGAAACTCATATTTTGCAACTTTTGCAATTTAGTCCTAATGGACCCTTTAATAGAAATTTTCATAAAATTTCTACATGAAACGTTTATAATATCATGCAAACATCTCAAATACCTTAAAAACTCATTTTACTAACTCGGATTTGTGGTCTCGCACCACTATTCCGGCTAGGCCCTGAATCGGGCTGTTACATGTGATCTGGCCATGTGTCCCCTACATCTTTAAAATGTCAAAATTGAATGCTCAGAATTGATCACACAGCCTAGCACATGGGAGTGTGGATTGGTCATGTGACTCTTGCACCCACGCACGACTTAGCACACGGGCGTGTGGATTGGCTATGCGACCCAAGTCAGAGAGTACTCGAGGGTTTAGTCCCTCGGTTTAGTCCCGACTCATTTCTAATGCATGTTTTGGACCTCGAGGGTTCATATAAGGGACTTTATGATTGATTTCTGACATGAATATTGTATGGTGAAGAATATTTGTTATTTAATCTGTAAGTTCTGGTAATGCTCCGTAATCCTGTTTCGGCGATGGTTTTGGGTTAGGGGTGTTACATTTATTTGTATCAGAGCTACGGTTTAGTCGATTCTCAGACTGAACATAGCATATGTGAAGTCTAGAAATACATGCCATTAAATAACCTGTGATAGTGTGATATCTCTCGACTCTGATGAGAATTGTTTTATTAATAGATAGAGATGCTTTCCAACTGAGCTAATTCTGATGATGCTGAAAGCAATGCTCAAGTGTCTGAGTAAAAAAATGTTACTTATAATGAAACATAACTCATAAAGGTATGAAAAATGTTTTATAATGAATATGCTGATGGAAAATGTTATGTTATATGTGTATATTTATAAAAGTTAAATTTTGAGGCTTTACGACCTCCACCCCCACACCAGTACAGTTGTATATAATGAAATTCACAAGATTTATATTGATTTAAGTTCACAATTGTGAATTTGAAGAGTTCAGTGGCTGAATGATTAATAATGTTGTCCGAGCTGAGAATGGGTTAGTAAGTAGAGATGGTTTTAAAACAGATATCAGATTTTTCTAAAGATTATTCGGGATACGCAATGTCACTGTTAAGGAAGAAATTATTCATGAGTAATTGATTTATTCAGGTATGGTATCTACAGAATGGATTAACCGAAATTTTTTTTCTGAATTGGTTCTTTTAGTGAACTGAATAATGTGAGATTATTGATGACTTTATTAGTCAGTGGAATAGTGATGAAATTGCAAAGATATCTGAATGTAGTTGTTATAATTGGGTATTTCACAGCAATTTCCTCTGGGTATTATATATATTCTTTGATGTTTAGATATATATGTAACTGTTTATTTTCAGATGTGATTCTTATCACATAGAAAGGTTGGCTAATCATGATATTAGACGGAATTATTGTTAGTCTGGTTGATTTATGATTGACATTGCTCTATCTTCCTCTGGTTTTCTAAACTATTATGTTTGATAGAAGACTTGATGAAAAGATCCATATGATACTATTTTCTACTTCTATTGGTTGAAGCTCTGAATTGCAAATATGCAATTTATATTGTCTATATAATAGTTGTTTCTAGTGCGTATATGCAATATTACTCTTCTGGATTTTCTCTGGAATATCATCAATCTCTTTATCATTAAATATGGGTTGTATTCTCGAAAATTCAGTAAAGTTTTACATTTTGGATTTCATTATCTCGGTTTCCTTTTTATTCTTATGCTCTGATCCTATCTATCAAACATGATTTATCTGTAAAATATATTCATTGGCCGGAGGTAATTACATTCATTGTTATAAATACTGACTCGATCATGTAGTTTGGTGATATGGATCATAGATTATAAAAATTGTATTACTACACTGGTTGTTGTTGGGGTCACTTTCAGTTTTCCTCTTCTATTTTGGAGTGCACTATTGATGTTGGGGCATTATTCTATCTATACAGTTGAAATGTCAGTCCTATTATAGCACTATGGTTTTTAATCTGAATGATGGTTATGGCTTTAGAAAAATTTAAAGCTTTGATGTTAATAATTGAAATAGTTACATCGATGAAATGATTATTACAGAAAGATGTAAGATTTGAAAGGTTTGATAAGTGTCAACAAAGTTTTGACCAGATAAAAGCCCTATTGACCGAAGCATTAGTTCTAGTTCAGCCTGAATCGGGTAAGGAATTTGTGATTTATAGTGATGCATCATTGAATGGGTTAGACTGTGTTTTGATGCAGTAAGACAAAGTGATAGCCTATAATTCAAGACAGTTAAAACCATACGAAAAGAATTACCCGATACATGAATTAGTTTTTACAACTACTGTATTTGCATTGAAAACTTGGCGACATTATCAGTTGGTGAAAAATGTTGTATATTTATTGATTATAAAAGTTTAAATTATCTGATGTCGTAAAAAGATTTGAATTTAAGACAGAGTGGATAGTTACAGCTATTGAAAGACTATGATTTGATAATTGATTTTCATTTGGGAAAAGCAAGTGTAATTGCTGATACTCTAAGTAGAAAATCTCTATTTGCTTTACAATACCCGATTATTATTGTTTGATGATGGCTCAATTTTTTGCTAAGCTTAAAGCTAAACCAATGTTTCTACAACAGATCTGTGAAGCTTAGAAAAATGATAACGGGTTACAAGTTAAACAGATACAGAGTAAGTCAACTTCTGACTTAGAATATTAGAATGGATCTAATAATTGTCTGTTATTCAGAGGCAAAGTCTGTGTATTGAAGAATTTGGAGCTTGTACAGAAAATTATACACGAATGCTCACAGTGGTACTATGTTTGTTCATTCGGGGAAATAATAAAATGCATAACGATTTAAAATAGATATACTGGTAGTCTGGAATGAAATGTGGTATTTCTGAAATTGTATTTAAATGTTCGATATGTCAGTAAGTTAAAGCTGAACATCAGATACTAATACCTTCGGGATTGTACAGTCAGTGACGATACCGAAATGGAAATGGGATAAAGTTACTATGGATTTTGTATCGGGATTACGTTGTCTTTAAAAAAGGAAGATGTTACTTGGGTAATCATCGATCGTTTGACAAAGCCTGCATATTTTATCCTAGTATGAATGGATTTCTCAATTAATAGATTGTCTGAATTATCTGTTTCTAAGATTGTCAGATTATATGGTATGCCAGTTCCCATTATTTCTGATTGAGATTCACAATTCATATCACTATTCTGGAATAAGTTACGAGAAGCTCTAGGTATGTGGTTACATTTTAATAACACATTTCATCCTCAGATGGATGGTCAATCTGAATGTGTGATTTAGATTTTAAAGATATGTTTTGATACTGTATTTTAAAATTTGAAGGCAATTGGAAAAGAAATAATTGACGTTAGTCGAATTCGCATATGATAACAGTTTCCAGTCAAGTATTAATTGGCACCGTATGAAATTCTGTATGATCATGAATATAAAACTCCATAGTAATGGGCTGAGCTTAGTGAGAAAAAGAATACATGGAATTGATCTGATATGTGAAATCGAAGAAAAAGTGAAAGTGATTTGAAATAATTTTGATTCAGTTTTTGATCGTTAGAGATCTTATGTGGATCTTAAATAAAAGAAATAGATAACTGAGTTAGTGATAAAATATCCTTGAAAATTTCGTCATGGAAGAAGTTCTCCAGTTTGGCCGTAAAGGCAAATTATGTCCATGATTTATCAAGACATATGAGATTATTGAAAAGAACTGAACTTGTTACGTATAGATTGGCAATATTGTCAGAGCTTGATAGAATTCATAAATATTATTTATGTGTATATGCTACGACAGTATTGATCATATACGTCACATGTTCTTTCTCTGATAGATATTGGAATTCAACTTGACATGACTCATAGTGAGGGAACTGATTGAAATTCTAGCATGTGAAGTGAAAGAACTGAGAAATAAAAAGGTAGCTTTAGTAAAAATTTTCTGGCAATGATACGATGTAAAAGAAGCAATATCTGAACCCCATTACTGGTAAGATTTTCGATGACGAAAATCTTTCATAGGGTAAGCATTCTTGTCCCGTTAATTTTTATATTTTTGAGTTTGGAATAGCTTAATCTATCTATTTTGGGGATTAATTTGTAAAGATATCAATGTATAGAAATTTTTCCATGGATGTAAATGCTGAAATTTTGAAATTTATGGTAGAAAATGAAAGGTTGTTGATAGATTAACAACTCTTGTAAACGAATTTTGATGAAATTATGATTTTAGGACTAAATTGTAAAGTTGTAAAATTCATGGAAACTCTAAAACTTTATGAAATACATGGGCTGTAAATGTTACATGTAAAATTCGGCTAGGCTTGGAATAAGGATTAAATTGCATGAATTTCATTTTCCGAGCCTAGAGAATAAATCATCATTAATTAAAAGTTTAGGGGAAAATGGTAAATTTTCCTAAGATGTGAATTTGAATGAATTGAGTATGAATTGTATTAAATTGATGTTAAATTTACTTGTATAGATCCGGATAGACCTAATTCGAATTTAGAGCGAGAAAAGAGAAAGTGTCAAATTAGTAGATTTTACGTACAAGAACATTTATTGAGGCAAGTTCGTGTAACTTAATTATTTGTATTAATATGTTTAAATCGAATGTTGTATTTATATGAATTATATAAATGTTTTAAATGTATGAAATAATCACATACCCGTTAATATTCAAAAAATGATAAGTTCCGTTTGAATAATGAATTTCGATGGATACATGATTTTCCGTATTGAATGTGGTCATGCATATGTTGTGGACAGAATATAACTCGGATGAGCAATCCTATTATAAGCCGCTCGAGCATCCTGTTATATAGTTCCTATGAGCATCCTGATCGGTAGTGACTCTGCATGTGTTGCGCACTATCGCAGCTCTTTGTGAGCTTCCTGTTACACGATTTGATCAGTTGTGATCTAGCATTTATTGCAGACACAAATGCAACTATTCGTGAGCGTCATGATATAGGCTCTTATGACCTTCCTAACATGGCTCGCTTGAACTTCCTGTTATGCTATCCAGAGCTCCCTGATAATAACTCTTCAGAGTTACCTGTTAAGGTCAATGAGCTTTCTGTTATAGACTCTCATGAGTTTCCTGATATAGCCTGGATAAGCTTCCTGTTACATGGCTCATATGAGCATCCTGATATATGGATCGAGAGTGTGTTTCCTGATTATGTGCCTTTATGGGTACCCCTGAACATGAGTTTACAGACCATTGATTTGTATACCTCGAGTATACTACCTGGGTATCCATCGACATTTCAATAATTCAACGGATAAAACTTCTGTTAAAAGAAAGCATGAGAAAATATGAACATGAAATGAATTAATACATGTATCTATAACATTCGGTTTGGACCCAAGTCGGAACAGTAGTTTCGGGACCACAAATTCGAGTCAGAAAAATATTTTAATATTATTTTCCGTGCTTATGATATGTGATTAAGCATGTGTTAAAGTTCTATGAATTAATTTGTTCGTTTGCATGCTTAACTTGAGAAAATGGTTAAATTGTATTAAATGCAAAACTAGCATGATATTTGTAAAAGTGCCTATTTGATGTGGCTTTTAAAAGTAGCGGCCTTCAGAGACAATTAAACCACTTTACAAGTTAGTGGATGGATAAAAGACATTAATGCCTTAATGTGTATATGTATATATGTTTAGTAAAAGGTTAAAATTGGAAATTGGTTATTAAGTTATAATTACATAAAATAAAGGCTTAAGAAAAAAGTCATTATCATCCATATTACCGAAACATCAAAGAAAAGAAAAAAACAAATGTGAAGCTAGGGTATTCGGCTATCAAATTCTTTGATTAAGGTGTGTTTCGGTTTCGATTTTTGATAATTTCTAAGTTTCTGTAATCGTTGCTTTGTGAACTTTGAAACGCATGTCTTAATTTTGAGAATTGATGATGTTTCTGAAATGAGCCTTTGATGAACTTATGTGTTTTGTGATGTTTGATAGTGAAATATGAAAGATATGTGTTTGATTATCATAGTTTGTCTTTGGAGTTTTGTTGAATTTGAGTATTTTAGATTTAATTGAGAAAATAGTATTTTGAGGGACTAAATTGTGTAATAAATGAAATGTGTGGACTTGTATGAGATACATGAATATTCAGCTAAGCATGGGTATATAGTGATTTTGTGTATTTGATGATTTTGTGAAATAGGGACTAAAATGTCCAAATGTGTAAATATGAGGACTAATTTGCAAATTGCCCTAATTATGTGTATTTGGATTGAATTGAATGTGTTGGTAAATAAAAGGGTTTTTATTTGAATATGTATAGATCAAGAACCGAAGAAAATGGACTTAGATTGTGGGAAAACGAAAGTAGTCGAATAACCGAATCCAATCGAATATTCGAATTTAAGGTAAGTCGATATACAAATAAATGTATTTGCATTGATCTTTTTGTGTATAAATGAAAGTTAAAATTGTTATGAATATCCATTGAGATGGAATGTATGTGAAATCCGAGATTTCGAATAAGTCGACAAGTTGTTAAAGTCTGATAAGTCCCGTATGAACCTAGGGATAGATAGGATAGTATATGTCATGACATAGGTGTCTGATATGTGATATCATGTAAGACCACGTCTGGGACGTTGGCGTGTGACTGGCTGTGTGGTGCATGTCAGGATCGACCATGGGTGAGGCACACGGGCGTGTCCACAGCCGTGTGGACAAGTCAGTATGTATGCCTTGTTTTGACACGGCTCAGACACACGGGCGTGTTGAGGCCGTGGGAGGCACACGGCCTGCCCACACGAGCGTGTGACCTCTGTAACTTTGAAAATTTTTAAATTCATGATAATTTCAGTATGTATTCGATTTATTCTCGACCCTATTCTAAAGCATGTTTAAGGTCACTTTGACCTATCTAAGGGACACATTGATTGAATTTGATGAGTATTACTAAGATATGCCCGTAAAAGTCTTTGTTCGTCTGGTAATGCCTCTTAACCCTAATCCGGCGACGGATACGGGTTAGGGGTGTTACAGTATGTACCTGAAATACATGAAAAATGATGAATCATGATATATGGAAATGATATCACTTGATATATTGAAGCATGACATGCTTGGTACACAAGTGTGGAACATGCTTAATGACTTTGTTTATCCTTAATTTGGTATGTCTGAAATACATGAAACTGATGTTACAAGACATGTTGAAATACGAGAGTATAATATATGAACATGTAAAGTGTTTGATGAATATGTTCATTCATGATTATAGATTTGTACACCTTGAATGTATTACCCGAGTGACACTGACATTTCAAATGATTTAATGAGCAAAGTTTCGACATGAAATAATCTAAACTCGATATGAATTATTATGAAAATGTACTTGAAATACAAGGATATGATTTGTATATGTTATATGAATACATGATGTGGAAAGTACAAGTACATGGAAATCTAATTATTGTCGAGCCCATACATGTTTCTTGATATTTATATAAAATATATGACTAACAAGGGTGATGAGGATATGTGTTAGGGCTTGTGACCAAATTGGTTGATTGTGTCTTGCATGTTTATCTTGAACATGAATAGATGGTAAGTGTAACACCCCTTACCCGTATTCAATGCTAAAATAGGGTACGAGGCATTACCAGACTTACAACACAAGCATTCACACAATCCCGAGTAATAAATTTGAGTCTAAATTAAAAACAATTAACATTCAATCATAAAGTTCCTAATACGAGCTTATGAGGCCCAAAACATACTTTAGAAGTGATTCGGGACTAAACCGAGAACTCAGGAAATTTTTACAAAACGTAGAAAATTTTTGCTAACTACAAGGCTCACACGCCCGTGTGGTCCAAGGGACACTCCCGTGTAACCCTGGGACACACCCATACTTCAGACCGTGTTCAATTTAGGGTGCTCTGTGACTTGTGCCACACGGTCATGCCACATGCTCATGTGGTAGGCCGTGTAACACACACGGCTGGGACACATGTCTGTGTGTCTGCCCGTGTGCTCAATTCTGGACATTCTATTTTTCAAAATTAAGGTGCAGAGGACACACAGCTAGAACACATGCCCGTAGGGCAGACACACGGCCTAGACACACGGCCGTGTGTGTACCCGTGTAGAAAAAATAAAGGCTATTTACCAAGCCATTAGCCACCCTTATTCACACATACACTTACACCAATTCAAAGGCACAAAACATAACATACTTAGGCAACCAATACATCCACAATTATGACCAACACATGCCAACACATTATCAACATCTCTTAAAAGAAAATAGCAACACAATAGCAACACAATATCAATACAATAGCAACCAATACAACCACAATTTACTCCTTTCAAGATACCTAATTATACACCACTTTATCATCTCTTCAATAGACAATATTGCCAAACATTTCACATTCATTTCACAAATCACATTTCCATCATTCACCAACAATACCATGACCATATCTCCAAATACATCGGCACATATATAAATATACTTAGGCTTGCAACTATGTTAGCCCAAATAAGCCAATTTACATGGTCAAATATCAAAACAAGCCTTTGACATTTACAAGCTAATACATTGGCTTAAATCATGATGACACATATAACAAAATGACTAAGTCCCTATACATGCCATACTTTCAAAATATTAAGATCATCAATACCCAAAACGAGAGGGTTTGATAATGTGATCCGAATTTCCGACGATCTCCGATCCCGAGCTAGCTTGGTAACACTATAAGATAATGGAAAGAAAGAGGGGGTAAGCTATATAGCTTAGTAAGTCCATATGCAAATAATACAAAACATTATTCAAACATTTGGCATATAAATAACTTAACATATATATATTAACATAATTGTCATTTAATCTTCATAAGCACAACTTACTCAATCACATTCTTACCAATAGTTCATCATATCCTGAGTTCATTTCCTTTGAGTTTTACGTACATACCTGTACTATCTCACAACATAATCATGTACTTTCTCATCTTTGACATACCCGTTGAACCACTTGGAATACTATCAGATACACGGAAAGATTTGCACATAAGTGCCACATATGTAGCCAATGCTACCACAAATCTCATAACACATATAGGCTTGCTCTTAAGCTATCATCGGGCCTGCTCACACAAGCTATTAGTCCAGACATAGCTAAGAGGTGCTGCTCATAAAAGTTGTCAGGTATCAGCAACTTATGCCGGTATACCCAGCCACCGATAGGACGTACAGGACCAGCACCTGGTGTAACAGCCCAATTTCGGTGAGATCGAAATAATGGTTTCGTGACCACAAATTCGAGCCCACAAAATTTATTTTTATTTTATTTTATTTTATGGTTGGTATTATGATAGGAAGGTCACGTGAAAATTTTGATACGAGAATTTTATCGATTGTGTGGTTAATTAGGTAAAGGACTAAATTGCATAAAATGAGAAAGTTGAATTCTAGTAGCTATAAGGATTAAATATGTATGGAATTTAAAACTAGAGGTCCTTATATGGTAATTAGAACATTAAGAAAAGTATGTAGATTTTTCTTGTTGACTCATCCATGAAAAAAATTAGAAATGACTAGGGACTAAATTGGAAATCAACAAAATTAAAAGATGATAGAAAAATAATAAGAAATTATCATCTTTTCTATTAATCATTTTCCCCAATTTTTTATGGAAACACTAGGAGAGAGGAAGAGAACTTTTCAAGCTTAGAAAGGTATGAAATCAAGTCCCGTTTTTAATGATTTTTATATTTTTAGAATTGAGATAGCCTAATCTTTCTATTTATGGGATTTATTTGAAAAGATATTGAAGTGTAGAAACTTTTCCATGGATGTGAATGCTGAAAATTTGAAATTTATGGTAGAAAATGAAAGATAGTTGATAGATAAACAATTTTTACAATGCAAATTTTCATGGAAAATTGACTTAGGGACTAAAATAAAAAAGTGGTAAAACCCATGGAAAATTTTTAAATTTGGGAAATGTGTGTGCTGTAAAAATTGTTATTAAATCTTGGTTAGGCTTGAAAAGAGGACTAGATTGCATGAATTTCATTTTTTGAGCCTAGGGTACAAATTGGATTTTTTGAAAAGAGTAGGGGCAAAATAGTAATTTTTTTCTAGGATGTAGTAGAATGCAAATGTATGTAAAATGTGATAAGTTAATAATTAAATTTTCTTATATAGACCTGGAAAGACCAACTACAGAACTAGATCAAGGGAAACAAAAAGTTTCGGATTAGTTGGAATTCAAACCTGAACAATTGTCAAGGTAAGTTCGTGTAACTTAATTTGGTGCGTTGATATGTTTGAATTGAATTGTGTGATTGTGATAATATGTATGTGATGATATATATAATGAAATAATTACAAGTCGAAAACATTGATAAAATATCATATCCTGGTTGAATATTGAAATTCGATGGATTATGGTGATTTCTTTAAATGGATATAATATGGCAAAGGTTACAAATAGGATTTAGCCCGGACGGGTAATCCTGAATTTAAGCATCTCGAGCATATGTTATATATTGGGTTTAGCTTGGACGGGTAACCCTAATTAAGCCCTTTAGAGCACAGGTTACTAATAGGATTTAGCTTGGACTGGCAATCCTAAATGACTGGTGAACGTCGATTGAAAGTCGAGATTTAGCCTAGGCTGGTAATCCTGTTGTAAAATATGTGGCTCGAGAGTGTGCTTTTTGGACTTATGCCTAATGGGTAATAATGAATACGAATTGACGAATAATTCATATGTATACCTTGTGTACATCACCGAATGTCCCTCGAAATTTCATTTGTTCAACGGAAAAGTGTAACATCCTGAAAAGGGCCTATGCATTTTCGGTTTAATTGTACGAAATGACATGTCTTATGTGTTATGAATATATCTTGAACATTTTTGGAAACCTGGAAATGTATGGAAATGTCAAGTTTAAAGAGGCAAACAAAAATTTTTGGAAACTTAGAAATGACTTAGAAATGTCGAGTTTTAAAGTTTAAAAGAGGAAACTAAGGCAAGGTGGCCTTAAGAGAAAAAGTATGTGAAATTTGACACACAAACAGGCTTGGAAAAGTGGCCTGGAGATGCCACTTAGGGCCTCTGGAAATGGCGCCACATGCAAGGGTATTGGGCCTGAGTTCGAGTCACAAGGGAAGCAAATAAAAGGATTTTTTTTTTTTTTTCCAGAAGCAAAGTGGTGGACGGCACAAGGCTTTTAAAAGAGGAGTTTTATTCTCTTTAAATTTCGGCTAATAAAGGGATAAATAATGGATTTTTATTTTAGATTATTTTTCAAGGATATAATAAAGGATTATTCTTTAATTATTTTAAATTAAGGAGATAAAGTTATCAAATAAAAGAGTGATGGCCAAGAAAGGGACTTTTGGCCTAGTAAATTCGGCAATAGGAGGAAAAGTGAGGCATTTTACAATTTTTTTCTCTCCAAGCAAGCCTCTGCAAAAATTTTCTTGTCATCTTCCCAAATTCTTTTCTCGACAAAATCACAAGTTTCCTCTCATCCTTTATTCTTTCTTCTTCTTCTTTTTTTTTCCAACCCATTAGAAGCCAAAACCCCAAAGAAAACCCTAGCCAATTATTCAAGGAAACCAAAATTTGGTGATACACATCTAAGCCATAGCCGAATATTTTCATAGATCAAAGGGTGTTGCCGATTTCCATATAAAAGGGAAAACTTCGGGATTTTGTGACTGTTGATCACAAGGAGGAAGGTTTCGGGATTTCTAAGATTCAAGGTAAGAAACTATAAGATTCGGCCAAAGGCCATTCATTATGTTTAATGTTAGATTAAACTCTAACATGTGTCTATAGGGTTTTCACAACAACGAAGGAAGCAAGGATTCAATTCGAACTTAATTCTTAAGTCAATCGGCAACAAGGTAAGTTTTAGTATGCTAATCCTACTAGGATTTGGATTTATGGCCAAATGGCTTTTATTAAATTAGTAAGTGATTAATCAAATGCGGGGATTAAGGATCTAAGCGGTAGATCGATTACGAGATCTCAAGGAATTTGCTGTTTAATCAGTGTGTACCCCACACTAATTCTTAATAAGTTTTATGGCTATGTCTAACTAAAATATGTGATATTAAGAATAAGAAAGTGGCTAAGGTACCATGTTATGGTACTAAGTACTCAGTGCACGCGTTTCCTACTCCTACTAGGAATATGAAATATGTTATTTGTAACATGAGAATAAGAATGTGAACTTTGGCATATTAATGCATATTACAAAATGGGGCATATGGGTTATTGAAAGGGGAAATGAATGTGGTGACCTAAGACAACGAACACGGTGACCTAAGATCGTAGTATCTCGAATGTGGTGACCTAAGACCACAATGTCCCGAATACGGTGACCTAAGACCGCGATATCCGAATGTGGTGACCTAAGACCACAAATGCGGTGACCTAAGACCGCGATATGGGGTGTAGCGGAAGGAGGGTCGACTTAGTAGTCCCCACGGTGTACAAAGTTGGTTGAGTGCGGGGAGTGTAGCGGATGGCTTATTAGGTTTGGGTTTGGGAATGCATCATAATTTGTATGCTATGATATGAATGTGTAATATTTGTTGTGCTCCGATTCTATTATGATTTAGTGTTGTGTACACATTGAGTCTCATTGACTCACCCCGTTGAGGACCATGTTTCGTGATGAACAAGAATGGACCAGGGACGGCGAGAACTTGTGGTGGCCATGCTCAACATGAAGTTTTTATTTTTATGGACTATTAATTTTTAAGTACTCGAATTATTTGGATTTACTTGATGTAATAAGGCCATAAGGCCATAGTGCACTATTTTATTTCTGCTTTTATTTATTATGTTACTAAATTTTTATTAAGTTAAAGATTAAGTAATTTACTTTAAATGTATTCTATATGTTTTATCACCTAAAATTTAAAAGGGTTTTCATTATAAAACGATTTTGTTTTCTACTTGAGCCCAACCCAAAACAATATTTCTTTCAAAACACACTATTTTCCCAAAGTAACAAAAGAACTTTGAACCGGTTTACTTGAGGAACATACCAAATCTGGTCAAAGCTCGTGGGCCGGGTTTGGGGTGTTTCGCTTGGTATCGAGCCCGTTTCAAACCCTCGGCCTAGGGTTTAAGGCCCAAATCGTTTTCAAAGCGAGCCCAAATGAGTTTTATGAAAATATTTTTGAAATAAGCAGGTTTCTGGCATGGCACCTAAGTCTCCGACCCGCAGTCCACTAGGTAAGTACTTCTATCCATTTGTGTGGTTTATAGTATGATGTGTAGAAGGGTAGAAATGGAATGGAATGTAGATTAGCATGATAAGTACTTGAACCCTAGGATTAGTTTTCCCCAACACTTACATAAGACTTAAGTGCCTAACTAAACAACCCTATGGCTAAGTCGCCGAGTTAGGGTGTGGTAACCCCTGCACGCATGTCTAGGATTGGATCCTAAGAGCACAGTACTTAAGCGCCCTAGTGACTCACCTCCTCTTCACTGAATCCTACAGTGCGTAGCTTCGGTTCACCCTAACCAAGAGGACTCGGTGATAGGCTAAACACAATAACTAAAACCCGAAAGGGAACTAGCCGTATTTTTATAAAAAACCCTAGTTTAAAAACTCTTAAAATTACCCTTTTAATTAGTGAGAACTATTTTTACAAAATTTTTTCCGAAAAATTTCTGATTTATATATTACCTAAATACCCCTGATTGTGAAATTACAAAAAATGCCCTTGGTTTATGAAATTTCCAAAATACTTACAGTTTTTTTTATCAAAATTCCATTTCTCTACTAAGTGTTCAAAAGCCCTAATTTGCAAAATACCAAAAATACCTTGATTTTGGAAAATTACGAAATTGCCCCTAACTTACAAAATTACCAAAATGACCCTAACTTCCAAAATTTTTGCAATATCACCAAAATAGAAAGCAAATTCACAAAAAGAACCCTCAAAGTTTTGCAAATTTTGAAATACCCCTGAATTATTAAACTTTACAAATTTACTCTGGTTTGTAAAAAATTACCGAAATACCCCTGGAATTTTAAAATTACCGAAAGGCCTCGGGATTTCAAAATTACCAAAATACCCTTATTGACAAAATCACCAAAGAACCTTATTTTGACAAATTACGAAAATACCCCTGTAGGACAAGTTACGAAAATACCCCTGGGTAGTGGAAAAAAACAACAACAATGAAAACTACAACATTTCTCTGAATTAACGAAAGTTCATAATTGGTTGATGAATGTGAACGTGACTTTCTGAATAGTGAACTTGAGCTGAGAACTTTGTTTGATCGAAAGAACCACTTTTAAACATCTCTTTTCATAAAACTGTTCGCGGTTAATTAGTGAAACAAAAGTACTAATGTATAAAACTCTTAAATCAGATTAAATCGTGACGTTAGAAAATGAGTTCTAGGGGACGTGGTCGTCGTGGATGGGATAAGAGGAGTCTTGGACCGTCAAAATCGTCTAAGAGTCTTTAGAAAAGACCGAAGGTTGAGAATTCTGCTCGTGTTTTTAAGCCAATTACTAAAAATCCGGACCATCCGTGTGCTTAGTGTGGAAGGTATCATGTTGGCGAGTGTTGGAATTGAGATCGGGAATGTTTTAGATGTAAGTCTAAGGCTCATTTGGTTAAGAATTGCCCTCAGGCAACGAAGGTTTTTGGTTTAAACCATGGAGGAAATGGTCATGGAACACTCGGTAGAGGTGCTGAAGGTTCAGATGTGAGACAACCAAGGATATGATAGCGGTTAAGTTCCTTGTTTTTGGAGTACTATTTATTGTTTTAGAGATAGTTCATTCTTGTGTTACAAGTGAACTGTTTGAAACTTTGGATGTGAACTAGAGGAATGTGCCCGAAAGTATGATAGTTCTTTAAGATCGAGTGCGCAGCAATAGCGTAGTGGGGTGAGTTAGACCGTACGATTGTTCGTTAGTAAGTAATTTCGAGGACGAAATTATTTTAAGGGGGAAGAACTGTAACATTCTGAAAAGGGCCTATGCATTTTCGGTTTAATTGTAGGAGATGACATGTCTTATGTGTTATGAATATATCTTGAACATTTTTGGAAACCTGGAAATGTATGGAAATGTCAAGTTTAAAGAGGCAAACGAAAATTTTTGGAAACTTAGAAATGAATTAGAAATGTCGAGTTTTAAAGTTTAAAAGAGGAAACTAAGGCAAGGTGGCCTTAAGATAAAAAGTATGTGAAATTTGACACACAAATAGGCTTGGAAAAGTGGCCTGGAGATGCCACTTAGGGCCTTTGGAAATGGCGCCACATGCAAGGGTATTGGGCCTGAGTTCGAGTCACAAGGGAAGCAAATAAAAGGAATTTTTTTTTTTGCTTCCAGAAGCAAAGAGGTGGACGGCACAAGGCTTTTAAAAGAGGAGTTTTATTCTCTTTAAATTTCGGCTAATAAAGGGATAAATAATGGATTTTTATTTTAGATTATTTTTCAAGGAGATAATAAAGGATTATTCTTTAATTATTTTAAATTAAGGAGATAAAGTTATCAAATAAAAGAGTGATGGCCAAGAAAGGGACTCTTGGCCTAGTAAATTCGGCAATAGGAGGAAAAGTGAGGCATTTTACAATTTTTTTCTCTCCAAGCAAGCCTCTGCCGAAATTTTCTTGTCATCTTCCCCAAATTCTTTTCTGACAAAATCACAAGTTTCCTCTCATCCTTTATTCTTTCTTCTTCTTCTTTTCTTTCCAACCCATTAGAAGCCAAAACCCCAAAGAAAACCCTAGCCAATTATTCAAGGAAACCGAAATTTGGTGATACACATCTAAGCCATAGCCGAATATTTTCATAGATCAAAGGGTGTTGCCGATTTCCATATAAAAGGGAAAACTTCGGGATTTTGTGACTGTCGATCACAAGGAGGAAGGTTTCGGGATTTCTAAGATTCAAGGTAAGAAACTATAAGATTCGGCCAAAGGCCATTCATTATGTTTAATGTTAGATTAAACTCTAACATGTGTCTATAGGGTTTTCGACAACAGTAAGGAAGCAAGGATTCAATTCGGAACTTAATTCTTAAGTCAATCGGCAACAAGGTAAGTTTTAGTATACTAATCCTACTAGGATTTGGATTTATGGCCAAATGGCTTTTTATTAAATTAGTAAGTGATTAATCAAATGCAGGGATTAAGGATCTAAGCGGTAGATCAGATTACGAGATCTCAAGGAATTTGCTAAGCGAATCAGGTGTGTACCCCACACTAATTCTTAATAAGTTTTATGGCTATGTCTAACTAAAATATGTGATATTAAGAATAAGAAAGTGGCTAAGGTACCATGTTATGGTACTAAGTACTCAGGTACGTTTCCTACTCCTACTAGGAATATGAAATATGTTATTTGTAACATGAGAATAAGAATGTGAACTTTGGCATATTAATGCATATTACAAAATGGGGCATATGGGTTATTGAAAGGGGAAATGAATGTGGTGACCTAAGACCACGAACACGGTGACCTAAGACCGTGGTATCTGAATGTGGTGACCTAAGAGCACAGTAATCTGAATGTGGTGACCTAAGACCGCGATATCTGAATGTGATGACCTAAGACCACAAATGCGGTGACCTAAGACCGCGATATGGAGTGTAGCGGAAGGAGGGTCGACTTAGTAGTCCCCACTGTGTACAAAGTTGGTACGGGGAGTGTAGTGGATGGCTTATTAGGTTTGGGTTTGGGAATGCATCATAATTTGTATGCTATGATATGAATGTGTAATATTTGTTATGCCTGATTCTATTATGATTTAGTGTTGTGTACACATTGAGTCTGTTGACTCACCCCGTTGAGGGACCATGTTCCAGGTGATGAACAAGAATGGACCGAGACTTTGAGAACTTGTGGTGGCCATGCTCAACATGAAGTTTTTATTTTTATGGACTATTAATTTTTAAGTACTCGAATTATTTGGATTTACTTGATGTAATAAGGCCATAAGGCCATAGTGCACTATTTTATTTCTGTTTTTATTTATTATGTTACGAAATTTTTATTAAGTTAAAGATTAAGTAATTTACTTTAAATGTATTCTATATGTTTTATCACCTAAAATTTAAAAGGGTTTTCATTATAAAATGATTTTGTTTTCTACTCGAGCCCAACCCAAAATAATATTTCTTTCAAAACACACTGTTTTCCCAAAATAACAAAAGAACTTTGAACCGGTTTACTTGAGGAACATACCAAATCTGGTCAAAGCTCGTGGGCCGGGTTTGGGGTGTTTCAAAAAGACTCTCAAAATATGGAACGGTGGAATTAATGAAAGTTTTTATATAATGAGCTTAGTTATGTTTACTTGATATTGAAATGATGTTATGTGACTAACTTGTTTGATTAAGTGTACATGTTTAGGTGAACTACCTATAATGGATGAAATGTATGTTTATGTATGCTAGTTTGAATAAATATAATTGGTAAGTTTATTTTTCGTTATACGAACTTACTAAGCATGAAAATGCTTACACTTAGAAATCTCATCTTGGATAATTACATGTGTAGACTTATTTGGTCAAATGTTGAATTGTAAGTGATGTTTTGTAATCTAGCCATTGGAATGGCTAGTAATGATTTAATTTGGTATGTTATAAGTTATCTCATGTTCAATGCTCATGTGTTAAGTGTGAATGAATGCACTATGTTTATCTTGTGTATGCATTAAAAGTATGCTTATTGACATGAATTGCATGTGATATTATGCCATGATAGATGTTAATTTAGGCTTGGTTTTAATGCTTGATTTGGCTGGTATATTCATGGCAAAATTGGGTGAGAAAATGATGCTAAGAAATGGATTCATTTTGTCCACACGGGTAAACACACAGGCGTGTGTCTAGCCCGTGTGCATGCCTGTGTGTCACACGGCCAAGTACATGGGTGTGTAGCCAGGCCGTGTGTCCTCTGTACCTTAAATTTGAGAAAATAGAATGCTCAAAATTAAGCACACGGGCAGAGACACGGACGTGTGTCTCAGCCGTGGGGGAGACACGGCCTAGAACATGGGCATGTGTCTTAGCCGTGTGAAACCAACACCTAAGTCGAATTAAATTAATTATCCACACAGCCTAGCACATGGGCGTGTGGAATGGCCGTGTGGCGTAAGTAAGTGAGCACCTTAAATCAGACACGGCCTATAGCACGGGCGTGTCCCAAGGTCACGTGGGCGTGTCCCTTGGACCACACGAGCATGTGAGACTTGTACCTTAGAAAAATTTTGTAATTTTGCAAAAAATTCTTAGAAGTTTCGATTAAGTCCCTATTCGATTCTAATAGTCGTTTTAGGCCTCGAGGGCCCATTCAAGGGACAATAAGAAAAATTTGGATTATGAATAGTATGTTTAATACAAATTGCATAAGAATGTTCTATAAACCCCGGTAATACTCTGTGACCCTATTTTGGCGACAGATACAGGTTAGGGGTGTTACATTTAGTGGTATCAAAGCAACGGTTTAGCCGATTCTCAGAATAACATAGCAAGTACGAGTCTAGCTATACATGCCATTATATAAATCATGATAGTGTGATATCTCCTGACCACTTTTTAATGTATTTTCATATAGTAATGTCTTCCAACCAAGCTTGAGATGAATCTGAGGAAGCTAAGAGCACTACTCAAGCTTCTGTGCAACGAGCCACAACTAGTAGTAGTAGGAGGCCCATGTCTGAGGGCAGTGAAGAGGCAAAAGCTGCCTTCTTTGAAACGATAGATGAATGGTTTAGTGAATATATGAGAACGTGTCCTGTTGTTCAACAGCCTCCCCCACCTGTTTAACAACCCGATGAAATGACACAGGGTACTAGAGCCGTCAGAATTGGTAAGGCTCCGATTGATAAGATTAGAAAATATGGGGCTGAAGAATTTAAGGCTACGGTCGATGATGATCCAGAGAGGGTTGAGATCTGGCTGGAAAATTCTATTCAGGTTCGCGATGAAATGTCATGTACTCCCGCCAAGTGTTTGAAATGTGCGGTATCCTTGTTGAAAGATAAATCTTACCATTGGTGGAAAACCATATCTTCTATTGTACCGCGAAAAAATGTTACGTGGGAGTTCTTCCAAACTGAGTTCAGAAAGAAATATATTAGTCAGAGGTTCCTAGATCAGAAAAAGAAGTAATTTTTAGAACTCAAACAGGGAAATATGAGAGTAGTTGAGTATGAACGAGATTTTGTTAGACTGAGGAAGTATGCTACTGAATGGGTTCAAAATGAAGCTGATATGGGCAAAAGATTTGAAGAAGGGCTAAATGAGGACATTAAGTGGTTGATTCAGATTCTGGAATTAAGGGAATTTACGGTGTTGGCTGAAAGAGCCCACAAGGCCGAGGAATTAACCAAAGAGAAGAAGCAAGCCAAAAGAGAAGCTCAGGTACCGAGTAAAAGAATTATGAGTAAGATGCAATCATCTGCCTCAAAGAAATCAAGAGGTTACCAATAACCTTTTGCCTTATCAATGCGGTATTCGAGAAAGGAAAGAAGTTCTAAACGCTCTAACCTGAGGTCTTCATCTCCGCTAACAACCAGTGTTGGGAGTGCTGGAAACCCCAAGCCATGATACAATATCTATAACAAATTGCATTTTGAAAAGTGTCGGATGAGAAGTGGGGCATGTTTTAAATGTGGTTCTCTCGACCATTTTCTTTAGTACTACCCGGAAAGAGTTGAGAAAGATGTTGAACAGACCCTGAAGCTGAGTAATCCTGTCACGAGGGGTAGATCACCCCAGTATCCTGAAAATGTTGGTGGTAGTCATAGTGCTGCAAAAGACTCAATGACTAAATCTGAGGCACGGGCTCCGGTGAGGACACACGCCATACGTGCAAGGGAAGATGCCTCGACACCATATGTTATCACTGGTACATTTTCTTTACTTGATACTGATATTATTTCTTTGATTGATCTTGGTTCAACACATTCATATATATGCACGAAACTTGTGATTGTTAAAAATATGATTGTTGAATTCCCCAAATTTGTGGTTAAAGTTTCAAATTCCTTGGGTCAACATGTTATGGTGGATAAAATCTGTAAGTATTGTCTGTTGATAATAGAGGGTCATTGTTTTTTGGCTAATTTGATGTTATTACCCTTTGATGAGTTTGATGTAATATTGGGAATGGATTGGTTAACCCAACATGATGTAGTGGTAAATTGTAAGTATAATGTAATAGCCCGACTTAGGGGCTAGTCGGAATAGTGGTTTCAAAATCACTAATCCGGGGTCAGAGAAAAATTATTTTTATATTATTTTATGAGTTAGAGCATGATTATATAAGTGCATGAAAATTTTGGTGCTTTAATTTCAGTGATTGTATGCTCAATTGTGAAAAAAGATTAAATCGCATAAAGTGCAAAAGTTTTATTTTATAAGCTAAAGGTGCCAAATAGCCATAGAATATTAATTAGAAGTCTTTAATGTGCAAATAGACCCTTAGACATAAGGTGGCCGGCCATAGGGGACAAGAAAGTCAAAATTGGTCAAAGTTGGTAAGGATTTGGTGACTAAATTGATTGTTTTATATTAAAATAAAGAAAAGATGATATCCTTCTCTTTACTCATCTTCTTCTACTGAAAAACACAAGAAAAATAGGGGTTTTAAAGCTCAAAAAATTTCAGCAAACTCTTCTCCCTACAAGTAAGTGTTCTAGTATCATTTCTTGATAAAAATTGTATTTTTGGAACCCCTAAAGCTTAAGCTTTCTAAAGAGGGGACTATTTTGTTAAATGGTGAAAAGTTTAGAGTTTTTCCATGAAAGCTTTTAAGTTTTTTGCTGCATTTTTATGGAAGAAAATGGGTCTTAGTTGTTAGATGGACAACTTTTGTGAAAGGTGTTACCAAGAAAACACCTAAAAGGACCTTTTTGTAAAGGTTGTAAAATATGTAGTAAATGAGTGAAATGTTGAGTTTTGATGGTAGCCATAAGAGAAATAAATATTCACCTAGGCTCGTTAAAGAGAGAAATCTGATTAGAATTGATTTCCAAGCCTAGAGGTAAAATGGTCATTTTGAAAAAGTCTAAGGGCAAAATAATAATTTTGCCAAGGCATGATTTTTGAAATGCATTTATTAATATGATAATTAAATGAGCTAATTTGCTATTATAGATCAAGAAGAACCAAGAATTAACCTCGACTGGGAAAGAACAAAATATCGGACTAGATCGACGATCTAGCTTATTTTGAAATCGAGGTAAGTTTGTATGTGATAAATTCAACATTTATGCTAGTTTGTTTGAGAATGTTTGATATTATAATGTTACATGATATTCTATGAAATCGAGTATTGGTGTTCAATGAGAAAGATGATAAAAGTTGAGATGTTGAAGTCCCAGTTGGACTATAATGAATGTGAGAATACTATCATCGAGACATGAGGTGGATAACATCCCGTGTAAGACCATGTCGAGGACATGGCCTCAGCACTGAATTGAGATCTCGTATAAGGCCATATCGGGGATATGGCTTCAGTATTGAATATGAGAATTGTATAAGACCATATCCGGGATATGGCATCAATACTTGATGTGAGATTCCGTATAAGACCATATCCAGGATATGGCACTGGCACTCAGAAGTGACCCCATGTAAGACCACATCTGGGATGTGGCATTGGCTTCGTGTTTATGTAATGACGATGAATATGCATCTTTGAATATCCCTAGTGATTTAGTAGGATAAATAGATAAGCTTGGAGATAGAAATGAGATTTAGTACTAAATCCATGTGATTGAGTTAATACAAGTACCCGTGAGTAGTTCACGAGGAATGTTTATGATATGTGGCATGATATGTGCTAGATAAGAACAAGTACGAGTAAGTTATGGCAAAGTGCTTAAGACTTTGGATGGTTATCTAATGCCATGGATTGATGTCATTATGAGCTTATTGTTGTTATTTATTTTCATGCAAACTTACTAAGCTTTGCTTACCCCTCTCATTTCCCTTTTCCTTCTAGTATTGCCAAGATAATTCGAGGATCGTGGGAAGTCGTAGTTCGAAAATCACACTATCGACATCTTTTTGGTATAACAAAAATTTATTTTGAGTATGGCATGTATAAGACTTGGGTTTTTTTTATGTCATATTAGTTAGCCAAAGTGTTGGCTAATTATGTTATCAAATTCATTTTGTAAATGGTCATTGAAATTGGGCCAATACTTGACAAGTTTATATATATTCATTGATGATGAATCATGAAGTTATGCTTGTGTGGATGCTTGATTTGAGTTCTTGGAAGTGCCTTAGAGTCATGAGTTATGTTGTAATGAGATGATATAAGTATGGTTGCTATGTAGGGTGGCATTTGGCTTGGAATATAGCCTTTTTAATATCCGCACGGTCAGCCCCATGGGCATGTTGATCGGCCGTGTGTCCCCTTGCAAGCTAGGTTTACAAGTTAGTATGCTCAGTTGTAAACACACGGGCAGAAACACGGCCGTGTGTCTCAGCCGTGTGGGAGGCACGACCATGGACATGGGCGTGTGCCCAGGCCGTGTGAAGTATGCACTTAAAATTTGGAATTTAATTCGACACACGGCCTAAGGACACGGGCCTGTGCCTTGGCCGTGTGACCATAGTAAGGTGATGACGTCATTAACAGAATGCCATGGTTTTGGCACACGGGCGTGTCGAAGCCGTGTGAGGGACATGTGCGTGTGTCCGTCCGTGTGTCCATCCGTGTGAAAACCCTTGTAGGTTCGAAATGAAAAAAATAAATTCCACACGGGCTAGGAATATGGGCGTGTGTGACCACATGGCCTGCCCACACTGGCGTGTTCTATTTCACACAGGTGTGGGGTCCCTATTTAGGCAAGAAATTTCTATTTCCAGTTTAATTCTGGAACCTTCCTTAAGTATGTTTTAGGCTCGTAGGCCCATAATAAGGATGTGTACGAGTATGAATGAGAAATTTTATGTTTAAAAGAAATTTTATAGCCCAAAGTTGTTTGTTGAAGCAAGATAAGTTTGATAATGCCTCGTATCCAATTCTGGTGCTAAACATGGGTAAGGGGTGTTACATATAAATACATTGAATTGAAGTGTCAAAATAGTAAGTTACTCCGGGTTGAATATGAGAAACTGGATAGGTTATCTAATGTGATTTCAGCAATATCAGCCCAGATATATATTAGAAAATGGTATGAGACTTGTCTTGCTTATGTGCTGGATACCAAAGTGTTTGAGTTGAAAATCTAGTTAGTGCCAGTTGTTTGTGAGTTTCATGAGGTATTTCCAGAAGAATTACCAAGTTTTCCACTAGCTAGAAAGGTGGAATTTTTTATAGACCTTATACCAGGGACGACACTGATATCGAAAGCACCATATAGAATGGCTCCTATTGAATTAAATGAGTTGAAAGTGCAGCTGGAAGAATTAATTGATAAAGGATTTGCTCAACCCAGCCTTCCACCGTGGGGTGTATCGGTATTATTGGTAAATAAGAAAGATGGATCATTGAGACTATGCATCGATTACAAGCAGCTTAATAAAGTCATAATAAAGAATAAGTACTTGTTGCCTTGTATAGATGACTTGTTTGATCAATTCAAAGGTGCCACTGTATTTTCAAAAATTGACCTACGATCTAGTTACTATCAACTACAAGTAAAGGATTCATATGTGCCGAAGAGAGCTTTCAGAACCATATATGGGCATGATGAATTTTTAGTGATGCCATTCGGATTATCAAATGCCCCAGCGGTATTTATGGATTTAATGAACAAAATTTTTAGACTGTACCTGGACAGGTTTGTGGTTGTTTTTATTGATGATATTCTGGTTTGTTCCCGGGATGAAAATGAGCATGCTGAACATTTGAGAACTGTATTGCAAACTCTTCGTGAGAAGCAATAGTATGCGAAGTTCAGTAAATGTGAATTCTGGTTAAAAGAAGTTAGTTTCCTTGGACATGTGGCATCTGCAGAAGGTATTCGGGTGGACCTGAATAAAATTTCAGCTATTGTAAGTTGGAAGCCATCAAGGAATGTTTCCAAAGTCTAAAGTTTTCTGGGGCTAGCCAAATATTATCGGAGATTTGTTAAAGGGTTTTCAATGATAGCTTCTCCGATGACTCGAATGCTACAAAAAGATGTGAAATTCGAGTGGACCGACAAATGTCAATAGAGTTTTGATAGTTTGGAAGCCTTACTCATGGAAGCACCCGTACTAGCTCAACTTGAATCGAGTAAAGAATTAGTAGTATACAGTGATGCCTCATTGAATGGTTTGGGTTATGTATTGATGCAAGATGCTAAAGCTGTAGGTTATGCATCTAGGCAGTTAAAACTACATGAAAGAAATTACCCAGTACGTGATCTTGAGTTAGCAGCCATTGTGTTTACACTGAAGATATGGCAGCATTATCTCTTTGGTGAAAAGTGTCATATTTTTACGAATCATAAAAGTCTAAAGTATTTAATGACACAAAAAGAATTGAACTTTAGAGAACGTAAGTGGTTGGATTTATTGAAAGATTATGATCTCGTTATTGATTACCATCCGGGGAAAGCTAATGTAGTGGCAGATGCCATGAGTCGAAAATCTCTGTTTGCCTTGGGGGTATTGAATACCTAGTTGTCCCTATTTTATGATGATTCAATTATAGCTGAGTTAAGAGCTAGACCAACATTTCGGCAACAAATCTGTGAAGCTCAGAAGGATGATGATAAGTTACAGACCAAACGAGTGCAAAATGAGCCAGATCCTGGTTCAGAATTTCAGATTGATTCAGATGGTTATTTGTTGTTCAAAGACAGAATATGTGTATCGAATAATTCAAAACTAGTATAGAATATTTTACATGAAGCGCATAATAGTGTTATGTCTGTGCATCCCAGTAGCAACAAAATGTATAATGACTTGAAGAAAATGTACAGGTGTAACACCCCAAATCTAGCCCAGACATTATGGCCGAATCTGGCGATACCACATTGAAGTGTTTTTCGAAAACATCGTTTCTTTGGAAAATCCATGCTTATTATTAAATCTCGTTTATGAATCTTAACAGAAATTTAGGGTATCTTGTTCTTTTAAAACTCAAGTTGTTTTTAGTAGAACGTTGATCATATTAGTTGGTTACTATAATTTAAAATCATGTTTGATGCGGAAGCTTTTATAGTAAGTTACTAAAACGTGGTGTTTTGGAAACTAATTATCATTTGAAAAATCGCGTCCTACTACTACTCAGATGTGAGTTAAAATAAGTAAAATCCCCAAATTAATAATTAAAATTTAAAGAGGCCTTATTACATGACAAAAACCCAAATTAAATTTATTGGAAATAAACTCAAATATAAAAATAGGTGCGGTTGTATGGCCACCTCTGAATCCCTCGTAGCACCGATCCACTTCAGACTAAAGATTACCTGTACAGATAAACAGAGGGGTGAGTTTACGAAACTCAGTTTGTAACCCCATGTAAGTAAATAGCCATTCATGCATTAGGCAAGTACAGTCTGGGCCTAAGCCCAAATCAATAACATTTCAGTTGGGTCTTAGCCCATTACAATATCAGTATCAGTGTGGGCCTTAGCCCATAACAGTATCAGTATCAGTTTGGGCCTTATCCGATCTCAGTGACAATAACAGTTTAGGTATGCAATCAGAAATCTTACCCATCCAGCCTCTACACTCCACTCCGTCCAGCCCAACACTCCATGTGGGGATAAAATCACCCACCCATCCCTACACTCCAAAATTAGCACCGATTGTGGCATTAAACAGTTTTTGCAGTAGAGGTGCCAGTACAGTACACTTCCTCCAATCATAAGAATTCCATCCCCATGCAACATATCATACATAGATGTAACATATTTGTATATATCGTGGCATGCTCATATATAGTCATACATAACATAAGGCATACAATTAATTAGTATCATAGGGGCATAACAGTCATTTTACCATTGGGGCATAACAGTTATTTTATCAGATTAAGGTCTAGGTGTAATTACCGACCCATCAGTAGGTCCACAGTCGTCTCGGGCGACCCGTGCAACCTTTACAGTCAAATAGTGAAATGGGCCCAAGGCCCATAATTCGGGCCCACGTGTGGCCCACACAGTCCAGAATTGGTCTCGGTCATGAAACTTACATAGTTTGGCCCAATTTTCTCCACACGCCTGTGTGGGGCCCACAAGCTTGTTGGGCCCACAAGGCCCATTTCGGCCCAACGTGGCCCAAAACGGCCTAAGACCATGAAATTGCTCATGGTGACCTCAACAGTAAAGTCCGACTTGCATAGTAGATAGGATGAAAAACTTTGTTCCTTCGCTGGCCCATTACAACTCCTAATGCGAAGTAACTTGTGTCACACATTAATTCAAATGGCAATTCGCAATTAGGTGTGAAAATAATTGGTGTTGAGACCAATCGATTCTTCAAATCATTAAAAGCTTCCAAACATTCCTCATCAAAGTTGAATGTTGTGTCCTTCTCCAATAATTTGCATAAGGGTTTAGCAATTTTGGAGAAGTCTTTGATGAATCTTCGATAGAATCCGGCATGTCCCTAAAAGCTCCTAACACCCTTTACAGATGTAAGAGGTGGGAATTTCTCAAAGAAATCTACCTTTTCTTGATCTACCTTAATCTCTCATCTCATTATTCGGTGCCCCAAAACAATACCTTCTTGTATCATGAAGTGACACTTTTCCTAATTGAGTACAAGGTTTATTTCTTTGCACTGCCTTAGTACATTTGCTAGATTGGGTAAGCAATCATCGTAAGTATCTCCAAACAATAAAAAGTCATCCATAAAGACTTCCAAAAACTTCTCCACCATGTCAGTAAAAATGGCCATCATACATCTTTTAAACGTAGCAGGAGCATTACATAAACCAAAGGGCATACGTTTAAAGGGAAATGTACCATACAGGTGTCACGGGGCTAGATTTTTTGTCTCATGATCCGTGCAGCCTTAGGCTATCCGTTCGTCCAAACTCACCTAAGTCAGCCTTAACTCAAGTAAAGATTCCTTAACAACTCCTCCAAGGCACCAATTTGTAGAGCGAAAGCAAACTTATGCCAAAAGAAGCAACAAAGAACAATAGAAAGCCATAGAAAATAACGCACACGAGGTATTTGAGTGAATGCTCTCAGAATTCTGTTACTTTTAAGAATTCACATACAATGGAATGATTTGCAAGTGAGGGGGAGGCTCTCTATTTATAGTTGAACTCCCCCAAAACCGACAGACAATATTAAGTTACATCGACGGAAGAGATTAACCATATCTCTTGATTTTAGGGATTTACAAGATATGTCATATCAAATCTAATCTAATCTTTACAAGATATGACTCCTATCCATCTTCTAAGATTAGTTACCATAATAGCCAAAGTTGTCATATCTTCATTATCGGGCCAACCAGGCTTCAATCTGGCAAGCTTCTCCAATAGTTTTTTGAATCGGGTCAGTTCTCCTGGGCTAAATGATCCCATTTAATCGATAGACCTCTATCGGGTTCATCTTGTGCCAGGTCACAGGTTTTGCACTTAGGCCCGTGACATTCTCCCCCACCTATTCTCGTAACGCCCTTATTGCGACTTTTGAATGGCACTGACTTGATTCACCTCGGAACTCTCTCATTGCCTTGGCTTATTCCCAACTTGCCTTGCAATCAGTTTGTCCCTTATTTTGGAACTTTTACCTTGGCTTCCATTGCCTCTTAACTTGAACCGTTACACTCATTAGTACATCTCGTTGGCAAGAAGTCTCCGCTCTAACTTGCCCCAATTTTGACTTGTTCCCTTTTGAATCATCTTGATTCTCACACCTTGCCTTCATATTGCCCACAGTCCCTCCATGTCCTTGTTTATGAACTTTGAAAGGGCCCCTACGACCTTGTCAAGCCAACAAGTCAGAATTCAAAACACTATCAAAGAGTTTGCAATGTACCTTACTCACAGCATTTACTCGTACTGACTATTCTTCCATCGCTCCTTTTTCTTCGAAGCCTGATGCACAACCCAACTTTCCCAAAGGTGTCGGCTCCACAATCAAACCTGCAGGCTTCATATCGATCCCTTGCACCATTAACACTTCTGAAAGGGCTTTAGTAGCATTTTGTTCTATCGAGTCAATGTTCCTCTCATACGAAATATCCTCGACTAGTTAGATTGACGGCAACACCTTTGTCCCACCCTTCATATCTTGACGCACCAGCACAACAATTTTTGTTAATGGGCCGGTGACAATATGAATTTGATTGGCCCATGGATGCAGATATGCCTGAATCCTGTCAAGGAAGTTTAAGCCAAGCACATAATCGTAATCATCTAATTGGATTACCTCAAATTCTTCCTTGCCCTTCCATTCATTGATTTGTAGTTCCACATTATGAGCTACTCCAATAGTTGGGGCCTCCTCAGAATTTACCATTTTTATCCTCCTATTCAATTTCTTAATCGAAAGACCAAGTTTCCCCGCAGCCTCTTCTAATATGAACAAGTCCGATGCTCCTGCATCGACAAGAGCACTCCTCTTTTGACCTACAATGTTGATGTCTACAAACATCAACCTTCTCCACCATTCCTTTTCTTCAGAATGAGCACTATCGAATTGACCGTCGATGTCTTTTTCTCAATAGGCTTTGCCTCTTCTGGCTTATCATTCCTCTTGATAGCCAAAACTAAAGATACCTTTGGGTAGCCCCTCTTCATACGTGGTCCCTTATAAAAGTAGCATCTCAACTTTCCCCTCTTCTCTTTCAGGCTATTAGGTCTCCACTTCAAATTTCGTGGTTTCCTATTACCACCATCGTTACTTCTACCGTTGCCATAATAGCTATGTCCCTCTTCATCTTTCTCATGGTACCCACTATTGCCCCTCCTATTGGGCTGGGAAGATTCAAACCTATCTCTTCTCAGAAGAAGTTCCAGTAAGGACTCTAGTACCATCATGGCATTGGTAAGTTCCTGAACTCTTCGACATTGCAATTCTTGCTTCACCCATGGTTTCAACCCATCCGTAAAGGAGAAAAATGCTTCCTTCTAGCTTAAATCAGAAATCTAGAGCATGAGTTCACTGAACTCTCGCACATACTCCCTAACCGTGCCCCATTGCGTAAGACACTGCAACTTTGCTCGAGCTTCATCCTCGACATACTCGGGGTAAAACTATGCTTTAAATTCCTTTCAGAACTCCTTCCAAGTTTCAATCTTGGTCCCACCATGTCTCACATTAGTGGACCTACGTCACCACCATAAAAAAGAAACAATATTTACCTTTGTGGCATCATCCTCGATGTTTATCACACAGAAATATTGCTCTATAGCCCAAAGAAAGTTGTCCACTTCACTTGTGGACCTTGCCGCTTTAAACGCTTTCGGTTTAGGCACATCTAATGCTTGTTGCTTGGCTTTGAAGCTAACATTCCATTACCTATTGCAGCCTTGAAAATCTTCAGCTCCCCCTTAAGCTCATTGATCTCCTCCTTCAAAGCTGTCGCCATAGCCTCGAGAGCATCATCCTTCCCAGCCAGCTAATTCTCCGAGGAATTGATAGTATCCCACACAAATTCCCTGAGCTACTCTTGCATTGTTTGTAACCCATCATTGAGTCTATCATTGACATCGTTGATCCTCTCCTTGACATCCCCCATGGACTCCTTGAGAGTGACAACTTGATCCTTCAAAGCTGACAACAAGTCCCTCAATTGACTCACTTTTCTGGCCCTTCCTCGGGTCTCCATTGGCTCACTGTGACCAACAACTTCTCCATTGGCTCACTGTGACCAACAACTTCTTTCGACATTCCAACATTGTAACAGCCCGATTTTGGGCCTAGTCAGAATGGTGGTTTCGGGACCACAAATCTGACGTAATAAAATTTGTTTTTATTATATTTTTATGGTCTACAATTTTACAAAATAATTTCGTGAAAATCTCGTTCAAAAATTTTGACGTTTGGTCACTCAATTTAGTCAAAATGACAAATTGTAAAAAAGTGCAAAACTTGAGTTCTAGAAGCTAGAGGTGTCTATTGCAATGCGATTTTAAATTAGAGGTCCTTATATGGTAATTAGACCATTGAATAATTTGTTGGTCAAAAATGGACATAGTTAGGTAAAAATTCAAAGAAAGGCATTAAGGGCATTTTAGTCATTTGGTAAATAAAAGATTAAAAAAAGGCAAGATGAAAGCCAAAATTATGCTTATCTTCTACCTCTAGCCAAAAATTAGAAGAGAACCCATGGCTAGGGTTTGGCCAAGCTTTCCAAGCTCTATAGTAAGTGCATCCTAGCCCCGTTTTTAATATTCTTTGCATTTTTAAAGTCCTCGTAACCTGATTTAGCTATTTCTACCATTATTTTGAAGTAGGGTTCATGATTAAAAATTTACCCATGTGTGACATGCATGTGTTTTGATGTTTAACGGTAGAAAATGGATGTTTATGGTTAGAGAAACGACTTTTACTAAGTGATTTTCGGTAAAAATGTCAAAAAGGACCTATTTGTAACAGTTAAGAAATATGTGTTAAAAATCTGATTTTATGGAAAATGTGGGGTGTTATAAGCATGAAAATGATTCGGCTATGCCTGAGTAGTAAAGAAATTGAACACATTTCATTTTACGAGCCTAGGGGCAAAAGTGTAAAAATGACAGTTTGGGGGCAAAAACATAATTTTTCCACAATGAATAATGTGACTAATAAGTAAGCTAAATGTGATGTTATAGATAAAAAAAACGAGTTTTGAACCTAGAACGGGGGAAAAACGAGTAATTGACGGTTAGGTCCCTTTTTGCCATTTTGGTATCGAGGTAAATTCGTGTGTAAATAATACAACCTTATGTTATGTATTTAATATTTCAATATTACATGAATTGTATATTGTCTCTATGAAATTGATTAATGATAATTTTGACGAAATGTCGAGGAATGAAAATCCCCGATTGAACCTTAGGAATGGATAGAATACAAATGTCATGACACTAAGGTTACTAAGGTTCCGTATAAGACCATATCTGGGATATGGCCTTGGTATGTGATTTCGTATAAGACCATGTCAGGGACATGGCGTCAATATGATATTTCATGTAAGACCATATCGGGGATATGGCGTTGATACGGTACTATATGTATGAGATTCCCGAGTATCTTTTAGCATTCCGAGTGGTTCAATGGATACGTTAAAAACGAGAAAGTATGTGACTATTTTACAAGTGGTACAGGTATGTACATTAGAACTCATGTGAAGTGAATTCGGTATATGGTGAATTCTTAGGAAGAATGTACATGAATAAGTTATATTTATGAAATATTGATAACCTTGTGATTAGTGATCTACATTCATGATGAATAGATACATGATAAGATTTGATAATGATCATGTGATAGGTGTATGAACCAAATTGAATTGTGATATAGTACTGTTTATTTATTTAAATTTTTGTTTCATTGGATATGAGAGAAAGGAAAGACAGGCATAATTGCCGAATAAAATCACTATGAGAATATAATATGATACGAGCTTTGACAAATTAAAGGTGGTTAAACCATATGTTGAAATTATGATTACTCATAAATGATGTGCATGTGATTAAGAGGATGGAAATAACTTGATAAATAATGTGATAAGTTATAGTGGAGAGACTGTGGTGGTTAGGCTAATGCCAAGGCACGTAAATGGTATTTATAAGATAAAAGAGTAAGCATTATGAATGATTAAGTGGGAATCATGAGATTAAATGCAAATTGTATTATAATATATTTATGGTTGGGTAAAATAAATGAATGTCAATAGTTGTTTATTATTTGCATATGAACTTACTAAGATTTATTGCTTACTCCCCTCCCTTTCCTATCTCTTATTGGTTAATTTAGCTAGCTTGAGTTGGAGATCACCGGAGATGATATCACACTATCAAGCTGTCACTTTAGGTATAAGTATTCAAGCCTTATTGAGATATGGCATGTATAGGGGCTTTGTCTTTTGATTAATTAAGTCATTGTCAATGTAGCCAAATGTGTTGGCCTAAAACGGTTTATGGTTCAATTTGAATATAGCCATGAATGATGGCTTATGTTGATTATATGTTTATGCATGTGTTAATGTCCTTATGTGACTATGAATGTGAAGCTAGTATGGTTATCATGAGCTAAATGTGATGATTAAGTATGACAAATGATAATATGAGAATGACATGTGGTGTTGTGTGAATGTGTGCAAGTGAGGGTGGCAAAATGGCATGGAAAATAGCCTAGTATTTGTCCACATAGGTAGACACACGGGCGTGTGTCTAGGCCGTGTGTGACACATGGTCTGCCTCCATAGGCGTGTGATCTGGCTGTCTATCCCTTGCACCCTAATTAATGCAAACCAGAATGCCCAGTAGTAAACACACGGGTAGAGACACGGTCGTGTGTCTCAATCGTGTGAAAGACACGGCCTAAGGACATGGGCGTGTGCCTTGGCCTTGTGACCTTATTTGTTTGATGACGTCATAAACAGAATGTCCCCTATCTTGGACACGGCCTACAACACGGGCATGTCCTAGAGCCACACGGGCGTGTGTGACCATACGGCCTACCCACACAGGCGTGTGACTCTCCAAAGCATGAAAATTTTCTAAGTTTCCCACAAGTTTTAAAAATTTTTGGTTTACTCCTGAACCATTCCCAATGTATGCTTTGGGCCTCGTAGGCCCATAATAGGGATGATATGAATGCAAATGAAAGGTTTTAAATTTGAGTGGAATTTCATGTCTCGATTTTGTATGAATGCGTGTGTTTATGTTCGGTAATGCCTCGTACCCTGTTCCGGAGTCGAATACTGGTAAAGGGTGTTACAAACACTACATTTGAACCAATAGCTCGGATACCACTTATCACGGGGCTATATCTTTCGTCTCATGATCCGTGTGGCCTTAGGCAATTCGTTTGTCCAAACTAACCTAAGTCAGCCTTAATTCAAGTGAGGATTCCTTAAGAACTCCTCCAAGGCACCAATTTATAAAGCAGAAGTAAACTTATGCCAAAAGAAGCAACAAAAACTAATAGAAAGCCACATAAAAGAAAACACACAAGTGTTTGAGTAAATGCTCTCAAAATTATATTACTTTTAAGAATTCACATATAACGGAAGCTCCACTAAAACAACAGACAAGATTAAGTTACATCGACGGACGAGATTAACCATATCCCTTAATTTTAGGGATTTAGAAGATATGCCATATCAAATCTAATCTAATCTTTACAAGATATGATTCCTATCAATCCTCTAAGATTAGTTACCATAATAGCCTAAGTTGCCATTTCTTCATTATCGGGCCAACCAAGCTTCAATCTGACAGGATTCTCCAATAGTTCTTTGAATTGGGCTAGTTCTCCTGGGCTAAATGATCCCTATCTTATCGATAGACCTCCATGCGGAAAATCTTGTGCCATGGTTGATAAACCATAAAATTAACAAATTTTAATCCCACGCTTAGCGTGTTTTTGGATGTTGAATTCGATGCTCCTAATCCTTTAAATTCATGTTTCTACACTTAGGGGAGCATAGGGGAGCGAAAGGAATGGAAAGGGCCAAAACCAAACAAAATGGGCCATCTTAAGGATCCACACGTCCAAAGCCCATACCACACGGGCTGAACACATGCCCATGTGAATCACACGGGCTGGACACACGCCCATGTGACGGCCCATGGTGATCAAGAGCCATGCAAATTCCCACACAGCCTGAGCCTCCTCACACTGGTTGATCACACGCCTGTGTCCCTGTCATACCCTACTTTGTTTTCACGCAGAAAAAGCCAATTTTTAGGGTTTTTGAGCCTTCTAAATTCTATAAATACACATCAGAGGAAGACCTAAAGGTGCACGGAGAGTAGATCGAAGAAATTACTCGAAGGAAGCCGTCAAAATCATCTAAAAGGTGGATTCACTCCAAGATTAAAGATCTCCATCAAGTTCTTTAGAAGTTTTTGGGTTTTTTATGTCTTGTTGTTTTCTTAATTCTATGATATTTTCTTTCTACGTTATGAACTAAACTCCCTAAATACCTAGGGAGGATGAAGCCAAGATGAATCTTATTATTTAATAAATCTGAATTACGTGATAAATACTTGATCTTGTTCTTAATTATGTGTTCTTAATCCTTGTTTTGATGCTTTCAGGAATATTAATTAAACTAAAAGGTGGATTCACTCCAAGATTAAAGATCTCCATCAAGTTCTTTAGAAGTTTTTGGGTTTTTTATGTCTTGTTGTTTTCTTAATTCTATGATATTTTCTTTCTACGTTATGAACTAAACTCCCTAAATACCTAGGGAGGATGAAGCCTAGATGAATCTTATTATTTAATAAATCTGAATTACGTGATAAATACTTGATCTTGTTCTTAATTATGTGTTCTTAATCCTTGTTTTGATGCTTTCAGGAATATTAATTAAACTAAAAGGTGGATTCACTCCAAGATTAAAGATCTCCATCAAGTTCTTTAGAAGTTTTTGGGTTTTTATGTCTTGTTGTTTTCTTAATTCTATGATATTTTCTTTCTACGTTATGAACTAAACTCCCTAAATACCTAGGAGGATGAAGCCTAGATGAATCTTATTATTTAATAAATCAAATTACGTGATAAATACTTGATCTTGTTCTTAATTATGTGTTCTTAATCCTTGTTTTGATGCTTTCAGGAATATTAATTAAAGTTTAATGTGCTTATTCAGTGGAGCAAAAGCCCCTGTTTAAGAGTAGATCAGACATAATTAAGCGGAGTTTGTTGCAACCCCAGAAATAGGATGACATAAATCTGCCGGATTAGAGTCAAATCTAATAAGGGAATCCATAGATCGAGTTAATGCGACGATAGGGGTTTTAATTAGAAAGATATTTCAATTAATCAACCTAGAGTCAGTTGTTTTTAGTCTTGAAAGAGATATTAACATAATTTAGGGATTTTTACGGATCAAGTCAAGTGAATAAATCATTTAATTCAAAGTCGGAATAATAAGTGAAGTCTAGGTGGATTCTTCCTAGGGTATTTTCTTTATTCATTCGATTATTCTCTTCACTCTCTATCGCGTTCATAGTCAATTAGTTAGTTAAATTTAGATTAAAAACAAATCCCGTAATTATTAGGCTAGATAATAAAAAGATAGTTATTACTAGTAATTTTAGTCCTTGAGGATACGATATTTCGAACTCACCAAAGTTATACTACTGTTCGATAGGTGCGCTTGCCTTTGTCGAAATATTAGTTAGTTTCGAGCCCATCAAGTTTTTGGTGCCTTTGTCGGGGACTAAGATATTAGGAACACTAAATTCTTATTACTTTAGCCATTTTTATTTTATTGCAATTTATCTTATTGTTACTTTTCTAATTTTTCTCTTTCTTTGCTTCTGGCAGGTATCTCTAGTTTATGCCTAGAAGAAACCCGTCAGGACCCTTGCTTTTTGATAGTGAGATAGAAAGTATCGTTCGCAAAAATCGTAGGGAGATAAGGCGAAGTTTAAAATATATAGAGGAAGAGTAAGAAGACGATACTAATACTATCGAGGAGATGGCTGATAATAATCCGCTTCCTCTTGTGGTTGCCGAAAATCCTGCTCCTCGTACTATGTACGACTATGCTAAGCCTAATTTAGCTGGGGCTGAATCGAGTATTGTTAGACCTGCTATTGCTGCAAATAATTTTGAACTGAAACCTAACACTATTCAAATGATTCAATAGTTTGTTCAGTTTGATGGTTTGCAGGACAAAGACCCAAATACTCATTTAGCAAAATTTCTAAAATTATGTGATACTTTCAAAATAAATGGCATTTTTTATGATGCCATTCGCCTTTGGTTGTTTCCCTTCTCATTGAGGAACAAAGCTAAACAGTGGTTGAACTCGTTACCACAAGGATCAATCACTACTGGGAATAAATGACTGAAAAAATTTTACTTAAATATTTTCCGCCGGCTAAAACGACTAAGTTGAGCAATGATATTTCTTCTTTTGTGGAGATGGATTTAGAAACACTTTACGATGCATGGGAGAGATACAAGGATCTACTGAGAAGATGCCCTCACCATGGGTTACCATTATGGCTATAGGTTCAAACCTTTTACAATTGTGTGAACCCCTCAACTAGGCAATTGATTGATGCAGTCGCTGGCAGTACAATAAACAATAAAACACCTGAGGCTGCTTACGAATTCATTGAAGAGATGTCATTGAATAACTATCAGTGGCAAGTTATGAGGACGAAGCCAACAAAGGCAGCCAGTGTTTTCAACCTCGACGCAGTGGCCATGCTATCAAACCAGGTAAACCTTTGAAATAAAAAGATTGATGGTTTGTGTGGTTCTTCGCAGGTACATCCAGTGATGCAGTGCGATACGAGTGGAAGAGGAATGGGCAATACAAAATATCCATCCCACAACCCTGGTATAGAAAGCGAACAGATGAACTATATGGGTAATAATTCTAGACCTCAGAATAATCCCTATAGTACCACTTACAATCCAGGTTGGAGGAACCACCCAAACTTCTCATGGGGTGGCCAAGGAAATCAGAGAAAACAACCCCCTCCATGCTTTCAACAATAACCCTACCCACAGGAGAAGAAGCCAAACCTTGAAGAGATGCTAACAAAATTCATCTCTGTGTCAGAAACCCGTTTTCAAATCACCAAAACAATACTTAAAAACAAATAGACATCGATGCAAGGGCTCGAAAACCAAATAGGTCAACTTGCTAAGCTGATCTCTGAACGACCACAAGGCAGCTTGCCAAGCAACACTAAAACTAACCCAAAGGAGCAACTTCATGCATTACTGCTCACGATAGTAAAGGGTTAGACACACCAAAACTGAGGCAAGAAAACATGGTAGATAAAGGTAAGGCTGAGGTAAGCCATAATAAACCAGAACTAGCAAGTACAGAGTACAAACCTCGTGTGCCATACCCCAATGCGACGAAGAAAGACCGCAAAGATGAACAATTTGGTAAAATTCTTAAACTTTTAAAGAAATTACATATTAACTTACCGTTTATTGAAGCTCTTTCGCAGATGCCTAATTTAGTAAAATTTTTAAAAGAGCTTTTGGAAAACAAACGAAAGTTAGACGATGCGTTGCATGTGGAGCTAAATGCAGTTTGCTCGGCTATTTTACAGAATAAACTACCCCGAAAAATAAAATATCCAGGGAGTTTTATGATTCCTTGCTTAATTGGTGGTTTATCTATTAATAATTCTTTAGCTGATTTAGGGGCAAATATCAATGTTATGCCTTATAAAATGTTTAAACAACTAGGTCTTGGGAAACCCAAACAAACGAGGATGAGCATTCAATTGGTAGATAAAACCATTAGATTTCCTAGGGGTATTGTTGAAGATGTACTCGTAAAAATTGATAAATTCATATTCCCAGTTGACTTTGTTGTTTTAGACATGAATGAGGATAGTGATGTACCTTTAATTTTAGGACGACCCTTTTTAGCAACTGCTAGGACCATTATTGATGTTGGTACAGGGGAATTAATACTTCGAGTAGGTGATGACATGATTAAACTCCAAGCACGTGATTCTATCAGAATATCTAGTGATCAAGATGATACAAGTCCTGTTAATGTAAGTGAACTTAATGTTCAATCTCCTTTGCAGGAAATTCATCAAAAAAAGATGACAGAGCCATGGTCTAGCTCTGATATTGAGAACAAAACTGTTCATGAGGAAAGAAGACTACAAATCGATGAACTAGATGAATGGTGGACACACGTCAAGGAGAAACCGAGAAAACACGATGAACCAAAGCGACTCCATGACTAGCTTAAGGATGGGACAAAAGAATTTAAGATAGGGGATCAGGTATTGTTGGATAAAACAGACCCTCGAATCGCCACTTTAGGCCTTAATACAAACGGAGCGACCCTTTTCACGGTACTCAATGTCTTCCCTTACAGAATAGTCGAGGTAACTAATCCTAAGTTCGACACTTTTAAGGTAAACACTACTCAACTCAAATTGTATATTGATAATAGAACTGGTAGCAGGAGAGAGGAGTGTCAACTCCTCGAGCCACCATGACCATGCAAATGAGAGGTAAGTCGAGCTTAGACTCTAAATAAGCACTTCTTGGGAGGCAACCCGAGCACTAACCTTACTAATTAGTTTATTTTTGTTCATGTTTTAATGCAGGTTTTTAACCCACATGACCTGGACACACGGGAATGTCCCTAGCCGTGTTGATGTGGAAACTTTGTTTTTAAAATTTAAAGAAATTGACAGAGGGCTACACGGCTTGGCGACATAGCCGTGTCTCCCACATGGCCTAGACACACGGACGTGTCCTTGGCCGTGTAGACCTTGAAGCTTAAAATCCCAAAGAATCAACAAAGACACGGTCTAAATTTACTCCACACTGGTGTGTGACACGGCCATGTGAAAACTAGAGCCTAATTTTTCAAAGTTTAAACAAGTCAGGGGGCTCCACGGGCAGGCCACACGGCCGCGTGTACGATCACATGGGCGTGGGAGAAGCGAAGGGCTTAACACATAGGCGTGCATCACAGTCATATGGACCAAACGGCCTAGACACACGAGCGTGTCCAAGGCCGTGTGAAAATCAAGCATTCGTAAATCGTGATGAACACAGGCTAGGGGCTTTACCACACGATCGTGTGACACTGCCGTGTGGCCTAACATGGGCTGTTACATGACCCTGTCACCTATTTAAACACATTTTTCTTTTTTTTCTTCTTCTTTATTTCCTCCAAAACTCACCCCAAACCCTAGCCTCCGCTCCCCTTTCCGGCCACTGTTTCCCCTTCTTCGATCGACACACCGTATAGCCCTTCCATTTCTTTCTTATTTTCCCTTCTCTTTTCCTTCTCCTTCCCTCCCTTCCAAACTCCCAACACCCAAACCGTCCCCTTCCCCTTCCTTCTCCTTCCTCCGGCCACCCCCCTTGCGCCCTCACCACCATCCCTTCCCGATCCGATGTGCCGTTCCCAGCCGCACTTCACTCCTACCCACCATCAGTTACCCCTTTTTCCCCTTTAAATTTTAGTTTATTTTTATTTTCTACCATCTATTTCTATCTTTATTTATTTTGTTTACTATTTTATCTTTATTATTATTTCCATTTAGATCTAACATTTAGTATTACTATTTTTCATTTTTTGGTACTTATTCTAAGTAGGTTGATCTTATATTTTCGTATTTCGGTTACTCTATCTAGAATACTTTTATTTCATTCTTTTTAATTACAGCTACTAATGCTATTGTATTAAGTATACCATAAGTTAGTATTATTTATTTATTTATTGCTTCAAATATTAATAATAATTTAAAATATTTGCTTCTTATTTAACTTGATATTTGAATTTACTATTTTAGGAATACACTGTTATTTAGGACTATTGGGATAGTAAATTTTTGGCTGGTAATGATGCTTGAACTATTTATTGAAAACCTTTTATGTGTTCAAGTTCATCATGACGAATACTCGAGGCAAAACTAAGGTCACCGTCCCTGCTTCAAAAAAGCAGAAGGGTCTCGGTGCGACCTCCTCGAGCACCTCCGCTGACGTGCACCACCCTTACCTCAGATTTACCGCGGACCCACCGGAGGACCTATTCCAGCTACTTTGAATACGACCCCTAGGTTTGGGCCACTGCATTGATTGGGCCGCGTTCGAGCAGGTCCACCTTGCTAACGAGGTTCGTGCCCTCATTATCACAGTACCATGGGATCGCTTCTTCAGTATCGTCAAGCCCACTTATGTGGAGATTACCTTGGATTTCTGCTCGACATTCCACCTTCAGACCGTCATGTCAACGCATGACGAGCCCAGCACCATCGTCTTTCATCTCGGCGGATTGGTGCGCCACATGAGCGTCCTAGAATTTGGTGCTGCTTTGGGACTATACATAGAGGAGTTCATGAGTGCCGAGGACTTCCTCCAGCTCCACCGCCATATTCATTACTCGCCCCCACACTGTTGGAACGATATTGGTGCTCTGATGACTTATGATCCTATTCGCTCAAAGGTGACTTCCCTCTCCCCTGCCCTAAGGTATATTCACGCACTCCTTTCTCATACTTTGACAGGTCAAAGAGAGAGCAACAGCGTCGTGAGCACACACGATGCCTACTACTTATGGTGCATGACTCATGGCCGTATCATCGACTTGGCATACTTCCTGGCTCTAGCCTTCCGCCACTAGACTGACTGCTATAGGAAGGGCCCCATATGCTTAGGGTCTTACGTGACTCACTTCACTCGACACTTCGGTCTCCTCACAACGGAGCAGTCCTCTTCGCTTACACTGGTTCGCCAGATGTCCCCTCAGGGCATCTTGAGCATGCTACATATGAGGATGATCGAGCGACGTCGTGGTTTCGATCCCCCTAGTACCGACTATCTCGACCTGATGATCAGGACAATCCCGAGGACATTACTGAGGATGTTCCTCTCCTTCACGAGGATCCACCACACCCTCCACCACCGAGTCACCGACCTCCCTCTTCTGCTGCTACTTTGACTGAAATATCCGCGAGACTCACTCGCTTTAAATAGTAGTGTTATCAGTGGTTCGACAGTCTGGAGGCCACCTTACAGTAGATATGCCACCATCTCCATATTTCACATTCGGCACCACCACCTCGCGACGCATATGACGATGAAAACCTTTGAGTCCATTTATTTTTGTTATTATTTTTCTTTTTCTTTTTATTTTTAGTCTATTTTCCTTTATGTTTTGTATTATATTTTTACAGACTTATCTATTATATTTTGAACTATATTTTAGTTGTTATATTATTCCTCATCGAGTAATCCCTTAATCTTCTTCCATAGTTCTGTTTATTTTCTTAATAGTTGCTCAGAATCATACACTTCACTACAATTCTGCGTTCATTCTTCCACAAATTTCATCCAAAATTCAGGAAGTTTCACTCCTCTCCCTCTCTTATGATTTTCTTATTATATTGTCATTATCTATTTTGGTATATTGAGGACAATGTACATCTTAAGTGTGGGGAGGTTAATTATATCATTATTAGAAAATCCCTGAATTATTTCTTGTTCTTAAGTAGCTTTCTCATATTACTATTAGAATAAAATTTTTTGATTTATGATTTTTATTGATATGTTTTGGATTAAGTCATAGGTAATCATGCATTGATGGTTTAAACTTTAAGATATTAGAGAATCAAGCATGATAAGTCTATTTTTAGAATTAAAATTTCTTGGATGTTTCCCTAAATTTAAATATTATCTTGAAGTTTGAAATTTGCAAGGTTGACATCAAAAACCATAAATTTTGTGAGACTTTGACCCTTTTAGAGCATATATTTTTCTTACTCACTTTATTATTGGTAATGAGTGTGTCAATATTGATTTGTTATTCTAGAACTTGCTTCGATTATGCATATCGAGACCACACCCTTGATTTGGTATACTGAGATGATAAAGGCACCTAGGTTTTAACCCACAATTAAAAACCTACCTTCATAATTAACCCCTAGTGAACCCTTTGAGCCTAATAAACTGTTTCTTGACTCACCCATTAATATTAACCCAAAACCTAATTTTTGCTTCTCCTACTTTATTGACTCCCTTTTGTCGAGATTTGATTTGATTAGTTGCCTAACTATATTTTTTAATTCAGTTGTTAAATTCGTCTTATTATTGTAGATAAAAAAATGGAAAATATTTATTACTAGTTCTATGTTATTTGAGCGTAAGAAGTTAATTTCACATTTTGAGAAGAAGCTCGTGTTATTATTCAATTGTAATTATTCAGTATTAGTTCATTTTTCTAGTAGGTAAATTTTCAATTCAATCTCAATTTTTACCCTCTAATTCAGCCTTTATCCGCACCTTTAACCCAAGCCCCGTTACAATCCTTTTTAAGACCTTTTGATTTGTATATTATCTCATTTTATACTGGCGGAGATTTGATTTTCATGCAAGCCTATGGTAATAACTTTTCATATTTCACTTTTGAGTGCTCAATCTGAACCTTAAACACTTTGAGTTATTTGAGTAAACCTTTAGTGAGAATGTCAATTCTTGTCGGTTTTGAATCAAAGGTAATTATTTAGATAAGGGGAAACACCTACGTTTCCGTGCTATAAAATTTATGACTTGAATTGTTTGAATCTTTATCAATGTATGAATTACTTGTGAATTATGACAAGACATTATTCATGAGAATTATGAATTGAGGAACTTTAATTTTAATTGTGAGTTGAGGATTTTGCTTGAGGACAAGTAAACGCTTAAGTGTGGGGATATTTGATATACCATAAAAGTAACACATTTTAATCCCACGCTTAGCATGTTTTTGGATGTTTATTTATAGAATTTGGCGAATTCAGTGCTCCTAATCCTTTAAATTCATGTTTCTATACTTAGGAGAGCATAGGGGAGTGAAAGGAATTGAAACGGGCCAAAACCGAACAAAACGGGCCATCTTAAGGATCCACACAGCCAAAGCCCACACCACACAGGCTGAACACGTGCCCATGTGAATCATACGGGCTAGACACACACCCGTGTGCAAGCCTGTGTTGATCAAGAACCATGCAAATTCCCACACAGCCTGGGCCTCCTCACACGGGTTGATCTCACGCCCGTGTCCCTGTCGTACCCTGCTTTGTTTTCACGCGAAAAAAGTGAATTTTTAAGGTTTCTGAGCCTTCTAAAGTTTATAAATACACATCAGAGGAAGACCTAAAGGTGCACGGAGAGTAGATCGAAAAATTACTCGAAGGAAGCTGTTAGAATCACCTAGAAGGCGGATTTACTCAAAGATTGAAGATCTCTATCAAGTTCTTTAGAAGTTTTTGGGTTCTTTATGTCTTGTTGTTTTCTTAATTCTATGATGTTTTCTTTCTACGTTATGAACTAAACTCCCTAAATACCTAGGGAGGATGAAACCTAGATGAATCTTATTATTTAATAAATCTGAATTACGTGATAAATACTTTATCTTGTTCTTAATTATGTGTTCTTAATCCTTGTTTTGATATTTTCAGGAATATTAATTCAAGTTTAGCGTGCTTATTCAGTGGAGCAAAAGCCCCTATTTAAGAGTAGATCAGACATAATTAAGCGGAGTTGATTGCAACCCCAGAAATAGGATGGCATAAATTTGCCGGATTAGAGTCAAATCTAATAAAGGAATCCATAGATCGAGTTAAAGCGACGATAGGGGTTTTAATTAGAAAGAGATTTCAATTAATCAACCTAGAGTTAGTTGTTTTTAGTCTTGAAAGAGATATTAACATAATTTAGGGATTTCTACGGATTTCAGAGTCGGAATAATAAGTGAAGTCTAGGTGGATTCTTCCTTGGGTATTGTCTTTATTCATTCGATTATTCACTTCACTCTCTGTCGCGTTCATAGTTAATTAGTTAGTTAAATTTAGATTAAAAACAAATCCCGTACTTATTAGGCTAGATAATAAAAAGATAGTTATTACTAGTAATTTTAGTCCTTGAGGATACGATATTCCGGACTCACCAAAGCTATACTACTATTCGATAGGTGCGCTTGCCTTTGTCGAAATATTAGTTAGTCTCGAGCCCATCAATGGTCACGAGCTTTGCACTTTGGCCTGTGACATTGGCATGTGAATGTTGTTTCGTGTTGATCCTCTAGTGCTACTATGATCTGATTGTACCCTGAGTATCCATCTAGAAAATAATAATAATCTCGCACTGCGAGTCTATCCAACATTTGATCCAAGAATGGCAATGGAAAACGGTCTTTCTGAGTCGCCTTCTTCAATTTCTGGTAATCTATGCAAATTCTCCATCTCGTAGCTATTCACATTGGTGTTAACTCACTATTTTCATTCTCCACGACCGTAATGCCTCCTTTCTTTGACATGCACTGAACCGAACATACCAATGAACTGGCTGAGATGGGGTAAATTATATCTACAACTAACCACTTAATAATTTATTTTTTTCACTACATCCTTCATAATGGGGTTTAGCCTCCATTGTCCATCAACCATTCCTTTTTTACCATCTTTTAGGATGATTTTGTGCATGCACACTGGTGGACTAACTTAGTTAGTTGAGCTGAAATAATCACAAGCAAAGTAGAAGCATCACCTAAAGGAAGTACCTTAACTTCTAATTTAGGTGGCTCTTCGATTGATGCTTTTGGTTGGACATAATCCTAGCTTTATAATTACAAAGATTCAGAGCGGGATTGAGGAATAAATCCCTTTTAGTTAGCTTCAATAGAATTGAGATTAAGATTGTTCCAATGGGTCATCAATAGAATTGAGCTCCCATTCCATGACTAACTCCTCTAACTCGACCACTGTAGAACAATCATCAATTGCGTTAAGAAATCATACAGATTTAAAAAAATTGAATGTTACCTAGTCGTCCTAAACACACATGGTAAGCTCGCCCTTCTACATGATACGGGTTGACACAGAGGAAGTGGAAGAAAGATCAAATTCAAGTTGTTCGACTCAAGAAGAAAAGATTTGGATGTGACCTGAAAGGAATAAACCAAATAAATTTAGAAAGTAACAAAGGAAATAAGAAAAATATGAAAATTTAAAAAATAAAGGATAAATATTCAAAATAATAACTGAATAGCAAAAAGATAGATTAAAGCAAAGTGGAAGATGGAACAATAAATCGATGGATATGATGCATAGAAGGAAAAATGTTCAATTGAACCCTTTGAGATACAAATCCCAATAAACTTAATTAATGACTCTAATCAACCCTTCAAGAAATAATCCTTGCCAAATTGAAGGATGAAGAATGAATTCCCAGGACTCCTTGAAGAAAATCGAGAAGAAAAGTATTATAAATCACAAGCAAGAAATGCCACACAAGGAAACAAACTCCTAGAGTTGAAAACTTTATTAATGAAAACAAACTGTTTCCTTAATAAACAAAGAAGAAGCCTTTATATAGGCTAGCTAAATAAATCTAAATAAAACTCTTAAGTATACTAGAACTCTAATTAACCTAAACAAGAAGTAGTTTTAAACTAAACTTTCTTGTTGACATAAAACTACGAAATAACTTAAAATACTTAATAGTAATTAAAAATTCAGAATAATAAAATAATAAGAGTTGATAAATACAATATTGGGCTCATATATAATAAAAATTAAGCCTAAAACCCAAACCCAAAATGATTTAAACTTGAACTAAAAGCCCAAAACTAGTAATTCGTGTCATAATCTTGTCTAGAAATTCTACTCGTACAGTCTTCACTAAAATGGTCATAACTTGAGCTCTTGAACTTAAAATCAAGTTATTTAAATTGTGGTTCAAAGCTAAAAGATAGATCTTCGAACTCCATGAAGACATCTTAACATGAAATTCTGGATTCTATCTTAAAAGTCGTTGCAACTCTGATTATTTCCCTAACTTGAGAATTGGTAGCTTCGGTGAATGGAATTTAATAAATTTTACCCCGTCCATGCATGTATCATTCCCCATTTCCTCAAAAAGATTCATCCTGGAATCTTGTCTTTGGTTGAATAAGAAAGAATCTTTATCATAGGTGGAATAATTTAATAGAGCTCCTCGCAAAGGATCAACAAATTCCTGAAATAATGAAACAAGTCTAGTAGAAAATTTCAAGTTAAGGTTAGTGAAAACATAATTATTCCTCTCTTTCGGATAGGTTCTCTCTTTCTTTATATTCTCTTTTTCAATGTGAATTGAACTCTTTAATTTTACCTAGTAGAAATTTTCACTCACCAAAGTTGGACCATCAAATTGACTTTTATAGCGCAATGTCCCTTTTCGCTCAATCCTTTTTCTATGAAACATCCTTATTTCTTTTTAACCCGTTACAAAAATTTTGAGCATTGAATTTGTCATAACATAAATTTGTATGAGAAGAATAGATGTCTAACCCATCCAAATTCGTATACTTTAGGAAACAATTCTCACTATTAAATTTTTCTGGTTCACAAAGTTCACTATCATTATTATCATAGTTTGCACTATTTCTATCATCATAGCTCACACTATTACTATTAACTTCTTCGAATCAACTTTAATACAAGGTGCAATGTTAGATCTAGAATAACAATAGGCACAAAATCACACTTACTGTCTTTACAAATGGTGTCACTCTAAGTTTCTTACTCATTTATATCATACTTGTCAATGATAGTGATAGACGAAGACTCCTCAATAAGATCTGTTTTATACTTACGTTCCTCGGCTTGTAAGTTTGTTTCCTTAAATGAATATGTTGGACATTAAAAGGCTTTGTGATCCTTCGCATTACACCACATGCACTTGCTAGCTCGTTCTCTTTGTTCTGCCATAAGTCGTTTAAGCTCACATAAAATGTTATGTTTTTTGTACCAATGTCTTTCTTGACAAGTCCATAAACAATAGAAGGTTGAACGACATTGGGAACAACATGTCCATGCGGGTTTTTTACAAATATAACATCTATGTCTTGTCTAAGGTTTATCATTGTAAAATTCCATTTGAACCAAAGTTTGACTGAAATTTTGTTGAACCGCCTCGTGATGAAAGACTTGATCTTGCAATGTATCGAACGTATTTTCCAAATGCTCTTGCGCCTCTTTGAAATATTTTGAAAGTTCATCGAACAGAACTATAAATTGGTCCACAGTAACCAAGGATGGATCATGCTCCTCATCCTTACTACGTGTGCGTACCATTATTAAAGGCTGAAATAGAAACACTCAAAAAAAATTTGATCAAAGAAAATTAAACCTCATCGTTATACACATCACAATAAAAAAATAAAAAAACTCTGAGAGACAAAGAAAAGAAGTTAAGATTTTCTCGCTTGTAACTTTTAAAGAGCAATCAAACTCAATAATATTAAAAAAGATGTGGGATCACTCTCTAACAAAGTTGACCTAAGGCTTTAAGAAGCCAAAAAAAAAAAAAACTCGGCTCTAAAGGAAGTAAATTGCATAGAGAAAGGAAAGGCAACTGTTTTCGTACCTAGTAACACAAGAAACAAAAATGTGTTAGAATGCGTAATAGAGTAAGAAAAGCTAAAACAAAAGAAACCCTAATGTTACAATCAAAGATTTAACACCGCAAACCCGGCCTAGAAGTTAGGCCCAAATCCGGCGTGTCACATCAAAGGCATAATTCAAACAATTTTGCTAATTAAAAATTTAAGGCCCCAAATCCTTGAGTCTTGTTAAGTAATGAAAAAAAAAAACCATTTTATAATTTTAAGTATTCCGGAAACCAAGTTTAAACGTAAGAAATTTACTTAGGTTTAATAATTAAGTAAATAGTTGAAACAACAAAACCCAAAATCTAAAGTCAAATCGGAGTACAAGGCCTTATTACATCCAACGAAAACAAGCAATTAAAACTATGTCTTTTAAAACAAATAAATAAAAATTTAAACATCTTGTAGTGTGGCCATCTCTGAGTCCTCTCCCACGTCGAGTCATTTATTAAGGATCACCTGAAACATTAAATAAATGGTGTGAGTTTCGAAACTCAGTGTGTACAACCCTTGGCATTCAATTCATTATATAATTATTTGGCCTGAGTCCTATCAAAATCGGTGTTCTTGGGCCTTGGCCCATAATGACCTCATATCATATCATATCATATCATATCATATGCAAAACAAGGTAATGCAAAACCCTCTCCAAAAATCCATCCGCTACACACCATTTCCCTTCCAACCCTATACACCTGTGGGGATTTCTAAATCGACCCACCCATCCTCTACACACCAAAGGTAGCACTCACAGCGGCACTACTCAACGTTGCAGCAAAGTTTCTAATCATATAATGGGTTTAAAGCCACCGATGGATCCATGGTCGTCAAGCGACTATGCGATCCCCAAATCTTCCTCCGTACCATAATTCCCACCCATATGCATCCTAATCAGAATATCATATGAATGCAACATGCATATGAGTAACATCTACAAAACTCATACTCATCACATAGGGGTATTTTCGTCATTTCACAACCCAAGGGTATTTCCGTAAATCTACTCTACAGGGGTATTTGGGTAATTTTGAAAAATAGAGGTACTTTGGAAATTTTGTAAATCCGGGATATTTTGGTAATTCTGCAAACCAAGGGTATTCTGGTAATTTCACAATTCGGGGCTATTTTAGTGAATTTGCAAATCTAAGGATGTTTTGGTAATTTTTTTCAAATCAGGGGTATTTTAGTAATTTTATAGATATAGGGGTATTTGGTCCCTCTCGGGTTTTAGTTATGAACTTTGGCCCATTAACAAGTCTTTGCGGCTAAAGTGAACAGACACTATGCACCAAGTAGGATTCCAAAGAAAAGGAGGTGGGCCGCTAGGGCCGCTTAAGTACCAAGCTCTCCCTAGATCTAATCCTAGACATGCATATGCCCGTTACCACACTCTAACCTAGTGACTTGTCCATGGACATGTTTAATTATTAGAAAGTATTATGCGATTTAAGAGTTGTTCAGTACTAAGCCTAAAGTCCATAAAACCCTAGCATACTAGTCTACGTCCCCATAAAGCCCATCAACCTATTTCACATTCATATAACCCATAATGGCCACATCACATTTTTATGGCCCACTAGGCCCAAATCTCAGTCACATGACCTATTAGGCCCAAAACAAATGCAGATCATATAACATGCATGCATAACCCAATTTATATAATCAAATTAATCCATTTCATCAAACTTAGCCTCAGGGCCCACCGAGCCCATTTAGCCACTTTTGGCCTTTCTGCTTTCCGGCGTTGCCGATATGTGTGTGTAGTGTTTGTACACACCTAGTTACCGCGATGTGCTATTCTATCCTTAGCCTTGAACCTACAACCAACCAACCTTCAATCAACCACTCATACTTAGTCAAACATTTATCAAAAGTTGAAACCTTACCGTAACCTTACCGTATGCCACCGGGTTCTAATATCCCTTCCTTAGCTACTAATCAGGAGTCTCCCCTAGATCTGTACTCACACATACACCATCAAAATCCAAGTGACTCATAATCCACACGAGTCACCCCCTATAGATCACACACATATTCGGCCATTCATTTAATCTACCATCGAGTTGAGTACACTTACCCTTGCTAACGATCCTACCACGATTGCGATCTTTGAACCTTATCCTTGTTACCACAGAGTTAACGACAGGTCAGCTAGATAGCCTTTCGGCTTTTAGCAAAACGTATAAGAGAGGTTAACCGAATTCTTACCAAATCCACTTTCAATCCTGCGGCATAAATTTGACTTTTGAGATTAGTATGGTGACAGAGACAATTCGGCACCAATAGGGAGAAGAAGAGGAGAAGTGACCGGCTATAACTAAAGGTGAACAAGAGAAGGAATTTAAGAAGGGAAGGTATGAGGAATTCGGCTAGAGAGAAAACCAAAATTTTGGCAAAGGAATGATGGGTTTTTTTTCGGCCAAATGGAAGAATTCGGCTAAGGGGGAGAAAAAGAAATGTAATGGAAACCAAGGAACCTCTTCAAGGAATTTGAAACCTCCTTTTATAGCCAATAACCAAATCCTACCTTCCCCCACAGTCCAAATCAGCACCAACTCTTCCCACCTCTCATCTCCTAATTTTTCTCCATGATATCTCCCTTATCTCATTCGAAATTCCCTCCTTTATCAGCTCACAAGACCAATTCAAACATTTCAACAAAAGAGTCCAAATTCTACACAACTCTGATCGTCCACTATGCAAAATAAACACTCCAAAAACACCTTACCACTACTCGAACCTTGGACCCCTTCACGCCACCTTGTAGCTCCCCTAGTGATGCCACTTTGCCACTGGACCACAAGCCCATTTGTGTCCTATTTCCTCTTACTCTGCTTAAGAGGCCTAAAGCCTGAGACTAGGGTCCACTTAAAGCAAGAAAAATAAATTTTTCCCTATGGTCTCCCCTATCTCTAAGACTTCAAATAATCCCGATAATACCTTAAAATTAATATTCTAAGTGATACACATACATACTAACTTCAATGCACAGGAATTAGGGTTTTGAGATTTTTGGGGCATTACAATCCAAAAGGCCCAAATCTACTAGGCCCAAATTCGAGGCATTACAAAAGTAAATAAACTACCTAATGAAAAACAACTTGAAATTATTTTATTCGAGGTATTTCTGATTTCCAAAAATCAAAAAATTTTAAACTAGAGTCTCCTCAAATAATGTATATCTAATCTGGAAAATTTTGACACAAACTTCAACCCACAGAATATTTTTTTATTTTTCTTTTTTTGTCTTTTTTGTTTTTGCACTTTTTGGTCACATTTTTTTATGGGAAATATTTTTTTTATATTCTAAGAGAGTGCAAAAAATAAGTATGTAAAATATCATATCGTTTGGAAAACGTTTACCTACTAAAAAAATAACTTTTTTGAAAATTTTTATGGGCAAAAAAAATTTGTTTTGAGATTGTTTGCTGGAAATAATTTTATAAGAATGCCGAAAACACCCGACTTTGATACCAAATGATACAAGTTGAAGCAGAGGAAGCGAAAGAAGGATCAAATTCAAGTTCTTAGACTCAAGAAGAAAAGATTTAGATGCGACCAGAAAGGACGAAACCTAATAGTTACAGAACTAACTAAAAATACGATAAAGTCAAGTGCACTTATCGATAAATAATATAACTACGGTGAGTAGAGATATCGTATCCACGAGGACTAAAAGTAATAGTAATTATTGTTTTTCGACTATTTAACCGAAAAATTGGAGTGATTGGTTTAAGCTAAAATCTACTAAATTAATTAACTAAAGAACTCAATGATAAACCGTAAAAGTAACATATTTTCAGCCCACATTTAGTATGCTTTTGGATGAATTAAGCCTCGATTTATGTAAAAAGGTGCTCTTAATCCTTTGTTTTCATGTTTTATACCCAAGAAAGCACCCAAGGATGAAAAGAATGAGAAACAGGCTTAAAACGGACCAAATTGGCCCAAGAGAGAAATCGACACGGCTTGGCCCAAAGCTAACACGGCCGTGCCTCATTAAAAGTTTGAACACAGCCTGGCCATGACTCACACGGGCGTGTGTCATGGCCATGTCCCTGTCGCTAGAAAGAGTATTTTCATTCAGAAAAGGATACTTGGAGGCAAAGAAACACATTCCAAAGCCGATTCAAACACCCAAACAGGAATCCTATTCGGATTAGGATACTTGGAAGCCAAGTAAGGCATCTCAAAGCCTATATAAACACCTTAGGAGGCAACTTGAAGGGGAGTTCAGCAGAAGTCGGAACAGGCGGTTAGTTAGGCCAAGGAGCCGAGCCGAAAATGTCAGATTTCTGGAGAATCACTCGAAGATAACTAGTTGATCCATCTTAAGAAGCCGAAATTCTACTCAAGACGGCAGATCTCTCCTTCAATTCCTTCAGGGGGTTTTAGGGATTTCTTATGTTTTGTTTTATCTTTTCTTTTGGGATGTTTTTCTTTATTATTATGAACTAAACCCTCAGATACCTAAAGGGGATGAAACCTAAGACGAATCTTGTTATCATTTGCTGAACTATATGATAAATATTTAACTTATTCTTAATTATGTGTTCTTAATTCTTGTATTGATATTTCTGGGATATTGATTCAAGTATGATGTGCTTAGGTGGTGGAGCAAAAGTCCCTGCTTAAGAGTAGATCTAACATAATAAAACGGAGTTGATCGCACGCCTAGAGATAGCGTGACAAGATTTTGCCAGATTAGGGTGAAACCTAATATGAGAATCCATAGATCGAGTTAATGCGATTAGGGGTTTTAATTAGAAAGAGATTTCAATTAATCAACCTAGGGTTAGACATTATTCGCTTCGAGAGAGGGTTTAATATAACTTAGGGAATCTTACGAATCAAGTCAAATGAATAAATCACCTGGTTTAGTGTTAGATAACAAGTGAAGTCTAGGTGGATTCTTCCTTGGGTGTCGTCTTAATCAATTGGTTTTTCTTCCAAGTTATTTTTCCCAAATTTCCTAGAATTTTGCGACACCTTCAAGATAAATGGCGTTTCTGATGATGCCATCCGTCTTCGGTTATTTCCCTTTTCCCTGAGAAATAAAGCCAAACAGTGGTTACATTCTCATTCACTACATGGGATCAAATGACCGAAAAATTTTTATTAAAATATTTACCACCTGCTAAAATGGCCAAATTAAGGAATGATATCTCTTCTTTTGTGCAGATAATTTCAGAGACACTTTACGATGCATGGGAGAGATACAAGGATTTATTGAGAAGATGTCCACACCACGGATTACCTTTGTGGCTACAGGTCCAAACTTTTTATAATGGTGTGAACCCTTCAACAAGGCAACTAATCGATTCAGCTGCCGGTGGAACCCTGAACAATAAAACTCTTGAAGTGGCCCACGAGTTTATAGGGGAGATGTCACTAAATAACTATCAGTGGCAAGTTACAAGGACAAGGCCAGCTAAAGCAGCCGGAGTTTTCAACATTGATGCGGTGACCGCGTTATCAAATCAGGTAAAATTATTACATAAAAAATTTGATAGTTTCTATGGTTCTTCATAGGCACATCCAGTGATGCAGTACGACGCAAGTGAAGGAGTGGTGAATCCTGAGTACCTACCCTACGGATAGGGCATGGAAAGCAAGTAGATGAACTATATGGGTAACAATTTCTGATCTAACACTAGCCCTTATAGTAATACTTATAATCCAAGTTGGATGAACCACCCCAATTTCTCATGGGGCGGTCAAAGAAATCAGAGATCACAACCTTCCCAAAACTTCCAACAACAGCCCAACCCATAGGAAAAGAAGCTGACCCTTGAAGAGGTCCTAACAAACTTCATAACAGCCTCAGAAACACGATTCCAAAAAGTAGAAACAAAACTTGAGGCATTGTTACAGGAATTCAAGGATCAATTCGTGCAACTCGCTAAGTTCAAGCCAACACCGAGCAACACCGAGATTAACCCAAGGGAGCAAGTTCAAGCCATCACAGCTCAGGAAAGTGAAGGGTTAGACGAGCCCACTTCAAAGCAAGAAAATATGGTTGAGAAAGGTTAGGTGGAGGTAAGCAAAGAAAAGCCAAAACCGGTAATCAAAGAGTACCAACCTCGCATACCTTATCCCGAAGCGATGAAGAGAGACGACACAGAAGAACAGTTTGGTAAGTTTCTTAAACTTTTAAAGAAATTACATATCAACTTACCTCTTCTCGAAGCTCTTTCACAGATGCCAGATTCGAGGAAGTTTTTAAAACAACTCTTGACGAACAAGCGCAAATTAGACTAGGAACCACATGTGGAATTAAACGCTGTAATAGTCTGGTTTATACCTTAGTCGGAACAGTGATTTCGGGACCACAAATCCAAGTTCGTATAATATTTTAATATTATATTCTGTGCCGTTGATATGTGGTTTAGCATGTGTTAAATTTCCGTAAGTTAATTTGTCCGTTTGTATGTTTAATTTGACAAAAGGATGAAATTGCATTGAATGTGAAAGTTGCTTGCTATTTGTAAAAGTGCTTATATGTTGTGGCTTTATAAATGTGAGGATTTATGTGGCAATGTAGCCATTTCCATGGTTAGTGGATGGCTAAGGTCATAAATAACCTTGAATTATATGTTTTGTTATATTTGTTTTAAAGGTTAAAAATGTCTTTTTATAATAAATGATTATATGCTTAAGAAAAACATGAAAATGGCCATCTTATCATCTTTGTTAGCCGAAAATCAAAGAAAGAAAAAGAAGAAAAACCTTAAGCTAGGTTCGGCCATTTCAAGCTTTGATTAAGGTATGTTTTGAGTCGGTTTTCGATAATTTCTACGTTTTTATAATCGTTGCTTTGAGAGCTATCAAACCCATGTCTCAATTTAATGAATTGATGTTGTTTATGAGAAATGCCGTTGATGTTATGTTGAGCTTTGTGATGATTCTTGGTGTTAAATGAAAGATATGAGCTAGATGAACATACTTTGTTCTTGAATTTTTGATGAATTTAGCTAAATAGGGCTAAATTGAGAAAATGGCAAATTGAGGGACTAATTTGTGAAATTGATGAAAAATGTGGACTTATATGTGATGTATATGTATTCGGCTAAGTATGTGTATGTGAAGATTTTGTGAATTTGATGTTTTCATTCCGACATATCGAATCTGAGGTAAGTCATTATGCAAAAAAATGTATATGTATGCAATTGTAAATGTTGATATGATTAATGATGATAATAAATACTTATGAGAGGTTATGCATTTGAATTCCGAGATAAGTTCGAAATAGTGATTAAGTCCAAGAAGCCCCATACGAACTAGGAATAGATAGGATTGACTAAGTCATGACATAGACATCTGTTCTATTGTTATCATGTAAGACCACGTCAGAGACGTTGGCGTTGATTTGAAACTCGTGTAAGACCCTGTTTGGGACAGTGGCATCGATATCTGATTATGTGTAAGACCACGTCTGGGACGTTGGCATCAAAATAAGCTTTACGTATAAGACTACATCTGGGACGTTGGCATTGTTATGATCCTTACTTGTAAGCCCATGTCGGGGACATTGGCATCGTACTGATCCATGTAAGACCCTGTCCGGGACAGTGGCATCGATATCTGAGTCGTCTGGGACGATGGCAATGTATGATTATTCTGAACTTTTGAGTATCCTACTGAATTCCTATTGGTTCAACGGGCAAGTCTGAGATACGAATGGCAAATCCGAGCTTTAATAGATTAAGTAAATGAATGTCCGATTCAGGTACATTGATTATACACCAAGAGTGTATATAAGGTAAATGACTATGTAATCTACTATGATGATTTATATGATGGTTTAGAAATATGTTACATGAAAGCATACATGAAAAAGCTATGCGTATATGATTCTTGAGTTGATAAATGTGGCAAATTTGGCCAAGAATATGAATCAAGGTATATATGTGAGAAATTTGCTTTGTAGAAGAAAAGTGCCAATGTGATTATGTGTTTACATGCTTTACATATTAATTTTGTTTGTATATTAACTTACTAAGCTTTTGGAAAGCTTACTCTGTGTGTATTTTCTCTGTTTTATAGGTCGTCAAAGCTACTGAAGGCTCGGGACCATCATGGATCGTCATCACACTACTAAACTTGTTTTGGTACACTTTGAAAATGTATTTGGCTAGATATGGTATGTATAGGCTAGTCCTTGGTATGAGTTGTTATGTGAACTTGGCCATATGATTTGGCTAGTTATGTTTTGGTTATATGCATTAAAGACTATGTTATGTGAAGTATGTTTTGGCATGATGATATGGTAAGTTTTTGGGTAAGCAAATGAATGAATTATACTTGTGATGATATGAGTTTTAGTCTTTGAAATTGTCATGGTTGGAATTGGTATTGAATGCATGGTTTGAATGACTATTTTGGTATGTTTTTGGTGGTTAAATGTGCATGAGATGTCTTCGTAAATATGGCTTGTAGGGTTGACACTTATGGGTGGCATTTTGGCCTTGTAAATGGCCTATAATGTCACACGGTTGTGGCACACAGGCATGCCTAAAGACCGTGGATGTATAGCAGGATGTAGCTTGGTAGCACACGGCCTCGACACGGGGGTGTTAGATAGCCGTGGTGTACAAGTCAATAGCTAGCTAAGAGTACACGGCCATGGTACACGGGCGTGCTTGGTGGTCATAGTGGAGAAGCTAGTATAAGGCCTAATAGTACACGGCCATGGCACACGGGCGTGCCTAGTGACCGTGTTGGTATTCTAACAGTCCGATTTATACCTTAGTCGAAACAGTGGTTTTGAGATCACAAATCCGAGTTCGTATAATATTTTAATATTATATTCTGAGCCGTTGATAGGTGGTTTAACATGTGTTAAATTTTCGTAAGTTAATTTGTCCGTCCGTGTGTTTAATTTGACAAAAGGATGAAATTGCATTGAATGTGAAAATTGTATGTTATTTGTTTAAGTACAAATATATTGTGGCTTTTTAAAGTTATGGCCTTAAATGGCAACTGAACCACTATTTAATTAGTGGGTGGATATGGTCAAAAATGACCTTGTTATTTATGTTATAAAATTTTGTTTTACATGGCTAAAAGGGTAAATGAATTATTAAGTATGTTATATGTGATAAAAACATGAAAAATGGCCATCCTTATTTCATCTTTTTGACCGAAAAAAAAGAAGAAGAAAGGGTTTTATTCTCTTAATTTTTGGCACATTCAAGCTTAATTCAAGGTTAGATTTCGATCCGTTTTTGATAATTTCTACGTTTTTGTAATCATTGCTTCAAGAGCTATCAAACCCATGTACTAATTTTAAGTATTGATGATGTTTGTGTGAGATGTCCTTGTTGATATGTTGAGTTTTGAAATGATTTTAATTGATAAATGAAAGATTTGAACTAGATGAACATGTTTTGCTTTTGAAGTTTTGATGAATTTAGCTAAATAGGGCTAAATTGTGAAAATAGCAAATTGTGGGACTAATTTTTGAATTTGATGAAAAATGTGGGCTTATATGTGATGTAGGAATATTCGGCTAAGCATGAGCATGGGTAGATTTTGTGAATTTGATGTTTTGAGAAAAAAGACTAAATTGATAAAGTGCGCAAATATGAGGGTTAATTTGCAAATAGCCATAAATGTATGTCCTTGGATTGAATTGAATGAATTGGTGAATAAAAGTGCTAATTCTGAATATGTTTAGATCAAGAATCGAGGAAAAACGGGCTTAGATCGCGGGAAAGCAAAAATAACCGAGTAGCAGTTTTCATTCCGACATATCGAATCCGAGGTAACTCATTATGCAAATAAATGTATATGTATGCAATTGTAAATGTTCATATGATTAATGATGATAATAAATGTTTATGAGAGGTAATAGATTTGAATTCCGAGATAAGTTCGATAGAGTGATTAAGTCCGAGAAGCCCTGTATGAACCTAGGAACAGATAAGATTGACTAAGTCATGACATAGACATCTGTTCAGTTGTTATCATGTAAGACCACGTCAGGGACGTTGGCGTTGGTTTGAGACTCGTGTAAGACCCTGTCTGGGACAGTGGCATTGATATCTGCTTGTGTGTAAGACCACGTCTGGGACGTTGGCATCAATATGAGCTTTACATATAAGACCACATCTACGGCGTTGGCATTGTTATGATCCTTACGTGTAAGACCATGTCCGGGACATCGGCATTGTACTGATTCGTATAAGACCATGTCCGAGACAGTGGCATCGATATCTAAGTACACGTAAGACCTCGTCTGGCACGATGGCATTGTACAATTATTCCGAGCTTCTGAGTATCTTACTGGATTCCTTATGGTTCAACGGGCAGGTTTGAGATATGAATGACAAATCTGAGCTTTGATAGATTAAGTAATTGAATGTCTGATTTAGGTACGTTGATTATACACCAAGTGTGTATTTAAGGTAAGTGACTATGTGATCTACTATGATGGTTTGTATGATGGTTTAGAAATATGTTATATGAAAGCATACATGAAAAAGCTACGTGGATATGATTCTTAAATTGATAAATGTGGCAAATTTGGCCAAGGATATGAATCAAAGTATAAATGTGAGAAATTTGCTTTGTAGAAGAAATGTGCCAATGTGGTTATATGTTTACGTGCTTTACATATTAAGTTTGTTTGTATATTGTCTTACTAAGCTTTTGGAAAGCTTACTCGGTGTGTGTGTGTGTGTGTGTGTGTGTGTTTTTGTTTTATAGGTCGTCAAAGCTACTGAAAGCTCGGGACCGTCACGGATTGTCATCACACTACTAAAATTATTTTGGTACACTTTGAAAATGTATATGGCTAGATATGGCACGTATAGGCTAGTCCTTGATATGAGTTGTAATGCGAACTTAGCCATGTGATTTGGCTAGTTATGTTTTGGTAATATGCTTAAAGGAATGTAATATGTGAAGTTGTTTTGGTATGATTAGTTGATATATGAAATGGTTATGATATGGTAAGTATATAGATGAATGGTGCTTGGGCATAATTGTGATTTAGTCATGCAAATTAGTATGTTTGGAATTGGTTTTGAATGTATAGATGAAATGGGTGTTGAATGTATTGTTGTGTGATTTCCTTAGTTGTCAAATATGCATGATTTAGATGGATATTTGGTATATTTTGGTGGTTATATGTGAATGAATTGGGATGATATATGTTGCTTGTAGGTTTGACCCAAGTAGGTGACATTTTGGCCTTAAAAATGGCCTATAATGTCACACGGTGAGGCGCACGGGCGTGCCTAAAGACTGTGGGTAAATAGCAGGATGTAGCTTTGTAGTACACGGCCTCGACACGGGGGTGTCAGCTAACCGTAGTGTACAAGTCAGTAGCTAGCTAAAAGTACACGGCCATGGGACATGGGCGTGCTTGGTGGCCGTGGTGGAGAAGTCAGTATATGGCCTAAGAGTACACGGCCTGAGCACACGGGCATGTTTTGTGGCCGTGGGGACCAAGTCAATATAGGTCCATAGGGAGGACACACGGGGGTGTTTTGAAGCCGTGGGAACGACACGGTCTGCTTACACGGGCGTGTGACCCCTGAAACTTAGAAAAGTTTTTAATTTTCATGAAATCTTGTATATGTTTCGGTTTTTAATTCGAGACCGGCTACGAGCGGTCAAGAGAGAGAAGCTAAACAAGCTTTCTTCCAGATGATGAGTGAGTGGTTCACTCAATTCGTAAGAAATAATTTGAAAATTTCATAACCCCCGCCCCCGGTTAATCCCCCTCCAACTACAGTTGTGCCACCAGTTATGCATCCGAATCTGTTGAATAAACCTCAAGTTGACAAGATCCAAAAGTATGGGGCCAAAGAATTCTAAGCTACTAAGGATGATGATGCTGAAAAGGCTGAGTTCTGGATTGAAAATACTATCCGGTATTCGATGAAATGTCTCTGACTTGAGAAGAATGTATAAAGTGTGTTGTATCTTTGCTTCGAGATGTGGCTTATCAATGGTGGAAAACCTTAATTTTTGTTGATCTGAGAGAGCGAGTTACATGGGACTTCTTTTAGATTAAGTTCCGGAAGAAATATATCAGTGAAAGATTCGTTGATCAGAAACGAAAGGAATTTTTAGAACTTAAATAGGGCCAAATGACTGTTTCTGAGTATGAACAAGAATTCGTGAGATTAAGTTAGTATGCCCGGGAATGTGTATCTTCTGAAGCCATAATGTGCAAAAGATTCAAAGATGGTCTTAATAAAGACATTCATTTGCTAGTTGGGATTTTGGAAATAAAAGAGTTTGTTGTACTCGTTGACAGAGCTTGCAAAGCTGGCGCACTCGGAAAAGATAAAAGAAAAGCTGAGTCTGAAACCCGAGATATGAGAAATAGATTTTAGAGTAAATCATTTCAGTATGCTCCGAAAAGATTCAGAGATAATCAAAGTCATTTTAGAGATAAGGTGGGACATTCAAATAGAAATCAATCTAGATTGCAAATGAGTATTAAAACTCCAGCAACTTCAGTGGCTAGTGTGGGAAATGTTCGATCTAAAAGACTTGAATGTAAACATTATGGAAAAAGGCATTAGGGAAGCTATAGATTAAACGGCAGAGCTTGCTTCAGATGTGGATCGCTTAACCATTTTTTCTGTGATTGCCCTGAGTCTGTTGAGCCAAAGACTGTTCAGAATCAGAGATCTGATAATGCACCTGTGAGAGGTAGATCATCGAAGAATGTAAGAAATGTTAGTGGTAGTCAGAGAACTACGAGAGACAACATTGTTAGATCTAAAGCTAGAGCGCTAGCCAGAGCGTATGCTATTCGAGCTCGGGAGGAAGCTTCGTCACCAAATGTTATAACTGGTGCTTTTACTCTTTATGATACTTTTGTGATTGCTTTGATAGACCCTGGTTCTACGCATTCATATATATGCATGAATTTAGTATTCATCAAGACTTTGCCTGTTGAGTCTACTGAGTTTGCTATAAAAGTATCGAACCCTTTAGGTAAAAGTCTCCTTGTTGACAAAGTATGCAAGAATTGTCCGTTAATGTTTCGAGATATCTGTTTCCCTGCTGATCTGATGCTTTTTCCATTTAATGAATTTGATATTATTCTGGACATGGATTAGTTGTTTATGCACGATGCTATTGTGAACTGCAAAAGAAAGACTATAGATTTGAGATGTCCAAATGATGAGATTGTACGGGTTGAGTCTAATGATTTGAATGGATTGCCTGCAGTGATGTCTGTTTTGAAAGCTCAGAGTTATGTGAAAAAAAGGGTTACGAGGCATATTTTGCTTATGTGATTAATTCAAAGGTATCCGAGAAGAAAGTTGAATCAGTGCCTATTGTTTGTGAGTATTCTGATGTGTTCCCTGAAGAGTTGCCGGGTTTGCCTCCAGTTTGTGAGGTTGAGTTTGGCATTGAGTTGTTGCCTGGTACGACACCTATTTCGATAGCTCTGTATAGAATGGCACCAACAGAGTTGAAAGAGTTAAAGTCACAGCTGCAAGAATTGACTGAGAGAGGGTTTGCTAGACCGAGTTTCTCGCCTTGGGGTGCTCTGATTTTGTTTGTGAAAAAGAAAGATGGCACGATGAGAATGTGTATCGATTATCAACAGTTGAATAAGGTGACAATAAAGAATAAATATCTGTTGCCCTGAATAGACGATTTATTCGATCAGTTAAAAGGAGCTACTGTGTTTTCAAAGATTGACCTGAAATCGGGATATTATCAGTTGAGAGTTAAAGATTCAAACATTCTGAAGACTGCTTTCAGAACGAGGTACGGGCATTATGAGTTTTTAGTGATGCCTTTTGGACTAACCAATGCTCCTGCTGTTCTGATGGATCTGATGAACAGAATTTTCAGACCGCATTTAGATCAATTTGTTGTTGTATTCATTTATGACATTTTGATTTATTCACGTGATGAAAACGAGCATGCAGAACACTTGAAAATTGTAATGCGAACTTTGAGAGAAAAGCAATTGTATGCGAAATTCAGTAAATGTGAATTTTGGTTACACGAGGTTAGTTTTCTGGGGCATATTGTGTCAGCTTCTGGAATCCGATTAGATCCAAGCAAGATTTCTGCTATTTTGAATTGGAAACCTCCGAAGAACGTGTCTGAAGTTCGCAGTTTTTTGGGTTTAGCTGGGTAGTACCGTCGATTTGTAAAAGGATTTTCAACGATAGCTACTCCGTTGACTAGATTACTTCAGAAAGATGTCAAATTTGAATGGTTGGATAAATGTCAAAAAAGTTTTGATCAGTTGAAAACTCTGTTAACAGAAGCTCCAGTGTTAGTACAGCCGGAATCGGGTAAAGAATTTGTTGTATACAGTGATGCTTCATTAAATGGTCTGGGATTTGTTTTGATGCAGAAAGGCAAAGTGGTAGCTTATGCCTCGAGACAGTGAAAAGAACTATCCAACGCACGACATTGAGTTAGCTTTGATTGTATTTGCACTTAAGATTTGGCGTCATTATCTCTACGGTGAGAAATGTCACGTGTTTTCAGATCATAAAAGTTTGAAATATCTGATGACTCAGAAAGATTTGAACTTGCATCGGAAAAGATGGCTTGAGTTGTTAAAAGATTACGAGCTCGCAATAGATTATCATCCGGGTAAAGCAAATGTTGTTACAGATGCATGGAGTCCAAAATCATTGTTTGCACTACACGCTCTGAATGCTCAGTTAGATTTGACTGATGACGTTTCTGTGATAGTTGAATTAAAAGCCAAACCGTTGTTCTTACAACAGATATGTGATGCTCAGAAATTTGATAATGAATTGCTAGCGAAGCGAGATCACTGTGAAATGAAATCTGAATCTAAATTTCAAACTGTTGATAATTGTTTGAGATTTCGGGATTGTATCTGTGTTCTGAGAAACCCAGAGTTGATTTTGAATGAATCACGTAACAGTCATCTATTTGTACATCCGGGAAGTACTAAAATGTATCATGATTTGAAACGACATTACTGGTGGTCTGGTATGAAACGAGGCATTTCTAACTTTGTTTCAAAATGTTTAGTTTGTCAGCAACTGAAAGATGAACATCAAGTTCCGTCTGGGTTGTTACAACCAATTCTGATTTCCTAAGTGGAAATGGGATAGAGTGACAATGGATTTTGTTTCTGGTTTGCCCCCGACTTCGAGAAAAAAGATGCGATTTGGGTCATAGTTGATCGATTAACGAAAACTGGTTATTTTATTCCGATAAGATCTGATTATTCACTTGATAGATTAGCCGAGCTATATATTTCTAAGATTGTGAAACTGCACGGGGTGCCATTATCTGTTGTGTTTGATAGAGATCTGAGGTTTACGTCAAGATTCTGGAAGAAACTGCAAGAAGCTTTGGGCACGAAATTACACTTCAGTACAGCTTTTCATCCGCAAACAGATAGCCAGTCTAAACGAATTATTTAGATTCTTGAAGATATGTTGAGATGCTGTATACTTGAATTTAATGGTTCGTGGGAACAGTATCTGCCATTGATCAAATTTGCATATAATAATAGTTTTCAGTCGAGTATCAAAATGGCACCTTATTAAGCCTTGTACGGACGTAAATCTCGTACGCCTCTGTATTGGACCGAACTCAGTGAAAATAAGCTACATGGGGTTGATTTGATAAAAGATTCAGAACAGAAAGTAAAATTGATCCGAGATTGTTTAAAAGCAGCATCTGATCGTCAGAAATCTTATGCGGACTTGAAACGGGAAGATATAGAATTTGAAATCGGCAACAAATATTTTTGAAAGTGTCTCCGTGGAAGAAAATGCTTCGATTCGGACGTAAAGCCAAATTAAGTCTGAGGTTCATCGGACCGTATGAGATTATTGAACGTGTTGGGCCTATTGCTTATAGATTAAAGTTGCCTTCTGAACTAGAAAAGATACACAATGTATTTCATGTTTCAATGCTCCGTAGATATCGATCCGATCCGTCACATGTGATTGCCCCATCTGAAATTGAAATCTAATCTGATATGACATACAAAGAGGAATCGATCCGTATCTTAGCTCGTGAAGTGAAAGAGTTGAGAAATAAGAAAATTTCGTTAGTGAAAGTACTGTGGAGTCGACATGGAATAGAAGGCTACGTGGGAGCCTAAAGATTCGTTGAGGCAGCAATATCCGAATCTGTTTAACGGTAAGATTTTCGAGAACGAAAATCCCTAAGGGGGGAGAATTGTAACAGTCCGGTTTATACCCTATTCGGAACAGTGGTTTTGGGACCACAAATCTGAGTTTGTAAAATATTTTAATATTATATTCTGAGCCGTTGATAGGTGGTTTAGCATGTGTTAAATTTTCGTAAGTTCATTTGTCCGTCTGTGTGTTTAATTTGACAAAAGGATGAAATTGCATCGAATGTGAAAATTGTATGTTATTTGTTTAAGTACAAATGTGTTGTGGCTTTTTAAAGTTATGGCCTTAAATGGCAACTGAACCACTATTTAATTAGTAGGTGGATATGGTCAAAAATGACCTTGTTATTTATGTTATAAAATTTTGTTTTACATGGCTAAAAGGGTAAATGAATTATTAAGTATGTTATATGTGATAAAAACATGAAAAATGGTGGATTAACAAGTTAGAAGAAATTCCTAATTTAATATCCTGTTGTTCAGAATTAGGAATTTCTTCTAACTTGTTATTAGAACTATTTCCCATCATAAAGATATATTCATCAGAATCTGTATTAGACTCTGTCTCTGATATTATTTCAGTAGGATTTGTTTCCTTACTAAAATATATTTCTAAATCTTGTTCTTCAAGATTTTTAATCATTTTATTATTGGAATAATAAACTGATTTAAGTTCTATTAGGAATTTGTTTTCCCAATATTTCTTTGGTTTATATCTACCATAAGGATCTTGTTTATCAATTTCCCTAGGTTTAGGTATTTCATATTCATATGGATCTGGAGGTTCCGTATCCATAGGTTCTATATTTTTTACTTTATTACCTAATGTTGTGTTTTCAACATTTTTGTAATATTTATTAATATTTCTCAGATTATCATCTTTTTGAAGATCTGAGTCTACGTTTCTTTTACCATAAGACTTACTCTTATCTGTTTCCCATGGTTTTGGGGTTACATAATCATATGGATCCGAGGGTTCCGTTTCCATAGGATCTTCAGGAATCTCTATATTTTCTTCTGTTGAAGTTTCTTCTTCATCAGAATCGTGACTGGTTACATTAATAATTATTCCCGAATTATCATCACTAATATTATTATTATCATTATCTTCTATCTCTAAATTATAACTATTATTATTATCATTAATATTATTAGAACTGTCACCACTTTCGTTAGTGTCATATTCTAACATATAATGATAATTATATTTATTAAAAAGTTCTTTATGTTCTTCATAAAGATCTTCTATTAATTTTAAATACTCTACTTTCTCATAATTATCATCTGTTTTAGAAAATTGGTTTTTCCAATGTTCTATCAGATTTTTATAAGTTTCGAAATCATATTTTTGTGATTTTTCTGTTTTTTCAATTTTTTCTTTTGTTTTTTCAGTTTTTATATAGTTAGTAGATTCATCAGAAGAATCATCTTCCGACAAAGCTAATATATAATTACTATTACCGTAATATAAAGGTCCTAAATCTGATTCTATGTTATTATTATTAATAACCTGATCTAATTTATTATTAACATCGGATAATAACTCTTTAGATTTGCTATTCAAATCTAAATCAGTTACTTCTCCCAAACTATCTACTTTTTCTTCTATTTTACTAACTTTAGTATATAATTTACCAAAATATACAGATGTCACATCTATTAAACTGTTGTTAATATTTACCTTTTATTGTTAATAAGAAATCGGTTATATTATCTATAGAAAATACTTCTATAGAAATACCATTAGTAAATTATAAACATGATTTTACTAATGTTTGTTGATTTCTTAGCAGGAATTATGGATAGAGGTAAACAACCTCTAATAGAACATGATGGATGGAGAACTGTCCATAAAAAACCCAACAAGGGAAAATCACCAATCAGTCCTAAACAAGGATTTATTGCTTTTTGCAAAAGTAATTCCTAAACAAGGATTTATGGTCGCATCTACAGTAGTACAATTTTATCCTAACTGGGGATATTATTTACCATATCCAATGGTAAACCAACCAATTGGATCACAATCACCAACACCGTGAATTATTCTCAATTTTCTCAAAAGCCTTATACTCGATTCCGAAATTCTCAAATATACAGAAGATTTGTTGAAAAAACAACAAACCTCTGAGTTCTCGAATCTAAAGGATTTTTATAATCTAGGCTTACCCCCAGAATATTACCATTTCATTGACAGAATATGGAAAAACCATATTTTGGAACAAAGAGCTAGTTTCAGAAAAGCTCTTACCCAATTCTCGTAATTCTTAGTTGAAAAAAACTAAAGAAAATAAATCAAGAATTATTATTAAATAGTATTTTATACAGAGATTGGGATGAAATCCTAATCGATTACATGGATATTAAGGAGATAAACAATCTTCTTGATACATTTCAATATTTTATTGATAAAGGGAGAAACACTCCTATTATTAATAAGATGTTTAGAAAATGTCTATATAACAAATGTAGACAAATTTTACCTTCAGAAATATTTTCAAAAATAAAAAGAGCCATTTGCAAACAGCAAGCTCTATTTTTGGAAACTTTTTCTAAATATTTTTCGCAAGCTTATGTTTTTATAAATGATATAGGAGAAAAAATTCCTACTATCAAATTTCGTTTAAATCATGAGCCATTCGATATAACAAGTATTGAGTGGGGATTTGTTAAAGAAATAATAATCAAAATCTCTCTTTTGATTTATTAAAAGATTTTCCAGCGATAGTCAAATCCCGGCTATCAAATTTTATAAACATAGACGATTTTGTCTATTATTTCCATATTGAGATAAACAGTCTCATTGGTATTGCTGAGGAAGAAAAATTTCATCAGCCTTATCAAATTTGGAATATAAATACTATGTTTTCGGGGAAAGCCCTGGCAGCAGTAAAAGAAGATCATGAGCACTTGTCAAAAATCATTGATGAATGCTATAATAATTTCAACAAGTATCAAGTCCAAGCAGGAATTGATCTTATGAGCATGGCTCGACATCTTCTCCATCAAGACACCTATATGTTCTGGACCGATGGTAGAAGAATATTAACCTATGATACTGGAAGAAACCAGGAAGAAAGAAATGAAGAAGCCATTTCGTTATTAACAAAAATAGCGGAAATGGAGATTGAAGATTATCCATTAGCAGTGGAGATCAGAGAAGTATGGGAACGCTGGAACACACCAGTCCTTTCACCGGAATCATTACACCTTGACGAGATCGAGGAGATGAATCTGAGAAACATCCAAGAAGGATGAAGATGAATTGGAAGATGACAACCCGTCAGCATCCAAATGATGTAAGCAATGAGGTAATCAACCATCAATGCTACATAAAAGATGACACGAGCAATAATGCAAGCAGCAGATATTGCCAAAAAAGGAAGCCACCTGGAAGCAACCATGATGGCAACCACTATTCAAGGAAGCTACGTGGAAACAACCAAAAGCGTCCTTATCAAGACACTGTTCGAGGAAGCCACCTGGAAACAACCAAGATGGTATCCACCAATTAAAGGAAGCTACTTGGAAGCCACCAAGAAGCTGACAATTAATGTGTCCTTATCAGGATACTATTCGGAATTCAAATGTAATTAAATTAGAGTCAATTCTTTAATTATTATCCGAACAATTATTTCGGACTTCAAATGTAATTAGATTCTAGTTTAGAAATTTTTGGTTATAAATAGGCATTCTTGTAAGCCTTGGAGGGCATCGAAAAATAGAATAGAATTTTCTTTAGTTTTCTTTTTTGTAAACTATCTTTTCTTCTTATAAACTAGTAGATATTAGAATCCCTTCCGCTTATGCATATCTCGCCTACCATCCCTCCCATGTACTAATTTTAAGTATTGATGATGCTTGTGTGAGATGTCATTATTGATATGTTGAGTTTTGAAATGAGTTTAGTTGATAAATGAAAGATTTGAACTAGATGAACATGTTTTGTTCTTGAAGTTTTGATGAATTTAGCTAAATAGGGCTAAATTATGGAAATAGAAAATTGAGGGACTAATTTGTGAATTTGATGAAAAATGAGGGCTTATATGTGATGTAGGAATATTCGGCTAAGCATAAGCATGGGTAGATTTTGTGAGTTTGATGTTTTGAGAAAAATGGACTAAATTGATAAAGTGTGCAAATATGAGGGTTAATTTACAAATAGCCATAAATGTTTGTCCTTGGATTGAATTGAATGAATTGGTGAATAAAAGGGTTAATTCTAAATATGTTTAGATCAAGAACCGAGGAAAACGGACATAGATCGCGGGAAAGTGAAAATAACCGAGTAGTCGTTTTCATTCCGACATATCGAATCCGAGGTAAGTCATTATGCAAATAAATGTATATGTATGCAATTGTAAATGTTCATATGCTTACTGATGATAATAAATGTTTATGAGAGGTTATGCATTTGAATTTCGAGATAAGTTCGATAAAGTGATTAAGTCCGAGAAGCCCCATATGAACCTAGGAACAGATAGGATTGACTAAGTCATGACATAGACATTTGTTCTGTTGTTATCATGTAAGACCATGTCAGGGACGTTGGCGTTGATTTGAGACTCGTGTAAGACCCTGTCTGGGACAGTGGCATCGATATCTGATTACGTGTAAGACCACGTCTAGGACATTGGCATTAATATGAGCTTTACGCATAAGACCACGTCTGGGACATTGGCATTGTTATCAACCTTACGTGTAAGACCTTGTCTGGAACATCGGCATCGTACTGATTCGTATAAGACTCTGTCCGGGACAGTGGCATCGATATCTGAGTACACGTAAGACCTCGTCTGGGATGATGGCATTGTACGATTATTCTGAGCTTCTGAGTATCTTACTAGATTTCTTATGGTTCAACGGGCATGTTTGAGATATGAATGACAAATTCGAGCTTTGATAGATTAAGTAATTGAATGTCCGATTCAGGTACGTTGATTATACACCAAGTGTGTATTTAAGGTAAGTGACTATGAGATCTACTATGATGGTTTGTATGATGGTTTAGAAATATGTTACATGAAAGCATACATGAAAAAGCTATGTGTATATGATACTTAAATTGATAAATGTTGCAAATTTGGCCAAGGATATGAATCAAAGTATAAATGCGAGAAATTTGCTTTGTAGAAGAAATGTGCCAATGTGGTTATATGTTTACATGCTGTACATATGAAGTTTGTTTGTATATTGACTTACTAAGTTTTTGGAAAGCATACTCGGTGTATGTCTTTTTTTTTTGTTTGTTTTATAGGTCGTCAAAGCTATTGAAGGCTCGGGACCGTCACGGATCGTCATCACACTACTAAAATCATTTTGGTACACTTTGAAAATGTATATGGCTAGATATGGCATGTATAGGCTAGTCCTTGATATGAGTTGTAATGTGAACTTAGCCATGTGATTTGGCTAGTTATGTTTTGGTAATATGCTTAAAGGAATGTGATATGTGAAGTTGTTTTGGTATGATTAGTTGATATATGAAATGGTTATGATATGGTAAGTATATAGATGAATGGTGCTTGGGCATAATTGTGATTTAGTCATGCAAATTAGTATGTTTGGAATTGGTTTTGAATGTATAGATGAAATGGATATTGGATGTATTGTTGTGTGATTTCCTTAGTTGTCAAATATGCATGATTTAGATGGATATTTGGTATATTTTTGTGGTTATATGTGAATGAATTGGGATGATATATGTTGTTTATAGGTTTGACCCAAGTAGGTGACATTTTGGCCTTGAAAATGCCCTATAATGTCACACAGTTGAGGCGCACGGGCGTGCCTAAAGACCGTGGGTAAATAGCAGGATGTAGCTTTGTAGTAAACGGCCTTGACACGGGGGTGTCAGCTAGCCGTGGTGTACAAGTCAGTAGCTAGCTAAAAGTACACGGCCATGGCACACGAGCGTGCTTGGTGGCCGTGGTGGGGAAGTCAGTATATGGCCTAAGAGTACACGGCTTGAGCACACGAGCGTGCTTGGTGGCCGTGGGGACCAAGTCAGTATAAGTCCACGAAGAGGACACACGGGGGTGTTTTGAAGCCGTGGGAAGCACACGGTCTGCTTACACGGGCGTGTGACCCCTGAAACTTAGAAAAGTTTTTAATTTTCATGAAATTTTGTATGTGTTTCAGTTTAGTCCCGACTCGATTTATAAGCATGCTATTGGTCTCAAGGACTCATTTAAGGGACATTATGTTTGAGAATGATGAATGAATGTATGAATTTCTGTGAATGTTTTCGATCTGTCTGGTAACGCTCCTAACCCTAATCCGATGACGGATACGGGATAGGGGTGTTGCAGGTATAGTCGGTATATGGACACGGGAGGACACACGGGGGTGTCTATAAGCCGTAGAGGGCACACGGTCTCCTTCCACGGGTGTGTATCCCCTGAATTTTAGAAAAGTTTTAACTTTTCATGAAATTCTTTATGTGTTTCGATTGAGTCCCGACCCGATTTATAAGCATGATTAAGGTCTCGATGACCCATTTCAGGGACATTATGTTTGGTAATGATGATTGTATGTATGAATTTCTGTAATTGCTTTCCGATCTGTCCGATAATGCTCCTAAACTTAATCTGGCGGCAGACTCGGGATAGGAGTGTTACAAACGCAGTATGCTCAGCAATGTTTCAGAATAGACTACCACGGAAGCTAAAAGATCTAGGGAGTTTTACAATTCCATGTTTAATTGGTAGACTAACTGTTGATAATGCATTAGCTGATTTAGGGGCAAGTATAATTGTCATGTCTTATAAAATATTTAAACAACTAGGTCTAGGGAAACCCAAACAAACTAGAATGAGCATTCAATTAGCTGATAAAACTGTTAGAATTCCTAGAGGTATTATCGAAGATGTTCTTGTAAAAATTGATAAATTCGTTTTCCCAGTAGATTTTGTTATCTTAGAGATATAATTCGATTCCCTGAATTTTAGGAAGACCCTTTTTAGCAACTGCTAGGACTAAAATTGATGTTAGCATAGGAGAACTCATACTTCAGATAGGTGACGAATCGATCAGTTTACAAGCTCTCGACTCGGCCAGGACAACAATTGATTAAGGTGAGAAGGTAAAAACAGTTGATAACCAAGTTGTTCAACTTTCACCACAGGAAACACCACAAGGTTAGAAACTTGAGCCGAAGCATGGCCCCCATATCAACACAGAAAGATCACACAAAGAATGAAGCCTTAAGATCGACAAGTTAGAAAAGTGGACGACGCACTTTAAAGAGGAACCAGAACCGCACGAAAAAAAACTGAAAGAGCCTCCAGAAGAGCTCATAGGAACATCAAATCACCTCAAAATAGGAGACCAGGTACTAATAGATAAGGCAGATCCTCACATCATCACATCAGACCTGAACAAGAACGAAGAAATTCCTCTTGAGGTACGTAATATTTTCCCATACGGAACAGTCGAAGTAAGCAATCCTATCTTCGGCATTTTTAAGGCAAACGCTTCTCGACTTAAACCTTATAGTGAGAACAACACTAATAACATGAGGGAAGATATTCAAACTTTTAAACAACCATGAACACACAAATGAGAGGAGAACCTAGCTTTAGACTATAAACAAGCGCTTCTCGGGAGGCAACCCGAATACTAACCTCATTAACTTCTATATTTTTTATTTTTATATATTTTATTCTTTCTTTTTATCACCTAACTTTAAACTAACCAAGGGTGCAGATTTCTAGGCCACACGGCCATGGCCATGACCGTGTGTACCTCAAGAATCTTTGTACCAACATGGCAGAGGCAATACGAATCAGACTCGACTAATTTTTGAAGTTCACGGACCCAACCACTCCAACACGAGCACCGAAAAAAGCCCACAGCCGTGCAACGCAGCCGTGGTCGACACTGACTTCTCAGAAATGGGTGTGGCAATCTATAAAACGAGCGTGGGTGAATCAACACACCTAGCACACGGCCGTGCGAGGCGACCGTGTGAAGCGACACACCCATGGTCCACGGGCTTGGGAGAACATCAGACTACAAAACTCTATTTAAACCACCCCCTCCCATTCTTCCCACACCCATCCTCTTTTCTTCCTTTTTCTCCCTTCTCCATAACAAAGTCTCCAAACTCTTGAGCTATACATAGCCATGTCAAAGAAGCGGAAGAAGGCAAGCGTAGTCTCCTCAGGGGAGACCCCTATACATAAGTTCATGCCGCCCGCTTCATCCAAACAACAAGCCAAGGGTCTTTGAGACCATTTACTTTCTATTTTTCTTTTCTCTTTTGCTTCAATTTCTTTCTCTTTGATAATCTTATGCTTAATTTAGTTTAACTTATTTTACTTTCTTAATGTCAGGTTCAAAAGGCTGCTAAGGAATTACACCGGAACAACGACCACCAACTCAACGCAACCTTAGAGGTTCTAAAGGCTGTTTGGGAATCACGCCACTTTCGCCACCGCCAGTACCTCCACAGCCTTAGAGGTCACACCCACCTCGCGAACCATCCAACAATAAGGACTCTTCGGTCCATTTTTCTTTTCTTTTCATTTTATTTTACTTTCTATTTTATTTCTCTTTTTCTTTCTTGCCTTTTTATATATATTTAGTTTATTTTAAATGTGTTTTAATAATCCCTGGCCAATTCTTCACGAGCTCTCCAATTTCTTCATCTAGCGCAAAGCTCGGTAGCAGAATCCACACCTCCGAAAAACCATCCAAATTCAGGAAGTTTCACTTCTCCCCTTCTATTTTGATTATCTCTTAAATGTTATTATCTATCTTTGTACATTGAGGGCAATGTACAACTTAAGTGTGGGAGGAGAATAGTCATTTCGAGAAAAATGCCTAACTTTCTGCATCATTCTCAAATTCCTAAATTATGCCTTGTTCTTAAGTAATTTCCTCATATTACTAATTAGGATGAAATTTCTGATGATTTATGATTTCTATTGATATGTTTTAGATTAAGTCATAGTTAATGGTGCATTGATGATTAAATTTGAAGAATACTAGAGAATCAAGCATGATAAGTCTAATTTTCCAGAATTAAAATTTTTAGGTTGTCTACCTGAATTTGAATGCTATCTTGAAATTTGAAATTTACAAGGTTGATATCAAAACACCCATAATTTTTGTGAGATTTTGAGCCTTATAGAGCATATATCCTTTTTCTTGCTCACTTTATTGATTATGAGTGTGTCAACATTGAACTGTTATTCTAGAACTTGTCTTGATTATACATATTGAGACCACATCTATGAATTGATATACAGAGATGATAAGGGCACCTAAGATTTAACCCACTTAATCCATAAAAAGCCTACCTTCACAATTAACCCCTAGTGAACCCCGTTGATCTTAACAACCCTTCTTTTTGACTCACCCACTGATATTAACCCAAAACCCTTCGTATTTGTTACCACCATTCTTTTAACTACCTTTATAATCGAGATTTGATTTGATCAAGCTATCTAGTTATTTTATTTCAGTATATGAATTTATCTTGTAATTTGACTTGTTTTAAAAAAAAATTCAAGTATATTCTGTATTAATATTATAAAGAATGAGCTCATACAGTTAAAGTCTATTTATCAAAAGAAAAGCCCATAGTATTAAGGTTATTACTTTTCTATTGATAGTATCGTCTCAGTATTTCTAAATAGGTAACTTGTCAATTCAATCTCGATTCTAACATTCTATTTCAGCCTTTATCCATACCTTTAACCCTAGCCCCGTTACAACCCTGTAAAGACCTTTTGATCTGTTTATCATCTCATTTTATAGTGGTGGAGATTTGACTTTCAGGCAAGCCTATGGGATTAACTTTTCAGGTTTGACTTTTGAGTGCTTAATTTTAAACCTTAAACACTTTGAGTGATTTGAGTGAATCTTTAATGAGGACGTCAATCCTTGTCAGTTTTGAATTAAAAGGTAATTATTTAGATAAGGGGAGACACCTATGTTTTCGTGTTACAAATATATGACTTATATTGTTTGAATCTTTAGGACTTTTTGAATTAAATTATCCATGTATAAATTATCTATGAATTATGATGAGACATTGTCGATAGGAATTATGAATCATTGAAAGTTCGTTTTAATTGTAAATTGAGAATTTTGCTTGAAGACAAGCAAAAGCTTAAGTGTGGGGGTATTTGATAAACCGTAAAAGTAACATATTTTAAGCCCACATTTAGTATGCTTTTGGATGAATTAAGCGTCGATTTATGTAAAAAGATGCTCTTAATCCTTTGTTTTCATGTTTTATACCCAGGAAAGCACCCAAGGATGAAAAGAATGAGAAACGGGCTTAAAACGGACCAAATTGGGCCAAGAGAGAAATCGACACGGCCTAGCCCAAAGCTAACACGGCCGTGCCTCATTAAAAGTCCGAACACGGCCTGGCCACGACTCACACGGACGTGTGCCATGGTCGTGTCCCTGTCGCTGGAAAGAGCAATTTCATTTGGAAAAAGAAACTTGAAGGCAAAGAAACACATTCCAAAGCCAATTCAAACACCCAAATAGGAATCCTATTTGGATTAGGATACTTGGAAGCCAAGTAAGGCATCTCAAAGACTATATAAACACCTTAAGAGGCAACTTGAAGGGGAGTTCGACAGAAGCCAGAACAGGCGGTTAGCTAGGCCAAGGAGCCGAGCCGAAAAGGTCAAATTTGTGGAGAATCACTCGAAGATAGCTAGTTGATCCATCTCAAGAAGCTGGAATTCTATTCAAGACGGCGGATCTCTCCTTCAATTCCTTCAGGGGTTTTTAGGGATTTCTTATGTTTTGTTTTATCTTTTCTTTTGAGATGTTTTCCTTTATTATTATGAACTAAATCCTCAGATAGTTGAAAGGGATGAAACCTAAGACGAATCTTGTTATCGTTTGCTGAACTATATGATAAATATTTGACTTGTTCTTAATTATGTGTTCTTAATTCTGGTATTGATATTTCCGGGATATTGATTCAAGTATGATGTGCTTAGGTGGTGGAGCAAAAGTCCCTGCTTAAGAGTAGGTCTAACATAATTAAGCAGAGTTGATCACACGCCTAGAGATAGAGTGGCGAGATTTTGCCGGATTAGGGTGAAACCTAATATGGGAATCCATAGATCGAGTTAATGCGATTCTAGGGGTTTTAATTAGAAAGAGATTTCAATTAATCAACATAGGGTTAGACATTATTCGCTTCGAGAAATGGTTTAATATAACTTAGGGAATCTTACGGATCAAGTCAAATGAATAAATCGTCTGGTTCAGTGTTAGATAACAAGTGAAGTCTAGGTGGATTCTTCCTTGGGTGTCGTCTTAATCAATTGGTTTTTCTTCCAAGTTATTTTTCCCAAATTCATTCTTTTTGTCTTTGCGTCTTTAGTTTAATTGATAGCTAAATTTAGAGTAGATAAATATTCACTTAATTCTTCGGCTAAATAATAGAAAGAGAGTTAGTATTAGTACTTTTGGTTCCTTTGGGATTCGATATTCCGATTTGCCTAAACTATACTACTGTTCGATAGGTGTGCTTGCCTTAAAATCGTTGTCAGAGTTAGTTTCCAGGTTCGATCATTCTCATTATAAATTTTAAAGCTCTGATTTCGACGATCACTCAACAGAGATAAATCAGAAAAATAATTGAATAATAACCAAAAAGCTAAACAATACTCAGGAAAGAATCCACCTAGACTTCATCTTTCATTATGAATCTAAATTAAACATTTTATTCACTTGGTATCTTTATCCGTAGAAATCCCTAAAATTATGCTAATATCTCTTTCGACAGTAAGAGCAACTAACTCTAGGTTGATTAATTGAAATTTCTTTCTAATTAAAACCCCTATTGTTGCATTAACTCGATCTATGAATCCCACTATTAGATTTGACTCTAATCCGGTAGATTTATGTCACCCTATTTCTAGGATTGTATGCAACTTCATTCAATTATGATAGATCTACTCTTAAACAAGGACTTTTACTCCTCTGATTTAAGCACATTAAACATGCATGAATATTCAGGAAATATTAAAATAAGAGATAAGCACACATAAATGAGAACAAGAATCAAGTATTCATCACGTAAAACAGAAATCAAATAATAGAATCCATCATAGGGTTCATCTTCCCTAGGTATCTAGAGAATTAGTTCATAATTGTAGATAAAAACACCTCAAAGACAATATAACCACAAGAAATAAAGAAACTCATAAAAAACTTCAAAAAATTAGAAAGAGGTCTTCAATCTCGACAGAAATCTGCTTCAGAGTTGGCTTCAATGGTGTTCTTTAAGTTGTTTTCTTCAATACTCTCTAATGGCTCCACATTCTCTTCTTCTATTTGGTATTTATAGGATTTAGAATACCCAGAAAGCCTAAAAATTGCATTTTTCCGCGTGTTCGGGATGCGAATCACGAAATCGACACGGTCTGGCAGATGGCCTGTGTGGAAGGCCCAGCCCATGTGGCTCTTGAAATTACTCCAATAATTCGATTTTCACTCCTTTTTTGCTCATTTTACTCTCAAATGCTCTCCTAAGTATAGAAACATGAATTTAAAGGATTAGGAGCATAAAATTCACCAATTTTCATAAATAATCATCCAAAAACGCATTAAGAACAAGACTAAAATATGTTACTTTTATCACTTATCAAAACAAATAAATTTAGAAAATAACAAAGAAAATAATAAGAATAATAAAAAATAAAGGATAAATATTCAAAATAATAACTAAATAGCGAAAATATAGATTAAAGCAAAGTAGAAGATGGAACGATAAACCGATGGATATGATGGATAGAAGGATAAATGTCCAATTAAACCATTTGAGATGCAAATCCCAACAAACTCAATTCATGACTCTAACCAACCTCCAAGAAATAATCTTTGGCAAATTGAAGGGTGAAGAATGAATTCCCACGACCCCTTGAAGAAAATCGAGAAGAAAATTACTTCTAAAAATCACTAGAAAGAAATATTACACAAAGAAACAAACTCTTAGAGTTGAAAACTTTATTAATGAAAACAAACTGTTTCAAATTAATTTCCCAATTAGATAGCATAAACTATCTCGGTTTCAAAAATATAAAAATTACCAAAAACGGGACAAGAAAACTTACCCAATTAAGCTTGATTAGTTTCTTCTCTCTCTCCTAGGGTTTCCATGCATATTTTGGGGAAGATGATATAAAATAAGATGATATTTCTATTTAATTTAGTTATCATCTTATTTTATCACTTTCCAATTTAGTCCTTAGCCTTTTCTAATTTTTCCATGGATGATTCATCAAAAATATCTACTAACATTTGATAAATGGTCTAATTACCATATAAGGACCTCAAGTTTTGAATTACATAGCTATTTAATCCTGCTAGATACTAGAATCCAACTTTTGCATTTTATGCAATTTGGTCCTTTCCATAATTAAGCACATAATCGGTAAAATTTTCTTATCAGAATTTTCATATGACATTTTTATCTAAATGCAAATCATAAAAAAATATAAAAATAAAAGTTTCTTTCTGCTCAGATTTGTAGTCCTGAAACCATTGTTCCGATTTCACTGAAATTGGCTTGTTACACAAAGGCCATCCACTATAGGAAAATAAGGCTTTAGCGGCGTTTTTAGTGGCGTTTGGGCAAAAAACGCCACAAATATTATACATTAGCGGCGTTTGAAATAAAACATCGCAAAAACTGGGCAATAGCGGCGTTTGGTAACAAAACGCCGTTAAAAACTGAGCAATAGCGGCGTTTGTTATAAAACGCCACAGAAGGTTAGAGATATAGCGGCGTTTTTAAGGAAAACGCCACTAAAGGTAAGAAAAAGTGGCGTTTGTGATAAAAACGCCGCTAAAAATCTAATTTTCTCAAAACTCAAAATTATAAAAAGGCCACAAAAGGTTAGAGATATAGCGGCGTTTTTAAAGAAAACGCCACTAAAGGTAAGAAATAGCGGCGTTTGTGATAAAAACGCTGATAAAAATCTAATTATCTCAAAACTCAAACGGTGCTATTTTGGTCCCCGTTTAATAATTCAATATAAAAATTATAAAGAGGCCCAATAATAGTGGCATTTTTATTAAAAACGCCACTAAAGGTAAGAAATAGCGGCGTTTGTCATAAAAACGCCGCGAAAATCTAATTATCTCAAAACTCAAATGGCGTCGTTTTGGTCCCCGTTTAATAATTCAATATAAAAATTATAAAAAGGCCCAATAATAGCGGTGTTTATTATTAAAAACGCCACAAAAGGTTAGAGATATAGTGGCGTTTTTAAATAAAACGCCACTAAGGGTAAGAAATAGCGGCGTTTGTGATAAAAATGCAGCTAAAAATCTAATTATCTCAAAACTCAAATGATGCCGTTTTGGTTCCTGTTTAATAATTCAATATAAAAAATTGTAAAAAGGCACAATAATAGCGGTGTTTTTATTAAAAACGCCACAAAATATCAAATTGTTTCAAAACTAGAACAACGTCGTTTTGGTCCTCGTATAATAATTCAATATAAAAATTATTTTCTTTTGTGGTTTACTATTTAGGGTTTATGATTTAGTGTTAATGGTTTAGGGTTTAGTGTTTCAAGTGTAGTGTGGTGTAGGTTTGGGGTTTACTATTAAGGATTTAAGGGTTTAGGGTTTAGAGTTTTAAAATTTATATTTAATGGTTTAAGGGTTTAGTGTTTCGAGTTTCGAGTTTTAGGTTTAAAGTTTTAAGATTTATGATTTTGTATTTAAGGGTTTAAGGGTTTAGTGTTTATAAATTAGAGATAAAAAATGTACATATATTTAGGGTATAAAACCCTAAACCACTTAACCCCTAACCTTTAATCCACAAACTTTAAACCCTAAAACCTTTTAAACCTTAAATTATTAAATCTTAAACCCCAGACTTACATCATACACATTGCACTCGAAGCACTAAACCCTAAATATGTACCCCTAAATTAATATATAGTTTAGGGTACTTTAGTAGGGGATATAGTTTAACGGTTTAAGGTTTAGAGGGTTTTAGGATAATTAGTGTCATTGTTTTATGGTTTAAATATTAGGGGATATAATTTAGGGTTATGAATAACTCAGACTTTTTGTGGTTAAGGCTTAGGGGTTATTGTTTTGTGGTTAATTTATGGTTTAGGGGATATAGTTTAGGGTTTAGGGGATATAATTTAGGGTTTAGGGGGTATAGTTTATAGTTTATAGTTTAGGATTATGAGGATATAGTTAAATGGTATAATATTTAGGGTTTTGATTAATTAGTGTTCATAATATTAGGTATTTTGATTATTTAATAATATTATAAAAATATAGAGAGTAAATGATACTTTATTATTAGTGGCGCTTCTATAAAAAATGCCACAAAAGGTATGGATTACTGGCTTTTTTTTGAAAACGCCACAAAATCTATGAATTACCGGCGTTTTTTAAAAACGCCACAAGGTTATGTCAATTAAACGTCGCCGTTTTCATCTTTTATTAGTGGCGCTTATTAAAAAACGCCACAAAGAGCAGTGAAGGAAATGGCACCATTTTACATTCTAATTAGTGGCACCTTTAATAAAACGCCACAAATATGTTCGTTTTATTGATGTTATTAGTGGTGTTTTATCCCAAAACGCCACAAATTTGAGAAAAATGATTGCGTTTTTGATAATTTATTTAGTGGTGTTTATTTAAAAGCGCCGCAATAGGGATAAATTTTATGCTGAAACGACGCCGTTCTTTTTACATCCATTTCTGTTATCTCCCCAAATCCCCAAGTTTTTCATCCCCTTTATCAATCCCCTCTGAATCCCTAAATTGTTCTTCGATTCTGTTGCGTTTATTACCAAAACCAAAAGAATCCTAAAAAAAATAAACAAAAGAACATTTCTCACAAGGCTCTCAACACAAAGCGATGCGTTTATTACCAAAACCAGAACCCATCGTCGACACCGAAAACGACGCCCACGGCCCGACGCCATTCACCTTCTAAAACCCATCCCGACGCCGTTGCTTTGCTTTCTCCCATTGCCTTATCTCTGTCTGTTGCTTTCTCTCAGTTTGCTAATCTGTCCAATATTGACATTGGCTGCTGCCTGAACTGAAGCCTTTTTGCAAATTTGAAATTTGGTAAGCTCTTTTATTTGAAAATTACAAGGTTAATATGTGAACTAATTTAGCTTTGAATCTTTAGTCTTTGGGTTAAAACGAAAATTTGTTGGAGAGATGTGAGAATAAGAAATGAAAAAAGGTAGTCTTATAATTAATTTCTGAGGGATGTAATTTTGTATTTAATCAAATTAGGTGTAATCTGGATTGTTGATATATGCTTGTTTGCATTTGTTTTGTTAATAGCAATTTGTAATCTGGTTATCCCTAGACCGAAGCTTCAATTTTACAATAGACTAGGAAACTAAATAATGTAAGTTTTGAAACCCTAAACTTGAAATTGATTTCTACTTAGTGATAATATTTCAAGTTTTATTTTGTTTTACTGTTTTATGTTTATGGTAGATGTAATGGGACTTGAAAACTTGTTTAATTGTTGGGAAAAAGATGGTCTTGTTCTAAAACTGTCAATTAATTGAGACAAACTGCAATTTGGTTGCAACAGAAATTTTCTTTCTCCTTTCTTACAAGTGCATAGTTTCAGTTTTAATTTCTGGACTGATTGTGATTAATTAATTTCATATTTCTTTATCTTTGCTTACCTGAGATTGGTAGTGGTAGATGTGGTATCTGTTCAAGATATACTTGTTATCTTATATGAGCCTCTATTTGGAGGTGTTTGTCTCCTTAAACGTTAATTTACTTATAAGTCCTTGTTTTCTCCTCCTTATATCATGAAAAACAGGAGCTCTTGTTACTAGGAAGCATTGCAAGTAGATGGAATTGCATAATTGAACACTTGATGTCAGCATCTTATGATTCTGTTACCATCAAATATCTCATGTGCTTGCTAACTCGGTCTTTGAAATATCTCAAAGTAGTCATCAAATAGAGGAAATAAAAAAAAAAAAAATCAAAGGTATTTGTTGAGGATTAACTTTAACATCAGTGATTGTTGCATATGCCTATTTTCTTTGTGTACAACCATTTTGGTTTACTTAGGTTTATGAGCTTTGTGCTAGTGTATTTTTTATTTATTTATGCACACATGTAATGGAGGAGCTTAGTTTGGGTTTGGTCTTTCTTTAGCATTCTTTTTTATGTGAGCTTCTCTTTAAAATAGTAAAGGTGGTTTTATTCTTCTACGATTGTATCATAAGGAGTTGAATGATTTACAGGCCACCGTTCTATGTTAAGCCCCTGATGCTGCAGAAGCAGTAGTCATTGATTCTGTGCTTTCAGTTACTGATCTCGGAATCTGAATAAACCTTCAATATACCCCGAGTTCCCCTTGATTTTCCTTAGAATGATACTGCAGCTTTATGTATAGTTTAACTGCATTTCTTCATACCATTTTTTCATCTGGATAAATGCACAATAACATTTCAAAAAGATTTGTTTGATTGATGCTGAAAAGAAAGCTTCTGTTAGCCTAATTGTTGTAGTTAGCTATAGCATAAAAACTGTTGCCCTGGGAAGGATCAAATCTTTTTAGTTCGTAGTCTGTCAAGTATTGGACATTTTTAGTGGCTATTTTGAATATGCTATTTCTATGCAATTTGTGCAATATCTATAACAAAACACTGAGAATGAGTCAAAAGAATGTATTCTACCCCTCAAAGAGAAGCACTGCATTTTACATCTTCAATTGTAGTGCAAATCTGTTTCGAAGTTATATGGGAAGTATCATGTTATAGTTGTTTTTGATGACTACTTTGAGATATTTTAAAGATGCTGACTTATTTGTTTATTTATAAGTTTGTTATATAATCTTTGGTGTACCTTAGTATTTGATGGTTCAAAGGTCGAACAATGTGCTAATGCAGGCTTTATACTTCTTCTTTTTCTAAGTTAAAAGATGGAATTTGCCGTCAACCTAAGTTTTCACTTATATTTTGTGTCTGTTTGCGTTTGAGATATGCTTTCTGTATTTGTTCTTTAGATACTATTGGTGTTGAAGAAATTGACATGGGTTACAAAATTTTAACTCGAATCACTTTGGGATCTGTAATTTTGGACTGTTATTGAATGTTGGGGGATTTAATGGCATATGTTTTATTTGTGGTATGTTGAGTCAGTTTCTGATTAACTTTAATTTAACAAATAATAATAATAATAATAATGAGACCTAAATTTCAAAATTTGTAAAATAAAATGACTAAAATCATGCATATAAGATGATATAAAATGATAATACAAAGTTGAATCACTACACCAAAACAGACTTGTTGTTGAAACCAATGAGATTATCAAGTGAATTTGTTGTTGAATCTTTAGAATCTTAAAAATCATGCAAGCCTTCTGCTGTTTAATTCACAGAACTGTTTTTGTGATGCAGATATTTGCTGCTATCAAAGCTCAAATTTTGGCTTCACAGGTAAGTTTTTGGTATACGATAAATTTTGGCTTCACAGGTAACTTTATTTTACAATTGTCATCCAGTTTTCTGCCTTGAATTCTCTGTTGTCTGCAATCCAGTTTGCTTAGCTTCAATCCATATTGTCTAAGGTAAGAAGCTTTGAGGAAGACTATAAAATAGTTTAAATGTAATTTTGTTTTATTTGTAAGTTATGCTTACTTTGTTTTACAATTGTCATCCAGTTTTCTGCCTTCAAATCTCTGTTATCTGCATAGTTTCAATCCATATTGTCTTAGGTAAGAAGCTTCGAGGACGACTACAAAATAGTTTAAATGTATTTTTTTTTTTTATTTGTAAGTTATGCTAACTTTATTTTACAACTGTCATCCAGTTTTCTACCTTGAATTCTCTGTTGTCTGCAATCCAATTTGCTTAGCTTCAATCCATATTGTCTAAGGTAAGAAGCTTTGAGGACGACTATAAAATAGTTTAAATGTAATTTTGTTTTATTTGTAAGTTATGCTTACTTTGTTTTACAATTGTCATCCAGTTTTCTGCCTTCAAATCTCTGTTATCTGCAATCCTGTTATCTGCATAGCTTCAACATTGGTTTATAATTTGATACCAACATCTTAAATATTCGAATATGCTAAAATTAAATTTCTTTTTAGAAATCGGTTTTGTTTTAGTCAAACCCCCAACATAAAACTCTTTTTTAATAGAAAAATCCAATTCTTTATTAATATAAAAACCGAATTCTTTTAAAATTAATTTAAAAACTTTTTAAAATGGTTTTTTCATTATTTAAATATATTTTAATATAAAAATCAAATTACTAATTTTTTATATTTGTAATGTTTGATTTCAAAATTTAATATTTTTAAAAATTATAATTTTTTATCAATATAATAATAATGATCATTATTTAAATATTTTTTAATATAAAAATCGAATTCTTTTTTTTAAAAAGTAATTTAAAAACTTCTTAAAATGAAAATTTAAAACTTACATAATTATTATTTAAATAAATAATTATTACTTAAAACTTACATAAGTAATTTAAAACTTATAATTTTTTTTATCAATATAATAATAATGATGATCATTTAAATAACTTACATAATTGACATTGTAACACCCCAAACCCGGTCAACACACCACGACCGAATCTGGCATGCTACGGAGTGAAAACATTTTTGAAAACAACAGTTACCGGTTAAATTTTATAAAACTTTTTTTTATTGTATACAAGTAAAAACTTAGTAATAGGTGATGTTTAAGATTGTCTTATAGATGTTAAGAAATTTGGGAAAACACATGTTTAGAAACCCATTTGTTAATACCAAGTTTAGAAAACATTTGATTTTGATTAAAAACGGTTGTGTGAAGAGTTTATCCATTTGCCTTTGAAGTTGAGTGAAAGATTTAGAGTTTGTAAAATCATTCAGGTTACCTCTGATTATGTTATGATCGTTGTTACCCGATGGTAACGTTTGAAAACCCGAAGAGATATAGTTTAGAAAACCTTGCTTTTTACCGGTTAATTTTATCATATCCATAAATCCAACATGTAATTTATAAGCAGAATACCATCAAGTAATAATAAAACCAAAATAAACTTAGCGGCCTTATTACAAAATCAAAACCAAATTTAAGGAAAATCAAATAAATCGGAGTAATAATTTAAAGTCGAAAACCCGAAAACAAATCTGCATGGCCACCTCGAGTCCTCCCCGGCTCCATATCCGCGAACTATGCCTCATCTGCAAAATGTAAGGGAAGGGGTGAGTCACCAAGACTCAGTGTATAAATCCCCAACCCGATAATTTACCCACTTACACAGATCGTTAGCAAAACATGCAAATCATGCAACCCATAACCTAACCATCCAATCTCCTTTAACTACCCCGTGTGGTCAAAACCACTGGTGGTCAAAACCACTGGTGACCGAAGTCACAAATACATATATATCAATGATGGGGCCAACCCATCGTGTGGTCAAAACCACTGGTGACAGTCCATATAAATCATCCCCCTCCTCTCATCAACCCTTTATCATGTTCATCACATACGTGTCATAATATCAGATGTCATGCAAAGCATATATAACATGGCATTTAGCAGAACATGATGACATAGACATATATATATCGTAAATCACATAATAGGGGACTTACCCGGAATCCAAGCTTATGCCCACAAGGCAAAGTCACCAATACCAAAGGTTACACAGTAACATAATAAGCATCATTAAACTAATAAAGTGTGTAAGCGTTTACACACCTGACTATACGTAGATCTAATGAGAAATCCTGAAGCTACGCGATACTACGAGATCCCGCAACGTATGCCCTCACTATTCCTACAATAGGCCAATGCTTAGTTAGTAATCAAAAGCCCTGTTCGGCTTAACTAAAAATCTCAGAAAGGTGTCGCCCCAAATGTAGTACTCACCTTAAGCCGATTTGGTTACCAACCAAATCCCGAACCACGTGATGATCTCCCTTGTAATCGGCTAAACCTTAATACACACAGATGGTCAGCCTTCGGCTTTTGAATGATTAAGAAACGGATATTGAGATGCTAGATCCCTTACCTAGATCGACCACCAAATCCCAAAGACTCACTGGATTCAGCTATGGCCCTCCCTGCATTTGGTTTCAACACAACTCTTAGAATCCATAGACCATTCGGCCATAACATACATCCCGAAATCACCTGAGTTAGTCGTCCCCCTTACCTTGATGATTGATTTGGCCTCTCAACACTAATGATCGGCACCCTCTATTGATGCTAGAGGTTTCGGCTACCAACGTGAACTAAATAAAGATGGGAGTTAACACTTAGATTTTTAGTATAGAAAGATAGAAGAGAATAAGAGGAAGAAGAAGTCGCTTACCAGGATATTCGGCCAACCCAAATAAACAAAATAGGTTCGGCACTTGATATGACCAAAAAGAAAACGCAAGAGAAGAGGGAATTAGAAGCAGGGTATTCGGCAAGAAGAGAATCAACAAGGCTTCGGTTTTTTTTTTTGAAAGTGATACAATTGAAAGAAGAAAATAAAATGGACAAGAAGGGATTCGGCAAAGAGAAAGAAAACTTTCGGCACAAGAGACTTGGAAGAAGAAAGATGTCGATAGAATGAAGGGGTGTTGGTTTCGGCTTGGAGCAAAAATGAGAAAAGAAAAGATAAACAATAATGGATTCGGCAAAGAGAGTGGAAGAAATTTCGGCACAAAGGGAATTGGAACAAGAAAGAAAGAAGAGGAAAATGTGACCAAGGAGATTTCGGCTTGAACCAAATAAGAAGAAGAAGAACACAAGAGGTGGATTCGGCAATAAACTATCCCAAGTAAACCGAAAAGAAAAGCAGAAGATGGCTATTGAGGTTTCGGCTATTCAACAAATAATGCACTCATGATTTAATTTTGACACTAAATCGATAAAAAAAGAACCCCCTCCTAACTAGCCGAAATACTCTCCTAGCCCACCATAAACATTCGACCACCACCCAAAAATGAATCCCAAACCGATAGCCACCCCTCAAGAATTCGGCTACACACACAACACTTGCCGTCCCCTTCTTTTCTCCTTGAATTTCTCTCATCCACTCATTCAAACAAATTTGAATGAGTCAAACACAAAATTTTCCTCCCTTCCATCCATTTAAAATCTGATAGCTTGATCCTCATCCACCAAGAGAGTCCCACCTGAGCACTCCACTTCCTTAGCTTTGGCGTCAAAAAGAATAAGCAGGAGTGCCATTCCTGCTGCTCGAACACAGGCACTCCCTCCCTGCATGTGGCGTCATCTCCTTTGCCCTTAAGTGGCGCCTCCTTGCCACCTTTCCAATTGATTCCTTGTGTCAAAATTCCCCAATACATTCTCTTAACCCCTATATCACCTAGCTCCCTCTTCCCAGGTACTAAAAAGAAATTTTTAGCCCTAACTCAGGCCTAACCCAGGGTTATAACTAAACCCTTAAACATGGTAAATCAACATTATAACAATTCATCACATGCACACAAGCAAAATGCAGAACCCCGATTTAAGGATGTTACAGTTCTACCCCCGTAAAAATAATTTCGGCCTCGAAATTACCTGGTCAGAAAAGTTGAGGGTATTGCCGCCACATCACATCCTCTGGTTCCCATGTGGCCTCCTCCGTACCATGGTTCCGCCATAATACTTTCACCAAGGGAATTGACTTCCGTCGTAGAACCTTGACATCCCGATCCAAAATCTGTACTGGTTCTTCCTCAAAAAACAAATCAGAACTCACCTCTATCTCCTCAACTGGTACAACATGTGACGGATCTGATCGATAGCGCCTAAGCATCGAAACATGAAAGACGCCGTGAATCTGACTTAACTCTGTTGGTAACTCGAGATGATAAGCTACCGGTCCCACTCGCTTCAACACAGTATAAGGCCCAATGAACCTAGGGCTTAGCTTGCCCTTCTGACCAAATTTCAACACCTTTTTCCAAGGCGACACCTTCAGAAAAACCTTATCACCCACTGCATACTCAATATCCCTGCGCTTAAGATCAGCATAAGACTTCTGCCTGTCCGAAGCTTCCTTAAGACGCGCCCGAATCACCTTAACCTTGTCCTCAGTTTCAGCCACCAACTCCGGACCCAAATCTGTCGTTCACCCAGTTTTGTCCGACACGTCGGAGTACGACATTTTCGCCCATAGAGTGCCTCATAAGGCGCCATCTGAATGCTCACATGATAACTGTTGTTATAAGCGAACTCTTCCAATGGAAGATACTTCTCCCAACTACCACTGAAATCCAGAATACAGCCCCTTAACATGTCCTCTAGAATCTGGATTACCCTCTCAGACTATCCATCAGACTGCGGATGAAAAGCCGTGCTGAAATCCAACTTGGTACCCAAAGCTTGATGCAAAGCTTTCCAAAACCTCGACGTGAACCTGGGATCCCTGTCTGAGATAATGGACACTGGCACCCTATGCAACCGCACTATCTCTGCCACATACAACTTGGCTAACTTCTGAAGCGAATAATCAACCCTCACGGTATGAAATGAGCCGACTTAGTCAAATGATCCACTATTACCCATATTGAGTTCTTCTTACTAGGCGTAAGGGGAAGCCCACTGACGAAATCTATCGTAATCCTTTCCCACTTCCACTGTGGGATCTTTACCGGCTGCAACAACCCGGATGGCAACTGATGCTCAGCTTTAACTTGCTGGCATGTCAAACACTTGCCCACAAACTCAGTTACTTCACACTTAAGACCTGGCCACCAGAACTGCTACCTCAAATCACGGTACATCTTATTGCCTCCAGGATGCATAGCGTATGGGCTGCTATGAGCTTCCTAAAAAATCCGCTGTCTTAACTCGACGTCCTTAGGCATACATACCTTCCCTTGAAAACACAGTATCCCATCGCTATCCAAGTTGTAACCTTCAGATACACCATTCTGCACTTGTAATCTCTGAGCACTCAAAACATCATCTGTCAGCTGTTTCTCCTTAACCTGATCAATCCAAGACGGCTTAACTTGCAATTCCGCAAAAAGACTCCCATCATCATAAAGACTAAGGTGAGCAAACATCGCTCGCAAATCCGCTACCACCTTACGGCTCAATGCATCAGCTACTACGTTAGCCTTACCCGGATGGTATTCAATCGAACAGTCGTAATCTTTCAACAACTCGGTCCACCTTCGCTGCCTCAAATTTAAATCCTTCTGAGTCAAGAGGTACTTCAGACTCTTGTGATCCGTGTACACTATCTACTTCTCTCCATACAAGTAATGCCTTCAAATCTTCAAGGCGAAAACCACTGCAGCCAACTCCAAGTCATGTGTCGGATAATTGCCTTCATGAGGCCTCAACTGCCGAGATGCATACGCTACCACTTTTTCATCTTGCATCAGCACACACCCTAAACCAGTATGTGATGCATCACAATAAACCGTGAATTCCTTCCCCTTGGTGGTGAATTAACACCGGAGCTTGCAGAGCTTCAATCGAGAATCTTCTTCAACTTATCAAAACTCTCTTGTTGTTTCTCAGTCCACACAAACCGAGCCCCCTTCCTCAATAACTTAGTCAAAGGCGCTGCGATTAAAGAGAAACCCTCTACGAACCTTCTGTAGTATCCTGCCAAACCCAGAAAACTTTGAATCTCTGCAACCAACTTGGGTGGTTTCCAATCCAATACTGTCTCAATCTTATGAGGATCCACCCTAATCCCCCCAGCTGATACCACATGACCCAAGAAAGTTACCTCCTTAAGCCAGAACTCGCACTTACTAAACTTGGCGTACAACTGCTTTTCCCTCAGAACCTGCAGAACCACTCGAAGATGCGCGTCATGTTCCTTCTCAGATTTCGAGTACACCAAAATGTCATCTATAAACACTACGACAAATTGGTCCAAATATGGCTGAAACACCCGATACATCATGTCCATTAATGCTGCCGGTGCATTGGTCAAACCAAAAGGCATTACCAGAAACTCGTAGTGTCCATACCGAGTACGGAATGCCGTCTTATGAATATCATCCTCTTTCACCTTCAGCTGATGATACCCAGACCTAAGGTCGATCTTAGAGAAAACTGTTGCACCCTTGAGTTGATCAAACAAATCGTCAATTCTGGGCAACAGATACTTGTTTTTAATAGTCAACTTGTTCAGCTGGTGGTAGTCTATACACATCCGCATAGTACCATCCTTCTTCTTAACAAAAAGCACTGGAGCTCCCCAAGGTGATACACTCGGTCTGATGAAACCCCTATTCAACAATTCCTGGATCTGAACCTTTAACTCCACTAATTCTTTCGACGCCATCCTATATGGAGCAATAGATACTGGCGCAGTTCCGGGTAACAAATCTACACCAAACTCAACCTCGCGATCCGGAGGTATACCCGGGAGTTTCTCTGGAAAAACATCAGCAAATTCCCCTACGGTTCGGACATTCTTTACAGCTGCATCCTTAGCTTCCAGAGCACATACATGCACCAAAAATGCTTCACAACCCTTCCTAACCATTTTCTTAGCCTTTAGTGCAGAAACCACATTGGATAGGTAATCTCTCCTATTACCTATCATCACCACCTCGTCATCTTCCATGGTCTTCAACACCATACGCTTAGCTGCACAATCCAAGCTAGCTTGATACTTAACTAGCCAATCCATCCCGAGAATCAGATCGAACTCCCCAAACGGTAGTTCCATCAAGTTAGCCAGAAACACGACCCCTTGGAGTTCTAGGGGTACATCCTTATATAGTTTACTTACTTCTACAGAGTGACCTAGAGGGCTTATCACTGTCATCTTCCTAGAAGTAATTTCAGAGTCTAAGTTCATAGATTCCACTATGCTACTAGCAACATATGAGTGCGTCGAACCAACATCAATTAAAGCATTATAAGGTACTCCAAAAATTAAGAACGTACTGGTTATGACGTTTGGTGCGTCGCCCTCCTCTCGACGCCTCGCAGCGTAGACCAACCCAGGCTGTCTCGCCTCTGTACCACCTGCTCCTCTGCTCGACGCTCCACGGCCTCTACCAAAGCCATTACCTCCCTTGCTTGAACCACGGCCCCTCTGTGGCTGCTGATTATCCCTCCTAAACTGTGCACGATTATGATCTTCAGACTGCAGCCTAACTGATTTCTGTGGACAATCCCTAACTCGATGCCCCAACGAGCCACACTCAAAGCATTCCTTGTTACCAGTCCAACACTCTCCCGTATGAGACTTTCCGCATCGAGCACACTGCGGCAGCCATTGAGTATTAGTAGCAGCAGGCTTAGCAGCTTGATTCGGCCTACTATATCTAACCCTTTTCTGCTGATTCCCAAAAAACCCAGATGATCCAGAACTCCTTTTATTCCAACCCCTATCCTGATTCCGCCTTACAGATCTGCTTTACCCTTCAAAGAACTTTAGCTTTCTCCACTAGAACAAAGAAACTCGTTCTGCTATGGGGCAATTATCATCCGCAGCTCGTCTCTCAGCCCATCCTCAAATCTGACATAGCGCTCATGCTCGGTACCCACAATACCCCGAGCATACCTACTCAACCGAAGGAATTCTGCCTCATATTCCGCTACAGTCTTATTACCCTGAACCAAGATCAAGAATGCCCTGCGTTGCGCATCAACATAGCTAGCCCCTATGTACTTCCTCTGATAAGCTGCCCTAAAGAACTCCCAAGTGAGATCATCTACCATCGCTCCATCCCTAACTGTGAGCCACCACTGATATGACTCATCTCGCAGCAAAGATACTATACCCTTCAGCTTTTCCTCAGCGGAAAAATCTAGGTCACCCATAATACGTTCTATAGCCTCCAACCAATATTCCGCCATACTAGGTGTTACTCCAGACACACCTCTGAATACCTCTGCACCATTAGCCTTGAGTCGCTCGGTCACAAATTTCCGAGCTCTAGTTCCAACTCCTACACTCGCAACCCTCTCTAGCACTCGCAGCACAGCCTGCGACACTGCATCATTACCACCCGTCTGATCCTGATATTCCGCGCCCACAGCTGGCGACGGTGGTACCTCATTTTCTGAACCATGTCCGGACCCTACTGGTTCCGAGAACGTCATCCTACCTCTACCTCGTCCACGAGTGTTACGCCCACGCCCACGTGCACTCATGTCTACCGATATATTCAAGCTGATTAAATGTTTTATGCGTTAGACTTTTATTCCGCTGTTTTTGAAAGCATAGTCTTATGAGAAGTTTTAATAAGGGGTTGTCTCTCGAGTACACATCATCTTATAGTTTATGTTTCTAAAGTAATTCCTATTACTACCCAATCATGCCATCATCATAACCATGTAATCATATCACCACAAGCAATAGTTCGGGGGACTTATCTGGGCGGATTGGTGCCGGAGACTCGGTGCCATGCTTTCACCACTGTACTTTTCCCATAAAAGCCTTTTATAAACCATTTTAAAACATGTTTGGGCCTCGGGCCCACAGCCGAGCTGTTGAAACTGGCTCTGATACCACAAATGTAACACCCCAAACCCGGTCAACACATCACGACCGAATCTGGCATGCTACGGAGTGAAAACATTTTTGAAAACACCAGTTACCGGTTAAATTTTATAAAACTTTTTTTTTATTGTATACAGGTAAAAACTTAGTAATAGGTGATGTTTAAGATTGTCTTATAGATGTTAAGAAATTTGGGAAAAAACATGTTTGGAAACCCATTTGTTAATACCAAGTTTAGAAAACATTTGATTTTGATTAAAAACGGTTGTGTGAAGAGTTTATCCATTTGCCTTTGAAGTTGAGTGAAAGATTTAGAGTTTGTAAAATCATCCAGGTTACCTCTGATTATGTTATGATCGTTGTTACCTGATGGTAACGTTTGAAAACCCGAAGAGATATAGTTTAGAAAACCTTGCTTTTTACCGATTAATTTTATCATATCCATAAATCCAACATGTAATTTATAAGCAGAATACCATCAAGTAATAATAAAACCAAATTTAACTTAGCGGCCTTATTACAAAACCAAAACCAAATTTAAGGAAAATCAAATAAACCGAAGTAATAAGTTAAAGTTGAAAACCCGAAAACAAATCTGCATGGCCACCTGGAGTCCTCTCCGGCTCCATATCCGCGAATTATGCCTCATCTGCAAAATGTAAGGGAAGGGGTGAGTCACCAAGACTCAGTGTATAAATCCCCAACCCGATAATTCACCCACTTACACAGATCGTTAGCAAAACATGCAAATCATGCAACCCATAACGTAACCATCCAATCTCCTTTAACTACCCCATGTGGTCAAAACCACTAGTGGTCAAAACCACTGGTGACCGAAGTCACAAATACATATATATCAATGATGGGGCCAACCCATCGTGTGGTCAAAACCACTGATGACAATCCCGCAATATATCATGTGGGGCCAACCTACTGTGGTACCAAACCACTGGGACAAGTCATAATATCCATATGTGGTCAAAACCACTGGTGACCGAAGTCACAAATATCAATCGTGTGGTCAAAACCACTGGTGGTCACAATCACTGGGACTTAGTCACAAATCATATCAATAGTGTGGTCAAAACCACTGGTGACCGTAGTCATAAATCAACTGATGGGGCCAACCCATCTTGTGGTCAAAACCACTGGTGACAGTCCATATAAATCATCCCCCTCCTCTCATCAACCCTTTATCATGTTCATCACATACGTGTCATAATATCAGATGGTCATACAAAGCATATATAACATGGCATTTAGCAGAACATGATGACATAGACATATATATATATATATCGTAAATCACATAATAGGGGACTTACCCAGAATCCAAGCTTATGCCCACAAGGCAAAGTCACCAATACCAAAGGTTACATAGTAACATAATAAGCATCATCAAACTAATAAAGTGTGTAAGCGTTTACACACCTGACTATACGTAGATCTAATGAGAAATCCTGAAGCTACGTGCTACTACGAGATCCCGCAACGTATGCCCTCACTGCTCCTACAATCAGCCAATGCTTAGTTAGTAATCAAAACCCTATTTGGCTTAACTAGAAATCCCGAAAAGGTGTCGCCCCAAATGTAGCACTCACCTTAAGCCGATTTGGTTACCAACCAAATCCCGAACCACGTGATGATCTCCCTTGTAATAAACCTTAATACACACAGATGGTCAGCCTTCGGCTTTTGAATGATTAAGAAAGGAATATTGAGATGCTAGATCCCTTACCTAGATCGACCACCAAATCCCGAAGACTTACTGGATTCGGCTATGGCCCTCCCTGCATTCGGTTTCAACACAAACTCTTAGAATCCATAGACCATTCGGCCATAACATACATCCCGAAATCACCTGAGTTAGTCGCCCCCTTACCTTGATGATTGATTTGGCCTCTCAACACTAATGATCGGCACCCCTTATTGATGCTAGAGGTTTCGGCTACCAACATGAACCAAATAAAGATGGGAGTTAACACTTAGATTTTTAGTATAGAAAGATAGAAAAGAATAAGAGGAAGAAGAAGTCGCTTACCAGGATATTCGGCCAACCCAAATAAACAAAATAGGTTCGGCACTTGATATGACCAAAAAGAAAACGTAAGGGAAGAGGGACTTAGAAGCAGGGTATTCGGCCAAGAAGAGAATCAACAAGGCTTCGGTTTTTTTTGAAAGTGATACAATTGAAAGAAGAAAATAAAATGGACAAGAAGGGATTCGGTAAAGAGAAAGAAAACTTTCGGCACAAGAGACTTGGAAGAAGAAAGATGTCGACAGAAGGAAGGGGTGTTGGTTTCGGCTTGGAGCAAAAATGAGAAAAGAAAAGATAAACAATAATGGATTCGGCAAAGAGAGTGGAAGAAATTTCGGCACAAAGGGAATTGGAACAAGGAAGAAAGAAGAGGAAAATGTGACCAAGGAGATTTCGGCTTGAACCAAATAAGAAGAAGAACACAAGAGGTGGATTCGGCAATAGACTATCCCAAGTAAACCGAAAAGAAAAGCAGAAGATGGCTACTGAGGTTTCGGCTATTCAACAAATAATGCACTCATGATTTAATTTTGACACTAAATCGACAAAAAAAAACCCCTTCCTAACTAGCCGAAATGCTCTCCTAGCCCACCATAAACATGCGACCACCACCCAAAAATGAATCCCAAACCGATAGCCACCCCTCAAGAATTCGGCTACACACACAACACTTGCCGTCCCCTTCTTTTCTCCTTGAATTTCTCTCATCCACTCATTCAAACAAATTTGAATGAGTCAAACACCAAAATTTCCTCCCTTCCATCCATTTAAAAATCTGATAGCTTGATCCTCATCCACCAAGAGAGTCCCACCTGAGCACTCCACTTCCTCAGCTTTGGCGTCAAAAAGAATAAGCAGGAGTGCCATTCCTGCTGCTCGAACACAGGCACTCCCTCCCTGCATGTGGCGTCATCTCCCTTGCCCTTAAGTGGTGCCTCCTTGCCACCTTTCCAATTGATTCCTTGTGTCAAAATTACCCAATACATTCTTTTAACCCCTATATCACCTAGCTCCCTCTTCCCAGGTACTAAAAAGAAATTTTTAGCCCTAACTCAGGCCTAACCCAGGGTTATAACTAAACCCCTAAACATGGTAAATCAACATTATAACAATTCATCACATGCACACAAGCAAAATGCAGAACCCCAATTTAAGGATGTTACAGACATAACTCACACAACATACATAACTTACATAACTTACATAACTCACATAACTAACATAACTTACATAATACATGTAGTTTAATGTAATAATTAAAATATAAGCATTTACTTTAAAGATCAAATTTCAAAACTTTCATCTAATTTAATAACTTACATAATACATAACTTACATAATTTTAAGATAAAATTTCATAACTTACATAAGTTTAAGATCAAACTTCATAACTCACATAATACATAACTTACAATGCCATGTATGATGAATCTTAAAAAAAATTATTTTAAAAATCAAATTCTTTAAAAAAAAGATTCAAAGTATATAGGCTGGAAACTTGACGGGTTGCCTTATATCTCACTGTTAGATATAATGGATCCTCCCTAGGTGTAACAATGCCACGTATGATGAATCTTAAAGATTACATAACTTACTTAATTTTAAGATCACATTTCATAACTTAATTACATAATTTTCAGATCAAATTTCATAACTTACATAATTTTAAGATCAAACTTCATAACTTACATAATTTACATAACTTACATAGTACTCAGTTATATATATGATCATATCATTACTTACAATTTAGCCGTGTAATTTATTGTCAACTTTAGACTTCAACAACTACGAAATGGATAGGACTTGGACGAATTTGTCAAGGGTAAGCAACGGCTATCGAAATGGAGTAGAAACTTTTCTGAATTTTGCATTTCAAAATGCAAGCCAAGAGAATATGATTCTTTGCCCGTGTAAGAAGTGTTGCAATATCAATTGGCATTATCGTGAAGTTGTCTACGAACACCTAATTGTTGATCGCTTTGTCTCGGGGTATAAAAAATGGATTTTTCATGGAGAGTGTACATCTAGTGGAGCATCTTCATCGATGAATATGTGTTATCCTCATAGTTGGTACAATCAGAATGTTAGCGAAGATAACATGGAAGGTATGTTGCGGGATGCTTTTAATATGCACAGTGATGGTTTCGGGTCATTTCCACCTAACTTGGGTGCAACCGATGATTATAATTTTGGTGGAAATACTTTCACCGAAGGGGGAAGAAGTGTACCTGATGAATAACCAAATGAAGAAGCGGCGAGGTTCTACACGTAACTTGGTGAAATGAATGAAGAACTGTATAAAGGATCAAAATTTTCCAAACTGTCTTTTTGTATTCGTCTTTTTTACTTGAAATGTTTGGGAGGATGGACTGGAAACTCGTTGACAATGCTCTTAGAGTTTCTGCAAGAAATGTTCCCCTTTGTGAAAATCCCTCTATCTTCCAAAGACATGAAGAAACTGATAAAGGATTTGGGCCTTGGCTACAACAAAATTCATAGTTGCCCAAATGACTACATGTTGTATTGGGGCGACCGGATAAACCAACAGTGATTTCATGTATGCTGTTAATCCCGTTGGATTAATAAAAATGCAGAGGATGGTAACGAGGATGAACACGATACACAGTCAAGGAAACAGCCAGTTAAGATTTTGCAGTATTTTCTGCTAATACCAAGGCTTCAACAGCTTTTCATGTCGCCGAAAATAGCCGAGTCAATAATGTGGCACCGTGATGGACGAACCGATGATGGACTGTTAAGGCATCTTGCAGATTCTTTAGCTTGGAAATCATTTGACTCAAAATTTCCAAGCTTTGCAAGCGATCCTCGGAGTGTGAGGCTGGGGCTAGTAGCTGATGGATTTAACCCTTACAAACTCATGAGCACTGCGTACAGTACTTGGTCGGTGGTGCTTGTTCCTTATAATTTACCTCCATGGGTTTGCATGAAACAATCATCATTTATCTTGTCTATGATTATCCCTGGATAGAAAGGGCCCGGGAATGATATTGACATATATTTGCAGCCACTTATTGAAGAGTTAAAACAATTATGGGCTGATGTTGAGACATACAATGTGCTGAGAAAGGAGAACTTCAATTTACGTGCGGCTTTGATGTGGACTATTAATGACTTCCCGACATATGCCAATTTATCTGGTTGGAGTACCAAGGGATGTTATGCTTGTCCTTGTTGTGCTGTGCAGACATGTTCGCAATGGTTATATAATGGGAAGAAGTTCTCTTACATGGGGCATCGTCGATGGTTACTAGAAAATCATATATTTAGATTTCAGAGTACTCATTTTGACGGTACTGAAGAGTTTGGAGAAGCTCCTTCGAAGACCGGTGGATCCGAAATATTATTCATGTTGAAAGATATGAATTTCACTTATGGGAAGATGAATCAACCGGCCAACACACAAAGAAATAGAAGATCAAGGGATGAATTTGATGATGAATCTGACGAAGAGGATGATCCTAATAAGGCAAACTTGTGGAAAAAAAAAAGTATTTTTTTTAGTTGCCTTATTGGGAGAATCAGATTTTACGCCATAATCTTAATGTCATGCACATTGAGAAAAATGTCTGCGAGAACATCATTGGGACTATTTTGAATGTTGATGGAAAATCGAAAGACAATATTCAGAGTCGACTTGATTTAGTCCACATGGGAATTCAGTGTGAGCTTCATCCCTAAGCACTTCTGAATATGAAATATCAATTGCCGCCTGCTATTTATTCAATGTCGAAGACGGAGAAAGAAGTGTTCTGTATGGTGTTGAAGGATATAAAGGTCTCGGATGCGTATGCATCAAATATATCTCGATGTGTGAGTCTTAAAGATCGAAGACTATATGGCTTAAAATTGCATGACCATCACATCTTGATCCAAGACTTACTGCTAGTTGCATTGTGGTGTTGTATGTCGAAAAAGGTGAAGTCTTGTGCAATTGAACTGTCCAATATAATGAAAGGCATTTGTGGCAAAGTTTTGGATGTTCAAGAACTTGCCGCACTGGCTTTATGCAATCTGGATAAGATCTTCCCGCCTTCCTTCTTCACAATTATGGTGCACTTGTTAATTTATCTCCCTCGTGAAGCAATACTTGGTGGACCCGTTTTCTATCGATGGATGTATCCCATTGAAAGGTCTTAATTTATTTGTAAATTATTCCTTCATTCACCTAAATGCCTTTAATTGCAACTTTTGATAATATTCTATACTGTGTTTAGGTTCCTATCCAAATTGAAGTGTTACTGCCGCAATAAATGTTATCCGGAAGGATCAATTGCCGAAGGCTACTTGGCAGAGGAATGTATGACTTTTTGTTCAAGGTATTTGGAAGATGTTGAAACAAGAATGAACAGACCAAGTAGAAATGCTAGGCTCACAGATCATAACTTGGCCGAAACTTATTTATTTCAAAGTTTCGGAGAACCAATCGGCAAAGTCGAAATTGCAAAATTAGATGATATATCGTGGGTCCAAGCACATCGATATGTTCTTTTTCATCATGAGTCAATGGAACCATTACGCAAGTAAGTTCTAGAATTTGATAAATATTCATCAATTATAATTTGTCTGTCTTCTAACAAAATAAACCTTTTTTTTAACGTAGTGAGTACAAATAAATATTAAGAGCTCGTTCACAGTCCTGAGGATTACAATAACGAGAAATTAATAAGTTGTTCACAGAATCATTTCATGAATGGTCAAGCCAAACGGTATGCAATTGAAGTTTTTATTGTCAAGTAATAATGTTTTCTCATAACATTTATAATTACTCAATTTACTTTCGATTCAATAGGTTTAGAGTGGGAATGAAGTAAATGACAAAGTTAAATGGCTATCACAAGGTCCAAATAGAATAGTGAAAAGATATAGTGCCTTCCTCATCAACGGATTCAGATTTCATACAAAGTATCGCGAGAGATTGAGGAGAACTTAAGATTGTGGAATTGTTGTTAATTCTTCAATTACAAGTTATGCTAGTGCTAGGGACAATAATCCTGTCGAGGGGAATGTGGAGTATTACGGACTTCTTACTGACATAATTGAGTTGGATTATTATGGCAGATGGAAAGTTGTCTTATTTCGAGGAGATTGGGCTGATGTGAATACGGCTCGCAGAATTAAAAACGATCAATATGGTTTTACAATGGTGAATTTTTCTCGATTGATTCACACGGGAGAACAATTGATGACGAGCCGTATGTATTTTCTTCTCAAGTGAAACAAGTTTTTTACTCAAAAGATCCAACTGATGAGGTTGGTACATTGTACTCTAACACCCTGTAGACTTGTTTGACATGGGCAATGGAAGTAGAGATGACATAGTCGAAAGATCAGAAACTTTGCTTTTTCTAGAACAAACTTAAATGAAAATATCCCTGGTACTAGTCAACAATTTCAATGGGTTCGTCAGGATGTGGACGAAAATATTTATGAAATATGATGTAGTAAGATTTTATGATTTATTATTTATATGTAATATTATAATTTTAATGTTGGTCATGTTATATAATTTAACTATTTTAAATGTACTGTTATTGTTGTTATTTGTTACTAAAATTTTGAACTTTTTTATGTGTATTGCAGGAAAAATGCCTAGAAGACGATTACGAGATTTAAGTATTGTCCACAATACTCCAAATTCAGAAGAAGCAAATAGTGAACAGCAAACAGTTGTTGGATCTTCTAGTCTGCCGGACATAGATGACGAGCCTGCAGAATTTCAACGTAATGTTAAGTTTATTTTACATGCATGTTGAATTTTATTATTGATTCATTTTTTAATTTTAATATAATAATATCATTTTTCAGCTGAAGGTGGTGGGAGCTTAAATATTTATACGACTTAGAGCCTCTCAAGCATGTTAAAGTAAGGAGAAACAATCATGGCCAGCCCATTGGATCTGAAGCTCGACTATTAGCAGGCTATTTGGGCATTCTAGCACGAAATGCCAATATGTTGCCCATTAACTACGAATCATGGCATCACATGCCTGATGCCAACAAAAATCAGGCTCTCGATAATATTAAGGTAACAAAACGTGAATGTAATTTATAATACTTTGATTTAACTTTCATTTATATTAACTTTTTAAACTTTTTTTGTTCAGGAGAGATTTACTTTAGAGGTCTCTGATGACTATGTTAAGAAGACATTGGGTAAAAAATGGAGAGACAATAAAAGCACGCTGAAAAAATAATATTTTAAGAAAGACATAAGCCTCGACGAAAAATGAAGAAATGTCCCGCCAGGAATGTTGAGGTACCAATGGGAAGATCAAGTTAGATTTTGGAATTCAAAGAAATGAGAGGTATTATGTACTTCTAAAGTCTTATAAATTTTTCGGTTATGTCAAATACGTATTTACTATATACGTAATATAAATTTCATTATGTAGGACCGTGAGCGAGTTGGAACAAGTAGCAGACAGAAACAAAAATTCACGCACACGGCAGGGTCTAGAAGTTTTGCTTGTGTAGCTGAGGCCGATGTATTATAATTTATTAATTCTGTCAAATATTAATGACTGTATACTATTAAAATATATTTTTACTGCTACAATGTAGGAAGCCTCGTCTGGTCAAAAAGTTGGATGCCTTTAGCTTTTTGACATTACGCATAGGAAGAAGGATGGATCTCCGATGACATCCGAAGATGCAGAAATTTTGGAATATTTACTTAATAAAATTTGATTTATTATAAATATTTATAATGTTTAATTATAATAGTTTAATTCATCGTTTGTAGTTTTAAATTTATAATGTTAAATTATGTTGCATTCCTTCTTATTATATATTTCGTTTCTAACTCTTTCATTAATTTATTAGGATAAACTAAAGGAGAAGAAGGCGGAGTATGAAGCGGCTGGTTCGACTGATAGTTCTGTTAATCTCGAGGATATTGATAACAGAATTATTACTGATGTTTTGGGTCCTGAAAGGTACGACTGTTTCGACTGATAGTTCTATTAATCTTGAGTATATTTATAACAGAATTATCACTGATGTTTTGGGTTTTAAAAGGTATGGTTGGGTTCGATGTCAAGGATCCGGTGTTACCCCGACCCAATATTTTGGATCCGGCTCCCAGCAATACGTACCTTCCGGGAGTCAATCTCGTGCTGAAGTTCAGAGACTAAAAGACCAAATAGCTCAGATGCAAGCGAGCACGGCTGAGCAAATTTCTCAACTTAGAACGGAGGCAGCAGCGAAGGAGGCAGAGCATATTTCTCAACTTAGAGCGGAGGCAGCAGCGAGGGAGGCAGAGCAAAACAGAAAGTATGAAGAACTCCAAATTTCACACTTGGACTATGATGAAGATGTTCCAAAGAAATTACAGAGGCCGCCATCTTAGACATTTGTTTTCTTGTTGTAAGATGATTTTTAACATTGTTACATTTAACATTATTGTAAGAATATTTTCAGTTATAATTCATTCATTAATTTATATCATATATCTTTTATTCATTTTCAAATATCATTTAGAATTAATGCATTTGGTGTGATTTTTATGCTACATTTGCTGTTTTGGGTTGCAATTATATACTATATTTACTGTTATTGGTTGGTTTTTAGTGCAGGAGGGGTATGATATTGAACAAATTGAACATTGCAAATCTGTACAAATTAGCGACGTTTTTTGAAAAAAGCGCCGCTAAAGGTAATGACTTTTAGCGGCGTTTGTGGGAAAAGTGTCGTTAAAAGTCATTACCTTTAGCGGTGTTTGTGGGGAAAGCGCCGCTAAAGTTTGCGGTGTTTGATTTAGCGGCGCTTTTAAAAGCGCTGCAAATACTATTACTGGCGCTTATAAACGCCGCTAAAGGCAAAAAAAAATGTCGCTAAAAGTCTATTTTACTGTAGTGATCACAAACACTTGAATGTTGATGCTCTAATGGGTGTGCTAGCTCTTTCTCAAGAGGGAAATTTGGAAAAGGAAAGGGAAAAAATTGAAAGGCAATGAGAGTGAAAGAGAGAAGTGAATGAAGATATGAGTGAATGATGAATGGTGTGTTGAATGAGGAAGTGAAGGGGGCTATTTATACTTGAAATTGGCAGCTCAATTTAGCTAAAAATAGCATGAAATCCCCTTCATATGCTAGGTGGAATGAATGGTTGATGGGTTTGTTATTTTCAACTTAGGGTTTAAATGAAAATTCTAGAAAAGATAAGAGGTTAGAACGACAATTGGGAAGAGTTTAGGGGCTATTTTGCAAGTCTTGAAATCAATTTAATTTAGCTGATTTTGGCAGTAAGTAGGGATAGTTTGGGATGCTCTCTTGGGCTTGTCCACCCTTCCTCTTCGTTTGCTCAATTCAGGCCCTATTTTTCCGCTTAAGGCTGTCCACTTTTTTCGATAAAAATTTAATCGGACCAACTGATTCAAGAAAGTCCAAGAACATAAATTTAGGTGCTCCATGGCTGTTAATTCATCAGCTTCTACTTCAAAGATGCCTCGACAATTAATTCTTTCAAGGTGACTGCCGAGCGGATTTTTAATCATTTGTGCAAACTATCAAAAATAATCCTAATTATGAAAAATTATTATAAAAATGAATAAAATTCAAAATGTTTTATAAATTATGTTCAAATTAATTATTTTATAAAAAAGAATAAAATTTGACAAAAAATAGTTAGAAACTGCATGAATTAGTGCTTAAAAGGTGCTGAAAAAGTCTATATATTTTAGTGTTTCCAAATATAATTTAAAATGTAGTTAGTTTAGTTAAATATATAATAAAGAAGTTGTAAATAAGGAAATAATGAAAATTCCAATCAAAGGTGTCTACGGTCTAGTCGGGTTGTGTTCTAACCTAAGTATGGTGCCAACACCTTTTATATTCTCCCAAGCTTGGTGTAGCCCAAAATATGTGTATCAAATTTAGCCCATTGTCATTGATATTAGTAAATACTAAAACCAAATTTCATGGTCTGTCCATGTTGTAGAAACGAGAGGGTACTTCTTAGCAAATAGGAACTGCAGCTAATATAATGCTTAGAACTATGGCCACAATTTCAATCACGAAACCAAAAGTGCATAAAAGTAAAAATAATCACCAAAATTGTTTACGCAATTCAACATCAGTGTATGTTTGTAAGGTTTTGCCTAGAGGAATGATCCACTATCTTTCTCACAATACAACTAATGATTTAAGTCCTAACATTGGGGTAACTCTCACCAATTTAACACCCTCACCATTGTACAAAGAGTAGATCACTCTCCCACTAGCCTTCCTCCTTGAAAGCTTAGTTTTGCAATACAAGATACTCTTGGTGGCTTACAAAAACAAAAAATATATAAAATGTTCCTAACATGAACAAAATTGTACTCTTTTGATCTCTCGAAATATCTTTAACCTAAATAAAACTTAAGTTTATATACTACTTTTTGCTTACATAAGAGTCATAGTCTAATCACTTTTCTATAAAGTAAAGTTGAAAATCAACATGGAATAATCTTAACATAATTCAATAAGAGTCTTGGTGTAATCTAATGCCTTTACTTGATCCTTAAGCAACCATTCTTTCAAATCTTTCACCTTTAACTCAATTGGTCTTCAAGGTGTGGGCTCTAACTCGTCCAAATATCTCCAAAACAAATAACCCTATTCTTTTGTTCTAAAATTTACCAATGTTGAAAATAGGCAAGTAAAGCAATAAAATAGTTCCTCAAGCTGTGGTCACTGTTTCAGCCACAAAATTTTTCCTTACCTTTAAATATGTCAACAATCTCCTCCTTTGGCAATTTTAAAAAAATATATATACAAGGAAAAATAAAATCATCACAGTTACATATTCCCTCATAAGGATCCCCCATTAATCAAACAATTTCAACTACCTTATCTCAAAGTAATCTAACCATTAATGAAAGTATTAACACAGTAAAGACAAAAATATGTGATCCAAAACATGTAAGGGTAGAAGTACAAAATTACTAGAATGAGTGGGCATTTGTGCAAAGAGTATAAGAATCATCATACTAAATTGATGAGAACCGGAACCCCAAGTTTATGGTAATTGTGGCCCTAAAAAACCATGATACACGTTCACTGCTCCCTCTTTTTGTTCAATGATTATAAAGGGATCACTAAAGCTGTCTGGCCAAGATATCCAACTTCATGGCCAATAGCTTATTGTGTCAAGCTTTAAGGTCCTTAATCTACCTATCATTGACAACAATTTCAATAGAAAACAACTTTAAAAGCCTCTAATCAACAATAGTTGATATGCTTGAGGAAGTAAAATCTGTGCCAATAGTTTCAGGCATTATTATGTCTTCAGTAAGGGCTTCTTCCTCTTGCACATTACCAGGACCTAAAGGACATGGCTACCTTCTAACTACTTGTGAGAGAAATTCTATTCTAGATGCATCTTCTTATATTTCTCAACAATTTTGACAATTTTAGAGTTTTGCATAAACATGATTCTAAAATATGAGAGATGGATAGGGAAGACTAAGCTTACTATAAACCTTTTTATCATGATGATAGATCTCTATAAAGATCAAGTCTCCAATATCAAATTGGATTCCTACTCCAACCTTCCTTAGCAAAGCAACCATCTTCTTGGTTACATTGTGCCTTTGACTATTGGGAAGCCAATTCCTTATGGCTATGACATAGAGTGCAACATAATTTGGTTCCAAGGTTGATGAGTGAAGTTATAAACCAACTAGCCATATGAGGTGAACTCTACTAGTAATTTAGGAAGCAATAATGTCTTCAAATTCCCCAAATTCCACATTTTTGGTGTAAGGATAGTGTAGCGAGTGTCTAATTTGTGTAGGCCTGAACTTGTACCATTTTCCTTGCACATACACTTTATGATACAACTAAATGGTGGGGTCACAAATGCTCTGCAACAGGTTGACGTAGAATTCCAGCAATATCTACATGACATAAGGCTTGACAAAATAAGAAGATATCAACATATTTTTCTTCTTCAAAATTGTGTCGATGGCATGATCACAATAACTTTTATCATCGATGTTCTACTCCTTAATAATGTTGTTCTTGGTCAATGAGGTGAATGTTTTGGCGCTAGCAGTGGTGATGTAGATTTTGTCATAAGTTTGTATCAACTCTTCTTCATATTGTTTTCTTTCTTCTTCAGAAAATTTTTGTGGGTCAGCATCCATCAAAACAAATAGTTGGTTGCTTCAGAAAGCAAGACAAATGATTAAGGCATTAGTTAAATATCATTCAAATGGTTTTTTTTTTCTTCATTTTTCTCTCTAAGATTGTTTCTTTTCATTATTTGATGGAACATGCCTTGTAAGAACATTATCATTGTCAATGTGAATGAATTTATTTTGTTGTAGGAAAATGTGGCTAGTGGACAATAGTGTCAATTTAAACGATTTAAGGAGGAATACGAATAAAATAAGGAGGAAGATAAAGAAAGTCTAATGTTTTTTATCAATGATTTTCATTGCACTTGTGGTAATTTGCAAGCAATGATGAATGTAGGGAAATAACTTGAGATAAAGTGGTAAAACCCTTAATAATGATGATGACAAATGGAAATGTTTCAAAGGAGCACGTAGGGCACTTGATGGAACACATATTCTAATAATTGTTCCAATAGAATATTAAATAGAAAAGGAATCCTTAGTATGAATGTCTTGGAAAGCTGTGATGACAAATTGAGATTCATCTATGTGTTACCAGGATGAGAAAGTTCTGCAATTGACTCTTGAGTCCTACAAGATGCTTTAAATAGACATTTTGGCCTAAAAATACCATTAGGTAAGTATTTATATTTTTTTCTAAAATGGTCTTTTTGGTTTTGTTTTGTTCTTTTTACTTACAATATAATTTTATATGTAGATAAGTACTTTCTTATTGATGCGAGATATACAAATGGTCCAGGATTGATATTTAGAAGAGGCACACAAAATGAGAGATATCGTGGGCAACAAAATGTGAAATATTGTGAGCAATAAATAATGAAACAAATAATTTGAAACTAATTAAAAATAACACATGAAATATCACTAGAAAACAATTTAATTTTAAGGGCATTTTTTATGGGGGATTTATAAAAGTGCCTCTATAGAATTATTATATTTTTTTCTTGGCCCAAATGAATCTCCCTATGATAGTCCTATCATTTTTCTCTAATTATTATATCTGGTGCTCACGATATCTCTCATTTTGTGCGTCTCTTCTAGATTGCTGCACTTCTGTTCTTAGTTTTGGCGATTTTCATTGTTTATTTTCTTTATTTTCTGTTTTGTTTGCTCCATTTTGTAAACGCAAAAAGTTCATATGATGATATTATAATTTGCTAAGATTACCATTGAGATTAATTATAAGCAAGTGAGATTTGTCTTCCTTTGAATAAAATAGTAAAAACTTATATAACCGACCATGTTTAATTATAGTAAGCTAGGATGTTCATTGCAGTAGACAAGTTGTTTGCACTACAAGACGCCATGCTGCTTGAAGCAAGACTAATTAAAGCTTTCTTTGTATACTCTATGCCAACCTTTGTCATCTATATGTTCACCGGCACAAAGCAAACATACCCTGTAAGAACAAGGTTATATATCGGTATGTTTAAGGACTTTGCCTTCCTTCGATACGGAATAGCAAAAGGTATTCTATTGTAAAACTCACTCCCTTTTGGTTGCAGGACTATGTGCCACGTTCTCGATAGAAATTGTCGTTCTTCGCTTCGTCGCAAACAATATCGAATAGATAACATGGATGATAAATCTGGTTAGGTCTCTCTATGTGCTCATTGCTTTCATTCAACTTCTACACACCATTTGCACATACAGGTATGCCTAAATAACACAGGAAATTTGTGCAAACTTATGGATTGCTTGCTTTCTTTGCTAGGGACTTGTCGTCACATTTCCTTAAATTTTATTTCTCCGATTGAGAAGTTTTAAGCAACCGAGAAGATGAGATAAATAAATCAAATATGACATTCACGATCTCGTTTGATGTTTTGCAGCACAGGATGACAATGATCATATGGCTTATTGGCTGTCCAACACATCTGCTTTGTTGTTTTTGCTTCGAAGTAGTTTGAAATCCTCTGGTTCAAGTGCAGCACAGAAACCTCCTCCTCCAACAGCTGTTAAATCCTGGATTGCTTTTAGTTTTTCGTTCGAGTTGAGTGTTTGCACCTGTTTCTATTTTATTTTAGGTTGAATGCATAACATATAAAATGTGCATGACAACTCCGGCCCATTGCATTTTTCATCTTTAGCCAATGTTTCATTTCTTTCGGTATGTGCAAGTGTTGAAGAGCTAAAGAATTAGTACTGCGGCAATCCGTACGGGATATCAAAAGAAACAAGCACAAAACTTGCTGCTTTACCAAGAATGACACTGCCAAACCTTGGGTTAGAATCTGAAAACGATTCCTAAGCGAGTAGCCAAGTGGTCTCCAACATATATGCACATGATGCATCCCCTGATCCCTCGAAGGATACCACAACCACTACTTCATGCCTCTCTAATCCTGTAAAGGTTCAATCGGATTCAGGGTCTGTTTCCCTTGACCTGACTCTACTAATTCCAAAATGTTACCATTTTGAGGAATGTAAAAGTAGAACAACAATTTCACTTTAATAAATAAATATGTAAATTAACATATTAATATAATATGAGTATGACTTTTGCCGACACTTATAAATGCTTCAAAAAAGTATATGTGAATGTATTTAAATTTAGAGTAAACTATATTTATAGTCATTTTTGTTTATCTCAGGATACATTTTAATTATTTATATTTGAAATGTTACGTTTTAGTCACTTACGTTATCGTCTTGTAACATTTTAGTTATTGAGCCGTTAATTGTCGTTAACGGTGTAAACAAAAAATTTAGGTTAAATTATACAATTGATCTTCATATTTTTTTTTGAGCAATTTAATTTTTTCTTTTATGTTTTTTTAACTTTCATTTTTTTCCCATTCTTTTCTACTTCTCCCTCTATTTTCCTACCTTCTTCATTTCTTTTAACATATCAAGAAGTCGAATTGACAGTGAACAAAAAAGCATGGTATGGGTTTATGGGTTTTGGTTATAGGCAATGACGGCTTTCAACTTTCTACTTCTTTCTTCACTGCCAATTCGACTTCCTGATATGTTAAAAGAAATGAAAAAGTTAGGAAACCAGAGGGAGAAACAAAAGAGAATGGAAATAATAATAATAATAAAAAAGAAAATAAAGGAAAGTTTAAAGAATATAAAAGAAAAAAAATTAAATTGCTCAAAATGAAAAAATATGGGGATTGATTATATAATTTAACCTAAAATTTTTGTCTGAAATAATGGTTTAACGTGCCACATCAGCTTACCGTTACACCATTAACGGTAATTAACAGCTCAGTGACTAAAATGTTACAACATGATAATGTAAGTTGTAATGGCCTAAATTCAAGGTTATCGGAACAATGGTTTCGTAACCATAAATCCGATTTAAAGAGAAATTTATTTTAACATTTTTGCATGAATATTTATATGATAGGAAAATCGTATTAAAATATCGATAGAAAAATTTTACCCATTTAGTGGTTAGTTAGAAAAAGGAATTATTGAAGGAATTGGGTAAAAACAAGGTATCGAGACCTTGATCTCATAAAATTGAGTAGGAAACATTTTTATAAATATTTATAAAATGTTAGTAATATAGTATTAAAATTTCGTTAGAAAATTTTAACGTTTGAGTATGTAATTAGATGAAAAGGACTAAATTGTAACAAATACAAAATTATGAAAAATGATTAGATAGTTTAAATGATAAAAGAAAGAGGGCTTAAAAGGAAAATAGACCCAAGGTCTAATTGGGCTGGACTGCAAGGGTATGAAATCAGCAAGAAGATAAGGAGAAATAAGGGTAAAATGGGAAAATAACAAAATTTGCTAAATAAAACTAGGACTAAATAGGGATATCTAGAAATCTCTTCATTTTTCTTCACTCTCATCAACTAAAAACGCCATAGGAGGGGTATCTAAGCTGGTATATCATAATTTTTGCACCAAGTAAGTGAATCCTTGCCTATTTCTTGTAATTTTGTGTTTTTAAAGACTTTTACAACTAGGTCCTACTATTAAATTCATTAGTCTTTGATTTCATGGATGAAATTGAAAGCCACCATGGTTGGTTTATGTAAGTTTATGATGAAATAGCATGAAATTTAAGCCTTAATTCGTTTAAGAGATGATTTTATTAGGTAATTTCAATAGAAATTGATTTTTGGGACCTAATTATGAAAGTGATTGGAATTAAAGTCTATTACTGAAATTATGATTTCCAAAGGTTATAAAGTAGTTTAAAGTGATAGAATAAAGTGTTAATTGAGAAAAATAAGCTCAATTGAGAGGTTAATTGAGCAGGGACGAAATTATCATTCATTGAAAGTTTAGGGGAAAAATGGTAATAACCAGCTTGCACTAAAACAGTTTTTGACATCAGCATTAGTCTAACTTTGAAAAATCACAATAAATTGTAGAAGTTGAATTAGAAGATGAACAAAATATGAAATTAAAGATTATTGAGTCTATTTTCATATGAAAGAAACAAGGAAATAAAAGAAGTTCTGTATTTTGAGATATTTAGATTTTTGTAAGACTGGTTCAGAATAAATTCGGGTTCCCCCTTTTTGACTTTAGAAAATCATAAAAAAATTGAAGAAAAATAATTAGGGACTTAAATTTATATGTTTAAAATCCTGAATGAGTCTATTTTCTATAGAAATAAACGGGAACACCATCTAATTTCCGTATGAAGAGATAATTAATTTTTAGTGAAGAAGAGTCAGAGCTGCCAAACAGCAGAACAGGGGCAACTTTGATGAATAAAATGTACTAATTGGCTAGGATAAAAATTCTGAAAATTTTATGGTATAAATAAATGTGAGTCTAGTTTCAGGGAAAATTAACGGTTCTTCATTTGGAGCTCTGTAGCTCGAGAAATAAATAATTTAGTGACTGTGACTCAAGTAGACAGCTTTTGAATAAGCTAAAAATAATAATATAATTATAGAAAATGCTACATGTGAACATGAAATGTATTGAATTGATGATTGAATTTATTTATTTAGATCCGGAAAACTCAAATACGAAGCTAGATCGAGGAAAGGAAAAAGTACCGGATTAGTAGATTTTATAAACGAACTAGTATCGAGGTAAGTTCGTGTAACTTGAATTATATTCTTAAATGTTTGAAATGTATGTTATTGATATGAATATGATTTGAATGTCCATTGTATGAAATTTGATGAAACATTGGTATATTTGATAAAAAGGGAAAGAAATCCCGGTTGAATGAAAGGAAAATTCGATGGATCTCTCTCGAAAGGAATTGACGGTAAAAAGGATCTAGCCCTGACGGATGATCCTATCCCGATATAGCCCTCCCGAAGAATATATGGAAAATGGATTTAGCCCGGACGGGTAATCCGAATTAGGTTCCGAATTTAGCTCGACTGTAATTCGATCCAAGCTCATTAGAGTAATTGTCGCTGCGAGTGATTTAGCTCGACTGGTAATCCCGACAATACTCTATGAGTTTATATTGCGTGATTTAGCTCGACTAGTAATCCCACCAGAAAGATGAGGTTCATGAGTGTGCTCTCAAAATGAAAATGTGCGCACATGAATATGAATTGACGGACCGGTTTGTACACTAAAGTGTACCTCTGAAAATCCATCAAAATTCCGAGTAATTTAACGGGATAAATATGGAAAAATAACAAGGAAATGGAAATCATGATATTGATGAGCTCATCAATCATGGCGTGTATATTATTGATATATGGAAATTAATCGACTAACCTGGATGTTGAGTTTGTGAATGTTAGGTAATAATGCATTGAGTGAGTATATGAATGTTTATTACTTGTATTGAAAATACTAGGTAAGTATAATTCTTGTTACATGGGCTTACTAAGCACAAAGTGCTTATCCTATTTCCTTTTTCCCTGCTTTGTAGTGTTAAGAGCTCTGGAGGTCGGATCGGTGGGAGACTCATCACACTATCAACCCCAAAGATTTTCGGTATTTAAAGAAACTTTAGTTTGGAAATGAATGGTATGTATAAGCTAATAAAATAAATGTTAATATGAAATGAATGTAAGGTTAGCCATTGGTATGGCTAACAAATTTCTAGTTTCAGTATGTAATGAGGTTATCTTATAAATTTGCATGGATCTATTTTGAAAATATGTTGAATTGGATTGGTTGGTATGAATTAATTTCGGTTTAAATATTTGCAGGGAAGACTAGATTAATTATAAAAGGGGTTATATTGAGTAAAAAAAAATTGTAAACTCCGGTAATGCCCCGTTCCCTAATCTGATAATAAATACGGGTAAGGGGTGTTACATAAGTGACTAAAACGTAATATTTCAAACATAAATGACTAAAATATAATCTAAGGTAAATAAAAGTGATTATGAGTGTTGTTTACCCTTAAATTTAAAGGTAAATATAATTTTTTGCTGTAACTTTAAAATGTCTTAAACATGTAACTTAAAACGAGGGGTTAAAAGTTCCAGGAAATTTGTGTTGGTAAATGTCGCATTTTATGACATATTTTTATCGGCGCCCGCCTAACCAGTGGTCAATGAACTATTGGTAAAAGCAATATCGACAGTTTTTTTTTTTTGTCTTTTACAAGCAATTATAAATGTCGGTAAAAGTGAGTTATTTTGTAGTGTATGTACAATATTAACATGAAATAAATAGATTAAACTGTGAGTAAAATAAAATTTAAATGCGTAAGTTGCTTTTCCTGATGTTGTTATCAATTTTTAGTTTGTGTCAGGTTAACTTATGACACCAACTAAAATCACCAACTTTACCAATATATACAAATGATGGTAGGGGTGTGCAAAATTCGGATAAAACAGAAAAAATTCGGTTAACCAACCAAATTCGGTTAATCGGTTGGTTAACTGAATTTTTTTGGTCGAGGATCGGTTAATTATTTTATAATTTTTCGGTTAATGGTTAATTCGGTTCGAAACCGGTCGATTAACCGAATTTTTCGGTTTAACCGAAAAAATTAATAAATAAAATTATAATATATAAATAGGCCCACTATTCACCTAAACCCAATCCAAACCCAAATATCCAACCCAACCCAATTACACAATCCAACCCAATCATAAAAATTACAAATAATTTAATAAATAAAACTAAAATTCTAAAATTCTAAAATTATAAAACTAAAATTATGTAATCTTTTTAATTATGTAGTGATTCATTTTGGGTAATTCGGGTAATTCTGTTAATTCGGTTAATTCGGTTAATTCGGTTAATTCGGTTAATTTTTTAACCAAAAATAAAAAACATATAATTTTCAGTTAATTTGGTTAACCGACCGAATTAACCGAAAAAATTTCGGTTCGTTAATTTTTTTGAAAAAATATCAGTTCCGTTAACGGTTAAAAATTTTGAAAGGTCGGTTAATTCGGTTAATGTTATTTCGGGTCGGTTAACCGACTGAACACCCCAAAATGATGGAAGTAAAAAACTATGCATAATAAAATTAAAATGTATAAAAGAAATTAAAATAAGACTTTGGTTAAGTGGTAAAATTAAGGTTTTATTAATGTAAATGGTATGGATTCATATTCCATTAAATGTAAATTTTTTATTGACTTTTACAAATAATATAGTTTATTTTAATTATAAAATGATACCTTTATAATTTCTCTAACTGAATTGATACTTAATTAGCACGTGACACAACTTAATTAAATGTTTAAATAATAGTATAAATATAAGTTTTGACTTTTAATATTTATATAAGCTTACCTTATATCATTTTAATTCATAAGTACTCAGCTGAATAAAAATAAGATGTAAGTGTTATCGATCATTTTCATATCTATATAAGCTTACCTTATATCATTTTAATTCATAAGTACTCAGGTGAATAAAAATAAACTATAAGTACCTTATATCATTTAATAATTTTTTTCTCTGTAAACACTTAACAACTTGTTGGGCAAATACTAATTACCAGCACATCTTAACCAATTATAAAATTGCACCTAAAATTGCATATATAGTTAAAATTAAAACTCAGGTTTGAACGTTGGCTCGAAATTTACGAAAATTTGAATAAAAATATTAGGGTTGAAAAATGGACTTGAGTAAACAAATTAGACCCGTTTAAAATATCTCGAGCCCAACTTGACTCATTTTTAAATTTATAATATTTTATAATATATTATTTTTATATATTATGTAATTTATAACCCATTAAATAAAAAAATATAAAATTTCAATAAATAAAAAATATATAAAATTATTAAATATTAAATATTAAATTAAAATAATATAAATATTTTTGAAAAAATTAAAAATAATATGGGCTGGGCTAAATGGGTTTGGATAAGTTTTTTATAAACATGAGTAGGTTTAAACAAAAGTTTATGTCCATATTCCAGGTTAGGCTAGATTTGGACAAATATAAAATATATTAATATCATGCTTAAGTCTAACCCGGTACATGAGTACATTTAGTTGATACACAAAAACAATTTTAAATCAATATTTTTTAAATTATTTTTCAAAAATCAATTATAAAAATTTTCAATAGATTTCTTTTGTTTATATTGCAGTTTTGTCAATTTTAATATTGTGAAAGACTTATTAATTAAAATTTATAATCATCTTCTTTGTTTCCCGCCACATGTTCATTATTATACTTGGTGTTTCTTATTGGATTGCTATGGATACTTTGTATTAATTTGTTTTTGATTAAATAAATTGCATTTAAAATTGGAAGGTGGTTCTTTAGTTAAATATATTGCTTTTGTACTTCTAAACAATTATATTATCTTTTTATTAATTTTATTTTTTTGAAACTCCAATGATTTTGTAAGTTTATTTATACAACATTTACGTTGATACTTTAATTTATGATTTAATGTTGGGATCTAATTTTATGAACAGCAATTTGTAACCTATCTGGAAGGCAACAGTTTAAGTTTGGTTGAAAGGACAGACACAGGAGACAAAAATGATCCTCGGCGCATGCGCTCTCTGACTCTCACAGTGCAAATGTGCAGGAATAAGAGGAAAGTCAATGGAATCCTTTTGGAGAAAATGGAACTCTGATGGGTCCACTCACTCCATAGGACCCCCGATATTTATATCCTGTTCAACGGCTTTACATATAATAATCTTCTTCATGTATTATAATAATCATGTGTAATAAATTTTAATAGGTTTTAATCCGAAATTATTACAGCTAACTGTTGTACACCACACATGCCACGAGTCATCAACACAATTCCATCATCCCACTGATAATATCATCTCTCTCTCATTTTGATCCTTAAATCAATGAAACTCATCGTCTGGTAGGGGTCCCACACTACTATAATTGTAGGAAGCGGTTTTTAGGTTTTTTATTATAAAATAATCCAAAAAGTGTAATTAATTATAAAATATCTATTTTTATTATTACCTATATAAATGACTTGAAATAAATACTGAAACTTAATGGAATAAAAAAGTTGACGCCATCAACTTGTCATATTAGTCAATTATTGACTGGCAGATTAAAAAAATTTAATTTTTTTGGATGGAGTCAATTTGTACGACACCATTTGTATAAATATAGAGAAATAATAATATTTTTGAATAATTCAGTGGCCAAAAAATAAATAGTAGTAGAGTCATAGAGAATGGCATTACCACTTTAAATGTGTCAGTCTTTTTAAGTTATTTTTTAAATTTAAAACTGAAATTGATATTTTATTTTAAGGAACAATAGAGAATGACACCACTATTATAATAATTTTTTTAGTTTAAAAGTAAAATTATTATATTTGGTCTGGAGGCTCTCTTTGCTTTATTCTTTTAACATAAAAAAAAAAAACTTACCTGAGTTGAAGCCCCTTTCATGAACCCTTCTTATAAAAGGGGTGGTGACAAAATAAAATATCAATTTTAGTTTTAAATTAAAAAAATCCTAACAAATTAAAGTGGTGATGCTCATTCTCTATGGCTCCACCACTATTATTTATTTTTTGACCCTCAAATTATTTAAAAATACTGATATTTCTCTAGTATTTATACAAATGATACCAAATAGATTTGCTCCTCCCAAAAAGAATAGTTTTTTTTAATCTGCTAACCAATGATTGGCTAACGTGGCAAATTGGTGGCGCTACTCTCTTTGGCTCCACCAAATTTCACTATTTATTTTAGGTTATTTACATACATAATAAAAAAAAGTGAATCATTTTTATAATTAATTAAAATTTTTGAGTTATTTTTATAAAAAAAATAGTTTTATCTTATGAGAGAGGACCATTTGATTAGAGACCACTCACGCCCTCTTAATTCTGATGAATGGCCAAAATCATTTCTTTCACGACCTATTTTCAACCATGCCACACGCTATAAACTCTTCTTTCACATGTTCAAACTCACTTGATTCTGATTTAAGAATAATATCAATATTATTCCCTTTAATTTTTGATTCGATTTGAAAATTGTAGTATCTATTACTTTTTGTACCTTGTGTTTGGTAAAGGTAAAAAAATAAATATTATTTGTGAATGTACCATCTTACCTTTTAAATATTTATTCTCATTTTTTTATTGTTTTGACACTAAATTTTTTTTTTAAACATCAATTAGAACATGAAATATTTTACATGTAAAATTAATTGATGCTAAATTCACGGTTAAACAGAATATAAATTAACAGTATAGGGAGTAAGGTTGATCCCAGAAAGATTGATTTATCTGAATCTATGGTTTGTTGTAACCAAATGTATCGTAGACAGTTTTCGTGCCGACGACTTGTACCAACCTGTAAGAAATAGAAACCGGCATTAAATATGAACATAAATAACATAAATTAAATAAAAGAATAAAAAAGCAACAAAAATGAGCAAAATTGTAACATCCCAAAATTGGGCCTAGGAGAATTGAGCCCAATGGGCCTTAGGCGTAGTAGCGTTTAAATTTTTGAAGAACAAGAGATCGGCTTAAATGCTAGTTAGACCTATTGGATAAGTGATTTTGGAAGGTTAGAGGGCTTCTATGAAGTCCCGGGATCAAATATTAGCTTTGGAGAAATTTTGGTTTTAGGTGAAAAAAACCCTGGAAGTTGGCAGATAGGCCTTAAGAATAAAATATGGAGAAAAATAACACAAGTGGAGTGTGTGGTGTAGTGGCAAAGTGATGCCACTTAAGAGATAAGGGGATGACGCCACAGGGAAGGAAGGAGGTCCAAGGTTCAAGTCTTGGCTTTTGCATTTTGGTTTCTTTTTGCTTGGACCTTAGAATTTGGCCCATAGTTTATATTTAGTTGCGCATGGTCTAAGACACAAGAGGAGCTTGTGGCCAAGTGGTTAGCGGCGTGGATTATGTTGCAAGGGAGCCTAGGTTCAAATCTCATGAAAAGCAAAGGAGTATTTATTTTATGGATTGACTAAAGAGTTTCAATGAATTTAAACTCTCATCGACGGAAGGGATCCCACATCGGAAAGACACAAAGAATGAAGGTGAAGAGCTAGCTATATAAGGAGCATACTAGAAGGAGAGTAAACACATCTTGGAGGGCGTTTGGGCACAAGAGTGGTCGAAGCGCGGATTAGCCCAGAGTCCTATCAGGTGTGTAACTCTCTCTACTCTAGTTGTAGAACGGCAAATGCCGAAATGCCGGCCACACGGCATTAGTAGCCACACGAGCGCGCATTTGCGCACGTGGGGGCTTCGACGCGATAGTTGAGGCCATCGTGAGTATTCTCGTGGGTTGGGGCTGCTTGGGCCTCGATGGGCCGAAGTGGGCCCAATAGGCCTATGGGCCCATATGAGTAAATTGCATGATTGGTTAGTATATGTTGAACTAGACTAGGTGGAACTTATATACGTGGCTAGATTTGTGCTAGGTGGGCCACACGAGCATGTGGGCCCGGATGGGCCGAAATCGGGTTTTAGGCCCAATCATTCGGTACGACCGGAAATGGTAGCTGAGTCGCTAGTGGCGACATTAGGCCTTCGGTAAGGCCATTGCAAGTGTGAATTTACTGAAAATACCCTTGGTAGGTAAATTACTTAAAATACCCTTAGTAGGTAAAATTACGATTATACCCTTAGAGGTTGATTAGCATGATTATGTTGTTTAGTTTTGGCCGATTGTAGGGGAAGGCTTGATCTCGCATATCTCGGGTTGTGGCTAGTGCTCAAAAAGTGTTAAGGAAGGGGGATCTAGTGCGTTAGATCTTGATCTACGGGATTTGATAGTCGCATTAGTAACTAGGTGTGTAAACTAACACGCTTCTTGCTTTGTATATGTTTGATAAATCGATTGATTGGTAAAACCAAACAAAGATGGTTGAGTGATATGATACCCTATGGGGTATGTGCACGGATTCGTGTAAGTCCGTTTCATTATGAGTGCTGTTATTGATACATGATGTCATGATTTATGATGTATGTGTTATGAGATGCAACGTTAAACATGTTTGCATGATTTGAATACTATACATGAGTTGGTATGATGATGGGTGATATGAGAGGAGGGGGAAGTGATATTCGTGTCGACGGACACCAGTGGTTTGGTACCACATTGTGACTACGGTCACCAGAGGTTTGGCACCTCCGCAGGTTTGGCACCTCATAGCGCGCCTCGTCCCAGTGGCTTAGCACCACGATGGGTTGGCCCCACGCTTACATTATGGGATTGACGCCAAAGATTTGGTATCACACGATGGGTTGGCCCCATCACTTGATTCGTGACTTTGGTCACCAAAGATTTGGTATCACATTTGTGTCTTTGGGACACCAGTGGTTTGGCACCACAAGTATTGACGGATATTGTGACTTTAAGTCACCAGTGGTTTGGCACCACCAGTGGTTTGGTACCACACGGGGTAGAGAAAGGTGTTTGGAAGGCTAGGCTGGGTGCATATCGTAACTTGTGCATGTTAAACCTGCTTTTATGATTGGTGTATGATGTTTTACTAAACCGGAAAAAGTGGCTACACACTCGAGTCTTGGTGACTCACCTTTTCCTTTAACATTTTCAGTGATGCGTAAAGATGGACCGGGTTCGGAGAGGACACAAGGTGGCCCATGCAGAAGAAGATATTTGGATCATTTTAAGCATTCTTAATATTGAGTAGTTTGTTTTAAGTATGGGTTGTAATAAGGGCCTTACTATTATTTTGGTATTATTTTAATTATGGCTTGATTAAATCGAACTGCTATGTGAAGAGGATTTTATCTTAGCAACTCGCTTATTCAAAATAGTATTTAATAAAGTTTAAATTCAGACGATTTTATAACACTAAGGTTTTTCATATTACTTTAAATGGACATGGTTTTCAAAAGTTAACAAACTTTCATGATTATTCTAAGTCAAAAAGATTTTCAACCGTCTTTCCGCAGTGACATAACCAGATCCGGTCAAGGCTCGTGGGCCGGGTTTGGGGGTGTTACAGTTTGGTATCAGAGCCTGGTTCAAAACTCGACTTTGAGGGTTTTGGGTCCAAAAACATTTTTTTATGGGCTTTTCAAAGATTTGGGCTTTCATAAAATTTTTTTTTCAGGTTATTCTGGCATGGCACCTGTATCTCCGACCATGATCCCGCTGTAAGTAACTCTACTTGATGAATTGATTTATATATGAATATTATGGGTTTTTAATGGGCTCGTAGATTAGAATATTAGGGCTATTGGACCCTAGGACTAGTCTACCCAAACATATGCATAAGACTTAAAGACTATTGAACAAACCTATGAAGTAAGTCGCCGAGTTAAGGTGTGGCAACCTGTGTGCGCATGTCGAGGATTGGTATTCAGTAAGAGCTTGGTATTTAAGTAGTCCTAGTGACTCACCTCCTCTTTACTCGAATCCTACAGTGCGTGCGTAGCTACTGTTCACCTTAACCAAGAAGACTTGTTCATAAAGCTAAACCAAGTATTAAAACCCGAAAGGATTAGCCTTCTGCTTTAAAACCCTTAGTTTTAAAATTTTCAAACTTACCCCTTTGGTTTGTAAACCTTAAATCTGATTTTGAAAGACGTTTTCTCGATTTACCAAAATTTCCAAAATGCCCCTAGTGGCAAAATTACAAAAATGCCCTTGTATTGTAAAATTACTGTACTACCTCAACTTCATTAAAATGATTTTACTTTGCAAAATACCAAAATCTCGAAATTTCAAAATGTTAAGATACTCTGGTATGGGGAAATTACAAAAATACCCCTGTGTTGAAAATTACTAAAATGCCCCTGACTTTCAAGATTTTCGGTTTAACTCCAATTTTAATAAAATTTCCTACTTTGCAAAAGTATACAAAAACGCTATTTTCAAGATACCCTGATTTGAAAATTTACAAAATTACCCCTGATGAACAAAATTACCAAAATGCCCTTGGTTTCTAAATTTTCATAATTCCCTCGATTTTTACTAAAATGTTCTTACATTATGAAAATATCAAAAACTTCTGTTTTACAAATATCGAGATACCCTGATTTGGGAAATTTATGAAAATGCCCTTAACGCTCCCCACCATCAAATAACCTCGATTTAAAATTTTTGCAACACATCTGGTTTGAAAAACAAATTTTTCCAAGACGACCCCTGAGATTTTGTAAACTTTGAAATATCTTTAATTTGAAAACTATTTTCAAATTGACCCTGAGTTATTACTAAAATACCCCTATAGGAAAATGTCGAAATTACCCCTGGGTTGGGAATGCTCAAGAAAGTGACATGGATGAATGAATGTGTCTTTAGTGAAGTATGTGAATGTCTGAATTAGAACAGAGAACTTGCGATGAAACTTTGATTGCTCGAAAGAACGACTTCAAGAAACTTCTGTTCATAAAATTTGCTCGTGGATAAAACAGTGGAACAAAATTTCTAATGCATAAAACTTTTAATCAGATTAAATCGCGACGCTAAATATGAGTTCTAGGAGACGTGGTTGTCGCGGACGTGGTCAAGGTGGAATGACAGCTTTATTAAGATCAGAGTGCGCAGCAAGAGCGTAGTGTGGTAGGTTAGGATGTGCGACTGTTAGTTAGTTGGAAATTTCGAGGATGAAATTTCTTTAAGGAGGGTAGATTTGTAACATCCCAAAATTGGGCCTAGGAGAATTGAGCCCAATGGGCCTTAGGCGTAGTAGCGTTTAAATTTTTGAAGAACAAGAGATCGGCTTAAATGCTAGTTAGACCTATTGGATAAGTGATTTTGGAAGGTTAGAGGGCTTCTATGAAGTCCCGGGATCAAATATTAGCTTTGGAGAAATTTTGGTTTTAGGTGAAAAAAACCCTGGAAGTTGGCAGATAGGCCTTAAGAATAAAATATGGAGAAAAATAACACAAGTGGAGTGTGTGGTGTAGTGGCAAAGTGATGCCACTTAAGAGATAAGGGGATGACGCCACAGGGAAGGAAGGAGGTCCAAGGTTCAAGTCTTGGCTTTTGCATTTTGGTTTCTTTTTGCTTGGACCTTAGAATTTGGCCCATAGTTTATATTTAGTTGCGCATGGTCTAAGACACAAGAGGAGCTTGTGGCCAAGTGGTTAGCGGCGTGGATTATGTTGCAAGGGAGCCTAGGTTCGAATCTCATGAAAAGCAAAGGAGTATTTATTTTGCGGATTGGACTGGCAAGAGTTTCATTGAATTTAAACTCTCATCGACGAAGGATCCCACATCGGAAAGACACAAAGAATGAAGGTGAAGAGCTAGCTATATAAGGAGCATACTAGAAGGAGAGTAAACACATCTTGGAGGGCGTTTGGGCACAAGAGTGGTCGAAGCGCGGATTAGCCCAGAGTCCTATCAGGTGTGTAACTCTCTCTACTCTAGTTGTAGAACGGCAAATGCCGAAATGCCGGTCACACGGCATTAGTAGCCACACGAGCGCATTTAGTGCACGCACGTGGGGCTTCGACGCGATAGTTGAGGCCATCGTGAGTATTCTCGTGGGTTGGGTCGCTGGGCCTCGATGGGCGAAGTGGGCCCAATAGGCCTATGGGCCCATATGAGTAAATTGCATGATTGGTTAGTATATGTTGAACTAGACTAGGTGGAACTTATATACGTGGCTAGATTTGTGCTAGGTGGGCCACACGAGCATGTGGGCCCGGATGGGCCGAAATCGGGTTTTAGGCCCAATCATTCTATGCACGACCGAAATGGTAGCCGAGTCGCTAGTGGCGACATTAGGCCTTCTTGTAAGGCCATTGCAAGTGTGAATTTACGAAAATACCCTTGGTAGGTAAATTACGAAAATACCCTTAGTAGGTAAAATTACGATTATACCCTTGAGGTTGATTAGCATGATTATGTTGTTTAGTTTTGGCCGATTGTAGGGAAGGCTTGATCTCGCATATCTCGGGTTGTGGCTAGTGCTCAAAAAGTGTTAAGGAAGGGGATCTAGTGCGTTAGATCTTGATCTACGGGATTTGATAGTCGCATTAGTAACTGTGTGTGTAAACTAACACGCTTCTTGCTTTGTATATGTTTGATAAATCGATTGATTGGTAAAACCAAAACAGATGGTTGAGTGATATGATACCCTATGGGGTATGTGCACGGATTCGTGTAAGTCCGTTTCATTATGAGTCTTTATTATTGATACATGATGTCATGATTTATGATGTATGTGCTATGAGATGCAACGTTAAACATGTTTGCATGATTTGAATACTATACATGAGTTGGTATGATGATGGGTGATATGAGAGGAGGAAAGTGATATTCGTGTCGACGGACACCAGTGGGTTGGTACCACATTGTGACTACGGTCACCAGAGGTTTGGCACCTCCAGAGGTTTGGCACCTCATAGCGTCTCGTCCCAGTGGCTTAGCACCACAGTGGGTTGGCCCCACAGTTTACATTATGGGATTGACGCCAGTGATTTGGTATCACACGATGGGTTGGCCCCATCACTTGATTCGTGACTTTGGTCACCAGTGATTTGGTATCACATTTGTGTCTTTGGGACACCAGTGGTTTGGCACCACAAGTATTGACGGATATTGTGACTTTAAGTCACCGGTGGTTTGGCACCACCAAAGGTTTGGTACCACACGGGTAGAGAAAGGTGTTTGGAAGGCTAGGTCAGGTGCATATCGTAACTTGTGCATGTTAAACCTGTTTATGATTGGTGTATGATGTTTTACTAAACCGGGAAAAAGGGCTACACACGAGTCTTGGTGACTCACCTTTTCCTTTAACATTTTCAGTGATGCGTAAAGATGGACCGGGTTGGAGAGGACACAAGGTGGCCCATGCAGAAGAAGATATTTGGATCATTTTAAGCATTCTTAATATTGAGTAGTTTGTTTTAAGTATGGGTTGTAATAAGGGCCTTACTATTATTTTGGTATTATTTTAATTATGGCTTGATTAAATCAACCAGCTATGTGAAGAGGATTTTATCTTAGCAACTCGCTTATTCAAAATAGTATTTAATAAAGTTTAAATTCGATTTGATTTATAACACTAAGGTTTTTCATATTACTTTAAATGGACATGGTTTTCAAAAGTTAACAAACTTTCATGATTATTCTAAGTCAAAAGATTTTCAACCGTCTTTCCGCAGCGGACATAACCAGATCCGGTCAAGGCTCGTGGGCCGGGTTTGGGGGTGTTACAGTTTGGTATCAGAGCCTGGTTCAAAACTCGACTTTGAGGGTTTTGGGTCCAAAAACATTTTTTTATGGGCTTTTCAAAGATTTGGGCTTTCATAAAATTTTTTTTCGTGTTATTCGGCATGGCACTTTGTATCTCACCCATGATCCGCTGTAAGTAACTCTACTTGATGAATTGATTTATATATGAATATTATGGGTTTTTAATGGGCTCGTAGATTAGAATATTAGGGCTATTGGACCCTAGGACTAGTCTACCCAAACATATGCATAAAACTTAAAGACTATTGAACAAACCTATGAAGTAAGTCGCCGAGTTAAGGTGTGGCAACTTTGTGTGCGCATGTCGAGGATTGGTATTCAATGAAGAGCTTGGTATTTAAGTAGTCCTAGTGACTCACCTCCTCTTTACTCGAATCCTACAGTGCGTAGCTACTGTTCACCTTAACCAAGAAGACTTGTTCATAAAGCTAAACCAAGTATTAAAACCCGAAAGGGATTAGCCTTCTTGCTTTAAAACCCTTAGTTTTAAAATTTTCAAACTTACCCCTTTGGTTTGTAAACCTTAAATCTGATTTTGAAAGACGCTTTTCTCGATTTACCAAAATTTCCAAAATGCCCCTAGTGGCAAAATTACAAAAATGCCCTTGTATTGTAAAATTACTGTACTACCCTCAACTTCATTTAAAATGATTTTACTTTGCAAAATACCAAAATCTCAAAATTTCAAAATGTTAAGATACTCTGGTATGGGGAAATTACAAAAATACCCCGTGTTGAAAATTACTAAAATGCCCCGACTTTCAAGATTTTCGGTTTAACTCCAATTTTAATAAAATTTCCTACTTTGCAAAAGTATACAAAAACGCTATTTTCAAGATACCCGATTTGAAAATTTACAAAATTACCCTCGATGAACAAAATTACCAAAATGCCCTTGGTTTCTAAATTTTCATAATTCCTCGATTTTTACTAAAATGTTCTTACATTATGAAAATATCAAAACTTCTGCTTTACAAATATCGAGATACCCCGATTTGGGAAATTTATGAAAATGCCCTTAACGCTCCCAATTCATCAAATAACCCCGATTTCAAAATTTTGCAACACATCCGGTTTGAAAAACAAATTTTTCCAAGACGACCCTTCTGAGATTTTGTAAACTTTGAAATATCTTTAATTTGAAAACTATTTTCAAATTGACCTGAAGTTATTACTAAAATACCCTATAGGAAAATGTCGAAATTACCCCCGTTTGGGAATGCTCAAGAAAGTGACATGGATGAATGAATGTGTCTTTAGTGAAGTATGTGAATGTCCGAATTAGAACAGAGAACTTGCGATGAAACTTTGATTGCTCGAAAGAACGACTTCAAGAAACTTACATTCATAAAATTTGCTCGTGGATAAAACAAAGGAACAAAATTTCTAATGCATAAAACTTTTAATCGATTAAATCGCGACGCTAAATATGAGTTCTAGGGGCGTGGTTGTCGCGGGACGTGGTCAAGGTGGAATGACAAATTTATTAAGATCAGAGCGCGCAGCAAAGAGCGTAGTGTGGTAGGTTAGGATGTGCGATTAGTTTAGTTGGAAATTTCGAGGATGAAATTTCTTTAAGGAGGGTAGATTTGTAACATCCCAAAATTGGGCCTAGGAGAATTGAGCCCAATGGGCCTTAGGCGTAGTAGCGTTTAAATTTTTGAAGAACAAGAGATCGGCTTAAATGCTAGTTAGACCTATTGGATAAGTGATTTTGGAAGGTTGTAGGGCTTCTATGAAGTCCCGGATCAAATATTAGCTTTGGAGAAATTTTGGTTTTAGGTGAAAAAACCCTGGAAGTTGGCGAGATAGGCCTTAAGAATAAAATATGGAGAAAAATAACACAAGTGGAGTGTGTGGTGTAGTGGCAAAGTGATGCCACTTAAGAGATAAGGATGACGCCACAGGGAAGGAAGGAGGTCCAAGGTTCAAGTCTTGGCTTTTGCATTTTGGTTTCTTTTTGCTTGGACCTTAGAATTTGGCCCATAGTTTATATTTAGTTGCGCATGGTCTAAGACACAAGAGGAGCTTGTGGCCAAGTGGTTAGCGGCGTGGATTATGTTGCAAGGGAGCCTAGGTTCGAATCTCATGAAAAGCAAAGGAGTATTTATTTTGCGGATTGGACTGGCAAGAGTTTCAGCTGAATTTAAACTCTACGACGAAGGATCCCACATCGGAAAGACACAAAGAATGAAGGTGAAGAGCTAGCTATATAAGGAGCATACTAGAAGGAGAGTAAACACATCTTGGGGGCGTTTGGGCACAAGAGTGGTCGGCGCGGATTAGCCTGCAGTCCTATCGGTGTGTAACTCTCTCTACTCTAGTTGTAGAACGGCAAAATGCCGAAATGCCGGTCCACACGGCATTAGTAGCCACACGAGCGCATTTGTGCACGTGCGGGCTTCGGCGCGATAGTTGAGGCCATCGCAGTATTCTCGTGGGTTGGGGCTGCTTGGGCCTCGATGGGCCGAAGTGGGCCCAATAGGCCTATGGGCCCATATGAGTAAATTGTATGATTGGTTAGTATATGTTGAACTAGACTAGGTGGAACTTATATACGTGGCTAGATTTGTGCTAGGTGGGCCACACGAGCATGTGGGCCCGGATGGGCCGAAATCGGGTTTTAGGCCCAATCATTCGGTACGACCGGAAATGGTAGCTGAGTCGCTAGTGGCGACATTAGGCCTTCGGTAAGGCCATTGCAAGTGTGAATTTACGAAAATACCCTTGGTAGGTAAATTACGAAAATACCCTTAGTAGGTAAAATTACGATTATACCCTTAGAGGTTGATTAGCATGATTATGTTGTTTAGTTTTGGCCGATTGTAGGGGAAGGCTTGATCTCGCATATCTCGGGTTGTGGCTAGTGCTCAAAAAGTGTTAAGGAAGGGGGATCTAGTGCGTTAGATCTTGATCTACGGGATTTGATAGTCGCATTAGTAACCAGGTGTGTAAACTAACACGCTTCTTGCTTTATATATGTTTGATAAACTGATTGATTGGTAAAACCAAAACAAAGATGGTTGAGTGATATGATACCCTATGGGGGTATGTGCACGGATTCGTAAAGTCCGTTTCATTATGAGTCTTTGTTATTGATACATGATGTCATGATTTATGATGTATGTGCTATGAGATGCAACGTTAAACATGTTTGCATGATTTGAATACTATACATGAGTTGGTATGATGATGGGTGATATGAGAGGAGGGGAAGTGATATTCGTGTCGACGGACACCAGTGGTTTGGTACCACATTGTGACTACGGTCACCAGAGGTTTGGCACCTCCAGAGGTTTGGCACCTCATAGCGTCTCGTCCCAGTGGCTTAGCACCACAGTGGGTTGGCCCCACAGTTTACATTATGGGATTGACGCCAGTGATTTGGTATCACACGATGGGTTGGCCCCATCACTTGATTCGTGACTTCGGTCACCAGTGATTTGGTATCACATTTGTGTCTTTGGGACACCAGTGGTTTGGCACCACAAGTATTGACGGATATTGTGACTTTAAGTCACCAGTGGTTTGGCACCACCAGTGGTTTGGTACCACACGGGGTAGAGAAAGGTGTTTGGAAGGCTAGGCTGGGTGCATATCGTAACTTGTGCATGTTAAACCTGTTTATGATTGGTGTATGATGTTTTACTAAACCGGAAAAGTGGCTACACACTTGAGTCTTGGTGACTCACCTTTTTCCTTTAACATTTTCAGGTGATGCGTAAAGATGGACCGGGTTCGGAGAGGACACAAGGTGGCCCATGCAGAAGAAGATATTTGGATTATTTTAAGCATTCTTAATATTGAGTATTTTGTTTTAAGTATGGGTTGTAATAAGGGCCTTACTATTATTTTGGTATTATTTTAATTATGGCTTGATTAAACTGAACCGCTATGTGAAGAGGATTTTATCTTAGCAACCTGCTTATTCAAAATAGTATTTAATAAAGTTTAAATTCAGACGATTTTATAACACTAAGGTTTTTCATATTACTTTAAATGGACATGGTTTTCAAAAGTTAACAAACTTTCATGATTACTCTAAGTCAAAAAGATTTTCAACCGTCTTTCCGCAGTGACATAACCAGATCCGGTCAAGGTTCGTGGGCCGGGTTTGGGGGTGTTACAAAAATAAAAGTAAATATGAACAAACCAATAAGACAATAACTTTAGCTTCAGGCACGTAACACCCCTAACTCGTGTCCGTCGCTGGAAAAGAGTTATGGAGTATTACCGAAACTTTCAGAACATTTTCAGATAATTCATAACAATTACTATTCATTTCCCGAGATTTATTCATAACGTCCCTGAAATGGACCCTCGAGGCCCAATATTAGCATTAGAATCGAGTCGGAATGTAACGACCCAAAATCTGTGGGCACCGAAAAAGTGTGTTATTGGGCCTCCGTCTTAGTAAACCGAGTTAGTAAATAGTTATTAGGAGTAATTATGAGTCTAATAGTGTGTTTAATTAGATTTTTATTTAGTGAATTTAGTTTAATTTAAAGTAATTAGGAAAAAAGGACTAAAGTGAATAAAGGTAAAAGTTGAATTGTAGATTAAAAGAAAATAAAAAGGACTAAAATGACAAATAGACCATTTAGCATATTTGAGGCGGCATAAACATAAAAATCTAAGATTTTTATGTCTTAAAATATATTATTATTAGTTAACTTTATTAATATAATATAATATTATATAATAAAGTAAATAAAATAAAAGAAATAAGAAAAGAAACAAAACAAAGAAACAGAAAAAAAAAAAAAAAGAAATAGAGAGCATACGAAACAGGGGAAAGGAAGGAAAGAAAAAGAAAAAGGAAAAACTAGGGATTTAAAGCTTGAAGTTTAAATTGGTAAGTCAATCAAGTCCTATTCTCTTAATTTTGATGTTTTAGAAGCTTTAAAGCAAGATTTTGATGAAACTAAGTTGATATTTTGAGAGTTTTTAGGTTCTTAAGTATAGCTGATGTTGAAGAAAAAGATGAATTATGGATTAAATTAAATGAAATCTAAGTTAGAATTAGTAAAAGGATTAAATTGTAAGGTAAGCTATAAGTTTTCTACTATAGGGATTAATTTGGAAGAAATTATAAATTAGGGTTTTATTATGAAAATTATATAATCAAGTTGAATATGGAAGGAATTTAAGTAGAATCAAAGCATGAATTAAATTAAGAAAATAAGTAAACTTAACTAGGATTTAATTGCAAAATAAGTCATAAGAAAATAGATTTAGGACAGCAGCAGAAGAGTAACTTTGAAAAATCACCAAAAATGGTAGAAATGGAAGTAGAAGTTGAGTGAGATATGAAATTAAATCTTATTGAGTCTATTTTCATATAAAAGAAACAAAGAAAGTAAAGGAATTCTGTAGTTTGAGATATTTAGAGTTTTGTAAGACTGGTTCAGAGTGATTTCGAGATCCCCTGTGTTGACTTGGAAAAATCAATAAAAATTGTACAAATATAATTGTGGGACATAATTTATATGGTTAGATTCATTAATAAGTATATTTTTATAAGAAACAAACTAGAATATCATTTTAATTCTGTATAAAGAGATAATTAAATCTTAGAAAAGAGTGGTCGAAACTGTCAGACAACAGAATAGGGGTGATTTCAAAGAATAAACTGTACTTATTGGCTAAATCAAAAATTCTGAAAATTTTATGTCAAGAATATATGTGAGTCTAGTTTCATAAAAAAATTATGGATCTTAATTCGGAATTCTGTAATTCAAGATATAGATAATTTAGTGACAATGACTCAGGTAGACAGCTTTGAAAGAACTTATAAGCAAATAATAGAATTGTGTATAAAGGATGTGGAATGAAGAGGAAGAGTAGAAATTGAATAAAATTCAATTATTTATTGTAATTTAATGTTGTAATTAATAATGTAAATTATTATTATTTTCGTAGCTAAAAAGGAACTCGAGGCATCAACCCACAAAGGAAAGGAGAAGGTTACCGAGGAATAATCAAGCAAATTCGGGTTTGTATTACTATAATTCAAACTATTTATTTATTCATTAAATGTTAGATTAATTTATGTATATGGTAAATAAATTATAAGATAAGTGTTTTTATTGAATTGAATGGAAATTGAGTTGAATGATGAATATGTATTGAAATTGAATTGTATCCGGATTGAAATGGAAAAGTGTAATTGATATTGAAATTGAATTTGTTATGGAAATGAAAATGAAATTGAGAACTGAAATACCCTATTAACTAGTCTAGCTGAGTTTGAGTCGATATAATTGGCATGCCATAGGATTTGGAAGAGTACGGGATTTATCGGCTTTGCCGATCGTGCACTTTATGTGTCGTATTTTAGGCACCTCGTGTGTCGTGTCGGGCACCTCGTGTGTTGTTTCGTGCACTTATGTGTCGTATAATCGATCAGTACTATATGTACCGCTTTAGGCATAATGTGCCGTCTTCGGTGTGTTGGGTTGGAATCCGTGTATCCGTTAAAGTCCGAGTCTGTTAATAGGGGTAAATAAGGAAAAGGTTAAATTGAATAAAATGAAATGGTTGAGCCATTGGAAGAAATGCGAAAATAGAACATGAACTTAAAAATGTGATTGGAATATGAGTATGAGAATAGAAAGTATGAACCATTGGTTCAAGAAATGGATAGTGGCTCAACATGATATTGTGTATTATTTCAATTGTTGAATAGCTAAAATTGAATTGTATGAATATATTGAGAAAGACAAACGTATATGAAAGTTATGTTTGAATTGTTTAGTAAAATTAAAGTTATATGATTTAATGATATGATTATTATGTTTATAATTTGAATTATGGTAATACCACTAAGTATATGTATACTCAGCGTACGGTTGTTTCCGTGCGTAGGTTGTAGAAGTCAAATACTGAACCAGCATCCAAAGCCAGACCCGACTTCAGCAAACCTTTGGTGATGTATATTTCCTTTTGATAATGTGGTATGTACGTAGGTTGTGTATAAAGGTTATTATATTTTGAATGTAAATGGTTAAAAATGTTAGTATTACAAGTTTAAGAATTATAATGAAAGAAGTATATTTATTTTAATCTAACTAATATTTTGATAAATTTAAGTTGATATTATATCGATTGAGTTTGATTAGAAGGTATTTAGAATAGAAAATGAATATATGAAATGAATTGGTTGAATTGGTTATGATTGAAATGAATACGGTTTAATTTACAGGGGGTTTTATATGATAATAAGCAGAAATTCTGCCGAAATTTATATTAAACAAAATATATTCTAAAATACTTAAACGAGTTCCATTTCACTTTTAATACAGACTTTAGACTTTGAAAGTTCATAATAGGGATCAGTTATTAAAATTATACTATGAATGTTAATTTTTTTTTTTAGAATTATTTGCAAATTGTCTGATATGTCCAGTAATGCCTCGTAACCCTGTTCCGGCGATGGTTCGGGGTTAGGGGTGTTACACGGAACTTAATCGAAAACTCTAAGAATTTTTCGCGAAATTTCAAAAATTTTCCAAGGTGCAGGGCTCACACGCACGTGTGGCCCAAGGGACACACCCGTGCTACAAGCCGTGTTCGACCCCGTGTAACTCTCTGACTTGTGCACACGGCCATGCCGCATGCCCGTGTGTTAGGCCGTGTGGTTAATTAAATTCTTTCGAAATTAGGTGCAGGTTTCACACGGCCAAGACACATGCCCGTGTTTCGACCGTGTAGCACACACGGCTGAGACACACGCCCGTGTCTGTGCCCATGTGCTCAATTCTGAACATTCTGTTTCTCAAAATTTAAGTGCAGGGGACACATGGCCTAACCACACGCCCATGTACCAGGCCGTGTGTCACACACGGTCTAGACACATGCCTGTGTGTCTGCCCGTGTGGACAAAATAAAGCTATTTCTAGCTTCATTTCTCACCCAAAATTTTTACCAAGTTCCTACACAAACTTACATCCAAATACCAACCAATCCAAGCATTGAATTCAAGCAATTTATAACATCTAATGTGATATATTGTTACATGCATTCATACTTTTAATCCTACCTTTTATAAGCATTCTCATTTAACCTTTCTCAATCAATCAATAACAAACACTTATGTTATCTCCATAAAATAAACTTAATACATATATTGTAACACCCTGATTTTTATTAATTTTGGCTTTTGTAATTTTGACATAAATGTGTATCTGCTTCAGTGGTTATGTGTTCTGGGTGTGTGTGAGAGGTCCCAAGTTCAAGTCACAACTTGGGTAAATTTTGGTATTTTTATGAATTAAGCCCTATCTCTGGTTAGGAGGCTTATAAGTAAAAGTGTATGAGTAATTAGCAGAATGGGCCTGTTGGTCTGGTGGTTAAATGGAGTGTTAATGTGCAAAGGGACTAGAGTTCGAATCCTTGCGTGAGCGTAATTTTTGCCTATCACATCCCAAGTGTTTGTTTTGGACTAAAAGTCTGATTATAAGGAGAGATTTGGGGAGATGATAGGGAGAATACCAGAAAAATCTGTTCATTTTCCCTCTCCCCAACAAAAGTGAAAGCAAATTTTGGCTTCTCTTCTTCTCTCAAACCTTTTGCCACCGCCCCTTCCACCCCTTGCTGTTATTTTTTTTTTTACTTTCAAGTTCTGTGGATCGTTATTTAGCTTTAGGGCTCGCTATTGGTAAGTTTGGATGTTGCCTTTCTAAACGTTCTGTGTTCTTTCTAAGAGAGAACGATAAACCAATTTCCAAGTGACGAATTAAGTGTGGGGATTGCTCATTTTAATCGAAGGTAAGTTTTGGGTGCTCGTTGGATGAGTACCCTGTTTCAGGTTTGGTTGATTTCAATTGGTTAGGGGATTAACTGATGAAACATTGTTCAAATATAGGTAATGGTGATCTCGGAATTACGTAAAGAGTGAAATAGTAATAGGTATGTACCTGAAAACACAGAAAATGAGATTTCGGCGAAAGTCGAAAACCTTACTGTCGATGCCAGAAGATCGTGTGATCGACGAGCCAGGCCATGTGCAGGTGACACGGCTGTGTGATGGCCAAACGAGGCCGTGTGAAAGGCACAGGCTCGACCAATTGGGCCGTGTGGTTCACACGGGCTTGTGAAATTTTGGGCCAGGCCGTGTGGACCAATTTGGGCCATGTGGGTCACACGGGCGTGTGGGCCCAAACGGGCAGGCCACATGGGCGTGTGAGCCCAATTTAATGAAATGTTCTAAAAGGTTGCACGGGTCGCCCAAGTCAACTATGGACCTAATGAAGGGTCGGTAAGCAGTACTTAGACCCGTAGCTCTGTAATTTGATTATGTGAAATCTGTACTGAACATGTATACTGATTTGAATGTATGGACTGTTATTTGCATAAAAGCATGTCATATTATGTATGTTGCATTACATCGGGGATGGTAGATGATATTTGGAAGAAGTATATGAAAGGCTCTTAAGCCTGTTATTTGGCAACTCAGCTGCAACTTTCTGATTATGTGTCGCATTTGGTACAGCATGGTATGTAGGGATGGGTGGGTTGGTTTTTTCCCTACATGGTGTGTACGGTTGGACGGAGTTGGTGTGTAGAGGCTGGTGGGTAAGACTCTGTTATTCTGTTCTGATCGGCATATTATGTCTGAAATGGGCTAAGGCCCTAGAACATATCTGATTCTGTATCTGAGTGGGTTAAAGTCCACACCGTATCTGTAATGGGCTTAGACCCAAACTATGAATTTATGACTGTCTTTTGACTTTATGCCATGTGTATGTTTTCTGTGGGGATACACACTGAGTTTGTGAAAACTCACCCTTTTCTGTTTAATCTGTTCAGGTAATCCCCAGTAGTAGACGGGTCGGTGCAGCGGAGGACTCAGCGGTGACCACGGTTCTAAACCCTTATGGTTTTGATTTATTTATTTCATTTACGGTTGGATTATATTTAGGTATGCCTTATGTAATATGTCCATTACAGATTTTTATTTAATTTGGGATTTGTGACATTTACGGTTAGAAGTAGGAAAACTCGAGTTTTCAAAATAGACGAATGTTTTAACAAATACACACGAATTCGTAAATTATTTTTAAAAGCTTCCGCAACGTATAATGTATTGAAAACGATTAATGAATGAATAAACGACACGTTTTTTACGGTAACCTAAAATATTGAAAATGGCATTATTCTCATTACGTTTTCTAAAGCACTATCATGTGACATCGCCAGATTTGGCCATAACGTCTAGGCTGGGTTTGGGGTGTCACATGTATATACATGTACCAAAACATAATCATCACTAGCCATTCCAATGGCTAGTTTACAGTAATCATTTACATTTACATGCCAATATGGCCAATATAACCTATACATGCCATTATAACCATAATTGATTTTGTAACAACCTGATTTTGGGGCTAATCGGAACAGTGGTTTTGAAACCACTAATTCGAGGTCTAAGAATTTTTTAATATTATTTTATAAGCTATATCATGATTATATGAGTGCATGAAAATTTTGGTGTATTAAGTTTAGTGATTTCATGCTTAATTGCGAAAAAGGACTAAATCGCATAAAGTACAAAAGTTTTATTTTACAAGCTTGAGGTGTCAAATAGCTATAGAATAATAAATTGGAGGGCCTTAATGTGCAATTAGAACCTTAGAGATGAGTAGGCCGGCCATAGAGACAAAGATGAGACATGGTCAATGGTTAGGTGGTGTTTGGTGACTTAATTGAGTAATAAGATAAAATGAAAGAAAATGATATCGTCCTTCTTCATTTTCTTTTACCACCGAAAATATCAGAAAAATGGGGGTTTTGAGAGCCCAAAAAATTCAGCAACTCTTCATCCTTGCAAGTAAGTCATCTTGATGATCATTTTTTTATCATTTTTGTGTTTTTGGAGCCCCTAAAGCTTAGTCTAGCTAATGAGGGGACTATTTTGCAAAATGGTGAAGAGTCTAAGGTTTTTCCAAGTGATTATTTATGTTGATTTCTAAAATTTTATGGAAGAAAATGAATCTTAGTTGTTAAATAAACAGCTTATATGAAAGGAGTCTCTATGAAAACACCTAAAAGGACCTTTTTGTAAAGGTTGTAAAATTGGTGGTAAATGTGTCAAATAATTGGTATTTTGAGTTTATATAAGAGTAATAAATGTTCACCTAGGCTTGTTAAAGGAGGAAATTTGATTAGAATCGATTTATGAGCTTAGGGGCAAAATCATAATTTTGTGAAAGTCTAAGTGCAAAACGGTAATTTTTACCAAAGTACGACTTTTGAAATGCCTTGATCAATGTAGTGATTAAATGAGTAAATTTTTTATTATAGATCAAGAAGAACATGAAATTAACCTTGATCGAGGAAAAGATAAATTCTCGGATTAGAACTGCAAATTGGCACATTTTGGTACCGAGGTAAGTTTGTGTGTAATGATTCAATATCATTTCATTATGTTTTAAAATGCTTGACATTTTGTGAAGATGTATATTATTTCTATAAAATTGATCAATGATGTTTCGGTGAGAATATGATGAAAATTATAATGTTGAAGTTCCGGTTGAACCTTAGGAAGTGAGAGGATACCATCATCAAGACATGAGATTTGTAAGGTCCCATATAAGACCATGTCTGGGACATGGCCTCGACACCGATTTGAAGTCTCGTATAAGAATATATTTAGGATATGGCATCGGCATCGAATAAGAAAACCGTGTAAGACTATGTCTGGGACATGGCATCAATATACGATCTCGTGTAAGACCATATCTGGGATATGAAATCGACATCGGTATGAGATTCCGTATAAGACCATATCTGGGATATGACATCGACATCGAGATGTGATCCCATGTAAGACCATATTTGAGATATGGCGTTGGCATCGTATTACGTGTATGACAAATTTGAGTATCCTTCGATATTCCAAGTGATTCAACGAAATAAAGAGCTAAGTCTATGTTCAAGACAATAAAAGTGTTAAAGTTATGTGATGAAGTGATACAGGTATCCATGAGTAACTTACGAGAAATGAATGCAAAATGTGATGTGTGATTTGGTAAGAGTAAGCATGAGTAAGTTATGCCGATGTGCTTGAGAACTTGTGTTATTATTTAGTGTGATGAATGGATGTTATCATAAGCCTTTATGTTGCTATTCATTGCATGCAAACTTACTAAGCTTTATGCTTACTCCCTCTCTTTTCCCTTTCCTTGTAGTATCACCAAGCTAGCTCGGGGATCGTAAAACGTTGGAGCTCGGTTCACAATATCAAGCTATTCTTTTGGTATAGTGAAGTTTAATTATTTTGAGTATGGCATGTATAGGATTTGGTCATTTTGTGATATGTCATATTGGTTAGCCAAAGTGTTGGCTATTAAGGTTAATTATTCATTTTGTAAATGGTCATTGAATTCGGCCAAAACTGGGCAAGCTATATTTATTCAATGATGATGAAATTCATGTAGTGCAAGTTTATACAATTGAATGAGTAATGAGTGAAATTTATATATGCATTACGAATTAGTGAATATTAGAAGTGCTTTATGGTCGTGCTTTATGGTCGTGCTATGTATTACTTCAGGGTGGCAAAGGGGCTTAGTAAATAGCCTCGTATTTGTCCATATGGGTAGACACACGGGCGTGTGTCTAAACCGTGTGTGACACACGGTCTGCCCCATGGGCATGTGGTTTGGCTATGTGTCCCCCTGCATTCTAAGTTGGTAAAATAGAATACCCAATAGTAACCGCATGGGCTGAGACATGGCCGTGTGTCTCATCCGTGTGGGTGACACGGCCCTAAGACATGGGCATGTGCTCAGGGCATGTGAATTCTGCACCTGAATTTAGGAATTTAATTCGTTACATGGTTTAGGGACACGGGCATGTGCCTTGGCCTTGTGACCCTATTCGGATGATGATGTCAGAACAGAATGCCAAGGTTTTTACACATGGGAGAAGACACGAGCGTGTCATGGCCGTGTGAGGGACATGGGCCATAGACATGGGCGTGTGTCAGGCTGTGTGAAAACCCCTATAGGTTCGAAATGAGAAATAAATTTACACTGGTGTGAAACACGGGCATGTGACATGCCACACGGGCGTTTCCATTCTTCCACACGGGCGTGTGGACTGTTTGATGAGAATTTTTCTAAGTTTTTCCAGAGATCTCCTAAAGAAATCGATTTGATCTTGAAAAGTTTCTATGATGTGTTTTGGGCCACGTAGGCCTATATTAATGTTGTTAAGAGGAAGTTTGAAAGGTTTTAAATTTGAACGAACTTTTATGATTCTGAATTGTGTGTATTCATGAGTTTAAGTTAGGTAATGCCTCATACTCTATCCTGGCGTCGGAGGCGGGTAAGGGGTGTTACATTTAGTGGTATCAGAGCTACGGTTTAGTCGATTCTCGAACTAACGTAGCATATGCGTGAGTCTAGCTATACATGCCATACATGTAAGTATTTACATAATGATAAAGGTGATGACTCTTGATGATTTAAATTATATTTTCATATAGTAAATGGATCTCGGCTGAGCTACTGCTGATGATACTGCTAGTATTGCGCTGGCTACCACGCAAGGGACCACGCCAGTAGAAAGTAGACCCAAGACTTTGGGTCAGGGAGAGGAGGCTCAAAAAGCCTTTCTCCATATGATGAGTAATTGGTATAATAAGTTTATTAGAGCAAATCCTAATGCTCAACCCCCTCCACCCCTACCTATTCCTCAGCCTACCCCTGTAGCTCCCCAAGTTGTAGAGGTATTTAGGAGGGGAAAGCCCCGTGTTGATAGAATCCGGAAGCAAGGAGCTGAGGAGTTTTGAGCTAATAAAGATGATGATCCGGAAAGAGCAGAATTTTGGCTTGAATACCATCAGGGTATTTGATGAACTGTCTTGCATACCTGAAGACTGCATGAAATGTTAGGTGTCTCTTTTAAGAGATTCGGCTTACCAGTGGTGGAACACCCTTGTGTCGGTTGTCCCAAGGGAGAGAGTTAATTAGGAAATTTTCCAAGAAGAGTTTCGAAAGAAGTATATTAACCAAAGGTTCATCGACCCGAAAAGAAAGGAATTCCTAGAGCTAAAGCAAGGTCGAATGACGGTAACTGAATATGAGCGTGATTCTATAAGGCTTAGTAAATACGCTTGGGAATGCGTATCCACTAAAGCCATTATGTGTAAAAGGTTTGAGGATGGGTTAAATGAGGATATTCAATTGTTTGTTGATGTCCTAAAATTAAAGGAGTTTGTTATGTTAATAGATAGAGCTTGCAAAGCCGAGGAGTTGGCCAAAGAAAAAAGAAAAGTTGAAATCGAGTCTCGTGACTCGAGGAAGAGACAATTAGGCAAGTCATTTCAATCCTTATCCAAAAAATTAAGAGAGTTTACTACTTGATCAGCCACTTTAGCTGGATTTTCAAACAGAAGTAAGGGTAAACAGTACTCGGGGTCTAAAGCTCAAACCACTTCAGTTGCTAGTGTTGGCAATGCTCGACCAAGTAGACCGGAATGTCTTCAATGTGGCAGATGTCATCCTGGTGAGTGTCAAACAAATGAGAGAGCTTGTTTGAAGTGTGGATCCCCAGATCATTTTATTAGAGATTTCCTCGAAATGGGCAAGAAAGAGAAATCTCAGAGTGCAAGATCGGGAAGTACTGCTAAGGGAAGGTCACAGAGAAATCCCAGAAATAGAACAAGTAGTAAGAATACACCTAGAGAGAAAACTATAAGATTTGAGGGTAAAGTGCCTGCGAAGAGGCGTCACCTCTAGATGTGATCACGGGTACATTTTCTCTTTACGATACTCATGTTGTCTGTAATAGCCCGATTTAGGGGATAGTCAGAACAGTGGTTTTGGAACCGCTAAATCGAGGTTGGAGAAAATAATTTTAATATTATTTTATGAGCTATAGCATGATTATATGAGTGTTTGAAAATTTTGGTGCATTAATTTTAGCGATTTCATGCTTAATTGCGAAAAAGGACTAAATCAAATAAAGTGTGAAAGTTTTAATCTACAAGCTAAAAGTGCCAAATAGCTATAGAACCTTAAATTGGAGGTCTTTAATGTGCAATTAGACTCTTAAGAAAGGGTTGGCCGGCCATAGGGGACAAGAAATTGGTCAAAGTAGTTGGAATTAGGTGGCTTAAATTGAGGATATAAAATATAATAAGGAGAAAAATGATATCATCTTTTTCATCTTCATACTTACACTGAAAATATCATCCAAAGAGGGATTTTGAAAGCTTAAAATTTTTAGCAACTTCTCATCCTTACAAGTAAGTCATCTTGATGATCATTTTTGATGATTTTTGTGTTTTTGAAACCCCTAAAGCTTAGTCTAGATAATGAGGGGACTATTTTGCAAAATGGTTAAGAGTCTAGGGTTTTTCCATGTGAGTATTCTTGTTGATTTCTAAAATTTTATGGAAGAAAATGAATCTTAGTTGTTAAATAAACAATTTATATGAAAAGAGTCTCCATGAAACACCTAAAAGGACCTTTTTGTAAAAGTTATAAAATAGATGGTAAATGTGTGAAATAATTGGTATTGTAAATTAATATAAGAGTAATAAATGTTCAGCTAGGCTTGTTAAAGGAGGAAATTTGATTAGAATCAATTTACGAGCCTAGGGGTAAAATCGTAATTTTGTAAAAGTCTAAGGGGAAACAATAATTTTGCCAAAGTATGACTTTTGAAATGTCTTGATCAATGTAGTGATTAAATGAGTGACTTTGTTATTATAGATCAAGAAGAACGTGAAATTAACCTTAACAGAGGAAAAGAAAAGGTTTCGGACTAGAATTGCAAATTGGCATATTTTGGTACCAAGGTAAGTTTGTGTGTAATAATTCAACATTAGGTTATTATGCATTGATATGCTTGAGATTACAGGAAATGTTTATTATTTCTATGAAAATTGATCAATGATGTTTAATAAGAGTATGATGAAATTTTATGATGTGAAAGCCCCGGTTGACCTTCGGAAAAGAAAGGATACCATTGTTAAGACATGAGATTCATAAGGTCCCGTATAAGACCATGTCTGGGACATGGCCTCGGCACTGAATTGAGATCCCGTGTAAGACCATGTCTGGGACATGGCATCGATATATGATCTCGTATAAGACCATATCTGGGATATGGCATCGACATCGATATGAGATCCTGTATAAGACCATATCTCGGATATGGCATCGACATCGACATGTGATCCCATGTAAGACCATATCTGGGATATGGCATTGGCATCTTATTATGTGTATGACGAGTTTGGGTATCCTTCGTTATTCCAAGCGGTTCAACGGGGTAAAGAGCTAAAATTTATGTTCAAGATGGTAAAAGTGCTAATGTTATGTGATGAAGTGATATAGGTACCCATGAGTAACATACGAGAAATGAAGACAAAATGTGATATGTGATTTGGTAAGAGTAAGCATGAGTAAGTTATGTCGATGTGCTTGAGAACTTGTGTTATTATTTAGTGTGATGAATGGATGTTATCATAAGCCTTTATATTGCTATTTATTTCATGAGAACTTACTAAGCTTTATGCTTACTCCCTCTCTTTTCCCTTTCCTTGTAGTATCGCCAAACTAGCTTGGGGATCGCAGAACGTCGGAGCTCGGTTTTGGTATAGTGAATTTTAATTATTTTAAGTATAGCATGTATAGGATTTGGTCATTTTGTGATATGTCATATTGGTTAGCCAAAGTGTTGGCTATTAAGGTTAATTATTCATTTTGTAAATGGTCATTGAATTCGGCCAAAACTAGCCAAGCTATATTTATTCAATGATGATGAAATTCATGAAGTGCAAGTTTATATAATTGGATGAGTAATGTGTGAAATTTATATATGCATTATGAAGTAGTGAATAATAGAAGTGCTTTATGGTCATGCTATATATTGCTTCAGGGTGGCAAAGGGGCTTGGTAAACAGCATTGTATTTGTCCACATGGGTAGACACACGGGTGTGTGTCTAGGCTGTGTGTGACACACGATCTGTCCCATGGGCACGTGGTTTGGCCTTGTGTCCCCCTACATTCTAAGTTGGCAAAATAGAATGCCCAGTAGTAACCACATGGGCTGAGACACTGCCGTGTGTCTCATCCGTGTGGGTGACACGGCCCTAAGACATGGGCATATGCTCAGGCCGTATGAAGTCTACATCTGAAATTAGGAATTTGATTCGTCACACGGTCTAAGGACACGGGCGTGTGGCTTGGCCATGTGACCGTATTGGGATGATGACGTCAGAAATAGAATGTTAAGGTTTTTACACACGGAAGAAGACACGGGCGTGTCTTGTCCATGTGAGGGACACGAGCCATAGACACGGGCGTGTGTCAGGCCGTGTAAAAACCCTATAGGTTCGAAATGGGAAATAAATTTACACGGGCATGTGACATGCCACACGGGCGTGTGGACTGTTTGATGAAAATTTTTCTAAGTTTTTCCAGAGATTTTCTAAAGAACTTGATTTGATCTTGAAACGTTTCTATGATGTGTTTTGGGCCTCGTACGCCTATATTAAGGTTGTTAAGAGAAAGTTTGAAATATTTTAAATTAGAACGAACTTTTATGATTCGAAATTGTGTGTATGCATGAGTTTAAGTTAGGTAATGCCTCGTACGCTGTCCCGGTGTAGGATACAGGTAAGAGGTGATATATTTAGTGGTATCAGAGCTACAGTTTAGTCGATTCTTGGACTAACGTTGCGTATCCACGAGTCTAGCTATACATGTCATACGTGTGAGTATTTACATAATGATAGTGTTACGACTCCTGACGACTTAAATTATGTTTTCATATAGTAAATGGATCCCGACAGAGCAATGGTAGATGATGTAGAGAGTAACATGCCGGCTCCCGCGCAAGAGACCGCGCCAGTAGAAAGTAGACCCGAGACTTTGGGTCAGGGATAGGAGGCTCGGGAATCCTTTCTCCATATGATAAGTATTTGGTATAATGAGTTTATTAGAGAAAATCCTAATGCTCAACCCCCTCCACCCCCACCTATTCCTCAGCCTAACCCTTTTGCTCCCCAATTTGTAGAAGTAATAAGAAGGGAAAAGCCCCCTATTGATAGAATCTGGAAGCAAGGAGCTGAGGAGTTTTGAGCTAATAAAGATGATGATCCGAAAAGAGTAAAATTTTGGCTTGAAAATACCATCAGGGTATTTGATGAACTATCTTGCACACCCGTAGAGTGTATGAAGTGTGTCGTGTCTCTCTTAAGAGATTCGTCTTACCAGTGGTGGAACACCCTTGTGTCAGTTGTACCAATGGAGAGAGTTAATTAGGAATTTTCCGAAGAAGAGTTCCGAAAGAAGTATATTAGCCAAACGTTCATCGACTAGAAAAGAAAGGAATTCCTTGAGCTAAAGCAAGGTCGAATGACGGTAATCGAATATGAGCGCGAATTCGTAAGGCTTAGTAAATACGCTTGAGAGTGTGTATTCACTGAAGCCATTATGTGCAAAAGGTTTGAGGACGGGTTAAATGAGGATATCTGATTGTTTGTTGGTGTCCTAGAAGTAAAGGAGTTTGTTGTGTTAGTAGATAGAGGTTGTAAGGCTGAGGAGTTGGCCAAAGAGAAAAGAAAGGCTAAAATCAAGTCTCGTGACTCGAGGAAAAGACATTTAAGCAAGTCATTTCAATCCTCAACCAAGAAATCAAGAGAGTTTACTACTCGATCAGCCACTTCAGTTGGGTTTTTAAACAGAAGTAAGGTTAAACAGTACTCGGGGTCTAAAGCTCAGACCACTTCGGTTGCTGGTGTTGGTAACACTTGACCAAGTATACCAAAATATCCTCAACGTGGCAGACGCCATCCCGGTAAGTGTCAAATAAATGAGAGAGCTTGTTTAAAGTGTGGATCATCAGATCATTTTATTAGAGATTGCCCTAAGATGGGTGAGAAAGAGAAATCTCAGAGTGCAAGATCGGGAAATATTGCTAAGGGAAGGTCATAGAGAAATTCTGAAAACGAAACAAGTAGCAGGAATTCTTCTAGAGAGCAGACTGCAAGATTTGAGGGTAGAACGCCTGTGAGGACTTACGCCATTTGCGCTCGCGAAGAGGCGTCCTCCTCTGACATGATCTTGAGTACATTTTCTCCTATGATACTCATGTTATAGCTTTAATTGACCCGGGATCTACCCACTCATATGTTTGCATGAAACTAGTATCTAGTATGAATATGCATGTAGAGTCTACAGAGTTTGTGATAAGAGTGTCAAATCCCCTAGGTAAATGTGTGTTAGTTGATAAAGTATGCAAAGATTGAGCTTTGATGATTAGAGGTCATTATTTTCTGGCAAATCTCATGCTATTACCATTTGATGAATTCAATGTAATTCTTAGTATGGATTGGTTAACTAATCATGATGTGATAGTAAATTGTGGAAAGAAATTATTGAGCCAAAATGTGAAGATGGGGATATTCTTTGTGTTGAATCAGATGAACAAGAAAAATTACCTGTAGTGATTTCTCATATGTCTACTCAGAAATATGTAAAAAAGGGATATGAAGCTTATCTTGCTTTCGATATAAATGCCAAAGAGACTGAATTAAGAATTGAATCAGTGCCGATAGTATTTGAGTACCCAAATGTGTTTCTAGAAGAATTGCACGGGTTACCTCCGGTTAGAGAGGTTGAATTTGGGATTGAGTTCGCTCCTTGTACTGCCCCTATTTCAATTGCTCCATACAGAATGGCTCCAATCGAGCTGAAAGAATTGAAGGCACAGTTACAAGAGTTGACGGATAAAGGTTTCGCAAGACCAAGTTATTCTTCGTGGGGTGCTCCCGTATTATTTGTGAAAAAGAAAGATGGTTCCATGAGGTTATGTATAGGAACTTAATAAGGTAACCATAAAGAACATGTACCCCTTGCCAAGGATCGATGATTTGTTTGACCAATTGAAGGAAACCACTGTGTTTTCCAAGATAGACTTGAGGTATGGATATTATCAGTTGAGAGTCAAGGACTTAGATGTGTCAAAAATCGCATTTCAGACAAGGTATCATCGCTACGAGTTTTTAGTCATGCCTTTTGGTTTAACAAATTCCCCTGTCGTGTTTATGGATTTAATGAATCTCATTTTTTGGCCATATTTGGATAAATTTGTTGTATTCTTCATTGATGATATATTGATTTACTCTCGTGATGAGAAAGAGCATGCTGAGCATTTGAGGACAGTCTTACAAATTTTATGAGATAACCATTTATATGCCAAGTTTAGTAAAAGTGAATTTTTACTTAAAGAAGTCAGATTTTTGGGGCACATTATCTCCGTAGATGGAATTAAAGTTGACCCAAGTAAGATTTCAACAATTATGGATTGGAAGTCGCCAAGGAACGTATCCGAGGTTAGAAGTTTTTTAGGCCTAGCTGGGTATTACAGACGGTTTGTCAAGGGATTTTCCATGATAGCTACTATGATGACGAGGCTGTTGCAAAAAGATGTGAAGTTTGAGTGGACAGTAAAATGTCAACATAGTTTTGAGAAACTAAAGGCATTGTTGACTAAGGCTCCAGTTTTAGTACAACCCGAACCAGAAAAAGAATTTGTGGTCTATAGTGATGCATCCATGTAACACCTCAAACCCGGCCTAGAAGTTAGGCCCGGGTCCAAAATGTCACATCAAAGGCACACTTCAAAACCATTTTACTATTTAACAATTTAAGTCCCAAAAGCCCAAATCCCTTGTACCTTGTTAAGTTACGTTGAAAAGCTCGTATTTTAGAAAACATTTATAGGTTAAGTTATTTTGAAAACCATGTTAACTTTAGAAATTTTATGAAATTTATTAAGCGGATAGTTGAAACAATAATAATAAAACCCAAAATCTAAAGTCAATTAGGAGTTACATGGCCTTATTACAATCCAATGAAAAAAAAAAAAAAGTATTTAAAATGAATTCATTTTATCGGAATAAAACATTTGATCAGCTTGTAGTGTGGTCATCTCCGAGTCCTCTCCCACGTTGAGCCGTTTATTCAGGATCACCTGAAACATTAAATAAAAGGGTGTGAGTTTCGAAACTCAGTGTGTACAACCCTTGGCAATCAAATCACATACAAGTATTCACATTGGGCCTAAGCCCTATCAAAATCGGTGGTCTTGGGCCTTAGCCCACAATGACCTCATATTATATCATATCATATCGTATCATATACAAACAAGATAATGCAAAGCCCATCCTAATAATCCATCCGCTACACATACCATTTCGTTTCCAACCTTATACACACCTGTGCGGATTTCTAAATCAACCCACCCAACCTCTACACACCAATGGTAGCCCAGTTGCGGTACTACCTAACGTTGCAGCAAGGCTGCTAATCATATAATGGGCTTAAAGCCACCAGTGGATCCATGGCCATACGACTATGCATCCTAAGCAGAATATCATATGAATGCATCAAACACACGAGTAACATCCATAAACTCATATTCGTCACATAGGGGTATTTTCGTCATTTCACTACCAAGGGGTATTTTCGTAATTCTACCCTATAGGGGTATTTTGGTAATTTGGCAAGATAGGGGTATCTTGGTAATTTTGCAAAATAGGAGTGCTTTGGTAATTTGCAAAACAGGGGTATTCTAGTACTTTTCCAAATAGGGGTATTTTAGTAATTTTACAAATCTAAGGGTATTTTTGGTAATTTACAAATCTAAGGGTATTTGGTCCCTCTCAGGTTTTATTTATGAACTTTGGCCCATCAACAAGTCCTCGCGGCTAAAGTGAACAGACACTACGCACCAAGTAGGATTCTAGAGAAGAGGAGGTGGGCCGCTAGGACCGCTTAAGTACCAAGCTCTCCCTAGATCTAATCCTAGACATGCGTATGTCCATTGCCACACTCTAACCCAGCGATTTGTTCACAGAGATGTTTAATTAGATTAAGTCTTATGAAATTTTAAGAGTTGTTCAAACTAGGCCTTAAGTCCATAAACCCTAACATAGTTGTCTACGTCCCCATAAAGTCCATCAAACCCAAATTACATCTTTACGGCCCATTGGGCCCAAATCACATCCTTATGGCCTGTTAGGCCCAAAACAATTCCAGATCAAGTATTATGCTTGACAGACTCAATTCATACACAAAACCAAACAAACTCATCAAACTTAGCATTTAGCCACTTTCGGCTTTTCGGCTTTTCAGCATTGCCGATATCGTGTGTGTAGTGTTTGTACACACCTGGTAACCTCACGTGCTGCAAACCCCTTAGTCAGGAACCTACAATTGATATTACTAGCGATTAACCAAAGCTTTAACACATACTTATCAAAAATCGAAACCTCACCGTGTCTTTACCGTGTGCCTTACGTTCTAGTAGCCCTTCTTTTGCTACTATTGGTGATTATCCTCTAGATCTACACCCAAATACCTATATCGTCAAAACCAAGTGACCCATATTGTTCATAAGTCACCCCTATGAGCCACATTAGATTCGGCCATTTACTTTAACCATGACTGTGTCAAGAACACTTACCACCTTGTTAGCAATCTTTATTTACCACGCTTGCGATTGTTGAGCCTTACCCTTATTAATACAGGTTAACGATAAGGATTGGGTTAGATAGCCCTTCAACTTTTAACAAAACACACTAAAAATTTTAACTAAGCACTTATCGAAATTCTCCTTTGATCCTGTGCCTTAGATATCTACTTGAACAAGATTCGGCTTCCAAACGTGACTAAGAGTAGATAATAATCGATTGAGGTAGAGGAACAAACAACAAAGAATCGGCATAAATAGGGGTTTCGACAAACAGGGATTTCAGAAAATAGGGGTTTTGGAAAACAAAGATTTCGGCAAACAGGGATGGTGGTATTCGGTAATGGAAAAAAATAAGGATGAGGGGAAAAAAAAGAAAGAAAGATGGAAACTCTAAGAACCCCTTCTAAGGATTTCGACACCCCCTTTTATAGCCAAAGCCGAACTACCTTCCCTCCATAGTCCTATTCGGCCCCAACATTTCACCCTCCTCATCTCCTATCTTTTCTCTCTAATAATACCTTATTCTTATCTGAAATCTCCTCCACATCCATCAGTCCTACTTCCTACAAACTCTCCACGGCAAGAGTACAAAACCAACACAACTCTTGCCGTCCACCTATGCAAAATAAAACACTCCAAAATACACTCCTCCTGCTCGAACCGTGGACCTCTTCAGCTTTCACACACGCCACCTCATAGCTCCCAAGTGACGCCACTTTCCACTGGACCACAAGCCCATTTGTGTCCTATTTTCTCTTAATCTACTTAAGAGACCTACTAACTGAAGTCACAGTTCCCTTGGGGCTAAAACCAAATTTTTTCCTGTACTCTTACTTGATCCCAGGATTTCTCCAACACCCCTAGACACTCCAAATTCATTAACCCTCAAAGCCCACATACCAATTTTCATTTTCTCGCTCACTTAAAAAAAATTTTAAGATCCAAAGCCCAAAGCCCAATTCTTCTAGGCCCAAATTCAGGGCGTTACAATCCATGAATGGATTGGGTTGTGTACTCATGCAAGAAGGCAAGGTGATAGCATATGCCTCTAGACAGTTAAAGTCGTACGGGAAGAATTACCTGACACATGATTTGGAGCTAGCTACCATCGTGTTTGCATTGAAGATTTGGAGACACCATTTGTATGGTGAGAAATGTTGGGTGTTTACAGATCACAAAAGCCTAAAGTACTTGATGACTCAAAAGGAGTTGAGCCTAAGGCAATGAAGATGGTTAGAGTTGATAAAGGATAACGAGCTAGTGATTGACTACCATCCAGGAAAGGCGAATGTGGTCGCTGATGCCTTCAGTAGGAAATCCTTGTTTGCATTGAGAGCCATGAATACACAGATGGCTTTGTCAGATGATGGTTCTATTCTAGTCGAGTTGAGAGCTAGACTGATGTCTCCCCAAAAGATTTGTGAAGCTCAGAAAGGTGACAGTGACTTACAGGCCAAGAGAGTTCGGTGTGAGTCTGGTGTTGAGTTAGACTTTCAGATTAATTTCGAAGGATGTTTGATGTTTTGAGATAGGGTCTGTGTACCCAGAGATGATGAGCTTATTCTAAAAATTTTGCACGAAGCACATAGTGGATGTTTATTTGTACATCCAGGCAGCACAAAGATGTATAATGACTTGATGAAATGGTATTGGTGGCCGAGTATGAAGAAAGATATTTTCGAGTTTGTATTCAGATACTTAATTTGTCAGCAAGTGAAGGCTGTACACTAAGTACCTTTGGGTCTACTTCAGCCTATTATGGTTCCTGAGTAGAAATGAGACCGTATTACTATGGATTTTGTGATGGGTTTGCCCGTGACACCGAGAAAGAAGGATGCCGTATGGGTTGTAGTTGATAGACTTACAAAGTCAGTCCACTTTATACCGGTACGCATTGACTATTCGCTTGATAAGTTGGCGGATTTGTATGTGTCAGAAATTGTAAGATTACAAGGGGTACCACTGTCGATCATATCGGATAGAGATCCGAGATTTACATCACGATTTTGGAAAAAGTTGCAAGAAGCCTTGGGCACGAAGTTGAGTTTTAGTATAGCTTTCCATCCGTAAATCGACGGGCAGTCGGAGAGGGTAATACAGATTCTTGAAGACATGCTTCGATGCAGTGTTTTGGAATTCCAAGGTAGTTGGGAAAAATACTTACTGTTAGTGGAATTTGCCTACAATAATAGCTTTCAGTCGAGTCTGAAAATGGCGATTTATGAGGCATTGTATGGGCGTAAGTACTGAACACCATTATATTGGTCTGAACTTAGAGAAAATAAAATTCACGGGGTTGATTTGGTCAAAGAAATTGAAGAGAAAGTAAAAGTAGTATGTAATTGTTTAAAAGCTGCCTCAGATAGACAAAAGTCATACGCGGATTTAAAACGGAAAGAGATTGAGTTTCAAGTTGGTGATAAGGTATTTTTTTGAAAGCGTCACCATTTAAGAAAGTTCTTAGATTTTGTTGGAAAGGCAAGTTGAGTCCTTGCTTCATCGGACCATATGAGATTACAGAGAGGATAGGACCGGTAGCCTATCGTTTTACATTGCCATCTGAGTTGGAAAAGATTTATGATGTGTTACACGTGTCTATGTTACGTCGCTACTGATCAGACCCTTCGCATGTGAATGTATCGACAGAGGTTGAAATTCAACCGGACATGAGTTATGGCGAAGAGCAGGTTAAGATTTTGGCACGATAAGTGGAACGGTGGAAATGTGCAAGTGTACACAATCGCAACAAGTAATAAAGTGACAAGGAAAAGTTATCATACCCACAAAGACTGTAAAAGAATTATTTATGAAAATGATTTCAAACACTTTGGTGAAGGGAAAATATTTAGATTTAAGAAATGTTTAAAAACTAAAAAAAAAAGTAAAATAAAATAAAATAAATTTCTAATGCACAATTTCAAAAGCTGATTTTAGTCAAGATGATATAATTGTGTTGGATTAATTACATTTTTTACCTTAGAATTATTAAACTTATGCTTATACTTGTTACGAATAAATCACGGCAACTCGGTAATTTGCTAACTTATGAACATATTTACAAACCAAAAATCCATTTATCTCTTGTACATATTCCTATGTCAGTTCGACCGATAAAACAGATTTATAAAAGTAAACATGTTATTGCACATACATACTTCTTAATTTAAACAATCTCTTGCATATTGCTATTTCGATTCAAACGATTAATTCAACCCAATAAGCATATAAAAGACTATGTGAGGTAACAAAGTATCCTTACCTTGAAACAGTTTAATCACAATAATCTTGCAAGTTAGGCAAGGCATATGTATCGCCAAATACAATGCTAATCTAATCTTCAGCTACCTTAGAAGAATTAAACATGCACTAATTAAGTATTGTGTCCATTAATTAAAATTTCAATGCATTTAAATAATTAATTCTTTAGTTATCTAAACAATTAAAATGCCAGAATAACTTAAGCATGATTTTACTTAATCAAGCATTTTACCGAGACCTATAAAAGCATAAACACAATTTTAATAATTTAAAAGGACGACATGCAATCAACCCAACAAGAATTAAATTCAAGCTAAGCTAATTAAATTAACCATTCCAATAGCATAAATATTCACAAACATGTTTGTCAAAACAACAGCAAAATTTAAAGAGATAAGGAATAAGAAGCAAATCTGGTGTTTCTCCATGGCTTGACTGATTACTCTGTTCTTTGTCCTCCGTTGTCCTCGGCTATCAAGGTGGCCTATGAACACTCTAATTGCTGCTCAATGATGGCTGAAGAAGACCCCTTCCCCAAGGGGAGAAATCGACACAAGAGTAAGGAAATAGGAAAATGAAAAGTTGACAGAAAGTGAGAGAGGAGAAGAGAGAATGAGATGTGAATGAGAGATGAGGGATGCTTTGAACGATCAGCCAAGGGGGGTTTTTATAGCTGAATGTGGCAGCTGAAATTTTCTAAAAATAGCAGCCAAAGATCCACCCTTTGGCTGGCCACCTATGTGGCAAAGTTGATGGCTTCAACTTTGCTAAATATGGCATGGGGCAAATCTACAAAGCCACTAATTGTGGAAGGGGTTGAATGCAACTTTGACAAGTCTTCAAGGGCCTCTTATCAAGCTTAATTAATCAGCTAATAAGCTGATTTGGGTCAGCATATGGACGGTTTGGGTTGCCCAATTCTTAGATCAGTTTGGTTCAATCGATTTGGTTCAGCGGTTCAACTGGGTCCTTTTTCCATAATTAATTAAGATTAATTTATTTAGCCCAAATTAAATTGGGAATAAATTAAAATTAAATAATTTATGATTTAATACACACATTTGAACCGTCTTAGGTTGGAAATTATTTCACCTTGTTCCTTCGAATTACTTCTCGATTTTGTTCTTCGAGCAGTGCCTGCCGAGCCAATTTTCGCCCTTTGTGCGAATCTATCGAAAATAGTCTAAATAAATCAAAATTAACTATAAAATTAATTAAAATTCATGATGTTCCTATTTTTAACACAATTTAATTATTTTATAATATTTAATTATTTTTCGACAAGAATTTAACCGAAATAGCATGATTTTAAGTTGAAAAGGGCATGTAAAAACACGTAAATTTTCGTGTTTCCAGTAAGTCAAACAATTAAAAATAAAAGTATAGTTCTTGTGAAAATACTATGGCAAAGACATGGGGTAGAAAAGGCTACATGGGAGCCTGAGGAGGCTATGAGAAACCAATATCCCAACCTTTTTACCGGTAAGATTTTCGGGGACGAAAATCCCTAAGGGGGAGAATTGTAACAACTCGATTTAGGGGCTAGTCGAAACAGTGGTTTTGGAATCGCTAAATCGAGGTCAGAGAAAATTATTTTAATATTATATTATGAGCTATAGCATGATTATATGAGTATATGAAAATTTTGGTGCATTAATTTTAGCGATTTCATGCTTAATTGTGAAAAAGGACTAAATTGCATAAAGTTTGAAAGTTTTAATCTACAAGCTAAAAGTGCCAAATAGCTATATGACCTTAAATTGGAGGTCTTTAATGTGCAATTAGACCCTTGGGAAAGGGTTGGCCGCCATAGGGGACAAGAAAATAAGAAATTGGTCAAAGTAGTTGGAATTAGGTGGCTTAAATTAAGGAAATAAAATATAACAAGGAGAAACATGATATCAACTTTTCATCTTCGTACTTCCACCAAAAATATCATCCAAAGAGGGGTTTTGAAAGCTTAAAATTTTCAGCAACTTTTCATCCTTGCAAGTAAGTCATCCTGATGATCATTTTTTTATTATTTTTGTGTTTTTGGAACCCCTAAAGCTTAGTCTAGCTAATGAAGGGACTATTTTGCAAAATGGTTAAGAGCCTAGGGTTTTTCCATGTGAGTATTCATGTTTATTTCTAAAATTTTATGGAAGAAAATGAATCTTAGTTGTTAAATAAACAACTTATATGAAAGGAGTCTCCATTAAAACACCTAAAAGGACCTTTTTGTAAAGGTTGTAAAATAGGTGGTAAATGTGTGAAATAATTGGTATTGTGAATTACTATAAGAGTAATAAATGTTCAGCTAGGCTTGTTAAAGGAGGAAATTTGATTAGAATCAATTTACGAGCCTAGGGGAAAAATCATAATTTTGTAAAAGTTTAAGGGCAAACGGTAATTTTACCAAAGTATGACTTTTGAACTGTCTTGATCAATGTAGTGATTAAATGAGTGACTTTGTTATTATAGATCAAGAAGAACGTGAAATTAACCTTGATCGAGGAAAAAGTAAGGTTTCGGACTAGAATTGCAAGGTTTCGGACTAGAATTGCAAGTTGGCATATTTTGGTACCGAGGTAAGTTTGTATGTAATAATTCAACATCAGGTTAGTACGCATTGATATGCTTGAGATTACATGAAATGTTTATTATTTCTATGAAAATTGATCAATGATGTTTAATAAGAGTATGATGAAAATTTATGATGTGAAAGCCCCAGTTGACATTCGGAATAGAAATGATACCATTGTCAAGACATGAGATTCATAAGGTCCCGTATAAGACCATGTTTGGGACATGGTCTCGGCACTGAATTGAGATCCCGTGTAAGACCATATCTTGGGATATGGAATCGGCATTAAAGATAGACTTCGTGTAAGACCATGTTTGGGACATGGCATCGATATACGATCTCGTATAAGACCATATCTGGGATATGGCATCGACATCGATATGGGATCCCGTATAAGACCATATCTCGGATATGGCATCGACATCGACATGTGATCCCATGTAAGACCATATCTGGGATATGGCATTGGCATCTTATTATGTGTATGACGAGTTTGGGTATCCTTCATTATTCCAAGCGGTTCAACGGGGTAAAGAGCTAAAATTTATGTTCAAGATGGTAAAAGTGCTAATGTTCTGTGATGAAGTGATACAAGTACCAATGAGTAAGTTACGAGAAATGAATGCAAAATGTGATGTGTGATTTGGTAAGAGTAAGCATAAGTAAGTTATGTCGATGTGTTTGAGAACTTGTGTTATTATTTAGTGTGATTAATGGATGTTATCATAAGCCTTTATGTTGCTATTCATTGCATGCAAACTTACTAAGCTTTATGCTTACTCCCTCTCTTTTCCCTTTCTTCAAAATAATCTTTTATTTCATTTTCCCTCTCTTTTCCCTTTCTTCAAAATAATCTTTTATTTCATGTTTAAGAAAAAGAAATGTTCCATGATATTGAAGGATAGGTTTGAATTTATAAAAACTAATAACTTGGGTTTGTGATAATTTGTAAAATACATATGCTTGTGAGAGGGAGGATAAGTCACAAAAAGCTTTTTCATTTTTATTTCTAATACTAATATTAGAAAGTGAAAAAAGTGAGGTTTTTATAGTTGAAATAAAATGAGTTGTAGTTTTAGTTGTTTTATTAATTCTTTCTTGATTTGCTTCATTATTGTGAATGAAGTTCTCAATCATTTTTTTTTGTTGATTCAAGAAAAAGTTGGGTATTGGTTCTTGGAATATTAATGATATATAGAAGAATATCCCCCTTTTAAGATCAAACAATTCCATCGAATTGAGTATGATTGTATGTGTGGTAGCATCTACTATACCAGGAATATCAATGAACCTGATTATTGCAATTGCTCAGGATACCCTTTTTATGTTTAGCTTCTAGTTAGCTTCTAGAATCTATTTCTTAGTTCAAGGTCCCTCTTTACTAACTGGAATCAAAGAATTAGTAGATCTGTTCCGCCCAAAATGGGAATGGGCTGGGGTTATGAACTTATAATCTATAATCTGATGATTGAGTCGATTCCATGATTATAAGTTCATTCCATACCGGACCAAACCGGAATAGGGCTATATACATTCTCATTATGAGATGGGGTCATTCAAGCGTATCTAAATAGATACTATGTTTAGGAAGTCAAATTATTTTCCTCTTCACAACACCACTAATGCACATAAATCTTTCCTATTTCTACTGTGACTAGGGTATCCTAAGAACATCAAAACACATAGTGCCTATAAATTACGCTCTTTTTATTGAAATTTCATATTCTTTTAAATGACAAAACTCTTTCAAATTTATTCATCAATTATTTATTTCTCTTTCTGTCAAGTTTATAGCAAATCAAGAAGCTAGAACTTAGCTCTTAGGATTTAAGGTTAAGACATTTAGAAGTAATTAAGAAAGTTCGCCACAAAGGAAACTAGGTTCACCAAAAGACTAGAATGTGCAAAACTAGGTTCGTCAATGTTTATGTATGAGTCATAATGTGTTGTTAGTGACTTGTGTATGTTATGAAATTGCGAACCAGACAGAACCTTCCACAAGCAAAAACAAGAGAAAGGCGAAGCTTGTTTAAATTTTTCAACAAATTGGTGAGTGTTTAGGGATTGCCACTTATATGTACGAACCATAGTGTTAATCAGAAGCTTAGGGCTTAGTCCTAAGTTCGGAGAGTAAGCCTCCTCTAAAACTTTGTTTTATGAATGTGTTTAAATGTGTGTTTTTATGAATAGTGATATGCGAGCTAGTCATGAATAGTGTTTCGCGAGCTCACCATGAATTACGAGCTCTATGTTTAAGTGAATGTTTGGCACTATAATCTTTGGTAATCATTGGATAGGCATGCCATAGGATTGTGAGTACTCACCCTTGTGTTTTATAATTTAGGCGAGAGGCCTTCGGACAGGTTAGGAGAAATAAGGGAGTGTCGAGTTAACCTCCATTCAATGGGATATGCTGGTGTGATGGAAAGTGTTAGCTTAGTGCTACACTCATGGGATATGTTAGACTCTTTGAGTCAAAGTGAGAAGTCATAATAAGATCCTCTTATCCAACAGAAAAGAACATGTGAATAAGATTGTGTTTTCAAAAATACTATGTTTTACTGTTTTAAGTTAATTGACAACATGTATCCGTAAACCAAGCTTCACATAAGTGTGGTGAACCCAGTTCACAAAATAGCAACCATGATAACGCTTTCGTTTAACTTATGTTTTGTACATGCTATGTGGGTTTTATGTACATTCGTTGAGTTCGCAATAGCTTACACACTCTTTTCTAAACAACTGCAGGCAGCTAGATTGCACAGTAAGTAGTGACGAAGCGGGTGATCCAAGTGAGGCATAAACACTGAGTAGGTAGTACAAATGAATTCTAGACTTAAAAGGAATGTAGGATTCCTCTTGAGCTTAAAGACATCTTTCTATTTATTGGCTTCATCGATTGTTCTAGGACTTAGTTTCTTTATGTTTTTTAATACATTTTGCAAACAGATAAATCTATATATATACCCGAATCTTAAGTATGTCAACTTGTCGGCATGAATAAAATTCAAAACCATGTTTGATGTTTTCTTAATTATGAGTTCATGTTTATGTATTTAATTTCTAATTAGAATGTTCACCATAAGATAGATTATGAATAAAACAATATTGACTTATTTTCATAGAGTTCGCCAAAGTTGTTGCAAAGTGACAAGATGTCAAACTGTGCATGATGCGAACCCTAACATTTAGCGAGTTGCCACATGCGAACCCTTAATAGTTTTTGATACGCGAAATAGGAAATACCCTGTGATGTGAGTTCATAGACTCTAAACACAAAAGGATCGTTCGCGAGACTTACCCTGTTTAGGGAGTCTTACTTTGCGAAGACCTAGAATGCACGTGGTATGCAAGGGAATGGGAAGTTAAGCTTTCGCAAATGAAGTAGGTTTGCATATTACTACTACTACGTACCATGACACAAGCAATGTGAGTTAACGAACTTGTGCTTCCTCAAATCTAAACATGTTTTGTGTCGTGTGTTTGAGGTTCAATTAGTGTTCGGCCGGAGAGTCACTTAGGTGGCTAATGTGGCACTCTATAGCTCGGTTCCAGCAACCAGACCGTGTAACGCCCTGAATTTTGGGCCTAAAAGAAATTGGCCTTGGGCTTGAGGAGCGTTTGGAAGTCGACACCTGAGTATTTACTGTGCAAGAGGTGACACATTATATGTCTACTTTGGTGTTAAGGGTCCTGAGAGGTATTAGAGAAGTCCTAGGTTCAAACCTGGACTCTAGCAAAATTTGTGGTAAATGTGAATTAAACCCTTGGTACTTGTTAGTAGGCTTTAAGAATAGTTAGGGTGGAAATGTGACACAGGGAAGTATGTGGTCTAGTGGCTGAGGCGTCATGGTGTGGCAAGGGATCTTGATTTTGAATCGCATAGGATGCAAAGGGGATTTTATTTTATTTCCATGAGGTGAGAGAGGTAGAGTTGGATTAAAACTCTCTTGAGGTGGTTGTTGACTTGGTCTTGGATGAATTTGTTGGAGAGTTTGAATTGGTCTTGTGAGTTGGTTGTGGAGGATATTAAGGAGGGATAAGGGGAGAGGATCATGGAGATTTTCAAGGAGTTTGAGATTGGGGGAAGTTGTAGCCGAATAGGGGAACTGGTTGGTGCAAATTTCGGCTAAGGGGTTTGTGGATGTGCATTCTCGACATTTGGTTCTTGAATAGGTGCCGATTTTTCTCTTAGGCTTTTGGGGGTGTGCGTTTTATCATTTTAATAGTGGGGGAGTTCCTTTCTTGGTGTAGTTTCGGCTTAGAGCAAGTGGTGCCGAATTGGTATTTTTGTTCTTCTCTTTCTTTTTGCAAGTACAGCCGATTTTGAGTGTGGCTATTTGGGCAGTCTTTTTACTTCTCTATTTCTTTCTAGTGCCTTTCTCTTCTCTTCTTGTTTTCGACATTACTCTTGTGGTATTTGGCCAAGCCTGTGTTCTTCGTATCTCACAACCATAGTCGACTACATTAGCCCTTCTCTCCCTCTTCAACTACTTTTATTCTACCCTTAATAACCTTCCCATTGTTGGCTGAATTTAACCTTTCTCTTGTACTCTGATTCTATCTTGACCGATTCTTTGTGGAGTTTCTTTTGGTCTTTTTCCTAGCCGACCCCTCTTCATCTCGTTGCCCATCCCTTTTCTAGTTTCTTTTGATACACTCACATTTTGTTAAGTCGAATACTCTTCTCTAATCGTTTCTCTCTGACTCAACACACTACCCAACACTTGTGTATTACTCCTTTAGTTTGGAACCGATTCTGCCGGTTGGTCGTGGATGGGGGGTCTGACAATTGTTTGAAAGTTGGGGAACCAGGTGTTTTATTGTTGGTTAGGTCACAGTAGTTGATTTAGTTTTCTGTCGGTTTCTTTTTGTTTTGTTTTGGATAAATAATCGTTTTGATGTTTTAATGTAGGTATGAAGATATTTACGGTGCGGTTCGTTTCACGGCGGTGTGTATAATAAGCACTCAGATTCGATAGTCGCGACGAAAAGCCGATAGAGTGTGTGTAACTGTATGCTATGTTTGATAACCGGTTGAAAAACCGAAAGTATGTGTTGTTTACATTACTATGACTGTAGATCGGCAAAATGCCGAAAAGCAGAAATACCGCAAAATGATACCACAAGAGCATGCGATCACACGTGTAGTGGATCGAGCCCACGAATAAGGGCGTAAGATGCTTGAGGCCACCATGAGCGTTCTCATAGGCTTAGGTCGTTTTGGGCCGCATTGAGGCTGAAATGGGCCGTATAGGCCCAATGGGCCTATGGGCCCCAATCGGGTTTAATTTGCATATTGTGGTAAATGTTAGACCGAGCCGTGTAGTCCACATGGCTAAGGTTGTTTTTGGGCAATGGGCCGTGTGGGCCCACTAGGCTGGTGGGCCCCACATGGATAAAATGCATGTTATATGGTTTATATTGGTTTGAACTGTGTTGTTCGTATAGCCGAAGCTATTTCTGGGCTAATTGGGCCACATGAGCGTATGGGCCCACTTGGGTCGAGTAATGGGCCTTAGGCCCATTTACATCGGTGTGACTGTTTAGGTTACTTAAGTCGCTTGGTGGACCTTCTGTTGAGTCGCTGAGACCCTGATTTATGAAAATTACCGAAATACCCCCGATTTGCAAAATGACCAAAATACCCTCATAAGGTAGAATGACCGTAATGCCCCAGTAGGATAAAATGACCGAAATACCCCCATAAGGTAGAATGACCATAACCAAAATACCCTTATAGGGTAAAATGACTATTTTGCCATTGTGGGTAAATGACTGATTTAGACTATGAATTTAACTAACTTGACTGTGGTCGTGTGACTGATATGCTTTTGATAATTGTTTAAATAACTGTTACTAAGCATAGCCATTTTGCATACACATGTAATGATTGAGCATGACATACACGACATATTGCATGGGGCTGGGACATTGATACGGAGGAAGTCTTGATAAGGTCGCACGGGTCGCATGAGACGACTGTGGATCCAGTATTAATCTGTTAAGGTCGCACGGGTCGCGTGAGACGACTATGGACTAACGGACAGCTTAAAGCTAAGTAATTTAATTTTGGCTCTATGCCAACCAAAATATGGCTCTGTGCCATCTTGATTATGGCTCTGTGCGTATCGTATTTACCCAGGGCTATGTGCCTAACATATATATTGATGACTCTGTGTCGATCATAATTACCTGTGGCTATGTGCCGATTATATTACCGTCGCTGATGGCTATGTGCCAAACTTATTATAGTTACCGATAGCTTTGTGCCATCCTGATTATGGCTCTACGCCATCCTGATTATGGTTTATAACCATTTTGTTTTTGCCTTTTAGCCGTTTTTTTAACTGGCAGCGTTGCTGCGATATTTATGGCTTTTAGCCGTTCTGTCCATGGCGCCTAGCCGTTCTGTTGACTTAGTGCCTCAACCGGTCCTAAGCTTGGTGTGTTCGCTGGGTGGGTCGATTTTATCCCCACGTAAGTGTAAGGTTGGTACAGATGGTGTGTTGGCTGGACCGGGGTGGGATGCATCCTCATACTATTGCATATCTGTTTATGAGATCTATCACTGTATTGAGCTTAGGCCACTTGTTCTGTTATTGGTTTTGGCTAGGCCCAATTGATCCTGTTATGGATTGTGACCCAAATGATATTGTAGTGAGTTTTGGCCCACGTATGCTCTAAAATCTGCATCATTATCATAAAGGGCTTTGGCCTGCATCGCTTCAATTTTTGTTTCTGTATACTGACTATTACTCTAGTAAGGGGATTACACACTGAGTTTTTGTAAACTTACCCCATTTTTAACTGTGCAGGTAATCCCCAGCGTTAGGAGGATCGGGGCTACGAGGGACTCAGAGGTGACCACACGATTGCGGCTGATATGCTTTAGACTTTATATATGTTTAAATTTCGTTTTGGGTTTTAATTTCTGTAATAAGGCCTCTCTGGATTTCATTCTGAATTTGGGATTCTGTTACGTTTATATCTGTTAGACGTAGACGAGTTTTCAACCCAATTACTATTTTTAAAAACATACGTTTTAAACTTCTTTACCTTGAATTAGCTTCCACAACTAAAAGAGATTTTTAATGAAGTTAATAACGTTTTTAAAAGTGATTAACTTTTCAATGAACCACGTTTTGAAATTGAATGAACACAAACTGTTTTAAATATTAAGGAGGGTTTTCAATGAAAACGTGGTTTTTGAAAAAAAACACTTCAATGTGACACGCCAGATTCGGGCCTAACTTCTGGGCCAGGTTTGGGGTGTTACAGACCGAGTATAGGGCAGTATACATACTAGCACACGAAGTGCATCCTGAAACAGAAAGTGCATACTAGCACACAAAGTGCATCCTAGCATATGGAGTGCATATTGGCACATGAAATGCATAAACCCGTACACAATCTAATCCTATGGCATGCCAACTATATCCGACTTTGCTTAAATAGTTAATAGGGTACCAATGATCCAATCATATTATATGAACCAATTCATATATCATAATCTCATTTCATTTCATTTAATCATCAATTCATGTATGTCCAATAGCACATACCATGGTTCATACTATACTCATATCACATATCATATATAAATTATTTCATACTATTTTCTACCATATTCACTTAAATCAAATTTCTCGGCATTCAATATCATTCAATAATAATCATTTCGTACGATAGTATAACTTACCTCGGTATTTAATCATGAAATCAACATGAACGTGTATGTATATATATAATCATCTCAAATCATAAGAGTACAAACTAAGATTGTCCACTACTTATCAACGACTCTCATCTTTCCTTTATCTCGTGACGGCTTCTCTTTAGCTACGTTCGATAACTCAATGATAAAAACATTATCAATTTACACCCAATTCAAAACTAAATACATTGTCATTCATATTTTACATTTTATTCAATTTAATATTTCTACTCGGGATATGCATATTTTTTTATATTTAGCATTGGATTAAAATCTGATTTTACATCCTTTCATTAGGGACCCTATACTTTCTATTTAAAACCTAATATTATGATAATTTTCAATTTATTCTATTTAGTCCCTAATGTTTCAAAGTTATTTAACAAGCTTAATTAGATTTACAATTTAGTCAAATTCAAGCTTAATTCATTAATTTCTCTATAATGGTAACTTGCTAAAAACTTAATAATTGAACAAATTGATACATAGGCTAGCTAAATCAAGCTCTCATGGTCATAAATTTATATATAAAAAAAAAAACTAACTTAGGGGCCTTAATTAATGGCCGAATGTAACACCCCTAACCTTTATCTGTAGCCGGAATAAGGTTACGGAGCATTACCAGAGTTTTCAAATCAAACGAACATAAATTTCAAACATTTCGAATCATATCAATAAAAATAGTAAAACAAAGTCAAAACACACATAATTTCCCTTATACGAGACCTCAAGGCCCTAAATACACGTTAGAAATAAGTCGAGACTAAATCAGAAACTCGAAGAATTTTTCAAAAAACATTGAAAATTTTCAACACTAGAGGGGTCACAGGGTCGTGTGGCTAGGCCGTGTGGGCATTTGAAGTAGGGACATACAGGGGACACATGGTCATGTCGCCTGGCTGTGTGTCACACACGGCTGAGACACACGCCCATGTCTCTACCCGTGTGGACAAAATTAGGTTATTTTACAAGCCATTTTTCTCACCCATCTTAGTAAATACCTAAAACCAAAAATACACATATATACAAGCCATAACAAGGCACCAAAATCATGCATAATCAAGCTATACACATATGGTATAATCACATACAACCAATATGCCCAAAGACACCTCAATGATAACATTAAAAACATGCATAACCATGTACTCAATTTGGCCAAACTAATCCATTAACTTCTAACCAAGTTTTCATTAATTCAAACCATTGAATTCACTTATCAAAACGTACCAAATGGTACTAATCATGCCATTCAACCACTAGTATCTATAATCATTTAAGCCTTTCAAACAAAGTACCATTTTTCAACATTTCTAACAAGTCACAAGCCATATATAATATGCATATTCAACCATCATTTCATCTTCCATCATTCAACCATATTAAGTCATTCATCAACCATTATAAGACTAATATTTACATGCCATGAACTAAGCTCATATCACCATCAAAGTGCTAAATCACAAGCCAAACTAAGTGGCCATTTCCAACAAGCAAACACATGGCCTACATTAGCCAAAATACCTATACATGCCATTATAACCAAAATTAAACAACCAAATGTACCAAAAGAGCCGATGGAAATTTGATATAACTCGGACAAGCTTCCAACTCAAACGAGCTTTCGAAGCACCATAAAACACAGAAAAAATAACACTAAGTAAGAATTTAAGCTTAATAAGTTCGTTTAACATAGAATTTAACTTACCATTTAGTCATATAATATGTGAGCAAACATAGCATATCCCAACACAATTTGGCCAAATGCCTAAGTACATATACACCAACCATGTTAGCCATGTAAATACATATATAAACCAATAATCATGGTTGAGCACAACAATTGATTAAGTTTCATATATATGTATCATCCAATTCAATTTTTCATATACCATGTAACAATATTTCCATATAATTCATATGCACCCTTGTAATAGCTCGTAATGAACCCTTACCATTTCATATCAGAATAATGTTCGTTGAACCATTTAGAATATTGTTGGATACCTGAGATAGATTACATATAGTGTGCTAAATCATATAACTGTAACCTATCAAATCCTGTACATGTATCCTCATACGAGTTTTGAATCAGTATACTCTCACGAGCTATAAATCGGTATGCTCTCATGAGCTATGGGTCAAAACGTAGCTACACAATGCTACTCACATGAACTATGGAGTATTCATAACACATGCAAGACCTTAGCTATCGGTAGGATGTTTAGGACCAGTACCCGAATCATGTAAACCCTAATGACATGTCATTTGTATCCTACGAATTCCTAAGGTTCAAATGGGGCTCGGTAATCGTTGTACGTCATTGGATATGCAATTGGTATATATATAACAATTCATAACACATGTATAATTCCATTTAAAACATATAAATACAATTTAATTACACAAACTTACCTCGACGAGTAAATATAGAGATGTAGGCGACTAATCCGAGACTTTATTTTTGCCCCGATCTAAAGTCGTACGAGGTCTATCTTGATCTATTCGGATAAATTTAACTCAATTTAATATTTAATTCAATCAATTTAGCCCAAAATCATACTTTTGAAATTTTACTATTTTGCCATATACTTTTAATTTCTTTTCAATTTAGTCCCTAACTTATAAAAATGGAAATTCATGAAATTTCACCACAACCCACTATGGCCATATACGTTTAATATCAACTAGGTCCCTAGCAAGCCCTATATTTCATTTATTTCAATATTTCACCATGTAAAATTTTCTATTTTTCAATTTAATCCTTATTTGACAGTTTCACCAAAAATCATTTAACAAATGTTGTTTATCTAACAATAGCTATCCATTTTCTATCATCAAACACCAAATTCATGTATACTCATTAATGGTAAAACCCTAATAGTTTAACAGTTTCACAAATTAGTCCCCAGGCTAGCTAGATTAAGCTACAATGATCTCGAAAACATAGAAATAATTAAAAACGGGACAAAAATATATACCAATGCAAGATAATTTGCTTAGCCGAATGTTGAAGCTTCTCTCGTGGCTTTCTAACCCTAAAATTTTGGTGAACTAAGCATAAAAAGATGATGGCTTGTTTTGGTTATATTTAATTTATCATTAATTTCCAAATCACTTAATTAACCTTAAAAAAACATTAAAATTTCACAAATGTCAAGCCATCACATTCCACTATATTCATTAGTGGCCTAATTACCATATCAAGACTCTTACTTTAGGGTTCTATAGATATTTAATACTTTTAGCTACTAGACCTCAACTTTTACACTTTACGCCATTTAGTCCTTTTTATTAAGTTGAGCATGTAAACGGTAAAATTTCTTAAAGAAATTTTTATACGTTACTTCTACCATTTTTTAGGAAATAAAATAATAATAAAATAAATTTTTTGACTTCAAATTTGTGGTCCCGAAACCACTGTTTTGATTTCACTGAAAATGGGCTGTTACATCAAATGCTTGAGAAAAAATGGAGTTTCCTTTTTTCTTTTCTTTAATGGACGGTAGGAGCTTTGCGGAAGAAGATGATATGTTATCATCTTCTGCCAATTTATTTATTTATAGCTTGATTAAGAAATTATTAACATAATTCATCATGTTTATGTTTTAATTAATCTTATTTTTTTTAATTATAATTATATTAACTTAATGACCGTCATCATAAATTCCCACTAACTCATAATAGAAAAATGGTATAATAATCATTTTGTTCCTTTGTATAATTGCTATCTAAGTTCCCAAGCATTTTCTACATTAAAAACCAATAGCAATTGGACTTTTATAATTTAGTCTTTGAGCTTTAATTAACTATTTTCTCAGTTAAATTACTTAACCGATCTTGACTATATTTTCATACTAACTTCTGTAATCTTTATATTTCATCCTTATGGATTTGGTTTATGGAAATGAGATTCCAGAACCACATTTTCCAACACCATTGAAATTCGGGTCATTACAATCGAGAATAACAACAAATAAATAAAGAAATCAAAATAAATATGGATAATGGAATAGATAAATTGATGGAAGATGGATTGGATAAATAGATGTCCTAGTGATCCCTTTGAGGTGGATTGGATAAATAGATGTCCAAGTTTGAAGAACTCGTCGAAAAACTTGAACAAGATTAAGCAAAAAGAACTTCTAAGATAATAACAATAATTGAGTCTTGCAAAGAAAATTACTCCAAAGAGTGCTTTTATTAATCAATAATCAAAATTGTCTAACATAATGAATAATGAAAGTGTCTTTATATAGGCTACAAATTGAATGAAAAATAAAATCCTAATTTAATTGAACTTCTAATTTTGCTAAAAAAGAACTAATTCTAGTTGAACTCAATCTTCTTGCTAATTGGGAACATAATACTTTTAAATAACTTAAAAGACTTATAAATCTCCCAAAATTCAAAATAAATAAATAGAAAAAATATAAAACATAAAATATTGGGCTTTTTTATAAAATAAAAAATTAAACATGAAAAGTAAGCCCAATATGGATTAAACATGAATCTAAAGTCCAAAAATCGTAGCTTCTATAATAATACTGTCTAGAAATTTCTACTTGTGTAGTCTTTACTAAAACTATCATAACTTGAGCTCTCGAACTCGAAATAAAATGATTCAAAGTGAATTTCAAAGTTAAGAGATAGTTATTTCATCAATTAGAAGACATCTAAATTCAAAAAGGCCTAAATCCAACCCAACAAATGCATCACAAGTCAACTATTTTTCTAGACTTAAAAATTGGCAACTTTGATGAATCTAATTCAATAAATTTCTCCCTACCCATGCATTTGAATTGACCATTGATGCTTGATTAATTCTTCCAAGCATGTCTGCATCCAATATTCTTAGTTTTGAACATAAATTTCCAAGAACCAAAATCGTGGTTTTCTTTAAGCTCAATCTTGTCTCCTTGAAGCTTACTAAGTCTATTTGTCATGAACTCTTGTATGATCAAGTTTATCCTCACTTGAATCTACATAGATCTTTCTTAAGTGATAGGACCTTCTGGTAAACTATGCCCATCATTTTGTTGGGTGTCGAATGCGCTAGTGAATGAGTCTTAGTGCTGGCATCATATATTTTGTGTATGTTGGTACTTGATTGTTTTTAAAATTGTTATGAAAGTTTTTATACATGTGAAATATGTTGGTATAACTTTGGTTGTTTGCTAGGAATATTTTGGCACATCTTGGTGTACTTTTGGTTATACCCTTTAAGCTTAATTTTGCAATTCTAGGCTTGAGTGTCAACTCCTCAAGCCTTAGTATTGGTATCTCTTGGTTTGAATATTGGTACTTAGACCCTTAGTTTTGATACCTTCAAAGTAGTAGCCAAAATTTTGAAACATTGGAGGCAAGTATAGGTACATGGCCCGGAGTATCAATACTCCAGGCTAGGCATCAACACAACCTCCTGATGTATTGGTACATTAAAACATCAAACCTAAATTGTTCTAAAATTTGACCAAGTTTTGATTGCCATGACTTTGGTATCAACATTTATGCCATTGTTTGCATAAATGGGCCTCCGAATAATGTTTTTAACCTATATAAAACTTGATTTTTCATGTACAGATTCATGAATGGATGTCATGTTGTTTGAAAGTTTAAAATTCATGTTTGATAATGAAAGTGTTGGAAAGATAGATAGATCAAGGTCGCTCTGACAACTAATGTAAGGTTCCTTGTTTGACTAGGCATTCGATCTAGGTGAGGGGTGTTACATGTAGGATCTCACCGGTAACAGTCCGGTTTAGACCCTAGTCGGAATAGTGGTTTTGGGACCACAAATTCAAGTTAAAAAATATTTTAATATTATTTTCTTTGTCTATTGTGTGTGATTAAGCATGTGCTAAAGTTCTGTGAGTTAATTTGTCCATTTATGTGCTTAATTTGAGAAAATGGCTAAATCGCATAGAAGGTAAAATTGACATTCTATTTGAATAAGTGTTGAATTGTTATTGTTCTTATTATGTGAAGTCTTTAAAGTGGAAATAAGCCATAAATAAAGATAGTGAATGGCTATGGATGGTTATGTCATTAACTATATAAGTTATATATGTTTTGTATTAAGGTTAATTTTGTAAATGGAATAATAACATGATATTTATTAAAACAAAGCTTAAAATAAGCCATTATCATCCTTCACCTGGCCGAATATTGAAAGAAAAGAAAGAAAAGAGTAAGCAAGGGTTTCGGCCACGATTTTTGTTTAATTCAAGGTTAGTTTTTATTCAATTTTTGATAATTTCTACGTTTTAGTTTTTATTCGGTTTTTGATAATTTCTACGTTTCTGTAATCGTTGCTTCGTAAACTTCAAAACCCATGTCTTAATTTTGAGAATTGATGATGTTTTTGAAATGAGCCTTTGATGAACTCATGTGTTTTGTGATGTCTGATAGTGAAATATGAAAGATATGTGTTTGATTATCATAGTTTATCTTTGGAGTTTTATTGAATTTGAATATTTTGGATTAAATTGAGAAAATGAAATTTTAAAGGACTAATTTGTGAAATAAATGAAATATATAGACTAATATGAAGCATGTAAAAATTTGGCTAGGCATGGATAACTTGAAATTTTATGTATTTTGTGATTTTGTGAAATAGGGACTAAATTGTCCAAATGTGAAAATGTGAGGGCTAATTTGCAAATTGCCCTAAAAATATGTATTTGGATTGAATTGGATGAATTAGTGGATAAAAGGGTTAAATTTGAATATGTACAGATCAAGAACCGAAGAAAACAGACTTAGATCGTGGGAAAACGAAAGTAATTGAGTAGCCATATCTGTTTCCATTAAACCGAACTCGAGGTAAGTCGATATACAAATAAATGTATTTGAATTGACTTAATTGTGCATATATGAAATTTGAATTGCTGTGAATATGGTTGGGATGAGTTACATGTGAAATCCGAGAATTTGTATCGACGAATTTTTAATGTTTGAGAAGTCCCGTACGAACCTAGGTATAGATAGGATAACGTATGTCATGACATAGGTGTCCGATATGTGATATCATGTAAGACCACGTCTGGGACGTTGGCATTAATTAGAGATTTCATGTAAGACCACGTCTGGGACGTTGGCATCGATATGAGATTTACGTGTAAGACCATGTCTGGGACATTGGCATCGTATTTGATTCGTGTAAGACCCTGTCTGGGATAGTGGCATCGATATCTGATTACATGTAAGACCACGTCTAGGACGTTGGCATTGTACGACTATTTTGAGCATTCTGAGTATCCTATTAGATTCCAAACGGTGGGCAAGTTCGAGAAACGAATGACTATGTGATTTGTATATTTGTTTCAGGTACGTTTGATATGTACACATTGTGTGTATAAGAAGGTAAGTATATTCATGAACTTACCTAGATGAGTTATGTATTTGGATTTGACAAAGTAAAATGTGTTACATGATTGGACAAGTTATGATCCAATAAAGTATAAGGTGATATGCAAGATTGAAAGATGAATGGTTAAGTGAATGTGTCAAGAGAAACTATGGCTATGCAATTAAGCTATTAGTAAATTCATATTGATTATATGTTTTGAATGCTTATATGTTAATTTTATTTGTATATGGCTTACTAAGCTTTTGAAAGCTTACTTTGTGCGTGTTTGTTAAGTTTTATAGATCATCAAAGCTACTGAAGGCTCGGGAACCGTCGAGGATCATCACCACACTATCAAACTCAACTTTGGTACTTTTGAATGTGTAAATAGCTAAATATGGCATGTATAGGCTAGTTGTTTTGGAGTTTGTTTGAGACATGAATATATGTAGCCATGTGATATGGCTAGATAAGTGATTGTGTTTTATATTTGATGCTATGTCATATGATGTTGATTTTGGTATAAATTCATGTCTATGAAATGGTCAAGATTATGGTAAGCATAGGGATGCAATATGAGTATGATTTGTTTGATCAATGAAATGGTTATATAAATGGTAGGATGTGAATGAATCATGCTTGGTTATACATGTGTTTTAGTTGTCCAATTTTGTATATAAGTTGACATGATTAGAAATGAGATTGGATGGGATGATACGTTGGTCATTTGACATGTATTTGGTTGCCAATTGTGTGTGAAAATAGACTTGTATGTGCTTGTAGGTATGACCTAAGTGTGGGTGGCATTTTGGCCTTGAAAATGGCCTATAAGTGCCCACACGGTTGAGCACGCGGGCATGTGGCTCGACCATGTCCCTCGTGGTTAAAATTCAAAACAAGTCAGGATCGACCACGGGCTAGCCACACTGGCGTGTGACTGGCCATGTGGTGCAAGTAAGGATCGACCACGGGTGAGGTACACGGGCGTGTCCACGACTGTGTGGACAAGTCAGTATGTATGCCCTGTTTTGACATGGCTTAAACACACGGGCGTGTCTAAGGCCGTGTGAGGCACATGGCCTTCCCACGCGGGCGTGACCTTTGTAACTTAGAAAAAATTTTAAATTTCTGAGAATTTTTGTGTGTGTTTGGTTTAGTCCCGGCCCTATTCTAAAGCATGCTTAAGGTCTCGTTGACCTATTTAAGAGACGTTTTGATGGTATTGGATGAACTATAATTTGAAATGTCCGTAAAAGTTTCCGGTTGTCTGGTAATGCCTCTTACCCTTAAACCAGCGATGGTTACGGGTTAGCGGTGTTACATCACCAAATAATTTAGGTGTGTGGATCGAATACCAATTAAAAAATTTAAACTACTAATGATGCGTGATAAGTGAAGTGGGCTCAACTTTTGTCACGCAAACAGATAATCTCAAAATAATAGAATAACAAAACACAAAACGTTTTTAACGTAGTTTCCTAAATTACATTTGTGTCGCCTTGACCAGAATGAATCCATTATAATCACCAAATACAATATATCATTTAGGTCTAACCCTCTTACTTTGTTGCGGTCTCACTATCATACCACCTAATGAACTCATCATTCACTCACCCTTCCTATTAAAGGTAGAAAAGCAAATCACTCATTAGTGAATATACAAAGCACTTGTATGTTCCTTACAATATGAATAAAATAGTGCACACAATCCATACATCGAATCCTAGCAAGTAAAGTGATTATTAATAGGCTACAAAGTGTTAGTAAAATGGTCTATTTATGTGTAAGAGATAAGTGTGATTATGCTTCAATTTCATCAATTTCAATTGTTGATATTCAACCTTTCCATTATTAACAAATTAAGATGATGTTATCTTTAGACTCATCAAGTTGAAATGCTCATCATTATTAGCCAAAGAAGTCACAATCAACCAGGGTTACGCTTGTCGAAGTAAAGTGCGTTGTAAAGTTTTCTCACTTTTAGACTTTCTTAAACAAGGCTTAATTATATTAGATAAATCTATGAAATTTTGTTGCTCGTGCTTCCTTTTTTATTAAGGATTGTTATAAATGTTTTGTAAATGTTTTTAGTTTATATGGGATTCCTCCCAAGTTTGTCTTGTTTTTTAAAATTAATGCTTAGACTAAGACTCTTCAATATGGTTGTACAAACTTATTTCTTAACAAGGATAAACCCTCATATTATTTGGGCACTAGACCATTATTTTTGTTACTATATATGAAAATTAAAATAAGCACAAAGTAAAAAATTGTCAACATGCACAAACTACATGGGATGTAACATTTGTGCCCAACCCGATCACTGAGTTCAAGCTATAAGGTGTTACATTCGTCGTTAGAGCAACAACAACAAATTTCAATGTAGCATGCTTAATTGTATAAAGTACATTTCAATATGACTTAAAATCATTTTTGGGTCTTATACGAGCTTATGAAATCTCTCTTACTAACCCGAGGTCAGATAAGGACTTGATTGTAAAGCTTTCAAAATTTGTGAGGTGACATTGCAACACATGACTTCTATATTGCAATATCATCAGTCAGTTAGTTACGTCGCGACTTCTAGAATTTCAACATCACGATGTCACTCACTGTTAATCTATGTTGCGAGGTTAGGGACTTGAGGTCGCCACGTTGCCTTTGCTTTGACAAAATCAATTTGGTACATCTTACATGTGTTTCAATTAAACATCTATAGACTTTTATAACATCTTTCCACAAATAATAAAACATCATTCCATACCATACTATGCCAATTCAGTCAGATGAACATTTCAACCAAGCACGTAATATGGCATACACCACATGATCATCATTTAAGTTCGTCCAAGCCATTTATCCATCTAGCCATACCAAGTTACCTCATTCAAGTTCAAATAAATTTCTACCTATTCAATTTGAGAACCAAGAACTTATATGGCCTTAACATGAACCAAACAAAGCATAAGCTAAACTATAATTCATGCTTCACATTTAAACACACCAATTTCAAACTGTTCATCAACTTATCTAACCTAACTACTTCACTTTGCAACCCTTAACATTCCAAATTTATGCAAGTTCATGACCATCACTCATAATAGCATCAAACATAACCAAAACCATGCATCAAATAGGCCATATTTAATTCTTAACATAAAAATCCATCCATAGCCACAATTACCACATAACAATCCACTCAAAATGACCATTTGCACAACAAAATTCCTTTATATACATCCCACAATATCTAGACTCAAAATGAACATTATTCTACCATCTTGTTGATAGTGTGTGCTTCACATTGATCCAACTCGGCAAGTTTTGCAAGTTGACGATCTACAGGTAGGAGAAACAACTAAAGTAACCATTAAATAATTAGTAAGTTCAAGTAGAAAATACTATGCTTTTTCTTGATCATACATAAGCATGTTAGCTACCTTATTTTTGGCATAAATTTGGCTATGGCACTTAAAATAACAACAATGTGAGCATAAGTATCCATTATCATTAGACATTATAAGCAAAAATCAAAACATACAAATTTATATCACTTTCACATAACTCATATCAATGTCATATTTTATCATCAATCCATAGAACATACTAATTTCACATAGTTCATTGCAATGTAATATTTCATTATCCATCTACAAAGTTTTATCAGCTTCACACAATTCACTTCAATGTTATATCAAATTAATTTATTGAATCCAATTCATTACATTTTCAAGTTTCAAGATTCAAATTTCAATTATAATGTTTTACCCAGTGGAACCCTAGCAAAATGGACTCGTATACATGGGTGAACTACACCACACCATGTAGCTCGTAAGTGTAACAGCCTATTTTTCGGTGAAATCGGAACAGTGGTTTCGGGACCACAAATTTGAGCCGAAAATAAAATTTATTTTTATTTTATTTTATGGCATGTAATATGATATAAATATCATGTGAGAATTTAGATAAGAAAATTTTATCGATTATATGCTTAATTATGAGAAGGACTAAATCGCATAAAATGCCAAAGTTGGATTCTAGTAGCTAGAAGGATCAAATAGTTATGGAATTAAAACTTGAGGTCCTTATATGGTAATTAGATCATTAATGAAAATTTAGTAGATATTTTTGGATGATTCATCAATGGAAAATTAGAAAAAGGCTAAGGACTAAATTGGAAAGTGATAAATTTAAAAGATGATAAATTATTAAATAGAAATAAAAATCATTTTATATCATCTTCTTCCCCAAATATTCCATGGAAACCCTAGGAAAGAGAAAGCAAGCTTCCTTGGTCAAATTGGTAAGTTTTCATGTCCCGTTTTTAGTAATTTTTATATTGAGATCGGGAAAGCTTAATTTGTCTATTTGGGGGATTAATTTGAAAAGATATCAAAGTATGGAATTTTTACCATAGATGAATATGCTGAAATTATGAAATTTATGGTAGAAAATGAAAGGCTATTGATAGATAAACAACTTTTACAAAGTGAATTTTGATGAAAACTTGATTTAGGGATTAAATTGTAAAAATGTGAAATCCATGGAAAAATTTTGAATTTTATAGAATACATGTGCTATAAATTTTATATTGAAATTTTGGTTAGGCTTGGAGTAAGGAGTAAATTGCATGAATTTCATTTTTCGAGCCTAGGGACGAAATCGTCATTTATTAAAAGTTTAGAAGCAAAATGGTAATTTTGCCTAAGATGTAAATTGGACTAATTTGAGTATGAATTGCATTAAATTGATGTTAAATTTACTCGTATAGATCCGGATAAATTGAATAGGAGAAAATGTGAGATTAATAGACTTTATATATACGAACATTTATCAAGGTAAGTTCGTATAACTTAGCTATGCATGTTTTTATGCTTAAATTGAAATGTGTATGCGATTATATAAATATATAAGTGAAATGATTGCATATCTAATAAAGCTCGATAAATGATAATACCTGATAAGTGATAAATGATAAAAATTCTATTTTTGTGCATGAGTTGAATGTGAAAATGTGAATTACATAAACGCATAAATTTGTGAGATTGAATATATACCCGACAATTGCCTGATAAATGTTAAATCCCGTTTGAATAAATGGAAGTCAATGGATAAATGTGATTTCCCTGATAAAAATGCATGTGTTGCAGAATGGATTTAGCCCAGACGGGTAATCCGAAATGAGTCTCTCGAGTATATGCTTCAATTAGGATTTAGCCTGGACTGATAATCCAAAATGGACTTTATAGGGAATTCTTTGTCATATAAAGGATTTAGCCTGGACTGGTAATCCGACAAAGCCCTTAGAGTATATGTTACAGCTAGAGTTTAGCTTGAACTGGTAATTCTAGTGTATGATATGTGGCTCGAGAGTATACCTAAAATGTACTACTGAATATGAATTGACGGACTATGGAATTGTACACCTCAAGTGTACTACCTGTGTATCCATCGATGTTTTCAATAATTCAACGAGTAAAATACTGATACGAAAAGAAAAGGGATTTTTACATGTATTTACTTGAAAAAAATATGAAATGATGTTACATGAAATGGTTTGATTAATATGTTCATCTATGAGAATAGATTTGTACACCTTAAGTGTACTATCCGACTGATTATCAATACTGCAATTGATTGTTGAATAAAGTCCTGACATGAAACATACCGGAACTCAAGATGAATTAATATGAAATAAATTTGAGACACATGGAAATAAATTTTATATATTTTATGTGAATACATGTTGTGGAAAAACATATGTATATGAGAATCTGAATATTGTTTGACTCATATATGTGTTTCTTGATGTTTATATGAAATATGTGTTTAACATGGGTATTGAGAATATGTGTTAGGGCTTGTGACCAAATGGTTTGGTTATACCTTGCAATGTTTAACTTAAATGTGAATGGTTGGTAAGTTATTTACCAAGTTATACAGACTTACTAAGCATTATATGCTTACTCCATTTTATTTTTCCCTGTCTTATAGTAAATCGGAATGCTCGTTGGATTGGAAGCTTGGCGGAGATCACTCACACTATCCAATAGTTCATTTCAGTATATAAGGTAAAAAATTAGGGTTATAATGGCATGTATAGGTTAAATTGGTCAAGGAATGATATGTAAATATTTGATAATGACTAGCCATTGGAATGGCTAGTTGTAACAGCCCGATTTTGGGTCTAGTCAGAACAGTGGTTTCAGGACCACGAATCCGACGTAGAAAAATTTATTTTTATTATATTTTTATGGTCTACAGTTTTATGGAATGATTTTGTGAAAATTTCGCTCAAAAATTTTGACGTTTGGACATTCAATTTAGTAAAAAGGACTACATTGTAATAAGTGCAAAATGTGTGTTCTAGAAGCTAGAGGTGTCTAACTACTATGAAATTTTAAATTGGAGGTCCTTAAATAGTAATTAGACCATTGGTTAAGTTGGTGGACAAATTGGACATGGTTTGGTATGTTTCTAAAGTTTTTCATTAAGGGCATTTTAGTAATTTGGTAATTAAAATGAATTAAAAAGCAAAAATAAAAGCCAATTTTGGTCCATCTTCCTCCCATGGCTGAATTTTACAAGGGGAAACCGTGGCTAGGGTTTTTCAAGCTTCCAAGCTCGATTGTAAGTCCGTTCTAGCCCCATTTTTTAATGATTTTTATGTTTTTGAAGTCCTTGTAACATGATCTATCTATTTCCACCACTAATTTAAATTATGATCAAGGTTTAGGGTTTTACCCATGTTGAATATGTGTGCATTTTTATGTTTGATGGTAGAAAATGCATGTTTCTTGTTTGTTAAACGACTTTTGCTAAGTGATTTTCGGTAAAAATGTCAAAAAAGACTTATTTGTAAAAGTTATAAAATGAGTAGAAAAATGTGAATAAATGGAAAATATGGGTTGTTATGAGTATAAAAATGGTTCAGCTAGGCTTGGGTATTGAAGAAATTGAATGAAAATCATTTTACGAGACTAGGGACTAGATTGTAAAAATGTCAAACTGTAAGGTTGTTCAAGCTTCCAAGCTCGATTGTAAGTCCGTTCTACCCCATTTTTAATATTTTTTTATGTTTTTGAAGTCCTTGTAACATGATCTATCTATTTCCACCACGAATTTAAATTATGATCAAGGTCTAGGGTTTTACCCATGTTGAATATGTGTGTATTTTTATGTTTGATGGTAGAAAATGCATGTTTGTTGTTTGTTAAACGACTTTTGCTAAGTGATTTTTGATAAAAATGTCAAAAAAGACTTATTTGTAAAAGTTATAAAATGAGTAAAAAATGTGAATAAATGGAAAATGTGGGCTGTTATGAGTATAAAAATGGTTCGGCTATGTAACACCCTAAATTTGGGCCTAGTAGAATTGGGCCTATTGGGCCTTAGGCATGGGAGTGTTTAAAATTTTTGAGAACAAGAGAACGGCACTAATGCAAGTTGGACCTATTAGGTGAGTGATTTTGGAAGGTTAGGGGGCTTCCATGAAGTCTTAGGTTCAAACCTAGGCTTTAAGAAAAATTTTGGTTTAGGTGAATAAAACCCTGGATGTAAGTGAGTAGGCTTTAAGAATATTGTTGGGGAAATCATGACGCAAGGAAGCATGTGGCCTAGTGGTTGTGGCATCATTACGGTTGTCAGGGAGCATGGGTTCAAGTCTTGGCCCTTGCAAAATTTTTAAATTTTGCTCTTAAAAGAATCTGAACACTGGCACATAGGCTTTATAAATATTTGCGCATGTTTTAAGTCACAGAAGAGCTTGTGGCCTAGTGGCAAGGTGGCATGTGGAGTAGTCTTGAGGTCTGAGGTTCGAGTGCTGGCACAACATAATGGGGTATTTATTTTGCTGTCAGGACGACTAGAGTTTGTGTTGCAGTGAAAGTCTGATGGATGAGAGGTTTGAAATGGTCATAGAGAGACTGTAAGAGCAAATCTTGGACAAGACTAGGGAGAGATTGGTGGAGTAAATCAAGGAGTTGGGGAAGTGGAGTGTTGTGCCGTTTGGGGAGACTTTATTTGGTCAATTCGGTTGAAGGGGGAAAGGTTAGTCATTTCGGCATTGGACTAGGGGTTGTCGAATTCTCCTTGCTCTCCTCTCATATTTCGGCTTTTGAGTTTTTTTTTCTTCCTAGAATTATTTCAGTTGCTTTCTTTAGGTAATTGAAGGTGTTAGAATTTTGCACTTTTCTGTTCTCTACACATTTCTACATTTCTTTTCCTCTGCACACGGTTGTACTCTTCTTTTCCTTTGATGCCGACTCCTCCCTCTTCACAACATAATTGGGTTATTTTCTTCCACATCTTTTCTTTCGTCCTACTATACAATTGAGCCATCGGCAAATTGCTTGTTGCTTTCACCCTCTTCTGTGACCGACTATAGCCTCATCTCTCCCTAGCTGGTTGAGTTCTCTTGACTTCTCTTTCTAGCTAAATACCCCTTCATCTTATGGCTCCATTCTTTTTCTATTCTCCTCTGGTAGATCCTTATTGGTTAGGCCAAATACTCCTCACCTCCTAGGCTAGCCATTGTCGATTATTTTTCTATTAGGGGATTTGTCGAGTACTCTTCGGTTCTACCATTGCTTGGTAAGTCAATCTTCATGAGATCTCCTGACAAACGATAAGGGTATGTTATGGTACCCTTCGTTCTTCTAATCCGAATGTTGCCTTTTTGTTGATGGGATAGTAGTTGATTCTAACGTTTGGTTATAATCCAAATTCTATGCAAGGCGTGGAATCGTTTCTGAGCCACGAACATTGAGAGATTAAATCTGTAGTCAGGCAAGGTAAGGGAAATATTTCGGAGTATGTGCTATCAAAAGGGAGTTACCTTATCGATTAAAGACTAACATCAGATTTCGATGGTTCTAGGGTGGGTGCTCATGGATCTGGGAGCGACTCCGGAATAAAGGTGTGTAATCATACACCCAGTATTGTACTGTTAAACGTTGGACAATGGTGTATTCACACCCTTGTGCTATTGTGAATCAGCAAAAGTTGAAAAGCCAAAACTTCGACACTTGAGGGCCCACAAGCATGCGAACGCTCATAAGGATAAATCGAGCCACAATCATTGGCGACAGACTGTAGAGGCTGCCACGAACGTTCTCGTGGGCTTAGGTCATAATGGGCCTCGTTAGGCTGAATAGGCCATGTGGACCCAATAGGCTCATGGGCCCCACATGTACGAAATCCACGGTAAGTGACTAATAATGGATTGGGCTACGAAGTTCGCATAGCCGTGACGGAATGTGGGCTGAACAGGCCACACGAGCGTGTGTGCCCACTTGGGCCGAATATTGGGCTTAAGCCTATTTTTACTGTTTTGACCTTATATGTTAATTGTGTCGCTCGAGCCAACTGTAGACCTTCAGGAGGGTCGTAAATTGACTGAAATACCCCCAGCTTAGGAAATTATCAAAATACCCTCGGTTTGTAAAATTATCGAAATACCCCAGATTTGCAAAATTATCGAAATACCCCCGGTTTACGAAATTACCTAAATACCCTCAATTTTTAAAATTACCAAAATACCCTCAATTTGTAAAATTACAAAAATACCTTCGATTTGCAAAATTACTTAAATACCCTCGATTTGCAAAATTACTGAAATACCCTCGGTTTGCAAAATTACTGGAATGCCCTCAGTTTGTAAAATTACTAAAATACCCCTGTAGGGTAAAATTACTAAATTACCCCTATAAGGTAGAATTATTGAAATACCCCTGAAGGGTAGGATTACCGAAATACCCTTATAGGGTAAGATGACTATTTTGCCCTTGTGGGTAAATGACCGACTTAGACTATGAGTTGACTAATTTGACTGTGGTTGTAGGACTGGTATGCTTTTATTACATGTTTAAATGATTGTTACAGAGCATGGCCATTTTGCATACATGTGTATTGATTGAGCATGACAGACACGACATATTGCATGGGGTTGGGACATTGATACGGAGGAAGTTCTGATAGGGTTGTATAGGTCGCATGACGACTGTGGATCCAATATTGATCTATTAAGGTCACACGGGTCGCCCGAGACGACTGTGTACCGACAAACGGCTTAAAGCCGCGTAATCTGATTATGGCTCTGTGCCAACCTAAATATGGCTCTGTGCCATCTTGATTATGGCTTTGTGCCAATCGTATTTATCCATGGTTATGTGCCTAACATATGAATCGATGACTCTGTGTCGATCATATTTACCCAAGGTTCTATGCTGATTATATTATTGTCATTGATGGCTATGTGCCAAACATAATATAGTTACTGATGGCTTTGTGCAAATTATAATACCGCTACTGAAGGCTTAGAGCTGTATATATATACTAGAAGCTTTGCTGCAATTTCGGTTAGGGCCGCAACCGATTCTAACATTGGTGTGCTGGCTGGGTGGGTCGATTTTATCCCGACAGGAGTGTAGGGTTGGTACGGGTGATGTGTTGGCTGGATCAAGGTGGGATACATCCTCATACCATTGCATATCTGCTATGAGATCTGTCACTGTATTGATCTTAGGCCCACTTGTTCTTTAATTGGTTTGGGCTGCGCCCAATTGATTCTATTATGGGCTGTGACCCAAATGATATTGTAGTGGGCTTTGACTCACGTATGCTCTGACTCGGATCTGCATCATTATCATTAAAGGGCTTTGGCCCAGCATCGCTTCGTTTCTGTTTCTTTATACTGACTATTACTCTAGTAAGGGGATTACACACTGAGTTTTCGTAAACTCACCCCGTTTTTAACTCTGCAGGTAATCCCCAACCTTAGGCGGATCGGTGCTGCGAGGGACTCGGAGAAGGCCACACACTGCTTATGGTTTCCGTTTTGATTATTTACATTCAAGTATTTTGATTCGCGTTGTAATAAGGCCTCTTTAAGTTTCTGGATTTTAACTCTGGATCTTTCTTTACTTTGGTTTATATCGTTTAGAAGTAAGTCACGGTTTTCCAAAATGGTAACTGTTTTTCAACAACACTACATTTTCGCAACATTTTCGGAATGGTTTCGTGACTTAAACTTTTTCGTAAATCGATTACTCTCAAAATTAGCTTTCGCAACTAAAAAGATATTTTAGGAATAAAATTAATAATCCTTCAATGTACAAGGGTTTTTCAACGAAAACATAGTTTTCGAAAAACACTTCAATCTGACACGCCAGATTCGGGCCTAACTTCTAGGCCAAGTTTGGGGTGTTACAGGCTAGGCTTGAGTATTGAAGAAATTGAATGAAAATCATTTTACAAGACTAAGGACTAGATTGTAAAAATGTCAAACTGTAGGGGAAAAAATGTAATTTTTGCTATTGATTTTGGGATGATTTGAATAGTATAATGATTAAATAAGTTAAATGTGATATTATAGATCAAGAAAAAACGAGGTTCAAAGTTAGAACAGGGAAAAAACGAGTATAAGATGATTTAGTCCTTTTTGTCGTTTTTACGCCGAGGTAAGTTCGTATATTTAATAAGCATTATTTTATATGTGTATAAATGCTTAATTGATAATTGTGGTAAATGCTATAATATTGAAATGAAATGTGAATGCTATTGAGTACGATACTACGGAAATGACCGATAGAGATTCGATACAGCGAAAGTCCCCATTGAACATTAAGAATAGATAGCATACAAATGTCATAACATTAGGGTTACTGAGATTATGTAGAAGACCATATCTGGGATATGGCATCGATATGAGTCTTCGTGTAAGACCATAGTTGGGCTATTAGCATCGATACGAGATTACATGTAAGACCATATATGGGATATGGCATTGGTATGGTACTATGTGTACGAGATTCTCGAGTATCCTTTAATACTCCAAATGGTTCAACGGGAAATTCAACGGGCATGTTAAAGAAGAGAAAGAGTATGTAAGTATTACGAATTGATATAGGTATGCACGTAAATTTTGTAAGCATTAACTTCATAAAATTATGAGTTCATGATTTCCACGAGAATGATTTGTGAGAACCTTGTGACTAATGGTCTATACTTGTGATGTATGAAATTCATTGTAAATTCGGTTGAAGATCATGGGGTTAGCTTTCGAGCCAAATTGAGTTATGACATACACTATAGCAACACAGACTTTTAGAGGCATTTTTTTAGGCTTTTAGCAGCGTTTATAAGCGCCACTAATAGTATTTGCGATGCTTTTCCAACAAAAAACGCTGTTAAATAAAGGTCATGACTTTTTGCGGCGCTTTTCCTACAAACGCCGCTAAAGGTCATGACTTTTAGCGGCGCTTCTCCAACAAACGCCGCTAAAGGTCATGACTTTTAGCAGCGCTTCTCCAAGAAACGCCACTAAAGGTCATGACTTTTAGCGTCATTTTTCCATAAAACGCCGCTAAAAGTATTTGTCTTTAGTGGCGCTTTTTTTACAAACGCCACTAATTTGGTCATGAAAAATAAAAATAAAAAATTGCATTACTATTGGATCTCTGATTTGTTTGGTACCGAAACACCACATTCTATGTCACATCAATCTACATTTTTTCCTTCAATAAATGACCAAAAAAGAGAAAAAAATACAAAAGGAAACGATATATTGCAGTTCATCAATATTCAATGGTGGAATCGAATGAATTAGTTATTTCCAAAAACATACGCAAAGAGAGTCAAACTATAACTTCGAAGCTGCTGACTACAATTCCGCAAGCAAATGTAGACACTAGAATCAAGAAAAAAGACTTGGGAATCAGATTCTATTTACATGATATTCCTTGCACTTTCACATAAACTTCCTCTAGTGTTCCAAGTAAACTAGAAAAAAGATAGCATTAATACGCATGTTATGGGAATCCAAGATGTGTATGGGTGGTATTTGTTGTAAGTAACCTTGTCCAGCTTGTAAATACATTCATACCACATATAGCCAACCAGAAGAATTTAAGAAATAAAAGAAAAAAAGCCTCCATCAAAAACCAAATAAGCATAATGGCAATATAGAAATCTAGAGATCAGGCAACTTACAAATAATGCAAATGCAACAACACTTGCTTTGATTGAAAATTTTTTCTTGGTTTCACATTCCTCCAATTTTTCCATCCATTTCTCAACCTAAGATTTTAAACATTTCAATGAGAAAGTTAATTGTGCACAAAGAGAGCTAGATTGATGATTGAAATTTTTTACTTACATTTGGATGATAGTAGGCATACATCATTCCAATTAAAATCCAGTTCCACGTATTAGATACGGTGCTTTTCCCTCATCCTGTGAATGAAAGAAAACAAAAAGCACAATTAAACTTGTTAATATTCAGGCTTCCATAAGGTAAATCAAAATTTTCAAGAACTACACAAAATATGCAGCAAAAATACAAGGGAACATGCATTTTCTCTAGATAATTATTGAAAAATAAACAAAAGATAATTATTGAAAAAAATTTCAAATTTTCGCATGCTGGCAATGATGTCTTGCCTAGCTCTGAAAAGAAGGCTTCTTTCCTTCGCTTCCTTATCACTAGCAGGAAGCATGAACCACAAAGTCAGAAAACTAGAACTTTAAAAGTAACACACTTTTAAGGGTTATCCAGGGGCAAGCAAAGTTTTCCACAATCTTTTAAAAGTAGAATACGTTAAGTACCATGAAAATTGACATCCGTGCATAAAGAACCTAAACTACTCAGCTCTAAATCTAGGGTATCAAGGCATAAATATTTTATGAAATCCATTTAATTTTTTTCATTTGTACACCATGATAGAACTTAAAACAGCAAACATAGTTTCTATAAGCACCAATAACTAAGAACCATTCCATTAGATTTAGAACTAGCTGCAGATACAGTAGAAAGATGAAGTTTACTTCAATAAAGAAGAACCATTTCAAATCTAAGCTTTTGAAAGAATAAAGTATCTACCATCTGATCAGATAAAAGTGACAACAGTTTGTATGTATATGCATATAATATATATATATATATATACACACACAAAAGGCTCACTATTCAAGGTGAGAACCACTGAGTGACAATTGTATGAGAAGATTTCCTGGTGATAATCGATAATAGTATATCATGTCTTTTCTCACTGATATAGCCATAAAGATGTTAGACATAACTTGAAAGAAATTAAGCAAGAAGCCAAGAACAAGCATTCCAAGTTATTTAAATGCCAAATACCCATAAGAAGGCCTAATATTCAGAACAAGATTTAATGGCAGCCGGGTATTGCACATTTCCCATAATTCAAAAAATTTGCTTTTAGATGTTCAATATAAAATTATAGTTGTAGTGATATGAATATACCTTTTGCATCTTTAGACCTCGGAGGGTCCAATCCTTTCTGAGCCTTTTGTGCTTTATTCACCTACATGATATATGAAACAACAAAAAATTACGCAGAGACTGAATAGTAATAACTATCAATCAGACTAACAGACAAAATAAGATACTTCAACAAAGAAATTTTAGCTTCCATTAAACAACTTACAGCATTGAATAACTTCACCACCGAACTTTCCAAAGAACACATAAAAAAACAAAATTAGTATGAGAAGAAATAAGCAATGAACTAAGTTATATGTATAACATTAGAAGAAAATATGGTCAAAAAATACAATACCTCCTTTTGTAGCAATACCGATTAGAAACGTTTCCTATGAATCCAAGTAATTTGCGTGCTTCACATGCCCTTTCTCTCTGCAACTTCGTAACATTAAAATCACATAGCCTAAAAAAAAGCATACACAAGCAGTCATTGTAAAATATTTAGCAAATTCCAAGGCAAATACCAAATGTTTTTCCTTCTTAACTTCTCCTTTGACTTTTCTTTCACTTTCTTCTTCACTAACTTAACGTTGCAACAAGTTGCTTATGCCACGATAATACAGGACCACTGTAACAATTTTTAAAAAGAATTATTGGGAAAAAAAAAAAAATTTTCCATCCAAATGAAAAAGTCCCAAGTTCGAAAACTAGCATTACCAATGAATCATCACCACATTCCTCTTTATAATGTTCTTAAATGCCAACTGAATGCTCGACACCTTCCGTAAACCTCATAATCCTGTGTTGAATTTCACCTCCTTCTTGTTCTTCTCCTTCGAATCATCACTTCCTTCAAAAGAAATATCTCCGCCGCGCCCTCTCGGGTATCATGAGGAACTACCTCCTCATTGTGTCTTCCTTTTCCTCCTCCTCGTCATCGAATTGTAGTCACGGCACACAGCAGATTGGCGGCTTCTACCACAAAGAATCGCGACATCCTTAAGTTTCATAGATAAGGCTTCACGACTAGAGAAGATAATACAAAGGATAATCGAGAGAATTTGAGGGCGTTTTTAGCGAAAAACGACACCGTTTTGTGTATGAAATTTTGGGGCGTTTTCTAATAAAAGATCCGGACCCATTTTTTCGATCCTTCGATAAAAAGATTCATTTTCTTCATAAAAATAGGAGGTAGAGCCGATAAAGATTTCTTTTTCGATTCATCCACGAGTTGAATACCTCATTCAAGAATTGTTTTTGATCCAATCAGTAGGAATCAATAGAAAAGGCAAATCCTTTATAATACACCGATCCGGCTCGGTTATTGATAGAGTGAATAGATCTGCCATTTCTTGAAATCTCTCTTACGATTCAAAATCGTGGTGTAACGTGTATCCCCTCCTGCTTACGGTCATGGAATAGATGAAATAAATCAAAAAATGGATTTTTGTTCAAGAATGAAATCTTATTGGAACTGCCAGATTCATCCTTGAACCATATCACATCCCGATCTAATGAAATAGGATGAATTGAGACGGTATTTTGTAAATACGTAATTATCTTGAATATATTAACTATTTCTTTATTTTCCGATCGCTTTGGAAGGGACAAAAAAATCTTGTTCTTTCTTCAACAATTTCGATCTCTAGTGGACCTCTCGGTGGGTTCGAACCTGATGAAGTTCGACCATCTATCGGAGAAAAAAAGAACGAATGGATCTTGTAGGATTCCCAAGAAATTCTTCGATTTCTTCCTAAGCGAATGATTATTCATCCGCTTCTCACGTTCCATGAATAGCCGGGACATTGAGGAATATCCGAGAAAGGCACTTAGGAACCTGGTGCGATTCTATCTCCGTTCGTTCCGTTTGAAGAAAGGAAGGATCCCAAAGAATCGATCTTTCTTTTAGTTGTTGAATCTCTCTTTGATTGATCAATGTGTGATATTCCGAATCCTCATTACTAATGGAATCGAAACGATCTCTGGATTGATCAGAAGATCCTTTCAATTGGCGAGAATCCGTTACTTGAACGAAACTAGATCTTGTGGAATCATATTGAATATTTGACGATACATTCCGTACCTTGCTAAAAAATCGATCCCTGTTTACCAACCATACATTGTCTAACCAAATCCAATTCTCTCTCGATATGTTCCTCAAAAAATCCGATTCGTGTGGATTCTTCCCCCAACTAACGAAGAGATCTTGGCGGAATTGCCACATATGAAATTGAGCACAATTTTGCAAAGAAATAGCCCACTTGCCTCTCGAGAAGAGATGGGAAACATGCTCAATATCATTTGATTGAATAGTTGACCCAGCTCCTTGTTGTTTGAAGAAACCCTCCACTTCAATTGGTATTTTTTCACGAAAAGCAAACATGAGATAACAAATCCAGATCTTTCACTAAGATTTCGAATAGCTGTCCCGAGTTCAAGTTGATTATGTTTCGCCTCTTACTCGGAGAAAGACGATCAAACAATTCCCAATCATGGTCCTTGCGGATCGAATCATCCATATAATATACAAAAAGAAACTCCAGATATTTGATATCTTTCTCTTTGAATGAGATCTCAATTTCAAATGACAGTTTTTCATTAGATATCTTACAACTAGAATCCCTCTTTTTCCGATCTAGTTCCTCCACCACCGCGAACCCCTGTTAGATTCGGGCATGATACACTTTGTAGTTATTGGGAGAACCCAAGTACTCTCTTTCGGATCAAGAAATAGCTCTCGAGAGATCTTTTTTCCTTTTGGAAGATACAGAGCGAAACAATCAACCTATTGATATTGGAAGACCCAAAAGATTCTTCCAATGTATCATTTCTGAGGTCCAATGGAATTCATAGGTATAGGAAGAAGCCCTGTCAAAATAGAGATTTTTCTTTCGACCATATTTCGATTGTTAATACGATATATAAGGACCGCTACTACAAATAGTACTACACCCTTGATCGTGAAATATCGATTGCTTGTTGAACCACGTGAATTGCGTGAAAGTAAGATACTCCAAATTCGGGGTCCAAGAGTTTTATAGAACGTTCTTGGTGGAAAAAAATGTGAATGAAAGATCCCACTGAATTGAATTGGGTCCATGAATCTAAGAAATAGTGAGAATTCTTGATCTCTCTCAATTCGAAAATCCAGGATTTGAATTGATGTCCTTTCATTGATTCCTCCTAAATTGCATTGATTTATCCTAAAGATTTCATTTCAATTGGAATTTGGTTATTCACCATGTACGAGGATCCCCGCTAAGCATCCATGGCTGAATGGTTAAAGCGGCCACAATATATTATTTTTTGCGGCTTTTTTAGTAAAAATGCCACTATAGCTCCATTTTTTGTATTACACAATTTTAATTTTTTTTCCATTTTTAATCTATATTTTTTCTTTCAAAATTTTTGTGCTGAGATTATCATTTTCTTAAATTTTTATTTTTATTATATTTTGAGTATTGAACTTTTTAACTACAATATTAAATTTTAAATTTTAAAGTTTTTAATTTTTTAATTTTTTAATTTTTAATTTTTTATTATTAAATTTTAAAAATTTAATTACCATTATCAACTCTTTTAGGAATTTCTTTTTTCTTTCGTTTTACATCAACATTATTCTTTTAAGTATGGTCTGCATTAATTGTTTAGATTTTTATATAAATGGCATTTAATTATATGTATACACCTAAATTTTGATATAGATACATCTCAGAATTATATATGAATTTTGGTTTAATGTGTAATTCTAGGGGTAAAATACCCAAATATACCAAAAAAATAAAAAATTTACGGAATTGGGCCAATTTTTAGAAAATTTACGAAAAATGGTCATTTCCCCTCAAAACACGTCCACGTCAGTGCGTTTTGTGGGGAAATGGCAGGAAAGCGTGTCCCCAGGGGCGCGCTTTATCCCGAAAATTTAATTTAATTTAAAATCTACATATTCATGGGTTAAATTTAGAGAATTATTTTTTTCTTTTTTTTATATTTAAACCAGCCTAAATTTAAATATTTTTAAAATATATAAACATTAGTGTAAAAATATCTTTTTAATATTTTGTTATTTTTAAATAATAAAATGTACTATTTAAATAGTTTTAATTTAAGTTGCGATTACATCCAACACGATCCATCACCATCTCTAATATAAAATAATGGAGTTAAATTTGCTAAAATCCAGAAAGTTCTACCAGATCTTAAAATTCTAACAAATAGGTCCTATGAAATCTTATTTATTTAATATTAATTTTCAACATTATTCTAGATCACAAATTAATTTAAGTGGGTCCAAATGCAACTATTTTACTAATTATGACAAAAGAAAATAAATAAATAAATAAATCGCCGCCAAAACAGAATCACTGTCTGAAAACTTTTTTTGTAAAGTTTCACTCCAATAATCATTCTTTGCTTTTCCTTGTCAAATTAAAGTTTCCTTTTCCTTGTAAATAATCATTCTTTGCTTTTCCTTTTCAAATTAAAGTTTCCTTTTCCTTGTAAATAATCATTTTTTGCTTTCCCTTGCTACAGTAGTCTGTCACAATCCTTAGACTATAAATCAGTCAAATTTCATTCTTAGGTTGCATAACAGAAATTGAGGCAAAAGAAAAATAGAAACTGAAAATGAGTGAACGTATTAATGCCGTTATTTACTACGATGGTGAGGTTTGTGACAACAAAAATGGTGTTGTTTTTTATCAGAGAACACAACGCGACTGGGTTTTAATCGGAATGAAAGTTCAGTCTATTAAGTATAGATTTTGCGCTTTGGTTGATCCGGTGAGATATGAATCATTCGACATCAAAGGTCCTCGGAGCCTGGAGGCAATGGTGGAGACTCATCTTGCCAGTGGATCACCCTATCTTGAGGTATATGTACAATTTTCATCGCCAAGTGATCTTCCTTCGACCTCAACATCTACTTCTATTCGAGGGGAATACACGAACCCAAACTGACACTCTGTTAGTGGGAGGCAAAATATGAAAGTGCCCATGTTTGGTGGTAGTATGGAAAACATAACCCCCGCACGACACTCAGATGGTGGATGGGACATGCATATCCTTCCTTCGACGTCCGATGATAGAAATACGTATTGGGGAACGCCATCAACTTCTAGTGGTTGGAAATCCACATATGATTGGGAACGTTAGGAAAGATGTTTAAGGAGGGATGATGTGCTCCCCACAACATCCACCGGCGAGGGGCCCTCATTCGCTGCAGATTATGGTGGATCGGATGATGAGTCGGATGTGGATCCACCTCGAGAGCCTGGGCTCGATGGTGCAGAAGTTGGATTATTTTCTGAACCGGAGCCTATTCCAATAGTACCTGAAGATGTTGAGGGTGGTTCGAGACGCGAGAAAAGATCCGCTATTCGGTATGCGTTTGCCTCCAAATTACATGCATAATGTCGATCTATCCCAAGACGATGCATTAGAGTTTCCTGAACTACCACACCGGACGAGTGATCGTACAACTTCGTCGTTAGATTCGGGCGAATTAGAAGTTGGTAACAAGTTTTCAACCTAGGATACTTTTCTTGCTGCATAAAAACAATACAACATCAAGAACGAGTTTAACTACATCGTGGTTAAATCTAAGCTCGATAAGTACGAGGCGAAGTGTGCAGTGCAAGACGGTACATGTTCATGGAAAATCATGGCCTTGTTGAGGAAAAAGACAGGCTTATGGGAGATCAATAAGTACAAAGGTCCACATACATGTCTTGCCAGTACAGTATCACGATGTGTTCAATGTTTTTGAATAATAGTAATATTACGTAATGTTGCATTATTTAACGTACTTCATTGACAGGTGTTACACAAGATCATCCGAAGATGGATTCAGACATGTTGGCTGACTTAATAATGCTGACGGTGAAGGTTGATCCCAAGACTATATTCGTAGCCAATTGGGGTACACGCCCTCTTAGAGGAAGGCTTGGATAGCCAAGTAGAAAGCGTTGGAAAAGCTGCATGGTCGGTGGGACGCTTCATATAATGCAGTGTGGCAGTGGTGTCAGGTGCTGGAGAGATATGTCCCAGGCAGCATAACAGACCTTGAAACGGAACCGGCGTACTACAACGATCGTTTGCTCTGTGGATGCGCAGTGCTCAAGTGTCTTTTCTAGACATTTAAGCAATGCTAAGATGCATTTATATACTGCAAGCCATTGGTACAAATTGACGGTACCTTTATGTATGGTAGATAGACGCATCGGCTATCGCTAGCTGTGGAACAGGACAGCAGTGGGAGAATCCTCCCGATTGCGTTCGCAATAACACCAGGGGAGTCAGCTGTTGACTGGGATTTCTTCCTATCTAGGTTAAGGAGGCATGTCTGCCCCCAATCTGATATATGCGTTATATCGGATCGGGGCCCTAAAATACTAGCCGCAATAGAACGCCAGGGAAGCCTGTGGCATCACACACACCATCGATATTGCCTAAGGCATGTTGCATCCAACTACTACGTGCAACGTCGATCTAAAAGACAGCGAGGGTAAGTGATCGATATGGGTATGTAATATCTATAATATAATTTTGTTTGTAATATTCAATTTATTCTCAATTGAAGAGTGGTATGTAATATTTGCTATCAACGTATATTGGCAGGGTACGAGATCAAAAAATGACCGTTTTCAGGAGATGTTGGCGAGTTTGCGATCAAATAACGAAGAAGGCGGAAACTACCTGTGCAATATTCCTTTCGAACAGTGGACACAAGCATACGACGGTGGCCTACGATATGGTCATATGACCACAAACTTGACAGAATACATAAATTCTGTTCTAAAAGAAAAGCGTCATCTGCTGATAACATCGGTTGTACGAGAGACATATTTTCATTTAGCGGCACTATTTCCGAAGCGAGCAGCGAGTTATAAAGGCGAGATGCAAGGAGGCCATTTATGGAGCGCGAAGGTCTTGCGAGAAATTAACAGGGGGAAGGCACGGGCCAACACCATGCACACAGTGTGTCACGATCGCGACAACCTATGGTTTCGTGTGACGGAGTTTGACAGACCAAACCAAGGTATAGTTGGCAGGCAGTATCGTGTACACTTGAGGAATAAGACCTACGACTGTGGGATATTTGATGCACTTTGTTACCCATGCGCTCATGTACTTACGGCTTGTCAGAATCTCTGTCTTGATCCAATGAGCTATGTCGACGAAGTGTATAAAATAGAAAGCATGTACAACGTGTAGAGACACGTATTCTCACCGATTTAGGATGAGCGTAAGTGGCGTCCGATGATCGCTTGCCTTTGTATAAGTTGTTGCGGATAGACAACTGAGGCGCAAACCAAAAGGTCGACCTTGCTCGACTAGAATACACAACAATATGGATATCCGAGAAATGTCCAACCAACGTAGGTTGTGTGGATGGTGTAGGAACACAGGCCATACATCTCGCTCGTGTCCAAATCGGAATAGTTGACAGTCTGCTCAACTTTTTCTGTCTCTTGGTGTCAATGTAAATTCTATTTATTTGTTTGATGAAAACGGTGAACTTTTGTAGAAGGACTAATTTGGAAAAAAAACCTTTAACTTATAATAAAATTACAAATATTGGACTTTTATTTTTAAAATTAAATTTCAAAAAAAATTAAACAAATTCTATTTTACCAAAGATATTAGAATTAAATTACAAAAAACATATAAGCAACTATTATTTTATTAAATATATTACAACTAAATTACAAAAAATAAAAAATAAAGAAAAATTCTTATTTATTAAATATATTAAAACTAAATTACAATAAAAAAATTAAACAATTTCTATTTTATTAAAGATATTAAAATTAAATTACAATAAAAAAAATTAAACAATTTCTATTTTATTAAAGATATTAAAATTAAATTACAAAAAACATATAAGCAACTATTATTTTATTAAATATATTACAACTAAATTACAAAAAAATAAAAAATAAAGAAAACTTCTTATTTATTTAATATATTAAAACTAAATTACAATAAAATAAAAAATAAAAAACAACTTCTTATTTTATTACATATATTAAAATTAAATTACAATAAAAAAATTAAATTTCTATTTTATTAAATATATTAAAATTAAATTACAATAAAAAATTAAACAACTATTATTTTATTAAATATATTAAAACTAAATTACAAAAAATAAAAAATAAAAAATAACTTTTTATTTTATTTAAAAGATTCAAATTAAATTACATACAAAAAAAAAAACAACTTCTATTTTAGTGAAGATATTAAAATTAAATTACAAACACAAATAAAAAACAACTTTTTTTTATTAAAAAAATAAAAAAATTATTACAATTTAAAAAATAAAAAAGCCGATCCAAATCAATGTTGATGCCGGTCGGAATCAGTGCCACACGGGGGCGGTCGGCGGTTACGCGCTGGATTCCTCCTTCTTTTAGCTTCCGGCGGGGGTCATGGAACCTCGGGCGGGGATTCCGGTTCCTCCGGTTGTGGATGCTGCGACGATGACCCACCTTGATAAAATAACGACCCCGGAGGTGTTTGCATAAACCACGGTGGGGGTGTCTGAATCCCGTATGGCGAAGGAGATTGGTAGAAAGAAGTGCTCCCCGATGGCGCCTCCTGTGATCCCTCACGCGTCGACGGCCTCAAGATCGGCTGGCCAGCCAGAGTAGTCAGGAACGGACTCGAACCCGGCCATGCATTCCAACCTGGGCTGGGACTGGGAAAAGGAAACATATATGGTTTAGGATACATATAAGGGGTAGGGTACGCACCTGGCATAAAGGGTAAAGGCTGTGATGTCGGTGTCGTCGGCTGAACTGATGGGCCCGGTGACTGTGTGGGCACTGTTGATGGGCCCGGTGACTGTGTCGGCACTGTTGATGGCCCCCGTCTCATCACCCCTTCTCCTTAGATTTAAGGGGCCCCGACGTTCCCTTTGTTGACGAAGTTGCTGTCACCTCTCTTCTTCCGACAACAAATACGGCTTACCATGGATCCTAAACCATGGCATGTATTCCGGCACGCACGCTAACTCAGGAACGATGATCGGTTCCTTGTTAGTTAAATAGTCATACCGGTTCTCCCACATCTCGATATATGCTGACCAAAATCTTGGCCAATCCATGTGCAACTGCCGTAAGTCCACTTGGTGCTCATCATCGAGCACCTCAAGTGGCACGGGAATCGGTTGCCGAAATCCAAATTGTCGCAGAACCCGATCTGACTGGTGCATCTCCACGGTCTCATAGTTGATCAATGGGACCTTCACGTGCCAACTGTTCGGATTTTGCAAGAACTCCTCCGGAATTACTGCCCAAATTTTCGGATCCTCGTACGGTGTCCATTGAAACTATATTAACATTACCAAAATATTAGTTATATACATAATACTAGACACTAAATACGAAATACTAAATTATAAATACGAAATTCGAAACTTACTTGTGATTCCGACCGTTGGTCCAATAGAAGTCGTATATCTTCAAGCGAGGTAGGTATTCCAGCATGACTCACCGAATGGTTCCACCTAATTAAATAAATTTTTAGCATACAATTATATTATAAATCTAAGTAATAATTGTAAAATATAACATTAAATTTACCTCGTTATCAGTGGGAATGAATATGAGTGGTCGAATCGAGAACGTAAAAATGGAAATTGAAACCATGCCCATGACTACTGTAACACCCCTTACCTGTATCCTATGCTGGAACCTAGTACGAGGCATTACCAGACTTAACAATACATTTTGTCAAATTAATTAACACATATATAAAATGACTTAGTCAAGTCCCTATACATGCCATAAGTTAAATCATTTATAAATAAAGATACCCATAGATAGCTTGATAGTGTGAAGCGATCTCTGACAACCTCCAACCCGAGCTTGTTTAGTAGGACTCTGTAACATGGGAAAGGAAAGGGGGTAAGTTTATAAAGCTTAGTAAGTTCACATGTAAAAATAATAAGCATTAGCAATGAATTTAGCTTACTACTAAGCTGTCATAACTTGCATAAATAATGCTAAGTTCTTACTTTCCCAACTTACTCATTTATAGCCTTACCAAAGCCTCAACATGAAAAATCCTCACAACAAGTTCTCAAATTGATACAATCATTAAATCACATGCTTATACCTATTACTCATGTTCACATTAATCTGTCTACTTGAATCGCTGTCACTAAATTATTTATTTCTTGATCTACAAAGCTCCAAATTTCAAACCGATAATTTTACCTGAAACTAGACTCATATATCTTCATACCATAAAATTTCCAGAATTTTTGGCTTAGCCAATTAGTACAGTTTATTCATTAAAATTTCCTCTGTTTCACTGTTTGACTATTTTGACCACTTTTTACTACGAATCAATTTTATCCTTGTACAGAATTCAAATGATGTTATAATTTGTTTCATTTGAAACTAGACTCATTAAGGAATATAACCATATAAATTATGTCCTAAAATTATTTTTGTACAATTTATAATGATTTTTCCAAGTCAGAATAGGGGATCTCGAAATCACTCTGAACCAGTCTTACAAAAATCTAAATATCTCAAAGTACAGAATTTCTTTGCTTTATTTGTTTCTTTAATATGAAAATAAACTCAATAAGATTTAATTAAATATCTTATCCAACTTATAATTCAATTTCTACTATTTTTGGTGATTTTTCAAATTCACGTCACTGCTGCTGTCCAAAACAGTTTTATTGTAAATTTTTGCTCTCACTCACTTTAGTTGTATTCATTACTTACCTATAACAATCTTTCCAATTTCCGATTACATATCGAGCATATTGCTTATATGTTACACATGCATATACCTACACTTATCACTACAAGCTACACATAATTTCACTTAATCGATTTTCCCGGTAAATTCATCTGTAACCTTACCAAAGGCTCAGAATACAAAGGGCACCTTACTTAATAGCTTGCTTACATACCTGCAACATTCTCATTTAACACATGAGTACTCTTTCATAATATAGGCATATTGCCAATCATGTCATAAAGTGTCACAAGCATAACTGAAAACTCATCACTTACTTAATACTTGATAATCTCAATTACTTATGATCTCAATATTAAATAAGCATTAAATGCATACCTGTACTCTTTCTTCATGTTCTAACCTTGTCATTTCTTTGACTTACTCTTTGGACTACTCGGGAACCTTTTCCTTTTTGAACTTACCATTGTCATGTCTTGACATGGTCTTATGTGGTATCCTTGCCTTATGAACTCACCAATGTCATGCCTTGGCATGGTCTTACATGGGACCTTTGCCATATAAATTCACCAATGCCATGTCTTGACATGGTCTTACATGATTTCCTTGCCTTATAGAACTTATCAATGCCATGCATTGGCATGGTCTTGCATGATATCCTTGCCTTACCAAATGCCATGTTCCAAACATGGTCTTACATGGTATCCTTGTCTTACCAAATGCATGTTCCAAGCATGGTCTTACATGGTATCCTTGTCTTAGTTCCAGTGCCACATCTTGATGTGGTCTTACATGGAGTCCTTAATCAATGCTGATGCCATGTCTTGACATGGTCTTACACGGGATCCTTGCCTTACCAATGCCATGTCTTGACATGGTCTTACATGGTATCCTTAACCGTCAATTCCTCCTTAAATGCCACGTTATGAACATGGAGTTTTCCGTCAATTCTTCCTTAATTGCAATGGTATAGCCATGGACTTTGAGATATCAATGCCTTGTCAAGTCATAGCTGAAACATACTTGCTTAAATTCTCAAGGTTAGTCGCATAACTCAATAATAACATTACTAATAACAATAATTGCATAATAATAAAATGCTACTCAAGTTACATACTTACATTCTAAATCTCATCATATCATCAACTTAACTTATTCTCATCAAACTATGTTAGTCAATACTTTCTTGTTATCATACAAAGCCATAATACAAAATATGGTCTAACATATAAATTATACAAGTTCTCTTTCCAATATCGAATTATTATCGAACATTAATCATTATATCTGAAACTCAATACTATAGTATTTATGGCCAAAATATCAATTTATCATTCAAATATGCATAATTAAATGCTTATTAAAAATATGAACTTACCTCGATACCAAAACGGCCATTTTACCAACTTTCTCGATTTTTAATTTTCCTCTCGTTCTTGGTCCAAATCTCGTTTTTCGGGTTCTAAAACATCACATTTCACTTATTTAATTAATGTACTATTCAAAACAGTCCTTAACTCAACTTTTGCAAAATTACAATTTTGCCCCAAAATTTTTACATATTTACACTTTTGCCCCAATACTCGAAAATTAAAATTCATCCCTTGTTCTTATGTTTTATAACATGTTGATCATTTTTCTCTTCTACAGTAACATCAAATTCTCACTCTAACATGTACTTATGAACATTAGGTATTTTTACCGATTGTGTCGATTTACTCGTTTTCACGTAAAATCGCTTAGTAAAAGTTGTTTAACATAGCCTTCATATTCTATCATAAAACATCAAAATAAACACATTTCACCTATGGGTATTTTTCCAAATATGAACCCTAGGTTAAATTATTGCTAGAATAAGCTAAATCAAGTTACTAGGACTCCAAAAACGTAAAGAACATTAAAAACGGGGCTTGGAATCACTTACTATGGAGCTTGGAAGCTTGAAACAAACCCTAACTATGGACAACCCTTGTAATTTCGTCCTAATGAAGAAGATGGACATATTTGGCATTTAAATTTTGTTTTTAATTCATTTAATTCACTAAATTACCAAAATGCCCCTTAAAAAAATCTTTTCAAACATACCCATTCATGTGCATTTTTGTCCACTAACTTAACTAATGGTCTAATATCATTTAAGGACCTCCAATTTAAAATTTCATATCAATTGGACACCTCTAACATGTAGAACTCAACTTTTGCACTTTTTACAATTTAGTCCTTTTGACTAAATTGAGTGCCCAAACGTCAAAATTTTCGAATGAGATTTTCACGAAATCATTCCGTGAAATTGTAGACCATAAAAATATAAATAAAATAAATTTCTCAACATCGAATTTGTGGTCTTGAAACCACTGTTCCGTTTAGGCCTTATTTCGGGATGTTACAACTGCAATAGTGATAGGCAACCTCCGATTTTCGCTTTACTCGGCCGCGTCGCCCCGCACATCTCTCGATACAACCTCGGTAGCACGGCAAACCCCCAACTCAATTCACCGGCTTCTCTAAAATCAACAAGTTTCAACAGCCATCTCAAGTGTACGAGGTTTCTAGAAAGGTCCGGCATTAGATAGCCTCCAATTATCTGAAGAATGTATGCCCGAGCATGCCGTATTCGCTTTATTTCGGTCAAACCCTCATTCGGCTCCTGGAATGTGTCTCGTAACCAGGCCATCTCGATCCGACCTCCTTGAATGTTATCCGGAATGGCACCCAGAAGCTTATAGCATACGGCCATCCAATCGGTAGAAGTTGCAGACCCGATGACTACCGACCCGTCCACCGGCAATCCCAACTGCAACTGCACATCTTCCAGAGTGATGGTACACTCTCCGCATGAAAGATGGAAAGTGTGCATCTCGGGTCTCCACCTCTCTATCAATGCACTGATCAAAGGCGGCTCCAACTTGAACCCCCAGCCTATCGTGGCCACATGCCAAAAACCCGCTTCCCGCAGGTAATTCTCGATCAACGGTGATGGCGGACCATGCATATTGCGAATATAACATTGCAACACCCGATCTACAGACTGTTTAAAAATTTATAAAATAAAAATTAATTAAAATTGCATAAACCTAAAAAATATTAAATAATATTGAAAAATTAAAATTAAAACTTACCATTTGCATTTGATCGACGGAGATGTGCTTGTTGTCTAGACGAAGTAATTCCCTGGCCATTGTAATACGATCGAAAATTTTAAAATCTTCCAAAAATAATATATTAAAAAAAATTAAAAAAGGGCTTTTTTGTAAATAGTAAAGGACTATTTTGAAATTTGAAAGTAAATTTTAAGGACTTTAAGAGAAATTTGAGAGAAAATTGAGAGAAGGATTGAAGTGTGGAAAAAATAAAAGGGTTCGGGGGTTTTATAGGGTTGGTTTTTTTACCGTTGGGGGCCCAACGGTCAAAAAAATTTTGACCGTTGGAAAGGGAAAGCGCGCCCTTAGGGACGCGCTTTGTGCCACATCAGCAAAGCGCGTCCACGTAGGCGCGCTTTTGCTGATGTGGCACAAAACGCATCCCCAGGGGCGTGCTTTCCTGCCATTTCCCCACAAAACGCGCTAACGTGGACGCGTTTTGAGGGGAAATGGCCGTTTTCCGTAAATTTTCTAGAAATCGGCCCAATTCCGTAATTTTTTTATTTTTTTGGTATATTTGGGTATTTTACCCTAATTCTAGATGTGAAATTCTAATTGTGGTTTAAATGTATAGTTGAAACTTTAATTTTGATTTAATCATACACATTATTTTAAAATATAAATCCATCAATATATTTTTATATTGAATAAATATAAATTTTTATGTATGCAATATATAAATAAAAAATGATGTTAATTATATCAATAATTGTGTTAATATTTTACAAGATCTGGATCAAATTAAAGTTCATGTATACAATTACACATTAAACCATTGTTCATGTATGCTTTTGGGATTTAACCCATTTTGATATATATTTTTTAAATAATAATTTATATTTATCTTATTTTGATTTATATTCTAAAAAATCCAAGACTAATCCCTAAATCATAAACCCTAGACCCTAAATATTATACCCTAAACCACAAACACCAAACCTTAACCCCCAAACTCAAAACCACAAACCATAAATCCTAGACCATAAAACTCAAACCCTAAACTTTAAACCATAATCCGAGACCAAATTTTTGGGAATTCATGTGGCCAATGTTAGTGTAGTACAAAACATATATTTTATATTCTTATATTAAATAATATGGGTGTAGTACAAAATGGCATGAACCTCAGTAAATTCCAAATATTTTTTAGTTTTCAAACAATATCCTTAAACCTTAAACCCCAAATCTTAAACCCCAAATCCAAACTATAAAACCCTAAACCCTAAACCCTGAACTATAAAAGATAAACCCTTAACCCAAAATAATAAAAATTATATCATAAACCCTAAAACTCTAAACCATAGACATTAAACCTTAAATTCTAAACCCTAAACCCTAAAATAAAAAAAATTTTTGCGGCGTTTTTTTATAAAAAAGCTACTAAAGCTAAAAAAATAAACGATGTTGTTTTGCTCAAAATTTTGTGGAGTTTTTATAAAAACACCGCTAATGCTCAGATCAATAGTGGCGATTTTATGAAAGCGTCGCTAATGCTCAGATCTATAGCGGCGTTTCTAATAAAGCGCCGCTAATGCTCAGATCTATAGCGGCGTTTTTAAGGAAACGCCGCTAATGCTTAAATCTATAGCGGCATTTTTACAAAAAGCGCCGCTAATGCTCAAATCTATAGCGGCGTTTGGGTAAAAAAATGCCGCTATTGCTCCTTTTTAGCGGCGTTTGAGCCAAAAATGCCGCTATTGCTCAACTTTTTGCCGCGTTTTCCTTCAAACGCCGCTAATGTATAACATTTGCGGCATTTTTTATTAAAACGCCACTAAAAATGCCGCTAAAAGTATATTTTGTTGTAGTGATAGCATGTTTTATTCACTTAAATTTGTGATTTATCAGATATGAGAAAAAGGGAAGATTGGCATAATTGCCCATTTAAAATGGTTATGGAAGTACGGAAAGATATGAGTACACAAGATTAATGTGCATATTTATTATGAGGTATGAAATGATTGGTTGATTGTGGTAATTTGTAATAATGGAGAGATTACGATTATTAGGCTAATGTCAAAACATGTTAAAATATGCTTGCAAATTGATAGAGCAAACAATATGACTGAATAAATTATAAATGTGAGTTTTATAGTAATTTATATTATCTTATGTTTATATTGTTGGACTTGGTAAATAATTGGTAAGAGTTGTTTATTATTTTCGTACGGACTTACTAAGCTATATATATATAGCTTACCCCCTTCCTTTCCAACGTCTTATAGAGTTATTGAGCTAGCTTGAGTTGGAAATCGCCGGATATCCTATCACACTATCAAGCTGTCATTCTGGGTATAAATGAATTCAAGTATTTTAAGTCTATGGCATGTATAGGGACTGGGTCAATTTTTATATGTGTCATGATTAATTTGGCCATATGTGTTGGCTTGTAATTGTTAATGTTTCATCTTATATATAGCCATGAATGATGCCTTATGCTGATTATAAGTTTATTCGTATGTTAATGCCCTCTTGTGAATGTGAAATTAGTATGTTTTTAATAGGCTAAGTATGATGTTTAAGCATGATAAATGATGGTATAAGAATGGCATGTTATTGTCTTGTTTGTGGTTGTTTGTGGTTGCATTTATATGCTTGAATTTGTGCCAGGTGATGTTGTGTAGATGTGTGCAAGTAAGGGTGGCAAAATGACTTGGTAAATAGCCTTCTTTTTGTCCACACGGGTAGACACACGGGCCTATGTGACACACGGTCTACCCCACGGGCATGTGTTCCGGCCGTGTGTCCCCTGTATAACACCCTTACCCGAGACCGTCGCCAGAGTCGAGCACGAGGCATTACCAGACTTAACTTACTAGTTCGGGGCATAAAAATTTGCTTTTAAAATTAATTCGTTCACATACATCCAATATTTCCTAAAAAGGGCCTTCAAGGCCCTAAAACATGCAATTAAAACGATTCGGGACCAATCCGGAAACATTAAAAATTTTCTAATTTCTTAAACAAATCAAAACAATTTATTTCACTATTCATAATGAAACTTTCCATTTGCATCATAGTCACTAAATTGACTATAACTCGAGTTACTAAACTTGAAATTTAGATCTGTAAATTTTTCCTGAAACTAGACTCATATATCTTCTTACTATAATTTTTCCAGAATTTTTGGTGTGGCCTATTAGTACAGTTTATTAGTTAAAATCTCCCCTGTTACACTATTTGATGGTTCTGACCCCTCTTCACTAAAAATCAATTATCTCATAATATGAAATTATTTTGCCTACTTCGTTTCTTTCATATAAAAATAGACTCAATAAGCTTCAATTCTATACCTCATTCACACCCTAATTCCATTTCTACTATCCTTAGTGATTTTTCAAAATCACGTCACTGCTGCTGTCCAAAAACTGTTCCATTGCAAATTTTACTCTTTCATAATTTCTTTGTAATAACTATCATTTAGGCATACATAACACCAAAAACATGTTTTTAATTAGCCATTTTAATGGCTAATCATTATCAAGTATTTACAAGCCATTCTTTAGCTATATCATAAGGACATACACACAAAATGGCTAAGTTCCTATACATGCCATAACTTAAAACGTTTCGAGACACAAAATACAGAAATAATCCTTTGATAGTGTGAAACGATCTCCGACGTCCTTGCGATCCCCGATTTGGCTTACGATACTATAAAAAGAGAGAAAGGAATGGGAGTAAGCATAAAGCCTAGTAAGTTTGCATATAAATGAATAACAACATTCTTAATGAATTATCTTATTCTTTTCTTATCAAGATCATTTAAGCCTTAAACTCAATATGCTTAAGTCTTAAATTCTTACCTGTATATTTTTAGCATGACCTTGTCTTACCTTTCCTTTGGTATACTCTTTGAATTTTCCGTTGAACCACTTGGAATACTATGGATACACGGGTACCTTTCCTTTTGGAACTTACCATTGCCATGTCTTGACATGGTCTTACGTGATATCCTTGCCCTATGAACTCACCTGTAACACAACTTGCCCATATTCGATGCTGGAACAGGGTCTGAGGCATTACCAGGTTAAAACCACTTGATTGCCACTTAGGCTCAACATGACTACTCTCTTTAAGACATCACAACAACCTCATTTTTGACCTAGAGGCTTCACTCATACACACGAAGGCTCTCGAGACCATATCAGAAACTTCTACGATCTTAAAATTTTACCATCTATATAGGGACCACACGCCCGTGTAAGATTAGACACGCTCGTGGAGGTAACACACGCCCATGCCCCCATCCCGTGCATGAAAACCCAAGCATTCTGTCAATGTCCCACGGCTAGGGCACACGCCCGTGTTCTCCACCCGTGGTGAATACTGACTACTTTACACGGCCTGGAATCTAGACACACGCCCGTGTGGCTAGCCCGTGGCCTACACTACTTAATTCTGCCAAAGAGGCACGGCCAGGTCACACGTCTGTAGGCTGGCCGTGTGTCACACATGGCCTAGACACACGCCCATTTTTCTATCCACATGGACAAGAATAAGCTGTTCTCACCCCTCAAGCTCATACAACATGTACTTATTCAACTTATCCGTAGACAACTCATATTGAAACCTAATCTTTCATGGATAACTACATCTTTTCATATAATAAAGTAGCCAACAACCATGGCATTATACAAAATAGTTTATCCATCTAGTGGCCAACATATCTTAGCCAATACAACAAAATTCACTAACTTATCTAGCCCCTATACATGCCATATACAAAACATTAAGTCTAATGTATCGGAGTATGCTGATAGTGCAGGCGATCTTCCGATTAATCTGTGTATCACGATTCAATCCTTTTTCTTTATAAGACAAGGGGAAAGAAAGAAGTAAGCTTTAAGCTTAGTAAGTTTACACATAAACAATTTAAGCATTCTAGGATAGGGTAAACAACAATTAGCATTATACTAACATATGTAATTCACATCCACTACTATGCTTACTCTTTCTATCCCTTACCACATCTCCAACACATCATGAGTCACATACTCATAATCATTGACATGTACCCCTGCACTCAATATCACAATTACTCAAAATACAATATATCATTATTTCCCAATAATACATCCACACAGCTAAATTACTCGGTGGTTTCGCAGTTAGCCCACCACAATCAGGTCATGAGGTAGTATCGCACATAGCCTACCATAAAGGATAATTATAGTGATTCCGCACATAGCTCACTAAATAATATGCTTAACAATGATATCACACACAACCCGTCATTGTTAAGTATCAAGGTGGTATCACACTTAGTCCACCATTAAGCATTGTCACTACACATTCACACGTCTACTTGGTAATACATTCATCCATTCACAATTACTATTTCATTCATTCCACTATAATCGAATAGGTTCTCAATCATGCTACACACTAGCTAGCATTAAAAATGTATACGCATAAATGCATCGTTTATACGTAGACTTACTTCGGTACTCAAAAGCATGGAGACTTGCAATTTAGTCCACTACTTTGCTCTTGCCTCGATTTCGATCCGAGCTTCGTCTTTCTTGATCTATAATGATAAATCAACTCATTCAATGCCCACATTGACTAAATTGACCCTTATCTCATACTTTAGCAAAAATTACCATTTTGCTCCTAATCTTTCTCATATTAACACTTTTACCCCAAGGCTCATAAAGTGATTTTCATACAACTTTCTAACATTTCATGCTTAGCCGAAACATTTACTTAATTAAAGCAACCATCAATTCTCACTAAATCAGACATGTATGACTAAACTCAAGACTTTCACAAACTAGTCCTTACATGCATTTTTCATGGAATTCACTTAGCAAAAAATGTTTCTACTACATCAAGCTTTCATAAACTTCCATAAAACATCAAAATACATGCATGTCATACATGGTTACATTTTTGAACATCCATCTTAGCTCAACATATAGCCAAAAATAGCTTACTCATGCTACTAAGACTTCAAAAATACGAAGAATATAAAAAACGGGGCTTGGATGTTCTTACTTGCAAGCTTGAAAAATTGAAGAGCCCTAACAATGGCTTCTTGAAATTTTCGGCAGCTTGGAGAAGAAGATGAATGAATTTTGTAATCTTTTTCCCCTTTTCAATCACTTAATTGACAAATGACCAAAATGCCCTTCATGCCAAACTTTCAAATTTCATCCACTCATGCCCATTTTTGTCCAAAAATTAGAAATTAGGAAAATTACTATTTAAGGAAAATTACCAACTTTTGCAAACAAGTCCTAATAGGCAATTTAAGCATGCAATCAATAAAATTTCTTATCGATACTCTAACACATGTATTTAATCACTCGGTAAATCATAATAATTAATCGTAATAAAATTTTATATCTCAAATTCATGGTTTCGCAACCACTTTTATGTTTAGGCCTATTTTGAGATGTTACACCCTGCACCTTAATTTTGAAAAACAGAATGCCCAGAATTGAGCACGATGGCAGAGACACGGGCTTTTGTCTCAGCCGTGTGTGCTACACGGTCTAGCACATGAGCTTGTGGCACGGTCATGTGGCACAAGTCAGAGAGCACCCTAATTTGAACACGGCCTATAGCACGGGCGTGTCCCATGGTCACACAGGCATGTCCCAAATCCACACAGGTAGGGGTGTTCACTCGGTTAACCGACCCGAATTAACATTAACCGAATTAACCGACCTCTCAAAATTTTTAACCGTTAACCGAATCGAAATTTTTTCAAAAAAATTAACCGAACTGAAATTTTTTCGGTTAATTCGGTCAGTTAACCGAATTAACCGAAAATTATATGTTTTTAATTTTTGGTTAAAAATTAACTGAATTACCCGAATTACCCTAATTACCCGAATTACCCGAATTACCCGAAATAAATCACTACATAATTAAAAGGATTACATAAGTCCTTGAATCACTATAGTAATTAAAAAGATTACATAAGTCTTTGAATAACTACATAATTAAAAACATTACATAAGTCTTTGAACCACTACATAACTAAAAACATTACATAAGTCCTAAAATTAACACATAATTGAAATGTAAGTCTTTAATATTGTTCATTTGTATCCATTTCTTCTCTCCAAAAGATCTCCATTTGCATTAAACCTACAAAAAAAAAAAACATGTGCAAAAGTTTAGCATATAATAGAAATATACACATTTAAAAAAATCAAATAATTTAAAGAAACGAATAGATTATAAGTCAACAAGAATAAGACAGTAAGTATACCCTTCAACTCACGAAAGCTCATGAATTTAGGGTAGGCTCTGATGCATTCCAAGAAAAGTCCAAACATTGAATCAAGTAAATAAGTAGGAGTGATATGGTAAAAAAATTGAAACTATTAAAATAAAACAACAAACATACCATTTTCAATCTTGTCAAGCTCTTGGATTTGTTCTTCAATCTTTTTGATGTCTTCTTGTGATGATGATTCTCGAATCCAATCTTGAGTACACACAAGAGCTTGTACAATTTTAGGAGTTAAAGAACTCCTATATTGATCAAGCACACGTCCCCCGGTGCTAAATGCAAACTCAAGCAAAACAGTAGAAACCAGTATAGCTAACACATCTCTAGCCATTTTTGAAAGAGTGGGAAATCTAGGGCTGTTCACTTTCCACCACAATAAAATATCAAAATCTTCAACAAATTCCTCATTAGCCTCAGCTAGATATTTATCCAACTCAGATGTTTTATCCTCACCACAAATTTCCAACTCACGCTTTTTATACAAAGCTTGCATTCGCCTTTTCATTTTTTGTTGTGGTTCACCGAGAGAAACATGTGTTGGCACACTCGATTGACTACAAGTACTATGAAGTGGAGGCTTATACTCATCAAACAATTCATACAAAGATTCCTTCAATTTTTGCATCATTTCACAAGCTTTTTCAGAACTAGACATTTCACTAAGTGCAAATTCAAGATACTTTAGTTTTTGTCTAGGATCTAAAACACAAGCAACAAACATAAGCAAATTCATCTTATCAATATCACCCCAATATTTATCATACTTTTATTTCATCTTGATGGCCATAACATTGAAATCAACATTACTATTTAATTGAACATCTCGTAAAAGAATATCAATTTCAGAAAGCTCATCAAAAAAATTATTGGACGTGACATATGAAGTGCCAGATATATGCAAAGTAACTTCATAAAAGTGTTCCAAGAAATCCCTCAAGTTTCTGACATTATCCCAGTCATCCACACTAGGCCAACCCTCACCCCTTTCAAGTTCAGCCCTAAAGTTTGTATCTTGCTCCTCAAATCTCTCAAAAGCTCTTTCAAAGTTCTGAGCAGAGTCTAACATTAAGTAGGTCGAGTTCCACCTAGTACAAAATATCAAGACACAACATCTTCTTGCACTCTATCTTTTCCACCACAACACACTCCTTAAACTTTTGTAATCTAGCTGGAGATTGTCTCACATATCTAACAACCCCCTAACACGTTCAACAGATTTATTCATTCCCTTTAAGCCTTCAACAACAATCAAATTCACAATGTGTGCCATGCATCTCATATGAAGATATTTACCATTTTGAACTAAGCCCCCTCGAGGGTTAAATTTCTTTCTCAAATAACCAATAGCAACATCATTTGAACTTGCATTATCAACGATGACGATAAAACAACTTATCAATCCCCCAATTCAACAAGCATTTCTCAATCACCATCCCAATGGACTCACCCTTATGACTAGAAATTGGACAAAAGTTTAAAATCTTTTTATTCAATTTCCAATCGTTATCAATAAAATGAGCAGTGATACACAAATAATTAACTCTTTGCAAAGAAGTCTATGTGTCAATAGTTAAGCAAACTCTAGAACAATAACTTCTCAAAAGTTGCTTTATCTTGACCCTTTCATCTAAATACAATTGATAAACGTCCCTAGTCATAGTTGTTCGTGAAGGAATATGAAATCTAGGACATGCCACAAACATAAATTTCTTAAAACCTTCACTTTCAACAAACTTAAAAGGTAATTCATCAATCACAATCATTTGTGCTAATCCTTTCCTACATGCTTCTTAATCAAATCTCCAAGTTGAAAGATTCCCTCCCCCTTCAACTCCCTTTCTAGGTAAAACTAGTTGTCCTTGACTAGTGTCAACAACATTACTAGGATTTTTCTTACATGAACCAATATGATATTTCAGTGATCCCGTACCATTTTTTTTTTCATATCACAACAAAATTCCTTTTGAAAATAATTACATTTAGCCTTGCTTGCACCCTCACTATTAATAATCTTAGTGAAGTGAGACCAAACTTCTGACCTTTGAAGAGTGGCTTTTCTTTTCCCGGTAGTCCCCTTTGTTTGGCTTGAAGCTCCAACTCCCAAATTTTTAGAATCTATCGAAGTAGGAGGTGTAACACTACCCTCAATAGATGTTGGTTTGGTTGACATTCTGCAAGAAAAACAGTATATAATAAATTAAAATACATTTATAATATTAAACATATTTTGATGTTGAGTTTTAAAAAAAAAACATAGTTGAGTTGGATTATGTTAAAAATGTGAGAGATTAATATAAATTGTCAAAATGGGTCAGCTGTTATGGATAACTGTCATTTTGCCAAATTTGATATATTGATGGGGTTATATATAAGAAAAAATTGAGGCCAGGGATGAAAAGACAAACTCTAAGCAATAACCCTGTTCCTCTTTCAATATCATAAAAATGAAAAAATGTACCCAAATTTGAAATTTATTCATTTATTTTAATCTGTCATTATTTGATACTTTATTTTTAAATATCATCACTTAGTTTAAACAATTGAAATTATTAAATATTACAAATAAAATATTGACAATAAATGTCTGACATGATAAATGGTGTTTTTAATAAAGAATTTATGTCAACAAAATTAACCTTATGGATTAATTAATTATGTTATAAAAATAGATGATTAAATTTTAAATTTAATTATAGTGACTAGTGAGGGACCAAAACCCAAATAAAAATAGTGTTTAAATAATAATTTACAAAAGTAGGGGGTGAAAATGAAAACTGTGCAACAAGTTTCTACATGTCACCAGAACTATTTTGTTCTCCTGGAAAAGGGTAAATAAACCAAAAATTTCAATCAGCTGTGTTTATAGCATTTCCTTTCGAGTAGGAAAATTATTTTTCAAATATTATTATTTTACAACACAATTTACACTTGGCCTTCTCAACCTTTTCTTTTATTTTTCTCTCTGCTACTTTTTCGTTTGCTCTCATTTGGTGGGTTTCCAAGTTTACTGCAACTGAAAACTCCATTTTTAGAATCCATAGAGCACTCCAAGAATTTATTATGAACATGTGCTAAGAATGTTAAACAATAAACACACCAAGGACCAGAAACAAGATAAATCAGATAAAATGAACCCCAAAAAAAACAAGAGCTTGTATTAATGGAGGTTTTCTCTTTTGTCTGATATGTAAGTATTCTTGAGCTAGTAAAAGCCTACCTGAACTTGAACTCGCCGGTGATGGATGGTGACCTAGTAGACGCCGGAGTGCCGGACGGAAGGTTGCTGGCCTGGTAGAGACTTTGAGAGTTTTCAATTAGGGATTTGAAGTTGAAAGAGGTATTTTTTTTTTCTGTCGTGTGTTTACTGTGAGTAGGGAGTTGGGTTTAGGTTTAGTTTTAGTTTTAGAAAGTTATTTTTATTTATTAAATTATTTTTAATTTTTATAATTTGATTGGGTTGGGTAATTGGGGGGGTTGGGTAATTGGCCTTGGTTGGTAATTGGGTTTGGTTGAATATTTGAGTTTGGATTGGATTGGGTAAGTGGGCTTTTTATATATTATAATTTTATTTATTAATTTTTTCAGTTCAATCGAAAAAATTCAGTTAACCGACCGGTTTCGAACCGAATTAACCGTTAACTGAAAAATCAAAAAATAATTAACCGACCCCCGACCGAAAAAATTCGGTTAACTGATTAATTAATCGAATTCGGTCGGTTAATCGAATTTTTTCGGTTTTACCCGAATTTTGCACACCCCTACACACAGGCGTGTGACCCTTGTAAAATGACCAAATTTTCTAAGTTTTGTAAAATTTTCTAAAATTCTCGATTTAGTCCCAAACCACATCCAGTGCATGTTTTAGGCCTCGTAGGCTCGTTTTAGGGATGATACGAATGTGTGTGAAAAGTTTTAATTTGTATGGAAATTTATGACTCGGATATGTATGTTCGCTTGTGTTTATGTCCGGTAATGCCTCGTACCCTATTTCAGCGTCGAATACGGGTAAGGGGGTGTTACACTAGTTATGGATATGCTTTGGTGTTTATGCATGAAAGCTATCATAGTATATGTTTAAAATGGTTAATTGATAGAAATCACTTTGGCAAATGGATGAATGAATTAAATTAGTACAATTGATACAAAATGCACAAATGTGACCATTGTATATAGGTAAATATGAGTACAAGATTGATATGGAAATAAATTGAGGTGCATAAAGGCATATTGGTTGAATGTTTATATGGCCATGAGAATGTGTTTAAATTTTGGTGCAAGTACAAGGCAAAAAGGGTGAGGAATAAGGTTTAGAAAATAACTTTATTTTGTCCACACGGGCGTGTGTCTTGACCGTGTGTAACATGGGCGTGTGGTCTGGCCCTGTGTCCCCTGCATCCTAAGATTTAGAAACAGAATGCTCAAAATTGAGCACATGAGCAGAGACACGGGCGTGTGTCTCAGCCGTGTGGGTGACACGGCCTTGAACGCAGGCGTGTGTCATGGCCGTGTGAAACCTGCATCTAATTCGAATTAAATTAATTAACCACAAGGCCTAACACACGGGCGTATGGCATGGTCGTGTGGTGCAAGTCAGTGAGCAACCTAAATCAGACACGGCCTGATGCACAGGCGTGTCTAAGAGTTACACAGGCGTGTCCCTTGGACCACACGGGCATGTGAGCCCTACACATTGGAAAATTTTTAAAATGGCACGAAAAATTCTTAGAGTTTTCGATTAAGTCTCGACTCGATTCTAATGCTCGTATTGGACCTCGAGGGTCCATCTAAGGGACGTTATAAATGATCTCGTTTAATTAATAGTGATTGACATGATTTATCTAAAAAGTTTCGATAATGCTCTATAACCCTATTTTGGTGACGGGTACGGGTTAGGGGTGTTACATTTAGTGGTATCAGAGCTATGGTTTAGTCAGTTTTCGGACTAAACGTAGCATATGTGGAGTCTAGAAATACATGCCATTATATAACTTGTGATAGTGTGATATCTCCCGACTCTGATGAAAATTATTTTGCAAATAGACAGAGATGCTTCCCAACTAAGCTAATTCTGATACTGCTGGAAGTGATACTCACGTGCTTGAGTAAAAATGTTACATATGATAAAGGGAACTTATAAAGGTACTGATAAATGTTTTATAGTGAATTTTGTTAATGATAAATGTTAAGTGATATGTGTATATTTACGAAAGATAAATTTTGAGGCTTGCGATCTCTACCCCCTTACGAGTATAGTTTTATACAATGAAATTCACAAGATTTATATGGATTAAACTTATGAATGTGAAATTAAAGTGTTTAATGGCTGAATGATTAATGATGTAGTTAGAACTGAGAATGGGTTAATAAATGAAGATGGGTTCTGAAGAGAGATATCAAATTTTTCTGAAAACTGTTTAGGATATACAATGCCTATTAAAGAAAGAAGTTATTTATGAGAAATTGATTGATTCAGACATGGTATCTACAAAATGGGCTAACTAAAAAATATCTTCCGAATAAGCTTCGTTAATGAACTGAATGATGCGGGATTATTGATGACTATATATGTTAGTGGAATAGTGATGAAATTGCAAAAATATTTAATATAGTTGTTATAATCGGTATATATATTACAAAAATCTTTATATGGGTATTCTATGTACTGTTATTCTCAGAGGCATGTGAAATTGTGCATATTCAGATGCAATATTTATCGTATTGAAAGGCTAGTAAATTATGATAGATGGAATTACTGTAAGTCTGGTTGATTCATGAACGATATCGCTATACCTTACTTGGGTTTCTAATTCATCATGATTGATATAAGATTTAATGATAAGGTTTATATGATGTTATTTACTACTTCTACTGATTGAAGCACTGAATTGCGAATATGCAAATTATATTGTCTTTATCATAGTTGTTTCTACTGATGTATACGTGATATTACTCTTCTGAATTTTCTCTAAGATATCATCAGTCTCTCTATTATTTAAACATGGTTTATTTGATAAAGATATTCATCGGTCGGAGGTAATTACAATTTATTACCATAATAAATATTGACTCGATCATGAGATATGGTGATAGAGATCACAGATTATAGAAACGGAATTACTGTATTGGTTATTCTTGGGGCCACTTTCGGTTCTCCCTCTTCTGATTTTAGGTACACTATTGATATTAAAGTGTTTCTTTATCTATACGGTTGAAATGTCGGTCATATTAATACACTATGGTTTTGAATCTATCTGATGGTTGTGGCTTTGGAAAAACTCAAAGCTTCAATGTTAATAATTGCAGTAGCTACATTGATGACATAGTTATTACAGAGAAGATGTAAGAGTTGAATGGACCGATAAATATCAGTAAAGTTCCGACTAGTTGAAAGCTTTGTTGATCAAAGTATTCATTCTGATTCAACCTGAATTGGGTAAGGAACTTGTTATTATAGTAATGTAACATTGAATGGGATTAGACTGTGTCTTGATGCAGTAGGGCAAAGTAATAGCCTGTACTTTCAGACAGTTAAAAACCACATGGAAAGAATTACTCGATATATGATCTAGAATTGACGACTATTGTTTTTGTATTGAAATCTGACAACATTACTTATTTAGTGAAAAATGTTGTATATTCACCGATTATAAAAGTTTGAAGTATCTGATGTTGCTAAAAGATTTAAATCTGAGATAGCGTGTATGGTCTGAAATATTGAAAGATTATGATTTGATAATTGTATATCACTTGGAAAGAATGAATGTGGTTATAGATGTTCTGAGTAGAAAATCTCTGTATATTTTGCAAGCCATGGATATGGAATATGATTGTCTGATAATAACTTAATTTTAGCTGAGCATAGAGCTAAATCGGTGTCTCTACAACAGATCAATGAAATCAAATGATAATGAGTTATGAGTTAAATTAGTACAGCGTGAAATAATTTCTGAATCAGAATTATAGAATAGATTCGGTAAATGTCTATTAATCAGAGACATAGTTTGTGGACTGAAGAAATTAGAGCTTGTACTGGAAATTTTACATGAATGATCACAATGGTACTATGCTTGTTTATCAGGAGAATGATAAAATGCATAATGATTTGAAAAAGATGTATTAGTAGCCTGAAAGTGAAATGTGGTATTTTTGAAATTGTACCTAAATGATGGATGTACCAGCAAGTTAAGGATGAAATTTTCAAGATGGTTATAGTCAGAGAAAATACCGAAATGGAAATGAGACAAAGTTACTATGAACGTTATGTTGGGATTATCCCTGTATATGAAAAAGAAAGATACTATTTGAGTAATTGTTGATTGTTTGACAAGCCTGCACATTTTATTCTGACATGAATGGATTTCTCGCTTGATAGATTGCTTGAATTACCTGTTTTTGAGATTGACAGATTATATGATGTGCTAGTTTCTGTTACTTCTGATAGAGATCTACGGTTTAAATTCCGATTTTGAAACAAGTTACAAGAAACCCTGGGTACATGGTTACATGAATAGGTTCGGAACTTGTTCCTAAACAATGTGAGATTCCTTCCTCTTTTAACTAATAACATGAGATTAAAGGCTACACTATATTTGATTTTTTTTACTTAGAGTTTAAATTTTTTTACAAAAAGTTAACATTTGTTACTTTATAAATAAAACTTTTAAACTCTATAAGTAAAAAAATATAAAATATAAAATGAGTATGGTAAAATATTAAAAAATAAATATTTAAAAAATTACTAATAGTTGAGTGATCATTTTGTATGTTTTTATAATTCGATAGCTAAAAAATATAGTTAAGTGACTATTAATGTAATTTAATCTAGATATAAAATATGAAAAATAATTATTATATTTTATGCATATTATATATTTCTATTAAAAAACTTATTTAACATAATTATATACTATGTTTAAACAAATTATCTATCTAGTCAAAATATATCTGAAATAAATTTATTGGCATTCATTAGGTAATGAAAGTTAAATTAAAATTAAAATTAAAAAAATTAATTAGTATAGTAAAATATTAAAAATAAATAAATATTTAAAAAGATATATCAATTTTTTAAAATTACAAAAAAAATACTATTTGAGTACCAAATACTCACCATTTATTTATTAATCAAACATTCATAATATAAAATAAAATAAATAATAAAAAAATTAAAAGTATAACTTCTAAATTTAAATAATGGAAAATTATTTTAATAATTAGAATTGCATTGATATTAACTCCAAACATTTAAAATTGAATAGAAGATTATTGCATGTACAAGTTTCATATGTGCAACTTGTTCTCTCTTTTTTTAATAATTCTTCTATATATGTTAACAATTCTAAAATGCAACAAGATTAAAGATCTCAAAAGATAATTTTATAATATGAGAAAATGTTAACAAAATATAAAAAAATAGAAATTGTTTTGTAAAAAAAATATCAAATATAGTGTAGCATTTAATCTCATGTTGTTAGTTAAAAGAGGAAGGAATCCCACATTGTTTAGGAACAAGCTCCAAACCTATTCATGAGTCTATATATACACATATCTCACATCCCACATTGCTTAAGAGAACAAGGGAAATATGACTTTGGGTCTATATAAAGATTTGCTTTGTAAGTTATATTTTTATATTAATTGGTGACACCTTAAAAAAAATGGTGTTGTCACTTTGAGCCTTTATAAAGGTTTATTCTCGTAATTTTTTTAAAAAATTGGTCTATTTTTATAATATCTAAAAAATGACCTTTTTTGAAAATTTAATTCGAGAATAGTTTTTTTTTGGAAAAAAACATGGGCTAAAACACGTCTTTGGGGGAGCGTTTTCCTGCTGCATCCCCTGACATCGCGTTGGCGTGGACACGCTTTCAGGGAAAATGTCCCATTTGGAAAAAATGTCCTTTTCCGTAAATTTTGAAAAAAAAAGGTATTTTTTGGTAATTTACCCTTGGTTATACCTTGCAATGTTTAACTTAAATGTGAATGGTTGGTAAGTTATTTACCAAGTTATATGGACTTACGAAGCATTATATGCTTACTCCATTTTATTTTTCCCTGTCTTATAGTAAATTGGAAATGCTCGCTGGATTGGAAGCTCGGCAGAGATCACTCACACTATCCAACAGTTCATTTCAGTATATAAGGTAAAACAATTAGAGTTATAATGGCATGTATAGGTTAAATTGGTCAAGAAATTATATGTAAATATTTGATAATGACTAGCCATTGGGATGGCTAGTTATGGACATGCTTTGGTGTTTATGTATGAAAGCTATCATAGTATATGTTTAAAATGGTTAATTGATAGAAATCACATTGACAAATGGATGAATGCATTAAATTAGTATAATTGAGACAAAATGCACAAATGTGACCATTGTGTATAGGTAAATATGAGTACAAGATTGATATGGAATAAATTGTGGTGCATAAAGGCATATTGGTTGAATGTTTATATGGCCATGAGAATGTGTTTAAGTTTTGGTGCAGGTATAAAGAAAAAAGAGTGAGGAATAAGGTTTGGAAAATGGCCTTATTTTGTCCACACGGGGAGAGACACGGGTGTGTGTCTTGACCGTGTGTGACACATGGTCTAGCACATGGGCGTGTGGTCTGGCTGTGTGTCCCCTGTATCCTAAAATTTAGAAACAAAATGCTCAGAATTGAGCACACGAGCAAAGACATGGGCATGTGTCTCAGCCGTGTGGATGACACTGTCTTGAACAAGGGCGTGTGTCATGGCCGTGTGAAACCTACATCTAATTCGAATTAAATTAATTAACCACATGGCCTAGCACATGGGCATGTGGCATGGCCGTGTGGCACAAGATAGAGAGCAACCTAAACCGGACACGGCCTAGTCACACGGGCATGTCCCTTAGACCACACGGGCGTTTGAGCCTTGCACTTTGGAAAATTTTTGAAATGTCACAAAAAATTCTTAGAGTTTTCGATTAAGTCCTGACTCGATTCTAGTAATCGTATTGGACCTCGAGGGTCCATCTAAGGGACATTACGAATGATCTCATTTAATGAATAGTGATTGACATGATTTATCTGAAAATGTTCTGAAAAGTTTCGGTAACGCTCCGTAACCCTATTCCGGCGACAGATACGTGTTAGGGATGTTACAGTAAGAGCTTAAACTACACCACACTAGGGCACTGAACTACAAAGCTCGTAGGCACCAAATGCATATTCATATGCTAATACATTCCTCCATCACACCAAAGTCTCTATAGAGACGTATAAGACTCATGATCCGCAATAGATGCTGGATCTCGATATAACCTGTAATAATCTTCGTACAATCACATGTCCCGTACAAGAGTGCATATGACCTTATTTTCATGCCAATTGTATCCTAACATTTTACTAAATTCACATGGGCATCAATTATACATATGTACATTACCATTCCTATAAACAATCATTTTCACATGTGTATACCCCGTAATTATCCATATTTACATATCACACCCTGTAATTGATCATATATTTCATTTCCATACCTGTAATCATTCATATTTTCACATTTATACCCTGTACTATCTCATAATAGTCAATTATCACATAACATTTCAATTTAATCCATTACTAGTCATATATGCTAAATTCATTAGTTTTTCAAATTATACTCTAACAAATATATATCAAATTAAACATAAGCATACACATCATACCAGATGAGATAGTAAGTTCCATTTGAATTTACCTTTGCAAAATACAAAATAAGTGGATCCTTCAAGGACTAATCCGAAATTTTCGTATTTCGCTTATTAGCTCCACTTTGATCCAAATCTTAATCTACATAAATATTTTGTTTAAAAAAATCAATACCAAACATTATTACACAATATTATGAGATGCATGATCTTAATAAATCCATTTTTCGGTTTCCCACATATTTTACATTTTATTCAATTTAGTCCTTAAACTCAACATAGACATAACTTTCAATCCTAGCTTTGGATTAAAATATGATTTCACATATTTTCATTAGGGACCTTATATTTTCTATTCTAACATAATTTCATGATAGATTTTACATTTATTCAATTTGGTCTCCAATGTAACAAAGTTAACAAACAACCTAAATTAACTTTACAATCCAGTCATTATAATCTAAGCTTAAAATTTATCAATTTCAAGCCTAATTCATCAATTAATCAATAATGAAAACTTTCTAAAACTTTAACAGTTTATCAAATTGGTTCATGGACTAGCTAAATCAAGTTCCCATGATCATAAATCTATAAAAATTACAAGAAAAAAAAGCTTGATTTCCTTATTTATATAGCCGAATGATAGAGACCCTTGAAGCTTTCTTAAGTTTCTTTCCTATGGTGGATGGCCAAAATGTTGAAGATGAATAGAAATTTTTCTCTTTATTTCCACCATGTTTTGTATTTATATATTAATTAAAGCTTAATTAACTTAACTAATCATATTTAATTAACTTAACTAATTATTAATCATACTTAATGAATATGTCATCATCATCCACTATCTCTTAATCAAAAATGGTTTATTGACCATTTTGGCCCGTTGGTTAAATGCTAATCAAGTCCTCAAGCCTTTTGTTAATTAAAACTATATGGCGACTGGACTTTAACAATTTAGTCCCTGAGATTTAATTAACTATTTAACCAACAAAATTTCTTGATCATTCTTCAATATATTTTTATATTAAATCCATAAATATTTTTATTTTATATTTACGGATTTGATTTATAGAAATTAAATTTTAAAATCACATTTGCCAATACTATTAAAAATCGAGACGTTACAAAAGAAATGTGCCAACTCCCTAAACCACGCTATGAGGCACATTGCAGGTTGTGCAACAACAAGTGACTTAGTAAAATTTTAAATCATATAATTATTCTATCATTCATTTATTATAATTTTATCTACAATTTGTTAAGTACTCAAAAAAATTCTTTTAACAAATTTTATTAAAAAAATTAGTAAAAAACTTTATTTTTATATGTTTAATTCATTTAAATTTAAATAAATTAATAGATTACATAAAACAAAAGGTGTAATTAATTATATATTCAATTTTTTACTATTTTAATTTGAATTAATATGATGTAAACTCTATTTTTAAATATTTATTAATTTAAGTTTAAATAAAACAATAAAACTACATATTTAGATAAAAAGTACTTTGTTAAGAATGCGCTTAAAAAATCATCTAGTAATTGGATTTAAGTATAATCGATTATAATTATAGATATGTGGCATGTTTGGGTAACCAGTGCAGTTAGTGGGTTCCACTAAATTGATTGTAATTGGATCACTTCAATTACACTCTTCAATTCTTAAAGTGAGAGTGAAAATGAGAATGATTACGCATGTAATTACTAATAATCAGTGACTTTCCAGACATGCTCGTACATGATTTATGTCTAAAATGCTATTTTTATACAATAATAATAGTATTCTAGTTTTAGAATATATATTTTATTTTTAAATTATAATTATATATTACTTTAATTATCTCGTTTAAATAATTTAAATTTTTTACTGACAAGAGACAAATTCCTATACATTTTGGTGTACTAAATATTAACTAGTTACATAGTATTTATTATAAATTACGTAGAATTTATTATTTATTATTTATACTTGGCCAATAACCAATTGATGATAACAAAGAGTATATGTTTAATGTTAGAACATTACCTAATAAATACGGAATATTAGAGTAATCAGATAAAATTGCATAGGATGTTTATTTTTCTTATTAATTTTATTGGTACTCATATTGACGAATATTTTCTCGGACTAACGTATTATATACGATGATTTGTTTTTAAAAAAAAATCAAGTTTTATTAATAATTTGCATAATAATTAATATTTTTAAAATTTTAAATTATGTGGTTATAGAATTACAATTTACAGTACTAAATATGACAAAAAAAGTAGAAGGTAATTACACTCTATCAATCATGTTCAAAATAAAATTTTTAATTACAAAAATAATAGTTACACTTTCATCTAATTATTTTGTGATATCCCAGCACAAATATGGTTTATTTTTAATAGTTTTGAAGTTTATACTCGTATATTTACATAATATAAATATCCCATTAGACTAGATATGAAATTCAGATGAGGCAAACTGAAAAATAATAAATAAATAAATGATCTGATAAGAATGGAACCCTATTCTTAGTGTTATATGACATATTCTCTAATTTGACTTCAAAAGTTCCTTTTCTGTAATCAGAGACTTCGATATTTCCTGCTACTTGATATCTTTGCACATTGCATATATTTATCTATTCAAGGGACCACATTTTTTATATGTTCTATTTTCTTTTAGAAAAAAGGAAATGAATTAATCTAGAGAGCAGGCAGTCCCTTGCTCCCACAAAAAGAAAATTACTCTTATAATTTTTGAATATTTATAAAATTTTAAGTTAATTTAATAATAAAATAATATTTTAGTCCCTCAAAATTTAAAATTAAATTATATCCTCTTTACAAATAAAAAAAATTATAATTTAATCTCTTGAAAATTATAAAATTTTACATCAATAAAATAACAATTAATTTTTTAACTCTAAAAAATTTATAATTTAAATTCCGCTCTCCAAAAAAGTTTCTAACTTGGGGATAGAACAAATTTTAAGCATTTTCGTTTGACTACATATAATGGGGTTCAAGAATATTTTTATAGAGAATAAATATATGAAAATGATATCTATTTATAAGGCTTTCTATTCAGATTTCTGCAACTTACACAGCAGAGCATCAAAAACAGCTTTGGCTACATAAAGAGAGAGAAGAGTGGGTTGCTGGAAATACTGGGCTATCATCCATCTAATCAAGGACCTCCACCCACCATCACCATGGCACCATACCTTTCCATTATTATGCATAGTCTCTTGATAAATAAATAAATAAAGATGTTGAGGCTGAATCTCAACAGTCCCTCAAATAAGATGTGGAAACTGCCCATTTTCCCCATTTGGCATAGTTGCTTACCACACCACCCACCTTCTTACTCCCAACTCTCAATTCCATCATTCAATTTGCCCACCTTCTCTCACTTTCCCTACCTTGGAAATGGAAACTTGCCTAATTCTTGACATATATAGATATAGATATATTAAGCTTCGTCCACTTTGAAGAAAAATAAAATTAAGAAGAAATATATATAGTATATTTTTTTGCTTTTCTTTTCTCACATAAACGTTCTCTAATTTCGACCTTCCAAGTGGGGTTTCAATATTCAAAGTCAATTCCTGGATGTCACATCTTCAGATCTTATCCCTCCCTCATCTTTTTCATCCGCTTCATGTCTACAATCATAAATACCCAAAACAAATAATCATGCTCTCAAACATACGGTAAATTACTTTATAATCGCCAATAATGAATGACCAGCTCTTTTTGCATAAAAAATTATGTTGATTTTATAATCTTGAGTTTGGAATTTAACTAACAATCTGGGTTTCTGTGGGCTCTCTCCAGTTCACTTCCCAATCTCATCATTGCTACTTGGAATGTTTTAACATTTTTTAAAGTCTCTATTTTGGTTGAATCCTATGGGCTATCTAGACTCAAACCAGTAACTTACTTCCTTAGCAGACTAAACCATTGCAAAGTTCGGCTCGGTCGGTTTGTCGCTTACCCTAACTACAAAGCATGATTTATCATGATATTTCCGGTGAAAACAAAATTAAATCATAGGGAAAAAAAGAACAGATTACATAATGAAGCGTTTAATCATTATAAAAGTGGATTAAGTAGATTTGAAGTTATGAATTGCCTGCCTACTTAGGGGCCCGTTTTTATTTTAATTTTAAATTTTTTTATTAGAGATAACAAATTATATTATCCTGAAAAGTCCTACTGTATTCGACAGCTTGGATGGGGCACTTATTGTTTCACCAATTGATGTCTGGTTTTAGACATTATTTTATAAGGGAAAATGGTTGGGACTAAAGAAAACCACGTCGCTACTTAATCATAGTTTAGTAATTAGAGTAATACAAATAGGCCACGTGGTAAGCGGTCGACCTTCCTTTATCAATGCTTTGTTCATCTGTCTCATTAGACGCAGCAGCAAAAATCAAGTCGCTAACAGACATGCAGCATCTCAATATTTTATTAATTATTATAAATGCATTGCTTACCATGTAGTTTCAAGTGTAGGAGGGAGAACTAATAAAACTGGTGGGCTGTTGGACCCTGGCTCGACACCATCGAGCTAGCAGGCGTGGATGGTGGGGACTCGTCTAGCTGGTGGCATTCTAGGTTCACTCCAAATAGCCGCACCAGCCTCTTTGGGTTCCCCGCTGCTGTAGCTTGGTTTTGAACAATGCTTCCTGCAATGGCAAATAAAAAACACTACTCTCTCTCAATATATGTAATATTAATCCATGAACTCCAAGTTGCTACCCAGAAATGTTAACTGAATAATTCCATCTACTTTTGTTCGCTTTTTTTGTTTATAATTCCAATGACACAAAGGAAGAAGAATACTTGAAGCTATCATAAGAAAAGGTTTCTTAATGCTTACTAATTAAAGTGAAGGTAACAAAATCATTTGGAACACACACATATATGGGGTTATGTAGATATTGGTACTCCTAGTCCCCATAATAAATGGTCGTTCCGGAGTTAGTAGAATTTAAAAGAACAAATTACAGAAACAGTCTTACACAACCACATTGCTCCCATGTAATTGGAAAGTGTCTTTCACGCACTTCCATGTGCCAGTAATTCTCAATTTTATATTATTCCTAAAAAGTTTTGAAAATAAAACCCATTTCTTAGAAGAAGATAAATAGATAAGAGTTTTACAATGCGACAATAAATATATACCTGCATGAAGACAGACAGGTTGGTATGGCACATTAGCCTCAAGACCTTGAATTTGTCCAAGATGAGGATACCTTTGATACAATCCCCTATTATGCCACCCTCCATTTCCACCCCCACCACCACCGCTATCATTCTCCATCACGGCGTTTCCGCCATCAGTAGCTGCCGGTGCAACCACCACTGCTGCACCGCGCCTCCTCCACCCTATAAACAATCTATCACCATCCGTGCGGTGTCGTTGGAATAAAATAATGTCACCAGCATCAAGTTGCTTCTCTTTGACGTATCTGCTCCATCCTTTTGTTAACACGTAGCTTTGGCTGCTGTTCCAATACGAGTAGCGGAAACGCCAACACTTGCCTGACTCGTCTTCGAAACTAAGCAACAACCCTTTATCACTGGAGTCACCGCCTAGCGGGAAGTATTTCTCGGCATGTTGTTTGGGGATAACAAGCCTGTTCAGCTTGCCAACATCGCTGGGCGTTAAGGGCTTTTCAAACATGGGTTTCGTTTCATGGCCTAGCTGGTGGTTTTCAGGGGGACTTGGTTTAGGGTTTAGGGTGTTGAGAGTGGAGGTTTGGTCGTCGAGTTCTTCGTCGTCGTCATGGTTAAGGTTGAAGTGGCGGGGAGCGTGGATGGAGGATAGGAACATGGAGGGGTAGAAGTGAGAGGTCCAGGGGGAGTTTTCAAGGGAAATTGAGGAAGGGTTGTGAAGCTTTGAAGAAGGGGGGGGTTGGGTTGGTTCCATAGAAGGAGTTTGTTTTGTCGTTGGATTGTTTTGTTTGAATTACTGGAAGTGGTTAATGGACATTGGAGAGACAAAAGAGCGAAGAAGGAAAGAGATGGGTGCTTTAGAGCAAGTGTGGAGAAAAAAAAAGAGAGAGGAAGGTATGGAAGAGTGAGGTGAAAGAGGGCAGGCGTGATGATTATGAGTTTGATGTGCAAACTATTTAATGCAGCTACAAAGATAAAGATATGACAATGAGAGAGAGAGAGAGGAGAGAAGAACAAAGTAAGATTGAAGTGAAAGAGAGAGAAAAGAGGGTCGGGGTAACGGGGAATTCTTTAAGTACTTGACAGCCTCTAAACTACTCTAAAGTTTTTTTTTTTCCTAGAAAAGAGGTAAAAATATGTGTTCTTTAAGAACTGAATTATATTTTTATTTAAAAAATAACTAAAATCAAAGAATAAGTTATTTTTTTTTAAATGACATTGTTGTTTATTATTAAAAAATAGTTTTTGTTATTAAAATAAGATAAAGATAATATGTACAATTATTTGATTATATGATTATTTATATTTAATGTGTAATTGTCTGTTATTTTATTAGTTATCTAGCTTTTAATTCTAAAAACAAATAAAATTTTTAATAAAAATATAATTTAACTCTTAATATAAAAAATTTCATAATAAGTTTACCATGAAAAAAATAATGTATTTTTTAGTGAGTAAAGTATTTTTTACATATAATTTTTTTTCTCTCCAGATTTATGTCTATTTCTTTAGTAATCTCTTTCCATTATATGCTTCTAACAATGTCAGTAAAAAGATTATATTTCCGATCAATAATTATACGTGCTTTGTGTAACGCAAAACTTTGGCGTTAAAATTTTAGTTCAAAATTGGGGAAGAGCCTGGTAGAAAGTAGGTATTGACTTCATACTTAATTTCTACGTGTAAATATTAATAGGAAAGTAAAGATAAAATATACACTATTTGTTTATTCAGATTCCGGAGTTACAATACTTTAGGGGGGAAATCTAAAAAGTGTATCATCATTGAAAGAAAATAGAAAGGATAATGTTAAATCATAAACATTGCTGGGATTGGAGCACTTACAATTGATTTCCTTTCACTTTGCCTACAAAAAGAAATTTAATTTCTGAAATTCACATTTCCAATATATCTTGTGATTGGGATATATATATTATAAAGTAAAAAAGATTTGCCGAATTGGGCAGAACAAATGCATCCAGATGAACCTTGAGAAAGAAAAAAGAGGGTTTGTCGATTGAATTTTCTGCAATTTAGAAAACACCCCATGTTACTAAGCAAGTAACTGAAAAGAGGGTACTCAGTAGGCCCAATTCTGACGCAATATGGGTAATCAGGTCACCATACAACTCCACCCCCAAACTGCAGGGTTTTTGGTAATCAGGGCCACATGTTTGATCTTATTTTCTTAATTTTTGCATCATTTCAAACAGTGAAAAATCTCATACTACATTGTAAAATCTGACAAAGATGAACAGGCTTGTTAGGTTTATATATATTCAGTGAGAAAAGAAACAAAAGAGAGAAGAAACAGTAAAATAAAACAGTGAAAAGAAGTTTTGTTTTGTTAAAAGACAAAAAAAAAAAAAAAATTTACTGAAACGATTAGGGGGATCTGACCTGAAAGCCAGGAGTGGTCCATCTTCCCTAAGTTGTTTGTGGTATATTAGGTGAAAAGCTGGGTTTTTTTTTTTTTTATAAATATAAAAAATTTTGAGCCTGCTATAATATTAATATGAAGAGAATGAGATTTGAGAGAATAGTATTTTCTTTTTCACGTGCATGAAAGCATTATTGATGTTTGGCCATTCCTAATTTTAGAAAGCAGCAAGGAAACCATTGTGGGGGACTGAAAGTTTTAAATAAATTATTTTTAAAAAAAATCCATGAATCCCTTCCCTTCAAAATGGAGAAAAGAGATGATAAATAGATGAGATTAGATTTTCCAATATCCAATTGGAACAACCCTTTCTCTCTCTTTTCAGCTAGGTTTATATTGTATCAGTCCAAGAAAACTTGTCTTAATCATAGGCTGATTATTCCCTCTCACTTCTCAGTGCAAGTTTTGTAATAATAATAATATGTTTGTGAAAACATGTTATCTGGGCAACAACATGAGGGTTTTTGGAAGGAATCTCTCCCATGCCATTCGTTTTCACATGCTATGGAAACCAGAGTGGTGAACTGATAGGCCCTAATATTGTAATAAAAACAAAACTATGATATGAGTCTGAGAGTTTCTTCAGTTCCCAAGCAGAACCACCTGGATTTGTATGACCAATCTATTTAAGAGTTTCCATGTTCACAAAATGTCCAAGAATCTCTTTCTGTCATAAACTAATTAATTATTTCAAAGTATATTTATAAATATTGACACTTGGTTTGGGTGGTTGAATTTTATAAAGGCTAGCAACTTTTGTTGTGTTGTTATGACGAAACAAATATCTGATTAATTTATTGCAGTGCATAGATGCTTCACTCGTACGAAAGGGCTATAATCAATGCACCATAATCTATTTTTATTTCATTGCATGACAATTTGGCAAATGTTGTAGCTGACGATTTGATATTCAATTTATTTGTTCATACTAATTACATAATTAGTATCGTAAATTGTATGATATATATACGTGCATGATAGAAATTAATTAAAAATAGTGAAATAACATGAGCAGGGGGTGTTTTACGACCATTATATATAGCATATAGGGAGACACTTGAGTTGGTAGTGTAGTAAATAAAGTTGGTTATATATATATATATATACACATTCCTTGGAGGTGTTGAAATATTTTCCAAAAATTTCATTTTCAATAGTACAAAAGTGGCCGGGCGGGGACCATATTTGAATAGGCTATGGGGAATAACATGGCGTAACACTAGTTGACATGGACCAGACTAGGCAATGCAATTATCACAGTATGGAGCCGATAAATTGGACTTTTGGAGTTTTCAAATTTTTTTTACACCTAACTTCCTTTCCTTTTTTTTTTTTTTTTTTCGACTTTCACCGTCCCTTCCTGGATAAAACAAATCGTTTATGGTTTAGCTTGCCTCCTGCCTTTAAACCTTTTTTTTTTTTCTTTAAAAATGGAATTACAAATTTAGTTTAATTACTTATAATTATGAATTTAAAATTAAATTTCAGTATCGATAACTCTTATTATTATGATTATTTACGTGACTTTTAAGTTTGGAGGGATTGGAATGGCATGAGATACTAAAATGTCTTCATTTTTGCATCTAAATTATATATATATTGGTAGGAAAGATCCGGAACTCTTTGGAAAAGTTTTTATGGAAGTAAAAGAATGGGTGAAATGGAAGTAACAATCCTTAATTAGAACTCAAATACTTAATCTTGTGTACTTTAACCATCTTTATTTTCAGTTGTATCCTAAATAAGGGATGTTTGTTCGTGACTCGTGAATTCACTTATCTCGGAAAATGACTCCATTTTCTAGAGCCTTTCTTCGTAGATAGAACTCGCACACATTTTCTTAATTAAAAATGTAGATTTATTAATAATTGTTCTTTAAATAACTACATACAAATGTTTATGGCCCGAGTTGCCTCGGGCGTAGACTCGGGCGTAGTTTGATTTTTTTTTTTAAAAAAAATTAAGCATACTAAATATTAATATTAATGTTTATATATTTTTATAATTAAATTTAAATAAAAAATGTTTAAAATTATTTAATTTAAATTAGAGCCGGACCAAATCAATTAAAGGATTAAAAATCTTTTCCAAGCCTAGGCTGAACTTAATCGACCAGATCGAGGGCCACGAACAGATATATTAAGTGTGTTGAATGAATTTATACCTACATTTTCTAGATGAATAGTTCTTCTCATGATCAGTTCAAACAGTGGTTTATAGATTCCTTAAAAGAAACAGTGTTTTATAGATTAATGAAGTGTTGAATTCTTAATTTTCATGTTTAAAATTATAAATACTTTAAAACAAAATTAAGTTATATATTATATATATAATAAAGATTTTCATAATTGAAATGGCCCGAACCATTATTGAAACTTGACAATGGGAGGTTCATGAATAATTATTATATAATATTAAAATAATCCTGTAAATGAGTAAAAGGATTGATAAAAAGAAGAAAAAAAGAACTTGGCTATTCAGTATTCATAATTGGAATACTCAGCAAATCATGAAAGTGTATGTTGTGGATTCATTTCCTTCCACAAATTCATCAAAATTTGGCACATGTGATGACATATCTGACATACAAACAAATTTAATTCAGAAACAAAATATTATTATATAAAAAATAATAATCTTTTTTATATTAAAAATCATGAATAAACTATAAATAATTGGATTTATAAATCTGAGTAAACAAACACCAAAATTCCAACTAAGTACCACTCTATCTACAAAGGTTTTTTTAGGAATCTATTTTATAAATTTTAAAAATTATGGAAATGGCCCAATTTCGAGATTAATTATGTAAATGACTTAATTTTTATCGTAGAGTTGGGTGCCGCCACTTTCTCAAGCACCACCACCCTAAAAATCTCAAAAATAAAAAATAATTTGGTACCACCTAATAAATTGGCGGCATCGAACGGAATCGTGTAGGGGCAAAACTTATAGGTTCCTGAACGTTTTCAAGGCAATATGTCTCTCAAAAAATTTCCTCACGTTTATCTAAATTCAAAAATGTTAGGGAATGAATTAAAAATATTTAAATTTAAATAAACTTGAGGAATTGTTTTGAGGGACATATTGATAATTTAAATAAGAATCTTATATAGTTTTTAAATTTATTGTTTTTAAAAAAATACAAAAAAATGAGAATATTTTATTTTTGTTATTTTTATATCTTTTAATTTCAAAAGAGAGCATATCTGACATGTAAATAGACCAAATATTTAATTAGGTATTGCCATACTCTTATGGGCACATTTTTTTAGCCAATCTGAAAAGGATAATTATTTTATCAAGTCCCTGAACGTTTTGCCCCTATACGCTTTAGCTTGAAGCCGCCAATTTATTAGGCAGTACCAAAAAATTATTTTCTTTTTTTTTTTTAATTTTTAAGGTGGTATTACTTGGGAAAGTGATGATACCAAACTCTATTATAAAAATCAAATCATTTCTATAATCAATCTTGAAATTGAGTTATTTTTATAATTTTTTTTAAATATATTCCTAAAAAAAGAAGCCATCTACAAGCTATAGCTATGCATTGGCAGCATTTAAGCCAAGCGAACTGATCACTCATCCTTTAAATAGTAAAGGCAGAAAATGGAGTAACAGGCTAACTGCCAACCAATGCACCAAAACAGGGGTAAATTAATTGTTTAAATCATTGGACGGCATGTAACAATTTCCCGAGGCAATTAATGCCAATTTGCCTAAAGAGAAAATAAAATTTATAGACTATATAAGACAGACCTATTAATTAAAAAAGAGGTCTTAATTAATATTTGTTTTTTATCAACTTGGTATCTAACTTTAGTTTTCATCACACATTGTTTTAATTGTTTACATGTGAATTAAACAAAAAAAAAAAAAAAAGAAATTTATGTTGTTTCCATCTAACCTCATATTTATAATAATTCTAATAACAGGAATGAGACTTAGGAGGATGATCACCGCATAACTATTTTTGGGCTTTTTTATAAAAATATTATAAAAAAATTAATTAATTACAAAAATATATGGGAATAAATTAATTACAAAAATGAGATGTTTGTTACAGTGACATTTGATGTTGTTTAATACATTGATGACACCGGTGAATTTTTAAAAAAAAATTATGACAGAAAAAGTTGAAAAAGTGAAAAAAAATTAATTGGTGTCGCCAATATGTTAGGCGATACCCTTTGTGTAACATCTCAGAATAGGGCCTAGGAGTATGGGCCAGCAAACCTTTATAGTTTATTAAGGGTCGAGATTGATTGGTTAGCAATTAGGGACTAAATTACGATAAGGGTAAAAGTACGAGTAGTTGAATAGTTATTTGACCAAAGAGTTGAGAAAACGATTTCCTTCCTTAATTGAAATAGATGCACGTAGGACGTCTTCTGTCATTAAGAGACCCTTACAGCCTATAATACCTTAGTTACATATGAATTAAAACTCTACCAATGCAGGTTTTAAATCTCTATGCATACCAAAACTCTTCTATTAGCCAAACCTTCATTGAATTCTTTCATTCTATTTTCTATCAAGTTTTTGCAAACCAAAATCCAATTTCATCTTTCTTAATTCAAGGTAAGACTTTGTTTCTCAATTGGATTAGATGTTTAGAAGTAATCTTAGAACTTTCAAGAAAGTTTGCAACAAAAGAAACTAGGTTCGCCAAAAAGGCTAGTACGTGCAAACCTAGGTCACTTTCGTTTATGTATGAGTTTTAATGCGATTGGTATGTTAGTGACTTGTGTATATTTGTGAAGTTGAGAACCTGATAGAGCCATCTACAAGAAAAAACAAGGGAAAGATGAAGCTTGTTTAAAGCTTTCAGCAAATTGGTGAGTGTTCAAGGATCGCCGCTTGTATATGTGAATCATAGTGTTAATTAGGAGCTTAGGGCTTTATCTTAAGTTTCAAGAGTAAGACTTCCCTAAAACTTTGTTTTATGATTATGTTTAAATATGTGTTTTTATGAATAGTGATATGCGAGCTCTATGCTACGAGCTAGTCATGAACAGTGTTTTTATGAGCTCCCTATGAATTGTGAGCTTTGTGTTTAAGTAAATGTTTTGACACTATAATATTTTGTAACCGTTGGATATAATGGCATGCCATAGGATTGTGAGTACTCAGCTTTGTGTTTTTTGATTTGGGTGAGAGGCCCTAGGACAAGTTAGGAGAAATAAGGGAATGACGAGCTAAGCTCCATTCGATGGGATATGCTGGTGTGATAGAGAATGTTAGCTTAACGCTACACTTATGGGATATGCCAGACTCATTGAGTCATTCTGAGGTGTTATAAGGAGATTCGTTTATCCAACATAAAAGAATATGTCAACAAGATAGTTTTCAAAATATTATGTTTTACTGATTGACAGTGTGTATCCGCGAACCAGACTTCGCCTAAATGTGGCGAACCCAGTTCGCAGAACAGTAACCTTGATAAAGCTCTCGTTTAACTTATGTATTTGCGTGTGTTATGTGGTTTTTTTGATCATTCACTAAGTTGTGAACTCACACACTCTTTAAAATATTTTATATAGGTAGTGATCGGCTGTTTAACGTCACAGCAATAATGTGCAAGCGTACACTGTTGATGCGAGTATAGTAGATAGATATGTGTAACACCCCTCACCCGTGTCCAACTCCAGAACAGGGTTCGAGGCGTTACCATACTTCAATATTCACAATCATACAAAATCGGGTTACCAAATTTCGCCCAAAATTTAGAACTTTTCAAAGACATGCATTTGACATTGTCATCTATTTAATCACTTATACCACATAACAAGACATTAACACATACCATGGATAAATAGGCTTATAAGCCAAAATCATTATAAGCCACATCGCATGGCCATAATCAAAAAATAACTATATGCCAATACATTTGGCTAATCACAACAACATCCATCATAGAAAAACTAAGTCCCTATACATGCCACTCACTTGAAAACATTTAACATACACATGCCAATACTCCAAGGATAATGACCCGATAGTGTGATACTGCCTCCGACGATCTCCAACGCTGAGCTGACCTGACAAAACTAAATGAAATGGAAAGGAGGGAGTAAGCTTTACACTTAGTAAGCTCGCATGAAAATAATAAGCAATGTGATAACATGTTATTTTCATATTCTTCCTATTTATTCAAATTCCAGTTAAGCTGTTTTCTTGAGTCACAGTCATTAAATTATTTATATCTAGAGTTACGGGACTCCAAATTAAGATCTGTAAATTTTCCATGAAACTAGACTAAAATATCGTTTTACCATAAAATTTTCAGAATTTTTGGTTTAGCCAATTAGTACAGTTTATTCTTCAAATTCTCCCCTATTTTGCTGTCTGACAATTCCGACCATTCTTTACTAAATTTTAATTATATTTTTGTACAGAATTCAAATGATGTTCTAGCTTGCTTCTTCTAAAAATAGACTCAATAGAAATCTAATCATATAAATTAGGTCCCAATATTATATTTTTACAATTTTCAATGATTTTTCGAATTCAGAACAGGGGATCTCGAAATCACTCTGAACCAGTCTTACAAAAATCTGAATATCTCAAAATATACTAATCCTTTGCTTTCTTTGTTTCTGTTATATAAAACTAGACTCAATAATATTTAAATAAATGTCTCATACAACTTATAATTCAATTTCTACCATTTTTGGTGATTTTTCAAATTCACCTCACTGCTGCTGTCCAAAACAGTTTTATTGTAAAATTTTGCTTTCTCTCACTTTAGTTGTTTTCATCACTTGCCTATACCAATCTTTCCAATTTCCGATTACATATCGAGCATATTGTTCTATGTACATTTGCCACATTTCTCAATTGGTCACATTCACACTTGCACTTATTCATAACATGATCGCACCAATCATCATTAGTAAATTATCTCGTTGAACCCCTTCTAAAACGCCGATACTCTCGGTGGTCTCAACACATAGCTCCGCCCACACATAATTCGGCTTTCTTGTACACATGGTGAAGGTCCCTTATCACTTTCTTGTACACATGTTATACGCACAGTATTACACATGTGACCTAGTTACATATGAAATTATTATCCCGTAGCTTTCTTGCACACATGGTGAAAATCCCTTATCATCCATGTGGCCTAGCTACATATCAAATTTTGCCATCTCGTAGCTTTCTTGTGCACACGATGAAGTTCCCTTATCACTCATGTGACCTAGCTACATATTGTCCGTATCTCTCGGTTTTCCGAAGGTTCAATCGAGAATTTCGCATTCCATACATTTTCATATTGTAGTTATCACCCAATGATTTCCATAATATCTAGCAAAATAATTATTGAAAAAGTAAAATAAATGCATTATTTACATATAAACTTTCCATTTCACATAATAACCATAGTCATAGAAAACACCTTTAAGCACAACATTTCAACTCATTTTCCATGTCACCTATGTCACCTTTTATCATAAACATATTATTAAATCAATTCACCAACATAATATACTAAACATGTAATTCAGAAAAATCAATTTAATACCACAATTTAGGTTTCAAATATACATTACGACATTATTGCATTATTATTAACATACCAACTTACCTCGAATGCTGAAACGACCATTTTACCAACTTTCCCGATTTTTGATTTTCCTCCAATTCTAGGCCCAAATCTCGTTTTTCGGGGTCTAAAACATCACATTTCACTTACTTAATTAATGTACTATTCAAAACAGTCCTTAACTCAACTTTTGCAAAATTATAATTTTGCCCCTAAACTTTTACATATTTACACTTTTTCCCCAATACTCGAAAATTAAACTTCAGCCCTTATTCTTATGTTTTATAACATGCTGATCATTTTTCTCTTCTATGTCAACATCAAATTATCACTCTAACATGTACTAATGAACATTAGGTATTTTTACCGATTATGACGTTTTACTTGTTTTCACGTAAAATCGCTTAGTAAAAGTTGTTTAACATAATTTCAGCCTTCATATACTATCATAAAACATCAAAAAACACACTTTTCACCCATGGGTAATTTTCCAAAGATGAACCCTAGCATGAATTATTGGTAGCATAAGCTAAATCGAGCTACCAAGGACTCCAAAATCAGTAAATAACTTGAAAAAGCGGGGCTAGAAACGGACTTACCATGAGCTTGGAAAGTTGAGAAACCCTAGCCATGTCTTCTCTTGGTAAATTTCGTCCATATGAAGAAGATGGACATATTTGGCATTTAAATTTTGTTTTTAATTCATTTAATTCACTAAATTACCAAAATGCCCCTTAAAAAAATTCTTTTGAAATATACCCATCCATGTCCATTTTTGTCCACCAACTTAACCAATGGTCTAATTATCATTTGAGGACCTCCAATTTAAAATTTCATAACAATTGGACACCTCTAACATGTAGAACTCAACTTTTGTACTTTTTACAATTTAGTCCTTTTGACTAAATTGAGTGCCCAAACGTCAAAATTTTCGAATGAGATTTTCACGAAATCATTCCATGAAATTGTAGACCATAAAAATATAAATAAAATAAAATTCTCAACATCGGATTTGTGGTCCCGAAACCACTGTTCCATTTAGGCCTTATTTCAGGATGTTACAATATGAGTCTATTGGATATCGATCCCATGAGGATGGTTGTCTTTTGTCTATCAATGTCAGTGCAATAATTAGATAGGAATGCGATAAATTGTGAATGTAGTTGTCAAAGAAATAACTTGAAAACAGTAAGATAAAATATGATACTGATAAACTGGTTTTCCCAACATGAATATTCAACAAAATGCTAAGTGCTCACAAGGTATAAAAAGATAGGTGATTGTCGATACATTAAATTGCAATGAATATCTTACCAAGCTTAACTTCTATATTTAATCAAAGACTTAATCATGCACATTAGCCACACCTTTTGATGATGGCAATAGAACACTATTAAGAAAAAGTGGATTAAATTCCTCTAATCCTCAAGCAACTTCCATTATCATGTTTATTAGCTTGAACTGTCACTGCACCTTCCAGTGTTAGTGACCGCAATAACACTTTCATGCTAAAAAAATTTAAACCCAAAGATTAAACAGTAGAAGCAAGATTCAATAAAATAACATTTAACCCAGAAATCATGTGTACTTCCGTGCAAACATGAAATAGGAAGTAATCACCTGCGTTTAGAAAAGAAAAAATAAAAGAAACAAGTGGAAAATACTATTCCTAGACAACTCGACTTGAATCTGTCCATTCCTCCTTGTGTCGCACTCAGGGCTCCTCATCAAGAGCTAATATGCATCTTTTTCATGTCGGTTCACCCATAGGAGCTTAAGCCGCCATAGCCGAAAGCTTCAAAGGATAAGTTGAAGAAAATAATACTCTCCTTAAAGCTCCCCCTTTTTACGTAATATATTGATATTTATCCAAATAACATATGTGTCCTTTCGTCAGACTCATGCTACCTCTGTATGTACAAGTTAGTTGTTCCAGACTAGACAGCTCACACTTCTTTGTTGTTATCTAAATAGCTATCAGATGTGGCAACAATTCTGGGTGCAATCTGAAAACACTCATGCGACGACATCAATACTAAAACATGACAAAATTAAGGATAAATAAGCTAAGATCCACTGAGTTATAAAATGCAATTTACTAAACTGAAAATGCTAAAATATGTGCCAAAGATAACTAAATGGGTACAAATTAACCAATAAGTAGGGCGAAAACAGATGTTCTTTCTAGTACTATTAGGTAGCGTTGGGTGAGGGCACGCTGTGGAGCCAGAGACCTAACATAATTTTTCCTAAGTACTTGGAAAGGCTGATTTATGGAACATAGAGGTAATGTGGGCCAAAATCTATCCTGGGTGTAAAATTATTCTTTATTATTTTCTTTAAAATATTTCATGTATCTGCGAAACCCCTTCTTGTTTTCCATGTAAAAGTTTGCATAAGATAAAAATTGTAGTATCCCTATTTTGGCTCGTAGACAGAAAGTAATTTGTGTGGTGTAGTTTTATCTATCCAATAGTTTCTTTCGGGTGTATAGAATGGGCGCATAGCAGAAGTTGAGATATTAGGTAAAGATTGAACTCATAATGTGCTGAATTATAAAGAGAAATAGTTCGGTACAAGTATTTGGGAAATTGCAAGTTGGGTTAATGCCAAGGGTATGGTACGCCATATTTGATTGAAACTACTGTGCTAGTCACGTTGTAAATATTTTGGTTAGGAATCAATTGAGTAGATGAGTGAGGTATAAATAAATTTATTGGATGATCATTTATGTTATTCTCAAGGGTCGTAGATGTAACATCCCGGTTTAGGGTCTAGTCGAAATAATGGTGCAAGACCATAAATCTGAGGGTTATGAATGAGTTTTTTGAGGTTAATGCTATGTATGCATGCTAGTGTGAAAGTTTCATGAAGCAATTTTGAGAAATTGCTATTGAATTGCCTTAAAGGACTAAATTGCAAAAGTTACAAAATGTGAGATTCTAGAAGTTATTTGTGTGAAATTGTTTTAGAATACATACTAGAGGCTCTTAATGAAAAATTTTCCCAATTTTTAGTTTTTGGACAAAAATGGGCATGGATGAGTTAAAATTTGAAGTTTATCAAAAATGGCATTTTAGTCATTTAGTTATTAAATGATTAAATAGGTGAAAAGATGACAAAAATTCACTCATCTTCTCCACCAAGCTGCCAAAAATTTCAATAGCCATTGTTAGGGCTCTTTCAATTTTTCAAACTTGCTAGTAAGTGCTTTTAAGCCCGGTTGTTGATATTCTTCGTATTTTTGAAGTCCCGGTAGCATGAGTAAGCTACTTTTAGCTATTTGATAAGCTATAATGGATGTTAAAAAATGTACATATGTATGACATGCATGTATTTTGATGTTTTATGGAAGAATATGAAAGATCGATGTAGTAAAAACATCTTTTGCAAAGTGATTTTCCATGAAAATGCATGTAGGGACTAGTTTGTGAAAAACTTAAGTTTGGTCATACATGTGTGATTTAGTGAGAATTGATGAATTCTTTAGTTGAGTAAGTGGTTCGATTCAGCATGAAAGGCTAGAAAGTTGAATAAAAATCCCTTTATGAGCCTTGGGGCTAAAGTGTAAATATGAGAAAGTTTAGGGGCAAAATAATAGTTTTGGTAAAGTATGAGATATGAGTTAATTTAGTCAATGTGTGTATTGATTAAGCTGATTTATTCATTATAGATCAAGAAAGACAAAGCCCAGATCGAAACCGAGGCAAAAGTAAGGTGGTGGACTAAATTGCACGTATCTATACTTTTGAGTATCGAGGTAAGTTTATGCGTAAATAATGCATTTATACTTGCACATTCTTGATGCTAATTAGTGTGTAGCATGAATGAGGATGATTGAGAATCTATGTGGTTCAAGTGGAATGAATGTGGTAGACATTATGAATGGATGAATGATTGAGTACGTAGATGTGAATTTATAGTGATAATGCTAGATGGTGGGCTAAGTGCGATACCATATTAATGCTTAACGATGATGAGCTAGGCTGTGCACGATGCTACCGTTAAGTATATTTATCTAGTGGGGCTAAGTGCGAGACCACTATGATTACCTTTGTGGTGAGCTAAGTGCGATAATACGTTATCAATAGATATGGGTGTGCTAAGTGCGAAAACCACTGAGACATTGGCTGTATGGATTAGTTATGTAAACTAACTGTGTGGTTGATATACTGAATAAGATAACTGTGTGGATGTATGAAGTGTGGTATATTATGTAAATGTGAGATTAAATGCAGGGGTGTATCGCAATGGTTATGAGTAAAAGACTCATGATGTGTTGGAAATGTGGTAAGGAATAGAAAGAGTAAGCATAGTGGTATATTATATGTTAGTATAATGCTATTTGTGGTTTAGATTGTACTATGATGCTTAATTGTTTATGTATAAACTTACTAAGCTCAAAGCTTACTCCTTTCTTTTCCCTTGTCTTATAAATTAAAAACGTTGAATCAAGATACAAGGATCGTCGGAAGATAGCCTACATATCAGCACACTTTGGTACATAAAACTTAATGTTTTGTATATGGCATGTATAAGGGTTAGATAAGTTAGTGAATTTTATTGTAAATGGCTAAGGTGTAATGGCCTTTAGATGGATGATACATTTTGTATAATGCCATAGTTGTTGGCTATTCTATATTATGCAAAGATGTAATTTTGCATGTGAGATTGTATTCAATTTGAGTTGATTGTAAATGTGTTGAATGGATGCATGTTGGATATGCAAGAGGGGTGAGAAGAGCTTAGCAAATAGTTTTGTTCTTGTCCATGTGGGTAGACACACGGGCGTGTGTCTAGACCATGTATGACACACAATCAGCCCACGGGTGTGTGCTTGGGCCGTGCGTTCCCTGCATGTTGACATTTTAGATTGGAATCGGCCATGAGCTAGTCACACGGGCGTGTGCCTAGGCTCTAGGCCGTGTGAGGGAAGTCAGTGTTCTCTACGGCTGGAGAGCATGAGTGTGCCATGGCCGTGGGGAAATTGGTAGAATGCTCGAGTTTTTAGCACGGTTAAGGAACATGGGCGTGTGTGTCCACACACGGGCGTATAAGCCCTATTCAAAAGAGAAAAATTTTTATGATTTGAAAAAGTTTCGGAATAGTCTCGAGAGCCCTCGTATGCATGAGTGAGGCCTTGTAAGTCGAGAATGAGGTTATTGAAAGGACTGGAGAGGTAATAGTCAAGATGAGCCTCAGTGGCGATCATGGGATTATTACGGCAATGCCTCGGGCCCAATTCCGGCTTAAAACCCGGGTAAGGGGTGTTACAGTAGACCAAGATAAGGACAATCCTGAAAGATTGTGACACATGTCAAGTTCCATAATGAGGATATAGGTTGTATATATATGTACTCAAGTTTGAGAAAAATGTGAGTTTTTTTCTTCCTTCTTCTAAAGTGCTATTATCTAATTCTTAAGGAACCAAAAACATTTCTTTCTTCTTTAACCTGGAAGTTGTAATTCTATATTTTATCAGTAAATACTCCATATCAAGGTAAGTATTATGAATCTGCATGTTAAGTTATGAAAGATTAAGTCTGTATGGGTACATGAACAGTAAGATGAATAAATAAAACTTTGCATGGGGGTTATCTATGCTCGAGATGATGGTAAATAGTATGCGAATGATTTTTAATGTTCCTATGTTCTGTAAAAGTGGTTGCTGTAGTTTCATGATGGAAGTTTGAATTTGAAGTCAAAACTATTGTACGTGGGTGTTAGGTGAGTTTTATACTGACTCTTGCATGCATATTGATCATATAATGAGTCATCTATATAAAATTGATTGAATTTTGGATTCGAAGTCATGAAAAGTATAGTATGTGACGATTGATGTACGAGTATTGAAACATTGAAGTATGGTTAAGTATGTATATGACTGAAACGCATGCCATGAGATATGTGTACTGATTGAATGTATGTTAGTGGAGTAAAATGTTGAATTTAGATTGTCTTAATGCATGAAGAGTCTGTTAAGGGAGTCTATGTCTGTTCACCACAATGGTGTCTAATGGAGTCCGTCGAGACCGATAACACGAATTCTGATATGAACTCTGAAGGAAAAGTCCATGTCCATGGCACCCTCTAAAAAAGAACTAAGGAATGGTGATTACCTAATTGGGTTCTCTACGTGTCCCATGATGATAACGGGCAAACCTTATGTAGTGTGAGTTTAGGCAAATCCATATCGTAAACACAACAGCTAAAGAATAGCCTTTGTGGCGAACTCTGAAAGGATAGCCTTTGTGGCGAACTCTAGAAGAATAACCCTTGTGGCAAACTCTGAAAGAATAGCCTTTGTGGCGAACTTTGAAAAGAATGTTTTTGTGGTCAACTTGGAACAAATCACCTTAGTGGCGTACTCTATCTAATTACTTGTAATGCCCTCAACCCGACTCGAGTATTGGATCTGGATCATTAGTGTTACTCACAAATACAAACACGAGATTATTTTTCTTGTAAAATCTTACAAATAATAACAACTTACTTAACTATAAAATTTCAAAGCTAAAATACATAAATAAATACAATGGGTAATCACAACTACAACATGAGGCAATTAATTACAACGATATCTAAATTAAAACCCTAATCTATTACAAATACACCTAGGTTGGGATTTCTTAGTAATTCAATCTTTGAACATGCTATCCAACTTGCACTATATGCATAATAGCCCGATCCAGCACTCCTTTGGTGTTGTCATAGTATTGCCCCTCTAGGCACAGAGTCTCAATCAACTTGAAGCAATAAATATATTCATTTAAGTTAATAAGAACTCAGTAAGAATTAATCATTTAAACCTTGATTGGTTTCCATAAAGTTCTAGGTTCTCTTTTTTCAACATCAATGGTTTATCACATTGAGCATTGCATAAATCACACAACATATTCATTCCTTCTGTCTATTATTTCGTAGCCTGAATCCGTTACCATTATGTATCCTTGACATCATTTTTTTAGGAAATCTCTTTCAACTTCTCTTGATCGCGGTTCCTTGCCCGTATTCTTGCAAACCAATGTTTGGAATCGCTTCTTATACCTAACTCTCAATTTTCACTGTCTACAGATAGATGTCCTTCTTCGAGTTATCAAACACAACCTTATTCAATTTGTTCTTTCAATGAGGGTTCGACCACCCTACTATCTATTCAATTATTCATTAATTTATTTGGTCATTTATCAGTATCTTTTGTATACCAATGATAAACCGTAAAACTAACATATTTTAATCCCACATTTAGTATGCTTTTGGATGATTTATCCCTTGATTCATGTAAAAGGGTGCTCTTAATCCTTTCTTTTCATGTCTTATACCCAGGAAAGCACCCGAGGATAAAAAGAACGAGAAATGGGCCTAAAATAGAGTAAATGGGCCATATCATGAAATTGACACGGCCTGAACTTAAGCCCACACGGCCGCCACGTCAATCTATTAGAACACGGTCTTACGCCAATTTACACGGCCGTGCCTCATTAAAGAAATCTGAACACGGCTCAAAGACTAGTCACACGGGCGTGTGACATGGTCGTGTCCCTGTCGTGGCAATGAACAATTTCACTCGAAAAAGGATACTTAGGGAGAAAGAAACGTATTCCAAGAGCCTATATATACCCCCCTAAGTACCACCTTGAAGGAGGTGGTCAAGCTAGGCCAAGGAGCCAAGCCAAAAAGGTCAGATTTGTGGGAAATCACTCAAAGATAGCCAGTTGATCCATCTCAAGAAGCCAGAATTCTACTCAAGATGGTGGATCTCTCCTTCAATTCCTTCATGGAGTTTTAGGGATTTCATGTTTTGTTTTATCTTTTCTCTTGAGATGTTTTCTTTAGTTATGAACTAAACCTCTCAGATACCTGAAGGGGATGAAACTTAGATGAATCTTGTTATTGTTTTCTGAACTGTAAGATAAATACTTGATTTGTTCTTAATTATGTGTGCTTAATTCTTATGTTAATATTTCCGGGATATTGATTCAAGTCAGATGATCTTAGGTGGAGGAGAAAAAGTCCCTGCTTAAAATAGATCTAGCATAATTAAAGCGGAGTCGTTCGCACGCCTAGAGATAGGGTGACGAGATTTTGCCAGATTAGGGTGAAACCTAATATGGGAGTCCATAGATCTATTTACTGCTATTCTAGGGGGTTGTTAAGTGAGAAAGAGATTTCCGTTAATCAACCTAGGGTTAGACGTTATTTGCCTCGAGAGAGGGTTTAATATACGTTAGGGAGTCTTACAGATCAAGTCAAGTGAATAAATCGTATAGTTTAGTGTTAGATAACAAGTGAAATCTAGGTGGATTTTTCCTAAGGGTATCATTTAAATGAATTGAGTTTTTCTAAAAGTTATCTTCCCAATTTAGTCTTTTTGTCTTTGTGTCTTTAGCTTAGTGGTTAGATAGATTTAGTTTAAACAACAACTTCACCTATTTTAGGCTAGATAATAAGAAGAAAGTTAGTATTAGTACTTTTAGCTCCTTTGGGTTCGACAATCCGGTCTTGCCTAAGCTATACTACTGTTCGATAGGTACACTTGCCTTTTATCGTTGTCAGAGTTAGTTTCCAGGTTCGATCATATTGTCATTATAAATTTAAGACTCTGTTTTACACGATCAAGTTTTTGGCGCCGTTGCCGGGGAACTAAAATATTAAGAAAACTATTTTTATTACTCTAGCCATTATTTTTTATTTTCCGCAATTTATTTTTAATTTTTGTTTTTGTTTTTGTTTTTTTTTTTGTTTCTTTTGCTGAAATTTTTTTCTTCTGTCTTTTCCTAGCAGGTACCTCTAGTTTATGACTAGAAGTAACCCGAGAGGACCTTTAGTATACGACAGTGATATTGAAGCTACCGCTCGAAGGAATCGCAGAGAAATCAGGCGAGCCCTAAATTACACAGAAGAAGGCAGATCCAATCTTACTGAAGGGATGGACGAGAATAATCCACAACCACATGATGTGGGAGAAAACAATGGTCCACGTACCATGTTTGATTATGCTAAACTGCATTTAACAGGAGCATAATCGAGTATTGTTAGGCCTACTATAACTGTTAATAATTTTGAATTAAAGCTTAACACAATACAAATGATTCAACAATTTGTTCAATTTGATGGTTTGCAGGACGAAGACCCAAACACTCATATAGCTAATTTTTTAGAGTTCTGTGATGCCTTCAAAATTAATGGTGTTTCTGATGATGCCATACGTATTCGGTTATTTCCCTTTTCATTAAGGAATAAAGCCAAACAGTGGTTAAACTCGTTACCACGAGGGTCAATCACTACATGGGATCAAATGACCGAAAATTTTTTATTGAAATATCTCCCACAGGCCAAAACAGCCAAATTACGGAATTATATCTCTTCTTTTGTATAGATGGATTTAGAGATATTATACGGCCCATGGGAGAGATACAAGGATCTCTTGAGAAGGTGTCCACACCATGGTTTGCCCTTGTGGCTTCAAGTCCAAACTTTTAATAATGGTGTAAACCCCTCAACGAGGTAACTAATTGATTCAGCCACCGGTGGAACCCTGAACAACAAAACTCCTGAAGCAACATACGAGTTCATTGAAGAGATGTCACTGAATAACTATCAGTGGCAAGTTACCAGGACAAAACCAACAAAATCAGCCGGAGTCTTCAACCTTGACGCAGTAACCATGCTATCAACACAGATGGAGATGATGAATAAAAAGATTGATAGTTTGTGTTCTTCGTAGGCACACCTAGTAATGCAGTGCGACGCAGGTGGAACTATGGCGAATCTTGAGTACCCACCCTACCAACCGGGTGCAGAAAGCGAACAGATGAACTGTATAAGTAATAATTTCAAATCCAATAATAATCCTTATAATAATACTTACAATCCAGGTTGGAAGAACCACCCGAATTTTTCATGGGGAGGTCAAGGCAATCAAGGAAATCAAAGACAAAAACCTCCTCAAAATTTCCAAAATCAACCATATCCGCAAGAGAAGAAGCCAAACCTTGAAGAGATGCTGACAAAATTCATGGCAGCCATAGAAAATCATCTCCAAGATACTAAGAAAACACTTAAAAGTCAATAAACATCGGTTGAAGAGACCAAGAACCAAGTCGGGGAACTTACTAAGTCAGTAGGGGAAGTCACTAAGGCAGTCAGATAACTTGCAAAGTTAATGTCCGAACGTCCGCAAGGACGTCTACCAAGTAACACGGAGATTAACCCAAAGGAGCAAATCCAAGCCATCACAGCTCATGATAGTAAAGGGTTAGATGTACCCAACTCAATACAAGAAAACGAGGTAGAAGAAGGTAAAGCAGAGGTAACACGGAAAAAGCCAAAACCGATAATCAAAGAGTACCAACCTCGTATACCTTATCCCGAAGCAATGAAAAGAGATGATACAGAAGAACAGTTTGGTAAGTTTCTTAAACTTTTAAAAAAATTACATATCAACTTACCTCTACTTGAAGCTCTTTTTCAAATGCCAGACTCGAGGAAATTTTTAAAACAGCTCTTAATAAACAAGCGCAAATTAGAGGAAGAGCCACATGTGGAATTGAACGCAGTATGCTCAGCAATGTTACAGAATAGACCACCGCGGAAGCAAAAAGATCCAGGGAGTTTTACAATTCCATGTTTAATTGGTAGTTTAACTATTGATAATGCGTTAGCTGATTTAGGGGCAAGTATAAATGTCGTGCCTTATACATTGTTTAAACTGTCTAGGGAAGCCCAAACAAACTAGGATGAGTATTCAATTAGCTGATAAAACTGTTAGAATTCCTAGGGGCATTATCGAAGATGTTCTTATAAAAATAGATAAATTCGTTTTTCCGGTAGATTTTGTTGTCTTAGACATGGATGAAGATAATTCAATCCCCCTAATTTTAGGAAGACCATTTCTAGCAACTCTCAAGACTAAAATTGATGTTGCCATAGGAGAACTCATACTTTGTGTAGGTGACGAATCAATCAGTCTTCAAGCTCTTGACTTGGCCAGGACAACAATCGATGAAGGTAAGAAAGTCAATCCAGTTGATAATCAATGTGTTCAACCCTCACCATAAGGAACACCACAAGACTATAAACCTGAGCTGAATCATGGACCTAGTACCAACAAAGAAGACTCACATAAGGAACAAAGCCTTAAGGTCGACAAATTAAAAGAGCAGGAAGCACAAATCAAAGAAGAACCAGAACCGCACGAAGTAATACCGAAGGAGCCCTCAGAAGAGCTCGTAAGAACATCAAACCACTTTAAAATAAGAGACCAAGTACTGTTAGACAAAGTCGATCCTCAAATCACCACATCAAGCCTGAAAGTAAACGAAGGAATTCCTGTTAAGGTACACAATATCTTCCCACACGGAACAGTCGAGGTAAGCAATCCAACATTCGGCACTTTTAAGGTAAACGCTTCTCGACTTAAACTTTATTAAGAAAATAAAACTGTAAGCATGAGGGAAGATATTCGAACCTTTAAACCCCCTGAAATTTTTATATATACAAGGAAAAGTCTAGCTTAAGACTATAAACGAGCGCTTCTCGGGAGGCAACCCGAGTACTAACCTCATTAACTTCTATGTTTTTCATTTATTTTATTTTATTTTATTCTTTCTTTTACCTAACTTTAAAAATAACCAATGATGCAGATTTCCAGGCCACACGGCCTTGCACACGGCCGTGGCCGAGGTGGTGTGTACCTCAAGAATCTTGGTACTAACATGGTAGGACTAACAAGTCAGATTCAACTAATTTTCGAAATCACAGACTCAACCACTCCTCCACGGACACTGACAAACGGGTGTGCCTCACAACCGTGCCAACATACTGACTTGTCACAAATGGGCGTGGCTGGCGAAAAACGAGCATGGAGAATCAACACGCCTAAACACACGGCCGTGCGAAGCGGCCGTGTGAATCGACACGCCCTCAGTCCACGGGCATGTCAATGTACCAGAATTGAAACTCTATTTAAACCCAACCTCCCTTCCCCATTCCTCCCCTCTACTCTCCACCCTTTCTCTTCTTCCCTCTTCTCAGATTTCTCTCTAGCAAAGTCTCTATCACTCTTGAGCCACACCAAAGCAATGACAAATAAACGACGAAATCTAAGCACAGTCTCCCTCATGGAGACCGATATACATAAGTTCATGTCGGCAGCTTCATCCAAACAACAAGCCAAGGGTCTTTAAGACCATTTAGTTTCTATTTTTCTTTTCTCTTTTGCTTCAATTTCCTTCTCTTTGACAATCTTATGCCTAATTTAGTTTAACTTATTTTACTTTCTTAGTGTCAGGTTTAAAAGGCTGCTAGGGAATCACGCCACTTCCGCCACCGCCAGCACCTCCCCAGCCTTAGAGGTCACACCCACCTCGCGAACCATCCAACAATAAGGACTCTTCGGTCCATTCATATTTAATTTTCATTTTGTTTACATTTTTGTTTCCTTTTTCTTTATCTTTCTTATCTTTATATATATTTAATTTATTTTAAATGTATCTTAATAATTCCTGGCTAATTTTTTATGAGCTACCCAATTTCTTCATCTAGCATAGGATCATCATCCAGACCAACCTTTCCAACTTATCTTTCATCTCCGACTCAAGGAATCCATCCAAAATTCAGGAAGTTTCACTTCTCCCCTTCTCTTTTGATTTATACATTGAGGGCAATGTACATATTAAGTGTGTGGGGGGGTAAAAGTGTCTAACTTTTTGCATTATTCTCAAATCCCTGAGGATAAAAGTGCCTAATTTTTTTCATTATTCTCAAATCCCTGAATTATATCTAGTTCTTAAGTAATTTCCTCATATTACTAACTAGGATGAAACTTCTAATGATTTATAGTTTTTATTGATATGTTTTTGAGTAAGTCATTGATAATTGTGCATTGGTGATTAAATTTGAAGAATACTAGAGAATCAAGCATGATAAGTCTATCTTTCAAAAAGTTAAATTTTTAGGTTGTTAACCTAAATTTGAATATTACTTTGAAATTTGAAATTTACAAGGATGATGTCAAAAACACCCATAATTTTTGTGAGAATTTGAGCCGTGTAAAGTATACATTCTTTTTCTTGCTCACTTTATTGATTATGAGTGTGTTAACTATGAACTGTTATTCTAGAACTTGCCTCGATTATACATGTTAAGACCACAGTTATGATTTGATATACCGAGATGATAAAGGCACCTAGGATTTAACCCACTTACTCCACTAAAAAGCCTACCTTCATAATTAACCCTTAGTGAACCCCATTGATCCTAACAACCCTTTTTATTGACTTACCAGCTAATATTAACCCAAAACCCCTTTGTATTTGTTATCACCATTCCTTTTTAACTACCCTTATATCGAGATTTGATTTGATTAGTTACCTAACTATATTTTAGCAGTTGAATTTATCCTTTATTACTTGATTTGTTCTTAAAAAAAAAATCGAAGTATACTCAGTAGTAGTATTATGAAAAGTGAGCTTATACAGTTAAAGTCAATTTATCAAAAGAAAAAGCTCGTATTATTAGGATTATTAATTTTCAGTTGATGTAAATAATATCTCAATATTTTTAGATAGGTACTTGTCAATTCAGTCTTGATTCTAACCTTCTAATTTAGCCTTTATCCGCACCTTTAACCCTAGCCCTGTTACAACCCTGACAAAGACCTTTTGATCTGTTTATCATCTCATTTTACAGTGGTGGAGATTTGATTCTCAGGCAAGCCTATGGGATTAACTTTTCAGGTTCGACTTATGAGTGCTCTCTTTTCCTGAAACTTAAACACTTAGAGTGATTTGAGTGAATCTTCTGTGATGATATCAATCCTTGTCGGTTTTGAATTAAAAGTAATTATTTAGATAAGGGGAGACACCTACATTTTCGAAATACAAATGCATGACTTATCTTGTTTGACACTTTAAGACTCTTTAAGTTGAATTATCCATGTATAAATTATTTATGAATTATGATAAGACATTGTTGATAGGAATTATGAATTATGGAAAGTTCATTTTAATTGTAAGTTGAGAATTTTGCTTGAGGACAAGCAAAAGCTTAAGTGTAGGGGTATTTGATAAACCGTAAAAGTAACATATTTTAATCCCACATTTAGTATGCTTTTGGATGATTTATCCCTTGATTCATGTAAAGAGGTGCTCTTAATCCTTTCTTTTCATGTCATATACCCAGGAAAGCACCTAAGGATAAAAAGAATGAGAAACGGGCCTAAAACGGAGTAAATGGGCCATATCACGAAATCGACACGGTCTAAACTTAAGCCCACACGGCCGTGCCACGTCAATCTACTAGAACACGATCTTACCCTGATTTACACGACCGTGCCTCATTAAAGAAATCCGAACATGGCTCAAAGACTAGTCACATGGGCGTGTGACATGGCCGTGTCCCTATTGTGGCAATGAACAATTTCACTCGGAAAAGGATACTTAGGGAGAAAGAAATGCATTCCAAGAGCCTATATATACCCCCTCAGCACCACCTTGAAGGAGGCGGTCAAGATAGGCCAAGGAGCCAAGCCAAAAAGGTCAGATTTGTGGGAAATCACTCGAAGATAGCCAGTTGATCCATCTCAAGAAGCCAGAATTCTACTCAAGATGGCGGATCTCTCCTTCAATTCCTTCAGGGAGTTTTAGGGATTTCTTATGTTTTGTTTTATCTTTTCTCTTGAGATGTTTTCTCTAGTTATGAACTAAACCTCTCAAATACCTGAAGGGGATGAAACCTAGATGAATCTTATTATTGTTTCCTAAACTATAAGATAAATACTTGATTTGTTCTTAATTATGTGTGCTTAATTCTTGTGTTAATATTTCCAGGATATTGATTCAAGTCAGATGTTCTTCGGTGGAGGAGCAAAAGTCCCTGCTTAAGAATAGATCTAACAAAATTAAAGCGGAGTCGTTCGCGCGCCTAGAGATAGGGTGGCGAGATTTTGCCGGATTAGGGTGAAACCTAATATGGGAGTCCATAGACCGATTTACTGCTATTCTAGGGGGTTATTAAGTGAGAAAGAGATTTCCATTAATCAACCTAGGGTTAGACATTATTCGCCTCGAGAGAGGGTTTAATATACGTTAGGGAGTCTTACGGATCAAGTCAAGTGAATAAATCGTATGGTTCAGTGTTAGATAACAAGTGAAATCTAGGTGGATTCTTCCTAAGGGTATCATTTAAATCAACTGAGTTTTTCTAAAAGTTATCTCTCCAATTTAGTCTTTTTGTCTTTGTGTCTTTAGCTTAGTGGTTAGATAGATTTAGATTAAACAATAACTTCACCTATTTTAGGCTAGATAATAAGAAGAAAGTTAGTATTAGTACTTTTAGTTCCTTTGGGTTCGACAATCCGGTCTTGCCTAAGCTATACTACTGTTCGATAGGTACACTTGCCTTTAATCGTTGTTAGAGTTAGTTTCCAGGTTTGATCATATTCTCATTATAAATTTAAGACTCTGATTTACACGATCAACCAAAGCCTTCAGAACTTCTTTTATATACTTAAGTTCAACCCAGGCTAATTTTCACAGATATGACTTATTGACAGTCCCTCTTCTAATGTTCGGTTTTCAACATATACTCAGAACATACTCTCAGTGAAATCGTCATTACATTTATTCAGATCATTACCTTCATTCCTGTCTTAATTTGGTTCTACCCTTAACATATATTCAATAGATATATTAAATTATTTTAGCTCCACTACTCACATTTAAGAGCCAAACTGAACAATCCATATAGCTATATACAGAGCTCACCATACAGTCATTCATTAGAATACGCCTCGAGGGCCTATCAATCATTTCTACCTCAGTGATTAGACAAGGACCTACAACCCAGTTACTGACACTATTTATACCAAACATTCAGGTCAACAATCCTACATCTAATAGAAGTCATGCTTCACATACCAGCCACAGTCACTTCGATGCACTTCAACATAATGCATATCTCTATGCCATTCAACATGCAGTTTGAACTCACCTAATTTCTTATATCACATACATACTCTCTTCTCCAATCTCTTATATACTCTTCATGATTGCCAGAGTATAGATCATAACAATACCTTGAGGGATACTTAACCACCTTGGATGAACTACGGTACACCATTATTCAGTGTCATTATTTCTAGCAGATACCACCCCAGTTTCATCATTCTCTTATACGCCAATTATCACGCTCTTATCCTATTAAAACTTCCTTATTAGATTAATTGAGAAATTATTTCATACTTTTCATAAGTTTCTGGTCACAATAATAATTCCTTAGCAGCCCCTATCCTCAAAATCCATTTCTAACAACTTATACCTTAAGCCACACTCTTATTTCGAACAATTATTCACTCATTTTTACCTTAGGTGGAGACATATGTATTTGGAAAACACTTCCATTAAACTGAATGCCTTCAAAATGACACTCAAACATGCCATGATTCTATACCAAACGTGTTTATACTAACAAGACATTGCTTAAATAATACAATTGAATTCCACATCCATTCTGCAAAAATATGTATATTCAGAGTACCCATTTCCAGATTCCTTATTATTTCAAGAGAGATCATTAAATCCTAGACAATCGTGTCTTGACAGATTCCAAATAACTCCGACTCAACCGTTAACCATAATATAGATAACCTCTCAATGACAGAGCCTTAGATCTTACACGGTTACAAATATATATACATATCTAACCATTTCAAATAATCTTGGTGAATACCTTTATTATCTTGCAACTACACGGTTCTTTTCAATAACTTATTTGATTAATTTATAGATCTTACTTAACCCTTGACCTTGAGCTTAATAACATTTTAGCTCAGCTATACTTATCACAGAACTATCTGACTCATTCATATCTTATCAAAATTACGAGTATACAAACCTTACCAGACATTTATGACAGATTACACCATTCAGGCCAAACAGAACATACCATACAAGGTCATATACTTACGATCCATTAATAACATTATTTCATATATTTCTATGGGTTGAAACCATATAGTCTTACATATTTGTTCATGTATCGCAGTCTTCCATTTCGATTCTCATGTCGAAGGCTACACCATGAATCATTTCTATCATATCAATTCATATTCCTTGCTGCTAGAGAACTTAGCCTCATGGACTTGTGCACACATCATGTATCGTGATTGGCCAATTTAGTCATTAGTTTGCTGAAGGCTACGCCATGAGTGTTTTCTTGTCATAGGATGCTATGGGTCAAAACCACATGGTCTTTCGTTTTGTTCATGCTATGACTTGCTAGTCTGGTTAGCAATAACTGTAATAACCGGATTTTAAGTCTAATCGGAATAGTGGTTTCGGGACCACAAATCTGACGTAGAAAAATTTGTTTTTATTATATTTTTATGGTCTAAAGTTTTATGGAACTATTCTATGAAAATCCAAAAATTTCGATGTTTGGGCACTCAATTTAGTTTAAGGACTAAATTGTAAAAAGTACAAAACTTGAATTCTAGATGTTGGAGGTGCCCAATTGCTATGAGATTTTAAATTAGAGGTCCTTATATGATAATTATACCATTAGTTAAGTTTATGGACAAAAATGGACATGATTAGGTTAAATTTCAAAGTTTGGCAAAATGGGCATTTTGGTCATTTAGTAATTAAATGAAGTAATAAGCAAAATGAAAGCAAAAATTAGTTCATCTTCTCCTACCTTGTGCCAAAACTTGAAGGGACTTCATAGCTAGGGTTTTTCACTTTGAAGCTTGACAATAAGTACATCCTAGCCCCGTTTTTAATGCTCTTTACGTTTTTAAAGTCGTCGTCACTTGATCTACCTATTTTCACCATTAATTTAAGATGTGGTTGATGTCTAGGGTTTGACCTATGTTAGAAATATGTGTATTTTGATGTTTAATGGTAGATTATGCATATTTGATGTGTGATAAATAACTTTTACTAGGTGATTTTTGATGAAAATGCATAAAAAGGACCTAATTGTAAAAAAAGTTATAAAATAGGTAGTAAAAATATGATTTAATGGAAAAGGTGGACTGCTATAAGCATGAAAATGGTTCGGCTAAGCTTGGGTTACCAAGAAACACATTTCATTTTACGAGCCTAGGGACTAATGTAAAATGTCAAAAAATTAGGGACGAAATGGTAATTTTATCCAGGATGCAAATTAATGTAAATGTATGTGTAAAATGATAAATTGATAGTTGAATTTGCTTATATTGACCCGGAACAACCGACTACAGAACTAGATCGAGGAAAACGAAAAGTCTCGATTTAGTTGAATTTTAAATACGAACTATTCTCAAGGTAAATTTGTAACGCCCCAAAAATATATGGTCTTTAATTTTTCATGTTTGGACAAATTGCTTGTTTGCTTTAATGGTTAAGTTATTTGGGTCTGTATGGGGTTGTGTGAGAAGCCTAGGTTCAAGTCTTGGCTCTTACAAAATTTTAATTTTTCCCTTAAATGAACCTGGACACTGGCACTTAGGCTTTGTTAATAATAATGCTTGTTTAATGACACAAGAAGAGCTTGTGGCTTGGTGGCAAGTGGCGTGTTGTGTAATTATGAGGTCTGAGGTTCAAATCCTGGGATAAGCAATGGAGTGTTTATTTTGCTGCTTGAGTTAGGAAGGTAGAAGAATGGACTGAAACACTGCTGGTGAGGTGTTTGAATTGGTCATAGAGAGATTGTAGGAGTAAATCGTGGAGAGGATTAAGAGAGAGTATTGTAGAGAGAATCAGGAAGTTGGAGTGTGTGGGAGTGTTAGTGCCGAATGGGGTGTTTAGCTACTCAGAGTTTCGGCTGAGACTTCCTTTAGGGGGATCCAGTTTTGTTCATTTTTCGTTTTGGGTCTTTTGCTCTAAAATCCTGAAGTGCCCAAATAGCTTTCATTCATGCTCTCTATTTTGGTTGCTAGTGTACTACTTAATTGACATTTGGGGGAAACTAGTTAGTGTGCCGTTTACACCTTTCTTCATTGCCGAAATTGTCTTGTCTCTCTCACTCTTGTTTTGCTTCTTCCCTTCCTCTTGAATTCTCTTGCTTTCAGTCTTCTTTTTAAACCGAACCTTCACTTCATCTTCTTCTCTGCTTCCCATTCTCCCCAATCTTAGCCGATTTCATCATAAGGATCTTTTTATTTACTTTCATTTTATCATCTCCTCCCTATTGTGCTTGGCTGAATATATCTAATCTATTCTACCGATTCCATTATCATCCCTTTTCTTTTGTACCAAGCCAGATACCGTAACCTTTAACTACTCTCTGGCAATCGGTTGAATTCCTCTACACAACTATTTTTGCAGTCATCAATTTCGATAAGTCTTTCAACTTTTCCAAGTAGGTTATTTCATTAGCACTGTGTTCCTAAGTCACTCTCATTTGTTTGTTCTCTGTGTTTTAAAATCTCACGAAGGAAAAAGGGGGATTCTCTAGTGTGTAGAGGCATTCCCAAATCTTCCCTTCATCAACTGACTGATCATTGGGGGTAAGTTGGTTTGGTGGGCCGAATATGCTTTGATTTTGGTGTTGGGTTTTTACATCACATTTTCGTGAACAATTCTGTCTAATAAGAATCGCTGTTTAAGTAGGTAATCATCAAGAACGTGGGGACGTGGCTTGGCCAGCAATCTTAGAGGAGTAGGCCATATCTCGTATAATCGTGGTAGGTGATGATTGTTTAAGTGTGGATTAAATGTCCATAAGAGGGTCCCTAACGATTAAAGGATTAACGTGGGCCATGTTTGAATTTAGGTTGGGTACTCATGGAACTTGGAGCAGTTTCGTAAACAGGTGTGTAATCACACTATCTCCGCTAAGAATCGACAAAAGTCGAAAAGCCAAAACTTCGGCATTTGAGGCCTCACGAGTGTGCGATTGCTCGTCTGGAAAAACTGAGCTCACAGCCGAGGGCGGTAGACTGAAGAAGCCACTACAAGTGTTCTCGTGCTCTTGGGCTGTTTTGGGCCTTGTTGGGCCGAAATGGGTTGTGTGGGCCCAATGGGCTCGTGGGCCCACACGGATAAAATTTACGAAAAGTGGCAGAAACTGGATTGAGCTAGGTAGATCACATAGCAATGATTGAATTTGGGCCAAATGGGCCATACAAGCATATAGGCCTATTTGGGCAAAATATTGGGCTTTGAGCCCATTTACGCTGTTTCGACCAAATGGATTATCTGTGTCGCTCGAGGTGACTGTAGGCCTTTGGAAAGGTCGTTAACTATACCGAGACACTAATGAGTAAAATGACTGAAATACCCCTAGGGAGTAAAATGACTAAAATACCCCTAATGAGTAAAATGACTGAAATACCCCTAATGAGTAAAATGACCAAAATACCCCTAAAGGGTAAAATTACCGTTTTACCCCAAATACATGAAAATGACTATTTTACCCATATAGATAGATTGACAGATGAAAATATGTACTGTATGACTGTACTGAGTAGGACATGTTGCATACACGAAATATTGATGACATGGCATACTACATGGGGTTGGGATTCTGTTATGGAGGAAGTACTGTTATTGGTGGCTTTGCCACACATACTGATACTGGTAGCTCTACCACAATTACTGTTACTGGTGGGTTTACCACATATATTGTACTGGCAGCTCTACTGCATTATTATTACTGGCAGCCATGCTGTAATATTGGTGTGAGGGTTGGGTGGGTCGACTTTGTCCCCACATGCTGTGTTGGGTTGGTACGGGTGGTGTACTAGCTGGATTGGGGTGGGTTTGTATACTTGCACCATACTGATACTGTATCAAGCTTAGGACCACACTATTTCTATTTCGGGCTAAGGCCCACACTGTACTGTTACTGAATAGGGCTCAGGCCCAGATGGTTATTGCATGTATTACTGATTGAGTGATAGGGGATTACACACTAAGTTCTCGTAACTCACCCTTTTCTTTTAACTGTACAGGTAATCCCCAGTCTTAGGCGATTTGGAGCTGTAAGGGACTCAGAGGGGGCCACACGATCGATGATGTTTATTTAAACGTAATCAATCAAATATTTTATTTTGGGTTTATATTTTTGTAATAAGGACTCTGGTGATTTTTTTAATTTCTTTTATTGGGATTTTAAATTTCTTATTTTGAACTGCCAAACAGATACAAATAAGTTTTCACAACTAATAACTGTTTTACAAGGAAAACACATATTTTCAACTTCAAGATAACTGAAAATAGAGTAGCTTTCGCAAAATTAAACCAATTGTAGCAAACATGGTAATCGTTTTACTAAGTGTTGGTTTTTATAACTTACCAATTGTTTTCCCAAGAAATAAGAACTAAATGGATTTTTACTCGAACGATTTCTCCATCAACCTTGATTTCGAAAAACACTTCGATGTGACACGCCAGATTCAGCTGTAATGTCTAGGCCGGGTCTGGGGTGTTACAAAGTTTGTGTAATTTAATTTGGTATGTTATTATGTTTTAATTGAATTGTGTGATTGAGATAATATATATGATGATACACACTATGAAATAATCACAAGATGGAAAACATGAATAAAATGACATTGTCCTGGTTGAACATTGTATTTCGATGGATTATAATTTTTTTTTTGAAATGAACAAAATGATATAGAAAAGATTTAACTAGGACGAGTAATCCTAAACTACACTCTCGTGAGAAAATGTGATGAAATTGATTTAGCTTGGACAGGTAATCCATAGTAAGCTCATTAGAGCTAACGTTATCGAAAGGATATAGCCTGGACTGGTAATCCTAAATAAGCTCTTGGGAGCGAATGTTAAAGACGAGATTTAGCCTGGATTGGTAATCCTGTTATATAAATTTGGCTTGAGAGTGTGCTCTATGAATATATACTTAAGGAGCACCTTGGATATGAATTGACAGCCGATTAACATGTATACCTCGAGTATACTTCCCGGGCATCTATCGAAATTACAATAGTTTAATGAAAAGAAATCCTGAAAAATGGAAAACTGAAATGATATGAAAGTTTATATTATGGTGAGCTCATCTATGTTGGTTTGATAACTTCATGATGTGTATGACTAACTTGTTTAATGAGTGAATGTCTTTAGGTAACTTGTCTTGATGGAATGAATGCGTATGTATGCTTATTTTAATAATTATGGCCAGTAAATTTTCTTTCTGTTACGCTAACTTACTAAGCATGAAAATGCTTACCCCGTTTTACTTTTCCTTGTTTTATAGTGCTCGTAAGGCTCGCGAAGGTTGGAGGATTCGGTAGGAGCAAGACCACACTATCCATAAATCTCCTTTTTGGTATAGCTAAATGATTCATTTTGGTATAATGACATGTATAAGCTACTTGACTTAGATGAAGGCTTGTAAGTAATATTTTGTGGCTTAGCCATTGGAATGGCTAAGGATGTTCAATTGATGCATGTATGATGTTAATGTATGTCCAAATTCTTAAGTGTTAAGTATGGTGGATAATTCATTTTATAAGTGGCCATTGGAATTGGCTAATATTGGTTTAGTTATATATGCATATGATGATGTCTTTCATGGATGTGAGAATTTGCATGGTTTGAGTTGACAAGTATGTGATGTTGTATGTGATAGAAAATAGCATGTGAATGATGTGGCTGATTTGGTTGAGTGTATGTGTTTGGATTGATGCCATGTTTTTTTGTGTAGGTATGTACATGAAAGGGTGACAAAATGGCTTGGTAAATAGCTTGTTTTTGTCCACACGGATAGACACACGGGCGTGTTTCTAGGCCATGTGTGACACACGGTTTGTCCCACAAGCATGTGTTCTAACCGTGTGTCTCCTGTACCTTAATTGATGCAAAACAGAATGTCCAAAATATAGCACACGAGCAGAGACACGGGTGTGTGTCTCAGCCGTGATGTGCTACACGGCCTTGGACACGGACGTGTACCCCGGCCGTGTGAAGTCTGCACCTATTTTATGAAAAAAATTATGAAAATTAAATTGAACACACGGCTTAGCACACAGGCTTGTGGCACGACCGTATGGAAAAGCCAGAGAGCACCCTATTTTGAACATGGCCTGTAGCACGGGCGTGTTTCAGGGTCGCACGGGCATGTCCCAAACCCATACGGGCGTGTGACCCCTGTTTTAGCAAAAATTTTGTAAGTGTCGTAAAACTTTTTAAAATTCTCAGATTAGTCCCGAACCGCTTCTAAAGCATGTTTTGGGCCTCCTAAGCTTGTTTTAGGGGCGATAGGAATGTAAATGAAAAGTTTTAAATTTGGATGGAGATTCACGTCTCGATTTTGTATGATTGCTTGTGTTTATGCCCGGTAATGCCTTATACCCTGTTCCGGCTTCGAATATGGGTAATGGTGTTACAGTAACAGCCCTGCCAGAGGCTCCATAAAGAGAATTTAATCATGGTATTCACTTACCTAAACACGTTTATATGCCAGATAATTTCTTACCTTTAGTTCTCGAATTATACTTAAATAAATATATTAATATCAGTCATTCATGACTTAACTCTATTTTTACAATTTTATACATGTATCATTTTTTCTGTACCTTTTTCATGATTTCTGGTTTGCGGTTTGATCATGTTCACAGATATATTTTAATATGAACAATATGCATACAAGAGTCATAGTAGAGACTCACCTACAACAGCTTGAAATCCAGATCCAAACACTTGACTTGTAATTGAAAGCAATCATTGCTTAAAGAACATAGAAACATCATCAAAACCTATTCACATACATATTACCATCTTCTTCTCAAACATTGACAACCCCATACAAAGCCCATTGTTTCTTTAATCTTACTGTTCACCAAAGTTAACAGACTTATTCTTCGAGATTCCTCATGCATAACTGAAATACTCACCTTGGAAATGATGAAACTTTTTGCTTTAGATCTGGTCTTTAGTTCCAGCCTAAGGGTAGCAAACTATAGATGGATTCCAAAGAAAGCCATACCAGCATTTTCAAAGGAAAGAAGAAGATGAAACACCTTTCTCTCCAGCCGATTTAACTAATATATTTACAGATAAGACCCATGTTCCCTTAATAAAACTTGACACATGTCACACTCTTTCAAAGATATCTTCAATAGTGGTTTATAATTGTAAATGCAATTGTAAATAACAGTCCAATAGGGACAATATCTGGTTACCCTAACCAGTAGGGCCCTAATTTCTACACTTACAATGCAACCAACATCGTTACTCCAATAACATGGAATATTACGCCTTTGGCGAGTAGTCCTTTCATAGTCACTTCTCCACTTGGCTATTATCTCATCCTGTAACAACCCGTTTTCAGTGAAATCAGAATAGTGGTTTCGAGACCACAAATTCGAGACAGAAAGAAAATTTATTTCAATAATATTACATGGTCTGCATTATGATAGAAAAGACGTATAAAAGTTTTGATAAGAAAATTTTACCGATTTCATGTTTAATTATAGAAAGGACCAAATTGCATAAAATGCAAAAGTTGAGTTCTAGTAGCTATAAGTATCAAATAGCTATGGAATTCAAAAATTGAGGTCCTTATATGGTAATTAGACCATTAAGAAAAGTTAGTAGATATTTTTGATGATTCATCCATGGAAAATTAGAAAAAGAAAAGGACTAATATCATCTTATTTCATCATCTTCTTCCCCAAATTTATATGAAAACCCTAGGAAAGAGAAAGAAAAACAAGCAAACCTAATTGGGTAAGTATTCTTCTCCCGTTTTTAGTAATTTTTATATTTTTGATATCGGAATAACCGAATCTATCTATTTTGAGGATCAATTTGAAAAGATATTAAAGTATTGAAATTTTTTCCATGGATGAATATGCTGAAATTGTGAAATTTTTGGTAGAAATTGAAAGGTTGTTGATAGATAAACAACTTTTGTAAAGTGAATTTTCATGAAATTGTGATTTAGGGACTAAATTGTAAAGATGTAAAATTCATGAAAAATTTTAGATTTTTATTAAATATATGTGCTGTAAATGTTATATGTAAAAACTGGTTAGGCTTGGAATACAGATTAAATTGCATGAATTTCATTTTTCAAGCCTATGGATGAATCGTCATTTATGGAAAGTATAGTGGCAAAATGGTAATTTTTCCTAGGATGTGAATTGAGTTAAATTGTGTATGCAATGGATTAAATTAATGTTAAATTCATTTATATAGATCTGAAAAGACCTAATACTGAATTGGTTCGAGGAAAACAAAAAGTATCGGATGAGTAGATTTTCGTATACGAACAAGTGACGAGGTAAGTTCGTATAACTAAATTGTGTATATTTATATGTTTAAATTAAATGCTGTATATGTGAAATATATTATTGCCATGTATATGAAATTGATTGAATATCCGATAATGCCCGGTAAATGTTTAATGTATGAAATTAATTACATGCTAGATATTGCTCGATAAGTAATAAGTCCCATTTGAATAAATGAAATTCGAAGGATACATGATTTCCCGTATTGGTTGTAGTCCTGCATATGTTGCAGACACACCATAGCTCAAAAGAGCATCCTTTTTTATAAGCCTTTTCGAGCTTCCTTTTACATGGTTCCTGCAAGCATCCTGATCGGTATTGATGCTGCATGTGTTGCACACTACCGCAGCTCTTTGTGAGCGTCTAGTTATATGATTGATTGTGATCCTGCATATATTGTGGACACAAACACAGCTCTTTATGAGCGTCTTGATATAGAATCTTTTTGAGCTTCCTGATATGGCTTGCTTGAACTTCTTGTTATATGGCTATCTGGAGCTTCCTGATAATAACTCTTCGGAGTTACCTGTTAAGCTCAATGAGCTTCCTATTTTAAACGCTTATGAGTTTCCTGTTATAGCCTGGATATGCTTCTTGTTACATGGCTCACATGAGCATCCTGTTATATGGCTCGAGAGAGTGCTTCCTGATTTTGTGCCCTAAGGGGTACCTTTGAATTTGAATTGACGGATTTTCAGTTTTGTACACTTCAAGTGTACTACATGAGCATATCCATCAATATTTCAAATAAATTCAACGGGAATAGTTCTGACATGGTTAATTGAACTTAAGATGATTGATTATGGAATTATACATATTATATGGAAATATGATATGAAAAACACATATTTATGAAAGTTATTATATGATGAGCTCATCCTTGATTTTTGATGATTACATGATATACATGACTAACAAGTTTCTTGAGATCATATGTGTTTAGGCAATTGGCCATAATGAAATGGATGCATGTTTGTATACTTAGTTTGAATGTACATTGTTGGTAAGTTAAATTCTTGTTATACGAACTTACTAAGCATTTAAGATGCTTACTCGATTTTCTTTTTCTTTTTTTTTTATTTTATGGTGCTCATGGCTCGTAAAGGTTGGAATCGGTCGGAGTAACATCACACTATCCTTCAGCTCGTTTTGGTATAAATAGCAAACTTATTTTGGTATAATGACATGTATAAGATAACTTGGCCAATGTTGGCATGTAAATGCTTGTTTGTAATCTAGCCATTGGAATGGCTAGTGGTGATATTTTTGGTGAACATATAAATGAGATTATGGTATGGTTAATATATGTATGCTTGGTATGGTAGATTGAAGGATGGTAAACATATATGTCCCTAAAAAGGTAAGTCTGAATACAAGTGATGATATATCATGTATAATATTAATGTTGGCTTAATTTTAATGTCTTGAATTGATTGGTATTTATATACAAGTATTAATGTAGGTATAAGGCAAAATTTGGGTGAGAAATAAGGCTTGAAAATAGCCTTATTTTATCCACACGGGTAGACACACGTCCGTGTGTCTCAACCGTGTGTGACACAGGGTCATGCGCATGGGCATATGGTTTGGCCGTGTGTCCCCTGCATCTTTAAAATTTAGAAACAGAATGCTCAGAATTGGTCACATGGGCAGAGACATGGGTGTATGTCTCAGCCGTGTGTGACACACGGCCTTACACACGAGCGTGTGTCTTGGTCGTGTGAATCATGCACTTAATTTTTGAAAATTAAATTGTCTACACGGCCTGGCACATGGGCGTGTGGTTGGCCGTGTGACCCAAGTTAGTAGCTACCTAATTTGAACACGGGCTAGAATACAGCCATGTGCCTTACATCAAATGCCCACACGGCCAGAGACACGAGTGTGTGACCCCTGTATTTAAGAAAAAATTTGGAATTTCGCGAAAATTTCTCTGAGTTTTTGATATAGTCCTGATTTGTTTATAATGCTTTAATTGGGCCTCAAGGGTCCATTTAAGGGGCGATATGATTAAATATGATTGGTTTCAGATATGAGTAGTAAATGATATAAATTTTTTCTGTAATTGATCTGTAAAATTTGGTAATGCTCTGTAACCCTATTTTGACGATAGATATGGGTTAAGGGTGCTACATTTATTGGTATCAGAGCTATGGTTTAGCAGATTCTCGGTGTAATGTAGCAAGTATGAGTTTTGCTATACATGCCATTATATAGAATTTGTGATAGTGTGATATCTCATGACCATTTTAAATATGTTTTTCATATAGTAATGTTGTCCAACCGAGCTAGAGTTGAATCCGAGGAAGCTGAGAGCAATGCTCCAGCTTTAGTTCAAAGAGCCACATCTAGTAGTAGTAGAAGGCCCGTATCTGAGGGCCGAGGTGATGAGGCTAAAGAAGCCTTCTTTCAAATGATGAATGAGTGGTTCACAAAGTTCTTAAGAACAAATTCTACTGTACAGCAACCTCCCCCTCTTACTCCTCAACCGATTCTAGAGATGTCACAAGGTACTGAACTTGTTAGAATTGGTAAGCCTCCGGTAGATTAAATCCATAAATATAGGGTAGAAGAATTTAGAGCAACAGTTGATCACAATCCAGAAAGGGCTAAACTTTTGTTAGAAAATACCATTAGGGTTTTGGATGAATTATCTTGTACACCTAAAGAATGTTTAAAATGTGTTGTATCTTTGCTAAAAGACTCAAATTTATCGAGTCTTTGGAATACCTTGAATTCATTTATCTTGAGGAAAATGTTACTTGGGAATTTTTCCAAACAGAATTCAAAAATAAGTTCATTAGTCAGATTCCTTGATCAGAAAAGGAAAGAATTTTTAGAGCTTAAACAGGGGAATATGATAGTATCCTAAGAATTTTTAGAGCTTAAACAGGGGAATATGATATTATCCGAGTACGAACGAAAATTTGTTCAATTAAGCAAATATGCCAGAGAGTGTATCCCAACTGAAGTTGCTATGTGTAAACGATTTGAAGAGGGATTAAATGAAGATATTAAGTTAGTTGGAATTTTGGAAATAAAAGAATTTGTTGTATTGGCTGACCAAGCACATAAAGCTGAAGAACTAAATTAAGAAAAGAGGCGGGCAAAGATGGAAGCCTGAACTTCAAGTAAAAGATTTATGGGAAAATTACAATCATCAGCTTCAAGGAAATCAAAGAAAAATTATGATCGTTCTGTCTTATCTGTGGGGTATTCTGGAAAAGATCGATGCTCGAAACGTTCTAATCCAAGATCTCCAGCCCCATCAGTAGCAAGTGCTAGAAGTGTTGGAAATCCCAAACATAGATGTGAACATTATAATAAATTTGATTTTGGAGAGTGCCGTATGAGAAGTAGAGCTTGTTATAGTTGTGGTTCTCTCGACCATTATCTTAAAGATTGTCCAGAAAGGCTTGAAAAAGATACTGTTCAGACTTCAAAGCCAAACAACCTTGCCTCGAGAGGTAGACCACCTCATAACCCCAATAATATGAGTGATAGCCGAGGTATAAGAAAAGATTCAACAGCCAAATATAAAGCACGAGCACTAGCAAGAACATATGCTATGCGTGCACGAGAGGATGGTTCTACACCTAATGTTTTTACTGGTACATTTTCTCTTTATGATACTGATATTACTGCTATAATTGATCCTGGTTCAACACATTCATATATATGCACGAATTTAGTGTCTGTTAAAAATTTACCTATTGAGTCCACTAAATTAATGGTTAAAGTTTCAAATCTCCTAGGCTAGTATGTGATGGTGAATAAAGTTTGTAAAATTTTCTGTTAATGGTACGAGGCTATTGTTTCTCGACTGATTTAATGTTGTTTCCATTTGATGAATTTGATGTAATTCTGGGTATGGACTAGTTAACTCAGCATGATACAGTGGTAAATTGTAAACAGAAGTACATTGTGTTAAAATGTCAAAATGGTGAATTACTTCGTATTGAATCTAATAAACTGGACGGGTTGTCCAATGTAATCTGAGCTATATCATTACAAAAATATGTTAGAAAAGGGTATGATGCTTATCTTGCATATGTGTTGGACACTAAAGTATCTGAATCAAAGATTAAATCAGTGCTGGTTGTTTGTGAATTTTCTGATGTGTTTCCAGAATAATTACCTAGTTTACCACCTGTCAGAGAGGTAGAATTTTCTATAGATCTTGTTCCGGAGACAACACTGATATCCATAGCACCCTACAGAATGGCTCCTACTAAATTAAAGGAGTTAAAAATGCAGTTGCAATAACTAGCAGACAGAGGTTTTGCTCGACCCAGTTTATCACCTTGGGGTGCACCAGTTTTATTTGTTAAAAAGAAGGATAGGTCATTTAGATTATGTATTGATTATAGAAAGCTCAATAAGGTTACAATCAAGAACAAGTATCCATTGCCTCGTATTGATGATTTGTTGGATCAGTTGAAAGGTGCCACTGTATTTTCAAAGATTGATCTTCGTTTCGATTACTATCAGTTACGGGTGAAAGACTCAGATGTACCGAAGACAACCTTCAGAACCAGGTACGGGCACTATGAGTTTCTTGTGATGCCGTTCGGCTTGACTAATGCACCTGCAATATTTATGGATTTGATGAATAGAATTTTCAGACCGTATCTAGACAGATTTGTGGTGGTATTTATTGATGATATTTTGGTATATTCTCGAGATGAAAATGAGCATGCTGGTCATTTGAGAATTGTGTTGCATACTCTGCGTGAAAAACAACAAAATGCCAAATTTAGTAAATGTGAATTTTGGCTTTGGGAAGTTAGATTTCTTGGACATAAAGTATATGCAGAAGGTATCAAGGTGGATCCGAATAAAATTCAGCTATTTTTAATTGGAAGCCACCAATGTGTTTGAAGTTAGAAGTTTCTGGGAATAGTCGGTTACTATCAGATATTTGTACAAGGTTTCTCGACGATAGCCTCTCCGATGACTCGTTTGTTATAGAAGGATGTGAAATTTGAATGGACTGATAAATGCCCGTAGAGTTTTGACAGGTTGAAAGCCTTGTTAACTGAAGCATCCGTGTTAGTTCAACTTGAATCGGGTAAGGAATTTGTGATTTACAGTGATGCATCATCGAATGGTTTAGTTTGCATTTTGATACAAGAAGGTAAAGTAATAGCCTATGCTTCTAGACAACTAAAACCACATGAAAAGAATTACCCAATACATGATCTAGAGTTGAGAGTTATATTGTTTGCATTGAAAATCTGGCGACATTATTTGTTTGGTGAAAAATGCCATATATTTATTGATCATAAAATTTTAAAATATTTGATGTCAGAAAAAGACTTGAATCTCAGACTGTGCAGGTGGCTTGAGTTATTAAAAGATTATGATGTAACACCCCTATCCTGTGTCCGTTGTCGGATTAGGGTTAGGAGCGTTACCAGACAGATCGAAAACATTCACAGGCAAAATCATACATTCAATCATCATTCTCAGACATAATGTCCCTTAAACGGGTCCTTGAGACCTTAAGCATGCTTATAAATTGAGTCAGGACTAAACTGAAACACATACGAAATTCCATAAAAATTTGAAACTTTTCTAAATACAGGGGAGACACGCCCGTGGGAGGAGACCGTGTGCCCTTCACGGCTTCTAGACACCCCAGTGTGTCCCTTCGTGTCTATACTGACTATACTAACACGGTCATTAGGCACGTCCGTGTGCCATGGCCGTGTACTTTTGTGTTAGATACTGACTTCCCCACCATGGCCACCAAGCACGACTATGTACTTTGGCCGTATACTTTTATGTTAGCTACTGACTTGTACACCACGGCCAGATGACACGCCCGTGTCGAGGGTGTGTGATTTTAGGCTGCATTCTACCAATTTATCCACGGTGTAAGGCACGCCGTGTGCCACAACCGTGTGACATTATAGGCCATTTACAAGGCCAAAATGCCAACCAAATGGTTCATACCTATAAGCATCATTTACCAACACATATCAAGCATATATGGCAACCAAAAACATACTAAATAGCCATCCAAATCATGCACATTTGATCACTAAGATAATTATAACTATACATTAAATTTTCATTCAATATATACATTCAAAACCAATTCTAAACATACAATTTGCATAACTAAAACTCAATTATGCCTATACACAATTTGTCTATATACTTACCATCTCATAACCATTCCATATGTCAACTAATCATATCATAACAACTTCACATATCACATTCATCTAAGCATGATACCAAAACATAACTAGCCAAATCACATGGCTAAGTTCACTTTACAAATCATCAAAAGAACTAGCCTATACACGCCATATCTAGCTATATACATATCCAAGGTGTACCAAAATGATATTAGTAGTGTGATGACGATCCTTGATGGTCCCGAGCCTTTAGTAGCTTTGACGACCTATAAAACAGATTAAACACACACGGAGTAAGCTTTTCAAAAGCTTATTAAGTCAATATATATAAATAAACTTAGTATGGAAGGCCTATATGCAAATAAATTCATTGGCAAATCAATCACTTATCAACCCTCACATATTTGCTTTGGTTCATACTTCATTAACCATTTTCACCAATTCAAGAATCATATAAACACATAGCTCATCTAGCCAAAACAATTCTTATCATATCATAATTTCCATATACGTATTATCATAGTAAGATCATTTAGATACTTACCTTATATACACATATAGTATAATAAACATACCTGAATCGAATTTAATATCACATAATGGTTCATAGCTCGGATTTTGTAATTCGTATCATAGACTTGCTCAATGAACCAATAAGAATCTAGTAGGACACTCAAAAAGCTCGGAATAGTCGTACAATACCAACGTCCCAGACGAGGTCTTACATGCACTCAGATATAGGTGCCACTGTCCCAGATAGGGTCTTATATATATATAGTCAGATAATGATGCCCACGTCCCAGACGAGGTCTTATATATAAATAGATAATGATGCCTACGTCCCAGACAAGGTCTTATATATAAACAGAGAATGATGCCTACGTTCCAAACGAGGTCTTATATATAAACAGATAATGATGCCTACGTCCCAGAGGAGGTCTTATATATAAACATATAATGATGCCTACGTCCCAAACGAGGTCTTATTTATAAACATATAATGATGCCTACGTCCCAGACGAGGTCTTATATATAAACAGATAATGATGCCTACGTCCCAGACAAGGTCTTATATATAAATAGATAATGATGCCTACGTCCCTGCATTTGAGGTCTTATATATAAATGAATAATGATGCCTACGTCCTGCAGGTCTTATATATAAGATAATGATGCCTACGTCCCGGACGAGGTCTTATATATAAACAGATAATGATGCCTACGTCCCAGACGAGGTCTTATATAGAAACAAATAATGATGCCTACGTCCTAGACGAGGTCTTATATATAAACAGATAATGATGCCTACGTCCCAGACGAGGTCTTATATATAAACAGATATATATCTATTCCTAGATTCATACGAGGCTTCTCAGACTTAATCAATATATCGAACTTATCTCGGAATTCAATTGCAGAATTTCTCATGAGCATTCATTATCAATATTAATAAAATGAACAGGTATAATTTCTCATGAGCACATTATTTTCATAGTGACTTACCTCAGATTCGGTTTATCGAACTGAAAACTGCTACTTAGTTACTTTCGTTTTTCCATGATCTAAGTCCGTTTTCTTCGGTTCTTGATCTAAACATATTCAAAATTAACCCTTTTATTCACTATTTCATTCAATTCAATCCATACACACATATTTTGGGCTATTTACAATTTAGCCCTTACATTTACATATTTTATCAATTTAGTCCATTTTTCACAAAACATCAAATTCACAAAATCTACACATAAACATGCTTGGCCGAACCTCTATAGGAACTATATAAGTCCAAATATTTCATAAATTTCACATATTAGCCCTCCAAAATAATATTTTCAGAATTTAGCCCTATTTAGCTAAATTCATTAAAACTACAAGAACAAAACATGTTCATCTAACTCAAATATTTCATTTAACACCTAAAACCATCAAAAAGCTTGACATATCATCAATGGCACCTCACACAAACATAATCAATTCACAAAATCAAAACATAGGTTTTGTAGCTCTTGAAGCAACGATTGCAAAAAAACGTAAAAATTATCGAAAACCGAAATAAAAAATTACCTTAATCAAGCTCAAAACCTAGCCGAACCTTGCTATCTTCTTTTCTTTTTCTTGTTTGATTTTCGGTGATAAGAACGATGATAATAGCTTCTTTTGTTTTCCTTATAATAATATATAACTTATAATATAATAATCTTAATATAACTTTTAAAGAAAATACAATAACCATGTAATATATACATATTATCATTTATTGCCATCCACCAACTATAGGATTGGCTTAATTGCCACATGGGTCCTTACCTTTAAAAAGACATAGCAAATAGGCACCTTTTTACCAAACATGCAAATTTCACATTTAATGCAATACAGTCCTTTTGGTCAAATTAAACACAAAAACAGACAAATTCACTTGCGAAAATTTACCACATGCTTATTCACATATTAACGGCACAGAATATAATATTAAAATATTATACGGACTCAGATTTGTGGTCTCGAAACCACTATTTCGACTAGGGTATAAACCGGACTGTTACATATGATCTGGTTATTGATTATCATCCAAGAAAAGCAAATGTGGTTGCAGATATTCTGAGCAGAAAAATCCCTGTTTGCCTTGCGAGTAATGAATACCCAATTTTTGTTATCTAAAAATGGTTCAATCATAGCTAAGTTAAAAGCTAGACCGACCTTTCTGTAGCAGATTTATGAAGCTCAGAAAAATGATGATAAACTACGAGCTACACTGGTATAGTGTGAGTTGAATTCTGATTTAGAATTTCAGATTGGGTCTGATGATTGTCTATTATTCAGACACAAAATATGTGTATCGAGGAATTCAGAACTTGTACAGAAGATTTTCAACGAAGGTCATAATGGTACTATGTCTGTTCATCCGTAAGTAACAAAATGTATAATGATTTGAAAAAGATGTACTGGTGGCCAGGAATGAAACGTAGTATTTCTGAATTTGTGTTTATGTGTTTGATATGTTAGCAAGTAAAAGCTAAACACCAGATACCTTCAGGATTATTACAGCCAGTTACGATACAGGAATGGAAATGGGAAAGAGTTACTATGGATTTTGTATCGAGATTGCCCCTATCTCCGAAAAAGAAAGATGCCATTTGGGTAATCGTCGATCGATTAACAAAGTCTGCACACTTTATTCCAGTACGAATGGATTTCTCTCTGGATAGATTAGCTGAATTATATGTTTCTGAGATTGTCAAATACATGGAGTGCCAGTCTCCATTATTTCAGACAGAGATCCACGGTTTACATCCCGATTCTGGAACAAGTTACAAGAAGCTTTATGTACACAGTTACATTTCAGTACCACATTCCATCCTCAGACTGATGGACAATCTGAATGTGTAATATAGATTTTGGAAGATATGTGTAACATCCTGAATCGGGGCCTTTCCATTTTATCTGATTGCATGTAGATAGTATGGTTGTCATGGCTAGTTTAGGGTATTTTAGGGTCCAGGCAGGAGCTAGAGGTAATCGAAAATTTGCTGTTTGAGCACTTTAAGGGGGAGTTAGCTGAGTTGGGCTTTAAGGGGAATTGTTTGTGTTGGGTGACACAAAGAAGTGCCTTAGTAGAGTGGCAAGGAGGCGCCACTTAAGGGGGACTGAGGAGGTGACGTCACAAGGGAGCTTGTGGGTATAGGTTTGAGTAGGAACTTATACTTTAAGGGGAATTATCTGTGATATGAATGCTAGTAGTAGGAACTTATACTTTAGAGACTGAAGCCTGTAGGACGGTGTGAACTTACGAGAACAACTACTCTAATAAATAGTTCATAAGACTGTGCCGTAATAAATAGTGGAAGAAAGCTAACTCATAAAATTCTTAAATCAGATTAAATTGTGAACGCTAGTCATGAGCACTCGGGGAGCGGGCGTAATGTACGTAGTCGTGGTAGAGGTAGGATTACCGTGTCGGAACCAGGAAGGTCTGGTCATGGGTCAGAGAATGATGCGCCCTCGCCGCCAGCTGTGGACGCTGAGTTCCAGGATCAAACGGGTGGTGATGACGTAGTGTCGCAGGCAATGTTACGAGTCCCAAGAGAGTTCTTTGGAGCGGCGTGGAGTGCAGGGCTCGTAAATCAGTAAACGAATGACTCTGGGCTAATGCCGCAGAAGTATTTAAGGGTGTTTCTGGTGTAGCTCCCAACACAGCTGAGTATTGGTTAGAGGTGATGGAGCGCATAATGGATGATCTAGATTTCACGACTGAGGAGAAGTTGAAGGGGATAGTGTCTCTTCTTCGGGATGAGTCCTATCAGTGGTGGCTCACGGTCAGGGATGGTACGATAGCCGATGATATTACCTGGGATTTCTTCAAGGCGGCTTATCAAAGGAAGTACGTCGAGTCTAGTTGTATAGATGCGCAGCGTAAGACGTTTTTGAATCTGGTTCAGGGGAGTAAGTCAGTATCTGAATATAAGGTAAAATTCATACAGTTAAGCCGTTATGCTCGGGGTATCGTGGCTACGAAACATGAGCGCTGTGTTAGGTTTGAGGACGGGCTAAGGAATGAGCTGCGGGTATTGATTGCTCCACAGCGAGAGAGGGAGTTTGCTGTCCTCATGGAAAAGACCAAGATAGCTGAGGAGGTGAAGTAGATCGAGAAACAGAATCGGGACAGAAATAGGGATAAGAGGAGTTTTGGGCCATCAGGGTCTGTTGGGAGTTCTCAGAAAAGGGTTAGATTTGGCGGGCCAAGTCAAGCTGCAAAGCTTGCTGCTGCTACTCAATGGCCACCATGGTGTGTTTGATGAAGGAAGTCTCATTCAGGGGAGTGTTGGACAGGTAACAGAGGGTGCTTCGAGTATAGGTCGATGGACCGCCGGATAAGGGATTGTCCGTGGAGGCCAACTAGGACTCAGTCTGAGGGTCAAGGATGTACACCATTCAGGAGAGATGGTCAACAACCGCAGAGGGGTCGAGGTTCAGCCAGGGGTGGTAATGGTAACGGACGAGGCCGTGGAGCACCGGGTAGAGGTGCTGGAAATACAGATGCGAGACAGCCTGGGTTGGTCTATGCAGCGAGGCATCGAGAGGAGGGCGATGCATCGGACATCATAACTGGTACGTTCTTAATTTATGGGTTGCCTTATACTGCTTTGATTGATGTTGGTTCGACGCACTCTTATGTTGCTAGTAGTATAGTGGGAACTCTGAACTTAGCCTATGAGACTTCTTCTAGGGATATGACTGTAATTAGCCCTCTAGGACACTCTGTGGTGGTAAACAAACTGTATAAGGATGTACCCCTAGAACTTCAAGGGGTAGTGTTTCCGGCTGATCTGATGGAACTGCCATTTGGGGAGTTCGATTTGATCTTGGGTATGGATTGGTTAGTAATGTATCAAGCGAGTTTGGACTGTGTAGCCAAGCGTATGGTGCTGAGAGTTGTCGAGGGTGAAGAGGTGGTGATGATAGGTGAGGGGAGGAACTACCTATCTAATGTGGTATCTACTTTGAAGGCCGAGAAAATGGTGAGAAAAGGATGTAAGGCATTTGTGGCTTATGTTTGTGCCTTGGAGGTTGAGGAATCAACTGTGAGGGATGTCCGAACGGTTAAGGAGTTTTTTGATGTCTTCCTAGAAGAGCTTCCGGGCTTGCCTCCCGATCGCGAAGTTGAGTTTGGCCTTCTACCTGGAACTGCGCCAGTGTCTATTGCCCCATATAGAATGGCGCCAAATGAGTTAGTAGAGCTGAAAGCGCAGATTCAGGAGTTGTTAGACTGGGGTTTTATTCGGCCGAGTGTATCGCCTTGGGGAGCACCCGTGCTTTTTGTTAAGAAGAATGACGAATCGATGCAAATGTGTATAGATTACCGTCAGCTGAATAAGTTAATGATTAAGAATAAGTATCCATTGTCGAGGATAGACGACCTACTCAATCAACTTAAGGGAGCGTCAGTCTTCTCTAAGATAGATCTGAGGTCTGGATATCACCAACTTAATGTCAAGGAGGGGGATATTCACAAGACGGCGTTTCGTACTCGTTACGGTCACTATGAATTTTTGGTGATGCCGTTTGGATTGACCAATGTACCAGCAGTGTTTATGGATATGATGAATCAAGTTTTTCAATCATATTTGGATCGGTTCATTGTAGTATTTATAGATGATATTCTGGTGTACTCGAAATCCGAGGAGGAGCATGATGCACATCTTCGTGTAGTTTTACAAATTCTGAGGGAAAAGCAGTTGTTCGCAAAGTTTACTAAGTGCGAGTTCTGGCTGAGGGAAGTTACCTTCTTGGGTCATGTGGTGTCAGCTGAGGGGAGTAGAGTTGACCCTCGAAAGATTGAAGCTGTGCTGGACTGGAAACCACCTAAGTCTGTGGCGGAAATTCAGAGTTTTCTAGGTTTAGCGGGATATTACAGAAGGTTTGTGGAAGGGTTTTCTTTGATTGCAGCGCCGTTAACCAAGTTGCTAAGGAAAGGAGTTCCATTTGTATGGTCAGACAAACAACAAGAAAGTTTTGAGAAGTTAAAGAGGATTTTGACAGAAGCTCCGTATTGATTCAGCCTGAAGCAGGGAAGGAGTTTACGGTTTACTGTGATGCGTCGCCTACTGGTCTGGGATGTGTGCTGATGCAAGAGGGGAAAGTAGTGGCGTATGCTTCTCGACAATTGAGACCTCACGAAGTGAATTACCCGACGCATGATTTGGAGTTGGCTGTAGTGGTTTTCGCCCTGAAAATTTGGGGACATTACTTGTATGGGGAGAAGTCTATCGTGTACTCGGATCATAAGAGTTTGAAGTACCTTCTTACTCAGAAGGAATTGAATTTAAGGCAGCGGAGCTGGATCGAGCTATTGAAGGATTACGACTGCTCGATTGAATACCATCCAAGTAAGGCTAACATGGTGGCAGACGCGTTGAGCTTCAAAGTGGTAGCAGACTTAAGAGCAATGTTTGCTCTCCTTAGTCTGTACGATGATGGAAGTCTATTAGTGGAACTGCAAGTGAAGCCGACATGGGTAAACTAGGTTAGGAAGAAATAGCTAGTAGATGAAGTCTTAAGGGCTCGATGTTTGCAAGTGCAGAATGGTCGATTAGAGGGGTATAACTTGAGCAACGATCGAGTGTTATGTTTTCAGGGGAAAATTTGCATGCCAAGAGATGTAGAGTTAAGGCAAAAGATTCTTCAGGAGGCACATAGCAGTCCATATGCTGTGCATCCTGGAGGTAGTAAGATGTCTCGGGATTTGCGAGAGAAGTTTTGGTGGCCGGGCCTAAAGCGAGAGGTGTGGGCAAGTGTTTGACGTGTCAGCAGGTAAAGGCGGAACATCAGTTACCTTTGGGATTGTTGCAACCGGTGAAGATTCTGCAGTGGAAATGGGAAAAGGTTACGATGGATTTTATCAGTGGGCTACTCCTTACGCCTATTAAGAAGGATTCAGTCTGGGTGATTATTGACCGTCTGACAAAGTGTGCTCATTTCATACTTGTGCATGTGGATTACTCTCTTTAGAGGTTGGCTAGATTATACATAGCGGAGATTCTGAGGTTGCATGGGGTGCCAGTGTCGATTATTTCGGACAGAGACCCTAGATTTACGTCAAGGTTCTGGAAGGCGTTGCATTAGGCATTGGGTACAAGGTTGGATTTTAGTACGACGTTTCATCCATAGTCGGATGGGCGGTCGGAGAGGGTAATTCAGATTTTAGAAGATAGGTTAAGGGGTTGTGTCTTGGATTTCAGGGGTGGTTGGGAAGAATTCCTACCGTTGGCAGAGTTCGCGTATAACAATAGTTACCAGTCAAGTATCTAGATGGCACCGTATGAAGCGTTATATGGGCGGAAGTGTCGTACCCTTACGTGTTAGACAGAATTGGGTGAACGGCAATTGTTGGGTCCAGAGTTGGTTGCTAAAACGGAAGATAAGGTTAAGGTGATTCGAGTTCGTCTAAAGGAAGCTTCGGACAGGCAGAAGTCCTATGCCGATCTTAAGCGTAAGGATATAGAATTTGTAGTGGGTGACAAGGTTTTCTTGAAGGTGTCACCGTGGAAAAAAGTGCTGAGATTTGGTCGGAAGGGCAAGCTGAGCCCCAGGTTTATCGGGCCTTATCGGGTTTTGAAGCGTGTGGGACCAGTAGAATTGAGTCAGATCCATAACGTGTTTCATGTTTCGATGCTTAGACGCTGTCGTTCAGATCCGTCTCGTGTTGTGCTAGTAGAAGAAATGGAAGTAAGCCCAGACTTATATTTTGAGGAGGAACCAGTGCAGATCTTGGATCGGGACGTCAAAGTCTTGCGTAGGAAATCTGTTCCATTGGTAAAGGTGTTATGGCAGAATCATGGATCAGAAGAGGCCACGTGGGAACCAGAGAATGTGATGCGGTAGCAATACCCTCAACTCTTTTGACCAGGTAATTTCAAGGCCGAAATTATTTTTAAGGGGGTAGAATTGTAACATCCTGAATCGGGGCCTTTGCGTTTTATCTGATTGCATGTAGATAGTATGGTTGTCATGGCTAGTTTAGGGTATTTTAGGGTCCAGGCAGGAGCTAGAGGTAGGCTAGAGCCCTATTAAAAATTTGCTGTTTGAGCACTTTAAGGGGGAGTTAGTGGAGTTGGGCCTTAAGGGGAATTGTTTGTGTTGGGTGACACAAAGAAGTGCCTTAGTAGAGTGGCAAGGAGGCGCCACTTAAGGGGGCTGAGGAGGTGACGTCACAAGGGAGCTTGTGGGAGCAGGTTCGAGTCACGGCATTCTCATTTTGAGAATTTTTTTGACGTCAGGAGGAGCAGAGGTGGAGTTCGGCTGGGATGCTTGAAAAGGGGGGAGTGGATTGAGTCAAAAGATTTTGAACAGATGGTGGAGAGAAATTTTAGGAGTTTGAAGTATTCAAACTTGTTTGAATGTGTGATCAGGAGAAAAGTAAGGAGGAAAAGAAGGGATTGAAGAGGGGTGAGGGTTAGCCGAATTTGAAAGGAGTTAGAAGGGGGTTGGGCATTCGGTTTTTGGGTGTAGCTTAGGGGGGTGGCCGAAAGTTGGTGTAAGCCTTTGGGAAGTGTTGAATATTCGGCTAGATAGGGAGCCTTTAGGGTCTTTTTCTCTCATTTTCTTTTGTGCCAAAACCACACTCCATAGGTTGCATTCTTTCTTTTCTCTCAATTACCCAAAATCGATGGTCTCCTAAGCCTCTTCTTCTTTTCTACTTTTGGTGTTTGGCCGAAACCTATTGCTCTTAACTCTTCATCTTTTTCATTCTTTGTTCGCCGAAACCTTCTAAAGCCTCATCTTTTGCCGAAACCTCTGTTACTCTCCTCTCTTCTCTTTCAACACTTTGGCCAAATATCACTGGTTGAGAAGCACCTTCCTTTTTCATCATTTTCTTTTCGTAGAAGAATAATTTCGCCATTTGGGGTAAGTTCTTTTTACTTTGGCTGAAGCTCTCCATCTCTCATCTCTTTTCTTCTCGTTTTCTTTGGAAAGAAAAGCCGAAATTTGCCATCTGTTTTGAATAGTTCTTATTTATCTATAAGCCAAAATCCCCTGGCATTCAAATCTTCTCCTTTGACTCTTAGTTGCAGTGGATCGCCGTCATTGATCTGTCAACCTCTCAATCAGTTTCCCTAGTGGTGGTGGTAAGGGACTTCTTTCATTTTAATCATTTTCTTGCATTAAATGCCGAAGGCAGTAATCCTATTCCCTTAACTCTTGGTCGAATGTAGGAGGGGTGGTGACGCTTTCCTTTGGACTCTCAGGATTCATTTGGTTTGTGAATCGAGCCTGAGGCTTTGAGATTTGTCAATCTAGGTAAGGGTCTTAGCTCTAAGTGTTGGTTTTCTATGATTCGATTTCTCTGCTTTAATCCGTTTAGTGATCAAGGTGTGTGTTCATGGACTCTAATGCCAGCCAAGCTATAGGAGGGGTTGGATCTGTAAACGTAGCCCCTAAGTTTAATAAACGGGAAGTGTCAGCGGTTCGGGATTGGCCACCAGGTTGTGGGCCGACATTTAAGCAGAGTAGTAGGCAGATAGCAGTGGTGTTGATTAACGATAGTGTTGACGTAGAGAGCGTGATATTATGAGTAATCAGGTGTGTAACTTTTACACACTTCATATGTCAATATGCTATTATTTGTGTATTATCAAAAGTCGAGGTGATAGTAGAAATCACTAAGTTACCCTTATGGGTAAAAGCAAGGACTCCGGGTAAGTCCATTTTGGTGGCTAACGTTACTTGCCTATATTAAAACATGCATGTGCCATGTTATATTTTTCTTAAATGTTAAGCATGACCATATTGTATTGAAAAGCATGTACATGAAAGATGGGTATGATGAGAGGAGGGGGAAGGTATGATTATCAGAATGTCACCAGTGGTTAGGTACCACAAGTGGGTTGGCCCCACATATCATTATTCTGTGACTAAGTCTCAGTGGTTTGGAACCACCAGTGGTTAGGTACCACATATGCTTATTTTTGTGACTCGTCCCAATGGTTTGGTACCACAGTGGGTTGGCCCCACATATTAAAACAAGGGATTGTCACCAGTGGTTAGGTACCACAAGTGGGTTGACCCCACATATGATTATTTGTGACTTCGGTCACCAGTGGTTTGGAACCACCAGTGGTTAGGTACCACCAGTGGCTAGGTGCCACATGGGGTAGACTTGAGAGACTCGGATGGATACCTAGGTTGGATGGGTTGCATGTCATGCATATTTGCATATGAATCTGTGTAAGAGCTTAACATCTTTTGGATGTGGATTTACACACTGAGTCTCGGTGACTCACCCCTTCCGTTACTTTTTGCAGATAATTTCTAAATCGTAGATATGGAGCCGGGATGGACTCGAGGTGGCCATGCTCAATATTTCGATTTTTATTTTAAGGATTATTTCGGATTGATTTTATTTTAAGTTTGGTTTTCAGTTATGTAATAAGGCCACTTAGATTTTATTTTGGGATTATTTATTTGTTCAAATTTCCTCAAAATGTTGTTTAAACATTAAAGGCACACCTAATAAACTATGAAATGGACATTTTTCAAAACTTAGTTAAATTTTCTTCCAAAATTTTACCATCGGGTAATTAGCAAACCAGTAATTATAACAAGGCAACTTTATTTTTTTAAACTAAGTCTATAAATGATTTCAACAAATCACGCAATACAAACTCGGGTTTTTGAATACTCCAAAGTTTTCTTTCCAATTTAAGACGACAACTTGATTTTCAAAAAAATGTTTTCTTCCCTGTAACATGCCAGATTCGGTTGTAGCATTTTGACCGGGTTTGGGGTGTTACAATATGCTTCGGTGTTGTATTTTGGAATTTGAAGGTAACTGGGAAAAATATTTGCCTTTAGTTGAATTTTCATAAAATAATAACTATCAGTCAAGTATCAAAATGGCATCGTATAAGGCTCTGTATGGTCATAAATGTAGAACTCCGTAGTACTGGAAGGAACTCAATGAGAAAAAAGATACATGGAGTTGATTTGATTCGTAAAACTAAAGAAAAGGTGAAGGTGATTCGGGATAGTTTAAAAGCGACCTCTGATCGTCAAAAGTCTTATGCCAATCTTAAATGAAAAGAAATAGAATTTCAAGTCAGAGTCAAGGTATTTTTGAAAGTATCACCTTGGAAGAAAGTTCTTCGGTTTGGCTGTAAAGGAAAATTGAGTCTACGGTTCATTGGACTATATGAAGTTATTGAAAGAATTGGACCAGCTGCATATCGATTGACATTACCACCAGAGCTTGACAGAATTCATAATGTTTTTAATGTGTCTATGTAGCGACGGTATCGGTCAAATCCTTCACATGTTATTTCTTCGACAAAAGTTGAAATTCAGCCTGACATGACTTACAATGAAGAACCGATTAAAATCCTGGCACGAGAGACAAAAGAATTAAGAAATAAAAAGGTAGCTCTAGTAAAAGTTCTTTGGCAATGACATGGGATATAAGAAGCTACCTGGGAACCGGAGGACACCATGAGAAAGCAATATCTGAACCACTTTACTGGTAAGATTTTCGAGGTTGAAAATTCTTTAAGGGGGAGAGTTGTAACAGCCCGTTTTCAATGAAAACGAAACAGTGGTTTCGGGACCACAAATCCGAGATAGAAAGAAAATTTATTTTAATAATATTGCACGCTCTGCATTATGATAGGAAAGACGTATGAAAATTTTTATAAGAAAATTTTACCGATTTCATGTTTAATTATAGAAAATACCAAATTGTATAAAATGCAAAAGTTGAGTTCTAGTAGCTATAAGTATCAAATAGCCATGGAATTCAAAACTTGAGGTCCTTATATGGTAATTAGACCATTAAGAAAAGTTATTAGATATTTTTTATGATTCATCCATGGAAATTTAGAAAAAGAAAAGGACTAAATTGGAATTTGGAATAAATAATGATGATAATAGTCTAATATCATCTTATTTCATCATCTTCTTCCCCAAAATTATATGGAAACCCTAGGAAAGAGAAAGAAAAACAAGCAAACCTAATTGGGTAAGTATTCTTGTCCCGTTTTTAGTAATTTTTACATTTTTGAGATCGGAATAACCTAATCTGTCTATTTTGAGGATCAATTTGGAAAGATATTAAAGTATTGAAAATTTTCCATTGATGAATATGCTGAAATTTTTAAATTGGTGGTAGAAATTGGAAGGTTGTTGATAGATAAACAACTTTTGTAAAGTAAATTTTCATGAAATTGTGATTTAGGGACTAAATTGTAAAGATGTAAAATTCATGGAAACTTTTAGATTTTTATGAAATATATGTGCTGTAAATGTTATATGTAAAAATAGGTTAGGTTTGGAATAAGGATTAAATTTTATGAATTTTATTTTCCGAGCATAGGGATGAAATTGTCATTTATGGAAAGTATAGGGGTAAAATGGTAATTTTGCCTAGGATGTGAATTGAATTAAATTGAGTATGAAATGGATTAAGTTGACATTAAATTCATTTATATAGATCCAGAAAGACCTAATATTGAGTTAGATCGAGGATAACAAAAAGTATCGGATTAGTAAATTTTCGTATACGAACAAGTGACGAGGTAAGTTCGTGTAACTAAATTGTGTATATTTATATGTTTAAATTAATTGTTGTATATGTGAATTATATTTGTAATAGCCCAATTTTGGGCCTGGTCGGAACAGTGGTTTTGGGAATACAAATCCGATGAGGAAAAAAATTATTTTTATTACATTTTTATGGTCCACGATTTCAAGAAATGATTTCGTGAAAATTGTTTTCGAAAATTTCGACGTTTGGGCACTCAATTTAGTCAAAAGGACTAATTTGTAAAAAGTGGAAAAGTTGAGTTATACATGTTAGAGGTGTGCAATTGTTATGAAATTTTAAATTCGAGGTCCTTAAATGGTAATTAGACCATTGGATAATTTGTTGGACAAAAATGGATATGAAATAAGTGAAATAGATTATTTTTTAAGTTAAGGGCATTTTGGTCAATCAGTGATTAAATGACATAATAAACAAAATAAAAGCCAAATTTTTGTCCATCTTCAAACCATGGCCGAAACTTGCATGGAGAAACTAGGGCTAGGGTTTTTCAAGCTTCCAAGCTCGATTGTAAGTCCGTGCTAGCCCCGTTTTTAATGATTTTTACGTTTTTGAAATCCTTGTAACAAGATCTATCTATTTCTAGCAATATTTTGAGATATGGTTGAAGTCTAGGGTTTTGAGCCATGATGACTATGTGTGTATTTCGAAGTTTAAAGGTAGATTATGAATGTTTATGGTTAAAGAAACGACTTTTACTAAGTGATTTTCGATAAATATGCTAAAAAGGACTAATTTGGAAAAGTTATAAAATTTGTCATAAAAGTGTGAATTAGTGGAAATTGTGGGCTGTTGTAGTTCTGAAAATGGTTCAGCTAGGCTTAAAATACAAAGAAATTGAATGAAAATCTTTTTACGAGCCAAGAGGTAAACGTGTAAATATGTGCTACTTTAGGGATAAAAATGTAATTTTACCATAATATGATATTTGGATCACATTGAATAATGTGACTAATTAATAGACTAAATATGATATTATGGATTGAAGAAAATGAGGTTCAGACCTAGAACGGAGGAAAACAAAGAATATGACGTATAAGTCCTTTTCACCGATTGTGTTACCGAGGTAAGTTTATATGTAAATGATACATCATTTTTACTTACATTTTCCTATTTTGATAAATGGTATGAATTGTGGCTGAATATTTGATGTAATTGACAAAATATGGACAAGTGAGAAATTTCCCTGTTGAACCTTAGGAATAAAAATGGATACGAGTGACATGTTCACTAGAAACCTATGTGAAATCTAAGTGAAATAAGTGATCCGAGTGCTAGTCCGTACGTTCTACTGGTGGCTAGTTATCCGACTTGTGTTACAGATACTAGATAGCTTGTGTAAGTAGAACCGTGTAGTTTCGTCATGACCGACAGCTTGTGTGAGCAAACCCGAGATTGTGACTATGTGAAACGGGTGTTGGTCTTATAAGTTCTACCAGTGGCTGGGTAATCCGACATGTGTTATGGATACCCGACAGCTTGTGTGAGCAGCACAGAGTAGTTATGTATGACCGATAGCTTGTGTTAGCAGACCCGAGAATGTGATTAGCTCGAGAGCGTGCCTATGTGAAAAGTGTGATATGAAGTATCTTTAGCTACAAGTGTGGCACTTATGTGTAAATTTTCGTGTATCTATTATTATTCCGATGCGTTCAACGGGAAAAGACTAAGTATAAACAAAAATGACTAAGTGATAAATAAGTGCAAGTATGTGTGTGTAAATTTATGAGCAATGTGCTCGATAGGTGATCGAACTTTGGTAAGTTTGATATGGGGGTAAGTGTTACTATGAAAGTTAATACAAAGAAATTATGAAAGAGTAAAATTTGCAATAAAGCAGTTTTGGGACAGCAGCAGTTATGTGTTTTTGAAAAATCACCAAAAATGGTGAAAATATAACTAGAAGTTAAATAAGATATGAAATTAAAGCTTATAGAGTCTATTTTCACATAAAAGAAACGGTGTAAATGAAATAATTTCATATTCCGAGATATTTGAATTTTTGTAAGACAAGGTCAGAATGATTTTGGAATCCCCTGTTCTGAATTTGGAAAATAACTAAATATTGTATAAAAATAATTATGGTTTATGATTTATATTCTTAAATTTATTAATTAGTCTAGCTTCAATAGAAACAAACAAGAACATCATCTGAATCCCATACGAAGAGATAATTAATTTTTAATGAAGAAGGGTCAAAACTGTCAGACAGCAGAACAGGGGAGACTTTAATGAATAAAATGTACTTATTGTATAAACCAAAAATTCTGAAACTTTTATGGAAAGAATCTATGGGAGTCTAGTTTCAGGGAAAATTATCACATCTTAATTTTGAGTTCCGTAACTCAAGATATAAATAATTGAGTGACTGTGACTCATGTAGACAGCTTGAGATGAACATGAATAAATGGTGGAACTATGTGCAATTATGATTGTATTATCTTGAGAACATATTGTTAGGTTTGGTAAAAACATATTAATTAATTGATTATTATTTACATGCTAACTTACTAAGCTATATAGCTTGCACTCCTTCCTTTCTTTTTCCTATAGTGTCACAGATGCTAGCTCGAGTTGGTGGTCGTCGGAGATTCTATCACACTAAGAAGCTATGGATTGGTATCGATGATTTTTATTCTAGCTTTTTAAGTCCATGGCATGTATAGAGACTTGGTCATTTGTGTACATGTTATAATGAGTTGGCCTAGAATATTGGCCTACGCTAATTGATGGTCATTGTTGTATAAGGCCATTTGATGTGGCCATTTGATGTGGCAAACATTTGTTATGTTATAAGTCAATGATGAAGTATTACATGGATGTGCATGCTTGTTTGGGTTGGATGAGTGAATTTGTGATAATTATGTGTGGCAAATACTAAATGTGAATGGTTGAGTAAGTTATATGCTATGATTAGTTAAGTGTGCGTGCAGTTGTGCATGATGAATGTGATTTATAAATGGTGTGTGAATGCCATGATGGGGTTATTGGGATGCCTAAAAAAATGCCATGTGTGTGTTGATAAACTTGGTATAAGTGCGCAAGAGTTTTTGGATGGAAAAAGGCTTTGGAAATAGCCTAACTTTCATCCACAAGGATGGCCATACGGCCTAGCACACGGGCGTGTGACTTGGCAGTACGACCCTAAATGGTTGATGACGTCATAAATAGAGAGTTACACGGGTCGAGGACACGGGAGTGTCCCAAGCCAGACGGGCGTGTGGCCTTATTTTGTGGTAAAATTTTCTAAGTATTTTAAAGTTCTCGATTTAGTTTCGAACGACTTCCAAAGTATGTTTTGGGCTTCGTAGGCCTGTAATATGAACAATATGATTATGAATGAAAAGTTTTAAATTTGAATGGAAATTTTTGACTCGAAAATGATTAGTTATATGTGATTAAGTCTGGTAATGCCTCGTACCCTATTCTGCTGACAGATACGGGTAAAGGGTGTTACATTTAGTGGTATCAGAGCTATGGTTTAGTCGATTCTCAGACTAACATAGCGTGTGCAAGAGTCTAGCTATACATGCCATGTGTGAACTATGATAGTGTGATATCTCCCGACTCTAACAAAATTGTTTTGTTAAGACAGAGATGACTTCCAACCGAGCTATTGTCGATAATGCTAAAAATGATATTGATATGATTGAAATGTGCTTACGATGTGTTGAAATGTGGAAAAGCATGAATAGAAGTTCATGATATGCATGTGTTAATGTACGGAATGAGATAACCATAAGTTGGGAAATGTGGAAAAGTGAAATGAAACGAAAGTCTATGTTGTGATAAGCTCATCCATGTATGTTGGTATTCATATGATGTTATGTGCCTAACATGCTTGATTAAGTGAGTGTTATGAGTAAATTTACTCAAAATTCATGGAATGTATGTTAAAGTAAACTTGTTTGAATAAGATAATCGAAAAGTTCGTGTAAGATGACTAAGTATGAAAATTTGCTTACAGTGAATTATGTGATTATGATGATATTACGTTGATGATGAATGCTAAGTCATATGTGTGTATTTATGAGTGTCAAGTTAGATGCTTTACGACCTCCCCCCTTACCAGTGTTGCTTGATGATGGAAGTTCGTGAGAATTATGTTGAATAAGTTCATAAGTGGGAAACTAAAGAGTTCATTGGTGAAATAATTAGTAATGCAAACTGAGTTGAGTATAGTGTGACAAATGAACTTAGTTTTAGAAGAAATATCAGATTATTTTAAAGATTACACAAATTATGCAATGTCACAGATAAAGAAGAAGCTAGTCTCAACTATTTGACTCAATTGAGTATGAAGTCTAAAGTATGTGTTTGCTGAGATTCTTCCCGAATTGGTTTTCTTTAGTGAATGGAATGATGCAGGGTACATGATGACAAAATTAGTCAGAGAAATAATAATTGAGTAGTAAAGATGTCTGTGTGTGATAGTTATAGTTGAGATGAATATGATGATCTTTCTGGGTATTCTATATATATTCTTTCATCCTCAGAGATTTGTATGTGACTGTTCAGTTCTGATGGAGTTCTCATGTTATGAGAATGCTAGCTAACTATGATGTTAGACGAAAGCCCTGTTGGTCGGGTCAGTTTATGATCGGTATTTCTTTATCTCTTCAGAATCTTATTCTATTATGTTGGATTAAAGTCAATGGTAAAAATTTATGTTGGACTATTCTTCCGTTTTTACTGGATATTATTCTGTCTTATATATAAATATTTGGAAATATATTATCTCTATTATGATGGAAGTCCAGAGTCGGTAAGCAGTGTTTTTCTTCTGCCTTTCTCTGAGGAATCATCAATATCCTTATTATTTTCTTACGAGTTATGTTCTCGGATTTTCGGTATGGTATTATATCTTGAATTTCCTTATCTTGGTTTTCCTATCATTCATACTTCGTAAATTATTAATCATGGCTTATCTTTAAAGTGTGTTCTTCAGCTTGTGATAACTATGTCTATTATGATTATGCTTCTAGTTCGATCATAGAAACATGGTGATTCTGGTATCTGGATTTCTCTAATTTTCGTGTAAGGAATTGACATCGGCAAAGGTATATGTAACAGCCTGATTTTGGGGCTAGTCGAAACAGTGGTTTCAGAATTACTAATCCGAGGCTAGAGAAATTATTTTAATATTAGTTTATGTGTTATAGCATGATTATATGATTGCATGAAAATTTTGGTGAATTAATTTTAGTGATTGCATGCTTAATTTTGAAAAAGGACTAAATCGCATAAAGTGCAAAAGTTTTGTTCTACAAGCTAAAGGTGTTAAATAGCTATGGAACACTAAAGTAGAGGTCCTTCTTAAGTAAATAGACCAATAAAATTATGGTGGTTGGACATGGAAATTTTAATTGGAGACAAAGTCATAAAATTAGGTGACATTAGGTGACTTGTCTAATAATAAAATAAAACAAAAAGAAAAGGCTATCATCTTTTCTCCTCTCCACCGATTTTTCTCCAAGAAAACAACAATGGAAGCTTGAAAATTTTCAGCAACTTACAACCCTTGCAAGTAAATCATTTTGATGGTCATTTTTTTTGTTGATTTTTGTGTTTTTGGAACCCTTGTAGCTTAATCTAGCTAATGGGGGGACTATTTTACTTTATGGTTGAAAGTCTAGGGTTTTACCATGAGAGCATTAATGTTGTTCACTAAAATTTTATGGAAGAAAATGAATCTTGGTGGTTTAGTAAACAACTTTTGTGAAAGGATTTTTCATGAAAACACCTAAAAGGACTATTTTGTAAAAGTTATAAAATGGGTAGTAAATGTATGAAATAATTGGAATTGTGAGTTGCTATAAGAGTAATAAAAGTTCGGCTAGGCTTGTTAAAGGAGGAAATTTGATTAAAATCATTTTACGAGGCTAGGGGCAAAATCGTAATTATGTGAAAGTCTAAGGGCAAAACGGTAACTTTGCCAAAGTAGGAATTTTGGAATGTCTTGATTAATGTGGTGATTAAATTAGTAAATTTTGTCATTATAGATTAAGAAAACCAAGCTATTGGACTAAATCGAACTAGTCGCCTATATTTTGTATACCGAGGTAAGTTGTACGTAAATAATACAACTTTGTTGTTATTATGCATTAAACACTCGATATTGCATAAAATGTTTGATTATTGTTGTGAATACGCATGATGAGAATTGATGTAGTAAAAGCTCCCGGTTGGACCTTAGGAATAGATTGGATATCCATGCTATGACATTAGGGTGATATGTGTGCTAGTGTAAGACCATGTCTGGGACATGGCATCGGCCACATTATGAGAGCCAATGTAAGACCATGTCTGGGACATAGCATCAACGTTGATATGTGTGCTAGTGTAAGACCATGTCTGGGACATGGCATCGGCGTTGATATGTGTTCTAGTGTAAGACCATGTCTAGGACATGGCATCAGCCACGTTATGAGAGCCAGTAAAAGACCATTTCTGGGACATGGCATCGGCATTGAGGCGAGAGCTAGTGTAAGACTATGTTTGGGACATGCCATTGGCCTCGACATGTGAGCCAGTATAAGACCATGTCTGGGACATGGCATCGGCATTTTACCCTCGTGAGTGAGGCTTATCGGATATCCTTTAGTATTCCAAATGGTTTCATGGGTTATTTAAAGCTTATGATAAAAATATGAAAGGATATAATCATGTTGTGAGTGGTACAGGTTCTTACTCGAAAGTTTGAGATATGATCTTAGTTATGATGCCTTAATGGTAAGGATAAAATTGAGTAAGTTCTATCTATGAGAATGATTACGGGACAATCTTGTAATCTTTGGCCATTACTTGTTATGTGTAAATAGGTAGTAAATCTACCATTGCTAAATAAAGAATGTTGTGTTGGTATATAATATGCTATGTGTTTAAAGATGCATGGTTGATGTTGATACTTATTTACATGCAACTTACTAAGCTTTATACTCACTCTCTTTCTTTTCCATTTTCTTATAGTATCGCCAAGCTAGCTCGGGGATCAAAGGACGTCAGAGGCTCGATCACACTATTAATCTGAACATTTGGTATAGCTAGACTTATCATTTTGAGTATGGCATGTATAGGGACTTGGTATTGTGTCAAGTGTCATATTGTTTTGGAAAAATGTGTTGACTTGTCTTGATGATTGATTCATTTTGTATAAAGCCATGGATTATGGCTAATACTTGTTTTTGATATGATGATACTTTTCATGATTGAGCAAATTGCATGGTTGAGTATTTAGTATGTTAATGCTTGAATGAGTAGGTTGCATGATTGAATTGATAAAGTATGTGATAAGTTTTGCATGAGAATGGAGTGTAGTGGCCTTGATGTGTGTATGTCTTGATGTGGCAAAAGGGCTTGGTAAATAGCCTTGTTTTGCCCACACGAGTGGACAGACGGGCGTGTGTCTAGGCTATGTGTGACATACGGTCTGCCCCATGGTTGTGTAGTTCGGCCGTGTGTCCCCCCGCACCCTAACTTGGCAAAACATAATGCCCAGTAGTAACCACATGGGCTGAGACACAACCATGTGTCTCAATCATGTGGAAGACATGGCCATAGGACATGGGCATGTGCCCAGGCCGTGTGAAGTCTGCACCTTAAATGCAAAATTAAATTTGCTACATGGCCTAGCACACATGTAAGACCCCTTACCCGTATTCAAGCCGGAACTAGGTTTGGGGCATTACCTAACTAACTTTGCTTAAAAGCCTCGAATAGGTTTATAAAATTTTGTTTAAAGCCATCACTGCGCATACTCGGCCTAAGAGGTCCTAAACATACCTCATAGAGGTTTTAGAACTATTTCGGGAACTTTTACGAACTCAAGAAACTCTTCAACAATATAGGGGCCACACGTCCGTGTTAATCTAGGGACACGCCCGTGTTAATCTAGGGACACGCCCGTGTGCCCCTAAGACATGCCCGTGTCTTCCACCCGTGGTCGATTTTGACTAGGGTCACACGGCCTTGACATGCCCGTGTGCCAAACCTTGGCATTCTGGCCTATCCATACGGACTATGCACATATCTGTGTGGCGATTTAAATTCCAAGTGCAAGGTGCAGACTTTACACGGCCTGGGCATAGGCCCATGTGCAAGCCGTGCCTCCCACACGGTCTAGACACACACCCGTGTGTCTACCCATGTGGATGATTAGCAGGCTATTTACAAAGCCCTTAGCCACCCAACGTTGCACACATACATACTTCCATTCAAAACAATACAACTCCTATCCTAAAGGCACATCTAAGTACTCATTCCAATATAAAAGATAACCCATAGGAACCTCTAGGAGCTCATAGAATCAAGACCTACATAAAGGCATATACTTCATGAAATTCATCTTCATTAAGCAATAGAATTTGCCAAGTATTTTCCTAACTTATAAGGCCATTTACAAAATGACTTTAATAATTTACATAGCCAACACTTTGACTAACAATTACAACTTAGCAAAATACTTGAGTCCTATACATGCCATATTCAAAATAAGCCTAAATTGTTATACCAAAGTGATGTCGATAGTGTGATTCTCGAACTCCTATGCCCATGATCCCCGAGTTATCTTGGTAATACTACAAGGAGAAAGGGCAATGAAAGGGGTAAGCATAAAGCTTAGTAAGTTTGCATGGAATTAAATAGCAATAATAAGCTCATAATGTAATCCGTCCAAGGTATTAACTAACCATACACAAGTCATAGGCTCCTTGCCATACTTACTTACAATTTCCCCTATTTAGCACATACCGTGCCATACCTCGTAATCGTTTCTCCGTGACTCATTCACGAGTTCCTGTTTTCACTCAATCACATGGCTTCAGTAAAACTCTCATTTCTACTTCTATACTCATCTACTTATTCCCTTAATCACTAGGGATAGTCAAAGACGTGTATCCTTCGTCATTCATGTAGGAACGAAGCCATTGCCACATTCCTGAGGTGGTCTTACATGGAGTCACTTTTAAATGCCAATGCTTTATCCCGGATATGGTCTTATATGGACTTTCACATTGAGTATCGATGCCATATCCCGGATATGGTCTTATACGATTTTCATATTCATTACCGAAGCCATATCCCAGATATGGTCTTATACGGAATACTAACTCGGTGCCGAGGCCATGTCCCGGACATGGTCTTATACGGGACCTTATCTATTTTATATCTCGATGATAGCATTTTCATATTCAATATGGTCCACTAGGACTTCAATATCTCATTCATCATCAATGTAGTAGAGCATCATGCATCAATAAGATACCAAGCATTCTCAATTATGCTAACATAATTATTGCATTAATCACATGCAAACTTACCTCGATTTCAAAATGAGTTAACTCGTCGGTTTAGTCCAAGACTTTGTTCTTTCCCTGATCGAGGCAGATTCTCAGTTCTTCTTACTCTATAATAGCAATTTAACTTATTTTAATCATCACATTAATGAAAACATTTCAATACTCATGCTTAGGCAAAATTACTATTTTACCCCTAAACTTTGGCAAAATGACCATTTTGTCCCTAGGCTCGAAAATTAATTCTAATCACATTTCTACCTTCAACGAGCCTAGGTAAACATTTAATACTCTTATAGCTATCATCAAAACTCAACATTTAACATAATTACTACAAATTTGTAATCTTTTCATCAAGATCCAATTAGGTGTTTTTAAGACAACACCTTTCACAAAAGATGTTCATCTAACAACTAAGACTCAATTTCTTTCATAAAAATGCAGCAAATAACTAAGATAGCTATAATGGAAAAACTCTAAACTTTTTACCAAATTGCACAATAGTCCCCTCATTTAAAAGCTTAAGCTTTAGGGGTCCCAAAAGTACAACTATTTTCAAGAAAAGATCACTAGAATACTTACTTGTGAAGTGATGAGTGTGCTGAAATTTTGAAGCTTTCTACCCTCTATTTGCTTCTAATTTTCAGTGGAAAAGTGAAATAGAAAAAGATGATATCTTTTCTCTCCTTATTTTATTAATACTAGTCAAGTTAGTCCACCTACTATTACCAACTTTGACCAACATTGACAAATTTGTCTCCCATGCTAGTCTATGGCCGACCAAGCCTTTTCAAAGGGCTAAATTGCCTTTTAAAGACCTCAAATTAACAATTTATGGCTATTTGGTACTTTTAGCCTATAGAATGGAACTTTCACACTTTATGCGATTTAGTCTTTTTTCGCGATTAAACATGAAATCGTTAAAATTAAGGCACTGAAATTTTCATGAACATATACTATCACGCTCTAACTCATAATATAACATGAAAATAAATTTCTCTAATCTTGGATTAGTGATCCCGAGATCACTATTCTGACTAGCCCCCCATTCGGGCTGTTACAACACGGGCGTGTGCCTTGGTCGTGTGACCCTAAAATGTTGATGACGTCAGAAATAGAATGTCATGGTTTTAACACATGGGCTGAGACACGGGCGTGTCATGGCCGTGTGAGGGACACGGGCCATGGACACTGGTGTGTGCCATGCTGTATGACATCATGAATTCTTGCGAAGCACAAGTCAGGCTCGCGCATGGGCTAAGGACATGGCCATGCTAGCCACATGACCGTGCCCCGAGTCTACACGGCCGTGTGCTCTTAATTTCAATGAAATTTTCTAAAATTTTCTAAGGTTCCCGATTTAGTCCCGAACCACTTTTAATGTATGTTTTGGGCCTTGTAGGATCATATTAAGGACTTTAAGATGGAGATTGAAAATTTTTAAAATTGAACGAAATTCATAACCAAGAAATGTTTGTATGCATGTTTTTGAGTTAGGTAACGCCTTGTACCCTGTTCTGGCGTCAAACATGGGTAAGGGGTGTTATAGTATAAGTAGTGAAATCACAAGCTTCAATTTGTATGATGGACTTATTTTCTCAGGTAAGTTAATTAAAGTCAATGCATTCAATCGGGATATCTTTGTTTCTTAGAGCCAATGTGATTGTAAAGGCCTTTAATGGCATGATAAGAGAATTTTGAAAGATTGTGTATTTGAGTTGTTTTAATAGCATAAAGAAAGGAGCATTTTGTTATGTTATTATTTGATAGTCGAAATCGACTCAGTTGTTTTTATCAGAGTGAGCTGGTCAGTTGAAATGTGATTTGAGTTACATGTAGTTAAAGTATCCTCAGTTATGGTAATTAATTTTGTGCATTCACGAGTATATCGATGGATAGTCTGAATGAAGGATTGATATTCTAGAGAGTATGATACCGAGATATACCTATTAGATTTGTCTAATCTAATTATGTTATTATGAGTTAAAGCTGTTCTAAATGATATGGTTATCACATTTATGCAAAATTTGGATGGTCTGTGCATGTTAGCAAAGTTGAAAACAATTGAAGATATTATTAACCGAAGCTTTGGTTCTGAAATCAGTTTGAATTGAGTAATGAATTTATGATTTTTCAGTGATGCACTATTGATCGGATTGAAATGTGTTTTATTACTAGAATGTAAAGTGATGGTTCATGTTTTCATATGGTTAATGTCACATTAAAAAGAGCTTTTATGTCTATATTGAGAATTTGGTGATATTGTTTATTCGACGAAAGGTGTCTCATGTTCCTTGATTTCAAGAATTAAAGTATCGAATGTCATAGAAAGACCTGAAGTTAAGATAGTGTTAAAGACTTGAGCTATTGAAAGGTCGCGAGTGGTTATTGATTAATCTCCAGGAAAGCAGATATAGTTACAGATGCTGAATAATAAAAAAAAATCCTTGTTTATTTTGTGAGTGGGTTACACGATTGATCTTAATTGATGATGATTCGATTTTAGTTAGATTAAAAGCTAAAGCAATGTTTTCATTGCAAGATTGAGAATCTCAGAAACGTGTTAATGAATGGTAAGCTAAATGAGTTCAGTATGAGACATTTTTTGATTCGGAATTTCAGGTCTAACCTGATGATTGATATTATTGTTCTGAGATAGAAATTGTGTGCACATGAATTCAGAGCTTATATAGGAAATTTTTGTACGAAGCTCAGTAGTCGCTCGTTGCTTCATTCCAGGAGTAATTAAAATGTGCAGTTATTTGAAATAGATGTTTTGGCGATCGGGTTTCTCATTTGACAGATCGGCCGAGTTATATGTTTCTGAGGTTGTTAGCTCTCATGGAGTGCCAGTCCCCATTATTTGGGATTGAGATTCGAGGGCTATATCCCAATTATGGAAAAAGCTACAGGAAAATATGAATACGCAATTGCATCTTGGCATGGTAATACACCTATAAATTGGTGGTAAGTCTGAGAGAGTAATTCAAAACTTTGACAATATGCTCCAACACTGTGTGTTAAATTTCAAGGTGATTAGAAAGAGATATACGAGGTTGATATGATTTGCGATTCTGGGAGATTAGTGAAAGTGATTCATGAGAGTTGAAAGTAATTTCTTCTGGTAAGATTTTCTGGGACGAAAATCCCTAAGGGCGGAGAGTTATAACAGCCCATCTTGGGCCTAGTTGGAACAATAATTTTGGGACAACAAATTTGACGAGGAAAAAAATTATTTTTATTAAACTTTAATGGTCTACGATTTCACGAAACAATTTCGTTAAAATTTCTTTTGAAAATTTCGACGTTTGGGCACGAAATTTAGTAAAAGGACTAAATTGTAAAAAGTGCAAAAGTTGAGGTCTACATGTTAGAGGTGTCCAATTTTTATGAAATTTTAAATTTGAGGTCCTTAAATCGTAAGTAGACCATTGGATAATTTTTTGGACAAAAATGGATATTAAATAAGTGAAATAGATTATTTTTAAGTTAGGGGCATTTTGGTCATTTAGTGATTAAATGACATAATAAACAAAATACAAGCCAAATTTTTGTCCATCTTCAACCCGTGGCCAAAACTTGCATGGAAAAACCATGGCTAGGGTTTTTCAAGCTTCCAAGCTCGATTGCAAGTCCGTTCTAGCCCCGTTTTTAATGATTTTTACGTTTTTGAAATCCTCGTAACAAGATCTATCTATTTCTATCAATATTTTGAGATATGGTTGATGTCTAGGGTTTTGACCCATGATTAATATGTTTGTATTTTGATGTTTAAAGGTAGATTATGCATATTTATGGTTAGAGAAACAACTTTTACTAAGTGATTTTAGGTAAAGATGCTAAAAAGGACTAATTTGGATAAGTTATAAAAGTTGTCATAAAAGTGTGAATTAGTGGAAATTGTGGCTTTTGTAGTTATGAAAATGGTTTAACTAGGCTTAAAATACAAATAAATTTAATGAAAATCATTTTACGAGCCTAGGGGCAAAAGTGTAAATATGTGAAACTTTAGGGGCAAAAATGTAATTTTACCCTAATATGATTTTTGGGTCACATTGAATAATGTGACTAATAAATAGACTAAATGTGATATTATATATCAAAGAAAATGAGATTCAGACCTAGAACGGAGGAAAACAAAGAATATGACGAATAAGACCTTTCACTAATTGTGCTACCGAGGTAAGTTGTTATGTAAATAATGCATCGTTTTTACTTATATTTTCCTATTTTGATAAATGGTACGAATTGTGGTTGAATATTTGATGTAATTGACAAAGTATGGACAGGTGAGAAATTTCCCGGTTGAACCTTAGGAATAAAAATGGATACGAGTGACATTTTCACTAGAAACCTATGTGAAATCTAAGTGAAATAAGTGATTTGGGTTCTGGTCCGAACGTTCTACCGGCGGCTGAGTTATACGACATGTGCTACAGATACTCAACAGCTTGTGTAAGCAGCATCGTGCAGTTTCGTCATGACCGACAGCTTGTGTTAGCAAACCCGAGATTGTGAGTATGTGAAACGGGTGTTGGTCTTATAAGATCTACCAATGGCTGGGTAATCTGACATCTGTTACGGATACTTGACAGCTTGTGTGAGCAGCACTGAGTAGTTACGTGTGATCGATAGCTTGTGTGAGCAAACTCGGGAATGTGATTAGCTCGAGAGTGAGCCTATGTGAAAAGTGTGAAATGAAATATCTTTAGTTACAAGTGTGGCACTTATCTGCAAATTTCCATGTATCTATTATTATTCCGATGTGTTCAACGGGAAAAGACTAAGTATAAACGAATATGACCAAGTGATGAATAAGGGCAGGTATGTGTGTGTAAATTTACAAGCAATATGCTCGATAGGTGATCGAACTTTGGTAAGTTTGACATGGGGGTAAGTGTTACTATGAAAGTTAATACAAAAAAATTATGAAAGAGTAAAATTGCAATAAAGCAGTTTTGGCACAACAGCAGTTATGTGTTTTTGAAAAATCATAAAAAATGGTGGAAATATAATTAGAAGTTGAATAAGATATGAAATTAAATATTATAGAGTCTATTTGCACATAAAAGAAACGGTGTAAGCGAAAGAATTTCATATTCTGAGATTTTTGACTTTTTGTGAGACAGGGTTAGAATGATTTTAGAATCCCCTGTTCCAACTTTGGATAATCACTAAAAATTGTATAAAAATAATTATGGTTTATAATTTATATGCTTAAATTTATTTATGAGCCTACCTTCAATTGAAACAAACAAGAACATGATCTGAATCTTGTACGAAGAGATAATTAGTTTTTAGTGAAGAAGGGTCGAAATTGTCAGACAACCGAATAGATGAGACTTTAATGAATAAACTGTACTTATTGCCTAAACCAAAAATTCTAAAACTTTTACAGAAAGAAGATATGTGAGTCTAGTTTCAGGGAAAATTAGCGGATCTGAATTTAAAGTTCCGTAGCTCAAGATATAAATAATTTAGTAACTGTGACTCGAGTAGACAACTTGAGATGAACATGAATAAATAGTGGAACTATGTGCAATTATGATTGTATTATCTTGAGAACATGTTGTGAGGATTGTTAAAAACTTATTAATTAATTGCTTATTATTTACATGCTAACTTTCTAATCTATATAGCTTACACCCCTTCCTTTCCTTTTCCTATAGTGTAACAGATGCTAGCTCGAGTTGGAGGTCGTCGGAGATTCTATCACACTAAGAAGCTATTGATTGGTATTGATGGTGGTCTGAAAGCTTTAATACTTATAATAAGAATGATCGAGTCTAAAAACTAACTATCACCACGATTAAGGCAAGCACACCTATCGGATAGTAGTATAGCTTAGTGGCAAGACCGGGATGTCGAACCCAAGGGAACCAAAAGTACTAGTACTAACTTTCTTTTTATTATCTAGCCTAAATAAAGAGGACTGATATCTATCTAACTAATTACTAAACTAAGGATGCTAAGACACATAGAATGAATTGGGGAATATACTTTTGAGAAAACCAATTAATTAAGACAAAACCCTAGGAAAAATCCACCTAGACTTCACTTGTTATTTAACTCTGAACCAGACAATTTATTCAGTTGACTTGATCCGTAAGATTCCCTAATTTATATTAATACCTCTTTCGAGGCTACTAACGTCTAACCCTAGGTTGATTAATTGAAATCTCTTTCTAATTAAAACCCTTAGTGTTGCATTAATTCAATCTATGGACTCCCATATTAGGTTTGACCCTAATCCGGCAGATTTTCATCATCCTATTTCTAGGAGTGCGATCAACTCCGCTTAACTATGTTAGATCTACTCTTAAACAGGGACTTTTGCTCCTCTGAATAAGCACATCAATACTTGAATCAATATCCAGAAATATTAAAGTAAGAATTAAGAACACATAATTAAGAACAAATCGAGTATTTATCATACAGTTCAGAAATCAATAACAAGATCCGTCTTAGGTTTCATCCCCCTCAAGTATTTGAGAGGTTTAGTTCATGATTATAAAAGAATACATCTCAGAAGAAATTAAATGACAAAACATAAAGAAAACCCTAAGACCCCCTGAAGGAAATTGAAGGGAAGATCCTCAGTCTTGAGCGTGATTTCGGCTTCTGAGATGGATCAACTGGCTTTCTTGGAGTAATTCCCTAATTTTAGCTATCTCTGCCTTCATTCCTGTCAAAAGCCCTAACAGAGGCCTTCTGTCGAACTCTCCAACGCACCCCATAGGTTGCCCTCTAGGGTGTTTATATAGGCTTTCAGAATGTCTTTCTTTGCCTCTAAGTATCCTTTTTCGAGTGGAATTAAAACAGGTCATGGCAGGGACACACCCGTGTGAATTGAGCCCTGGGCCGTGTTTGAGTATGCTAAAGTGGCACGGTTGTGTGGCGAACTCCAAGCCGTGTAGATTTCTTACTTTGGCCCATTTTCTCTTTTTTGGCCCGTTTCTCGTTCTTTTCATCTTCCTATGCTCTCCTAAGTATAAAGCATGAAATTAGGAGCATCAAATTCCACAATTCAAAGGATAAATCATCCAAAAGTAAACCAAATGTGGGATTAAAATATGTATATATTACGGTTTATCAGGTATCGATGATTTTTATTCTAGCTTTTTAAGTCTATGGCATGTATAGGGACTTGGTCATTTGTATAAATGTTATTATGAGTTGGCCTAGAATATTGACCTATGCTAATTGAAGGTCATTGTTGTATAATGCCATTTGATGTGGCAAATAATTGTTATGTTATAAGTTTATGATGAAACATTACATGGATGTGCATGCTTGTTTGGGTTGGATGAGTGAATGTGTGATAATTATGTATGGCAAATACAAAATATGAATGGTTGAGTAAGTTATATACTATGATTAGATAAGTGTGTGTGTGGTTGTGCATGATGAATGTGATATATAAATGGCGTGCGAATGCCATGATGGGGTTATTGGGATGTCTAAAAAAATGCCATGTGTGTGTTGATAAACTTGGTATAAGTGTGCAAGATTTTTGTATTGAAAAAGGCTTGGTAAATAGCCTAACTTTCATCCACAAGGATGGCCACACGGCCTAGCACACCGGTGTGTGACTTGGCCTTGCGACCCTAAATTGTTGATGACGTCATAAATAGAGAGTTACCCGGGTCGAGGACACGGGCGTGTCCCAAGCCACATGGGCGTGTGGCCTTGTTTTGTGGTAAAATTTTCTAAGTATTTTAAAGTTCTCGGTTTAGTCCCGAACCACTTCCAAAGTATGTTTTGGTCCTCGTAGGCCTGTAATAGGGACAATATGATTATGAATGAAAAGTTTTAAATTTGAATGGAAAGTTGTGACTCGGAAATGATCGGTTATATGTGATTAAGTCCGGTAATGCCTCGTACCCTATTTCGATGATGGATATGGGTAAGGGGTGTTACAATATTATTGCCATGTATATGAAATTGATTGAATATCCGATAATTCCTGGTAAATGTTTAATGTATGAAATTAATTACATGCTAGATATTGCTCGATAAGTTTTAAGTCCCGTTTGAATAAATAAAATTCGATGGATATAAGATTTCGCGTATTGGTTGTGGTCCTGCATATGTTGCAGACACACCATAGCTCAAAAGAGCATCCTGTTATAAGCCCTCTCGAGCTTCCTTTTACATGGTTCTTGCGACCATCCTGATCGGTATTGATGCTGCATGTGTTGCAGACTACCGTAACTCTTTGTGATCGTCCTATTATATGGTCGGTTGTGATCCTGCATATATTACGGAAACAAACATAGCTTTTTATGAGTGTCCTGATATAGGCTCTTTTTGAGCTTCCAGATATGGCTCGCTTGAACTTCCTCTTATATGGCTATCCGTAGCTCTCTGATAATAACTCTTCAGAGTTACCTATTAAGCTCAATGTTCTTGTTTTAAACTCTTATGAGTTTCCAATTATAGCCCGAATATGCTTCCTGTTACATGGCTCACATGAGCATCCTGTTATATGGCTCGAGAGAGTGTGTCCTGATTTTGTGCCCTAATGGGTACCCCTGGATATGAGTTGACTGGTTTTTAGTTTTGTACACTTTAAATGTACTACATGAGCATATCCATCGATATTTCAAATAAATTCAACGGGAAGAGGTCTGACATGGTTAATTGAACTTAAGATGATTGATTATGGAATTATACATATTATATGGAAAAATGATATGAAAAGCACATATTTATTAAAGTTATTATATGATAAGCTCATCCTTGATTTTTGATGATTACATGATATACATGACTAACAAGTTTCTGGAGTTCATGTGTTTAGGCAATTGGTAAGTTAAATTCTTATTATACGAATTTACTAAGCATTTAAGATGCATAGTCCATTTTCTTTTCTCTGTTTTATAGTGCTCAAAGCTCGTTAAGGTTGGAATCGTTCGGAGTAGTATCACAATATCCTTCAGCTCGTTTTGGTATAAATAGCAAACTTTTTTTGGTATAATGGCATGTATAGGATAACTTGGCCAATGTTGGCATGTAAATGGTTGTTTGTAATCGAGCCATTGGAATGACTAGTGATGATATTTTTGGTGAACATATATATGAAATTATGGTATGGTTAATACATGTATGCTTGGTATGGTAGATTGAAGGATGGTAAACATATATGTCCTTCAAAAGGTAAGTTTGAATACAAGCAATGATATATCATGTATAATATTAATGTTGGCTTAATTTTAATATCTTGAATTGATTGGTATTTATATACAAGTATTAATGTAGGTATAAGGCAAAATTTAGGTGAGAAATAAGGCTTGGAAATGGCCTTATTTTGTCCACATGGTTGTGTTTCTCAACCGTGTGTGACACACAGTCATGCGCACGGGCATGTGGTTTGGCTGTGTGTCCTCTGCATCTTTAAAATTTAGAAACAAAATATTCAGAATTGGTCACATGGGTAAAGACATAGGCGTGTGTCTTGGCCGTATGAATCCTGCACCCAATTTTTGAAAATTAAATTGTCCACACGGCCTGGCACATGAGTGTGTGGTTGGCTGTGTGACCCAAGTCAGTAGCTACGCTAATTTGAACACGGGCTGGAACATGGCCATGTGCCTCACTTTGAATGCCCACACGACCAGAGACACTGGCGTGTTACTTTGCCGTGTGAACCACATGGCCTAATCACAAAGGCGTGTGACCCTCGTATTTAAGAAAAGTTTTTGAATTTTGCGAAAAGTTCTCTGAGTTTTCGATATTGTCATGATTTGTTTGTAATGCATTAATTGGGCCTCGAGGGTCTATTTAAGGGAAGATATGATTAAATATGATTGGTTTCAGATATGAGTAGTATATGATATAAATCTTTTTTAATTGATCTGTAAACTTTGGTAATGCTTTGTAACCCTGTTCTGGCGATGGATATGGGTTAGGGGTGTTAGGCATCCTAACCAACATGATGGTATGTCCTTAAACCACTCCTGACTTAAACACCAATACACTTATTATTTTCCCATAAAACTGGTTTTGTTGGAGAAGTTAAACAATTGAATTCACACTAAGGTTCGCAGACGTTACACTTTGCAGGGTATGGTTCGCAAGGTTCGGTCGGTGAGGTAAAGCTCGCGAAGTCTATTCTTAGCCTACCTGTTTTAGTATGAAATGATGTTACGAAGTTAGAAACTGTGAACCCCATAGGGTGTGAACCCTATGACTAAAATCTTTGAGTTTTCATACCTTAGTCCATTGCATGACTTTTCAGCTACATGTTAACATATAAACCTATTTGCGTGTGGTGTATTGGAGGTTTGGTGGGTATTACTCGGAGAGTCACTTCGGTGGATAATATCATTTTCTGAGTTTGGGTTGGGCTGTACGAACTGGGTTGGGGTGATACATTTATTGGTATCAAATTTAAGTTTGTATAATTTGTTAGGTTCCTCAGGCTCTACAAGTTCGTCAGGTAGGTTTGCCAGTTGTTTGATTGTTTTTTGAACCTTACTATGTGAACTTTTTATTATGCGAACCCATCAATAAATTTACATGAGATTGTCTGAGGTTGATTGGGAACACATTGCCCTCATTAACATGTTCTTGCAAGTTATGCCATGGATCGCTTCCCGCCACTCACCTTTTTAGTTTTGTGTTTTTTTGTAACAGCCTGTTTTCGATAAAATCAGAACAGTGGTTTAGGGACCACAAATCCGATTTCGAAAAGGAAATTTATTTTAATATTATTTTATGATCTAGATTATGATAATAATGTCGTATGAAAATTTCATAAAGAAATTTTACCGATTATATGTTTAATTTGATAAAGGAATAAATTGCATAAAGTGCAAAAGTTGAGTTCTAATTGCTAAAGGGATTAAATAGCTATGAAATTCAAAATTTGAGGTCCTTAAATGGTAAATAGACCATTAAAAATTCTTAGTTGTTAAGGATGATGATTCATCCATGGAAAATAAAATAAAGAAAAGGATGGAATTGGAAAGTGAAATAATAAAAGCTGATAAATGATAAAAAAATAAAAATATCATCATTTTATATCACCTTTTCCCCAAAAATACATGGAAACCCTAGGAAAGAGAAAGCAAACTTTCTTGGCTTAATTGGGAAAGTAATTGTCTCGTTTTTAGTAAATTTTATATTTTTGAGATTGGAATAACCTAATCTAGCTATTTTGGGGATTAATTTGAAAAGTTATCAAAGTATAGAATTTTTTCCATAGATGAATAAGCTGAAAATTTGATATTTATGGTAGAAAATGAAAGGTTGTTGATAGATAAACAACTTTTACAAAGAGAGTTTTGATGAAATTGTGATTTAGGGACTAAATTGTAAAAATGGAAAAGTCATGGAAAAATTCTAAATTTTATGAAATATATGGGTTGTAAATGTTACTTGTAAAATTCAATTAGGCTTGGAAAAAGGATTAAATTGCATGAATTTTATTTTCTGAGCCTAGGGACGAAATCATCATTAATTAAAAGTTTAGGGGCAAAATGGTAATTTCTCTTAAAATGTGAATTGAACTGAATTGATTATGAATTGTATTAAATTGATGTGAAATTTACTCGTATAGATCTGGATAGGCCAAATTCGGAGTTAGAACGAGGAAAAGAGAAAAATGTCGGATTAGTAGATTTTACATACACGAACAATTGCCGAGGTAAGTTCGTGAATCTAAATTTTGTATAATTGTATACTTGAATTGAATGTTGTGCATGTGAATTGGATAAATATTATATATATATATATATGAAATTGAAAACATATCCGACAAAGCCCGATAAATGATAATGCCCGAAAAATGTCAAGCCCCATTTGAATAAATGAAATTCGATGGATTACTGGATTTCCTGTAATGGTTGTAGTCTTGCATATGTTGCAAAAATACTATAGCTTAGACGAGCATTTTGTTATTAGCACTCTCGAGTTTCCTGTTATATAGTTTTGCGAGCATCCTGATCAGTAGTAATCTTGCATGTGCTGCGAATTCCGCAGCTTTTTGTGAGAGTCCTGTTATGCGATCGGTTGTGGTCCTGCATATGTTGTGGACACAAACGTAGCTCTTTATGAGCATCCTGATATGGCTCCCCTGAACTCCTTGATATATGGCTATTCGGAACTCCCGTTATATGGCTCTTTGTAAGCATTCCTGATAGGCTCTTCGTGAGCTTCCTGATTAAAAGTTATTTGTGAACTTCCTATTTTAAACTCTTATGAGTTTCCTGATTTAGCCCGTTACATGGCTCATATAACAACCTGTTTCTAGTCAAATCTAAATAGTGGTTTCGGGACCGCAAATTCGAAGTTTAAATAATTATTTTATTATTATTTTAATGTCTACGGTATGATAATATAATGGTGTGACATTTTTGTTAAGAAATTTTGTTGTCTGATTGCTTAATTTGATAAAAAGGACTAAATCGCGTAAAGTGTAGAACTTATGTTTTATTAGTTAAAAGTGTCAAATAGCTATGGAACCTTAAAGTTAAGGTCCTTAAGTAGTAATTATACCATTAATATGTTAATGGACATTTATGAGATTGGTTTTATTGAAATTATTAATGTTTTAAAAGGGTATATTGGTAAATGGGTAATTAAAGTTAAAAATTAATAAAACAAAACCAAATTGTGTTCATTCTTCTTCAACCTCCACCGAAAATAAGAAAAAGAATACACCATTGTTGAACTTTGAAGGTTCGGCCATAGTTCCTTATGCATGATCAAGAAAGGCGAAATACGGACTTATATCGAGGAAAGAAAAAAGTTTTGGATTAATCGACTTGTTTCACCATTTTTACATTTCAAGTAAGTTCGTATGAAATAAGTATTGTTATATTTGTGTTTTAAATTCTTTAATATTGCATAAATTGTGAATATGACATTGCGTACTTATTTGACGAAGATTCGATATTGGAAATCCTGGTTGAACCTTAGGAATAGATTAGGATACGAATGACTTGTCATTAGGGGTTATTATTGTTTTGGGTGCTTTTCTATACGTCCTACCGGTGGCTGAGTTATCCAGCATGTGTTGCGGATTCTCGTCAGCTTGTGCAAGTAGCACCGTGTAGCTATGTCATAATCGTCATGTTGTGTGAGCAGACCCGTTGATAGATCGAGAGTGAGCATTATTGAGATATGATAGTGAGATAGCTTCGGCTATGTATTGGCACTTCGGTGCAAGATTTATTTGGATAGCTTCGGCTATATATATTGGCAGTTAGGGTGCGAGATTCCCGAGTATCCTGAATTATTCCAAATGGTTCAACGGGTATATTAAAGATATGAAATGGTGAGAAATAGATACGTATCAATACAGTTGCCAGGTGTAACACCCCAAACCCGGCCCATTCGCTATGACCGAATTTGAAATGCCACAGCGGAAATCGTTTGAAAAACTTTTGACTTAAAGATTAAAAATATAAAATTTTGTTGTCTTTACTAAAACATTGTGTAATTAAAGTTCCAAATAAAATTAAGTTGTTTAAAATAAAACATTTTCAAATAATAATATAATCCACAATCCAACTTAAAACATAACAAAAGTCCATAAATACTTTAAATGGCCCTTATTACAATAAATAACCTTTCATAAAAAAAATGTGTAAAACAAATAAATTTATCCTCTGCATGGGCCACCTCGTATCCACTCTAACCCGGTCCAAGCTTTATGCATCACCTGTAAGGTTTGAGAAAAATTTGGGTGAGTCACATAGACTCAGTGCATAGTTATTACACATGTCCCCACATATGGGCTTGGCCCAATTCCACACAGTCCACATACATAAATATGCAAAATGAAGCCCAACCCAACCTAGTGTCCATCCGTTACACCTACCTTAGCAGACTCCCTGCCCAAGGCCGTGGCTAATCCACCAATCAAATAATGATCCTCATATCTTACCTTGGCAGACTTGCTGCCCAAGGCCGTGGCTAATCCACCGATCAAATAATGATCCTCATATCTTACCTTGGCAGACTTGCTGCCCAAGGCCGTGGCTAAGCCACCGATCACATAGTGAACATATCTGTATCCACGAGGTGACTCGAGGTCATCCTCAATCTACGGTGATGCACACATCAATCATCTGCCGAGATGGGCACCTAGCCAACACCTCCCTTGATGAAGCACAGAGCCACCATCAAGCACCAATGTAGCACAAGGCTAACATCAGACCACATACATAAAGTACACCCTTTCCTTCGATAGTCACATCCCAAGTCCCATGCATATATATATATATATATATGTGTATCATGGCAACGTATCACTTGAACAATAATGCATCACATGCCATCACATTTCATATATTCATCAATGATCATTTAATATCGTAATTCACTGACCTGAGTATTGGATCACCCACCACGGGTATTCACAAACTTAGCCCTTAATTCGGCTACCATTAACATCATATCACATATACATAAATATAACACATACACACAATCAAGAGACAATGCGATAACTACGCACCTTTTTGGCACAGTCGGCTAAATCCCGAGATCACACGTTTGCACTTAAAAGTCTATCGAAATCCCTAAATGAAACCATATTAGTTTCGGCCTCTATACCAAAAAGCATTAGAAAGTGGCCTTTGCCCTCAAGAAAACGACATAGAAAAGAGAAAGGAAATACGGCCATGAACACTTACCTATCTTCCAAAACCGATTGAAGAAAACCAAATGAAGACCTACCCTTATTGATATTCGGCCAAGACAACACAAAAAGAGTATGAAAAGTTTCGGCAATATGGTTGATTTGTAACAACAAAAAAGATTCGGCTAGAGTGGAGAAAGAGAAAGGAAAAGAAAAGTGAAAGAAATAGGAGAAGGATGATTCGACAATGAAAGAAAGAAAGAGAATGGAGAGAAGAAAATAAAATGGGAGAGGGATGTTTTCGGCTTTGAGCAAATGTGGAAGAAAGAAAAAGAGAAATGGAGGGAAGGAAGGTTCGGCTAACCACCAAAGATGAAGAAAGAGATGAAGGGAAATGAGTTGGTTTTAGGCTTCAAAGAAAATAAAATATGAGAGAGACTCAAATGAATATTCGGCCAAATGCCTAAAAGAAAATTCGGCAAACCACAATGGTCCTTTCGGCTTTGACACTAAACAAGAAAACAATGCCAAAACTAAAACAAAAATTGTACCAAATGCCCAAGACACAATCCGCTAAGGAGGAAGATTTTGGAGAGGAAAAGTAAAATGCAAAAGATGCACAAAATGTTAGAATTGACCAACTAAAACCCCCCAAATTCGTATCAACATTCGACCAACCCCCCTAGACACCCATACCGTCCACATTCATGTCAAACTTTCTACACAAAACTTTCCATAGCATATCACCTTACAACATGCCTTATGTTCTCACATCAACCTTTAATCAAATGATTTCTTTCCCAAACATCAAGCTTACCTAAACTATCATTCAACTTACCATAAAAATATAAAGTCCAACCTACCAAAGGCTCCAACAAAAATGGTCAACCCTCCCCCTAGACCAAAATGCCGTCCACATACATGGACTAATGGCCATAGAAGAGTTTCCAAAACATCACCCCATACTTCAAGCCTTATGTCCCCTTATCTTACCATAACTCCTTAATTCCATACCAAAGTTCAAGCTTTCCTAAATTACTATTCAACTTGCCATAAAAATTAAAAGTCCAACTTACCTTAATTAGAGTTAACCGACACTTAATGCTAGGATACATAAAATAAAGTCTTCAAAATGCTCTCCAAGCAACTCGAACCACTTCCCTCAAGCAACTCTTCCTACGTCCTAACCATCTTGCCACTAGCTCATCATGTGTTAAAATTTAACACTTAAATTAACTTAAGTGTCAAGCTCATCTAATCTACTTCACTAAATTTTTAATACTAATAATTATTCTAGCTTCATAAATAAAATCAAGCCTTCACAAGACTATGCTAAACACACAAACAATCCTACCCGAGCTAACACAAGTAACTAGATAACACACAAATTTTCCTAAAGCCCATGGCCCAATCGGCCCAATCCTATTAAGCCCAATTTCGGGATGTTACAATTCTACCCTCCTTAAAAATAATTTCGTCCTCGAAATTTCTTACTAACAAACAATCGTACATCCTAACTCACCATACTACGCTACTGCTGCGCACTCTGATCTTAATAAAACTAACATACTTTCTACTAAATCTTGGAATCCCTGACCAGACCCAACTGGTTCCGTCACAGCCATTCTGCCTCTACCACGTCCTCACACATTACTACTACGTCCCTTAAAACTCATGTCTACGATCGCGCTTTAATCAGATTAGAAAGTTTTGTGCATTAGTACTTTTGGTTCCACTGTTTATCCACGAACAGTTTTATGAAAAGAAGTTTAATAGTGGTTCTTTCGATCAATCAAAGTTTTCATCTCAAGTTCACTATTCTAATTCAGAGAATCACATCCATTCACAACGTTCAACACACTATTATGGGCATCTTTGTCCATTCCCAACCCAGGGGTAATTCCGTCATTTTTCCTTTAGGGGTATTTTGGTAATAAATCGTGGTCAATTTGAAAATCTTTACAAATCAAAGGCATTCCAAAATATACAAATCTCGAGGTTATTTTGAAAATTCTACCAAATCAATGGTATTGCAGAAATTTCAGAAATCGGGGTTATTTTGGTAATTTTAGAAATTAGGGGCATTTTAGTAATTTTTTCCAAATCAGGGTATCTTACTATTTCACAAAATAGGGGTTTTGGTATTTTTGTAAAGTAAGAGTATTTTCATAAAAGTCGAGGATAATATGGTAATTTTGTAAACCAGGGGCATTTTCATAATTTTACTGCTTAGGGGTATTTTAGTAATTTTGCAAATCGAGTGTATTTTGGAAAATTCTCAAGTCTAAAAGGATTTTATAAATCAGAGGGGTAATTTGGTAAATTTAAAACTAAGATCGTTATAAAACAGTATGGCTAGTCCTTTCGGGTTTTAGTTATTGGGTTTAGCAGTGAATAGGTCCTCTTGGTTAAGGTGAACCAGTAGCTACGCACTGGTAGGATTCGAGTAAAGAGGAGGTGAGTCGCTAGGACTACTTAAATACCAAGCTCTTACTGAATCCACTCCTAGACATGCGTACAACAGTTGCCACACCTTAACTCGGCGACTTAGTCACAAATTTGTTTGATAATCCTTAAGTCTTATGTACTTGTGTTTAAGTAGTCTAGTCCTAAAGTTCAATAACTTAATATACTAATCTATGTTCCCATCATACCCACATACTAATCATATAATAATTCACACAACAATTAGAGGTACTTACCTTGGGGACTTCGGGTCGGAGATACAGGTGCCATGCCAGAATAACCTGAAAAATTTATAAAAGCCCAAATCTTTGAAAAGCCCATCTAAAAATATTTTTGGGCCCAAAACCCTCAAAGCCGAGTTTTGAACCTAGGCTGTGATACCAATTAGTAACACCCGAAACCTGGCCCATTCGCTATGACTGAATTTGAAATGCCACAGCGAAAATCGTTTGAAAAACTTTTGACTTAGAGATTAAAAACATAAAATTTTGTTGTCTTTACTAAAACATTGTGTAATTAAAGTTCCAAATAAAATTAAGTTGTTTAAAATAAAACATTTTCAAATAATAATATAATCGACAATCCAACTTAAAACATAATAAAAGTCCATAAATACTTTAAATGGCCCTTATTACAATAAATAACCTTTCATAAAAAAAATGTGTAAAACAAATAAATTTATCTTCTGCATAGGCCACCTCGTATCCACTCCAACCCGGTCCAAGCTTTATACATCACCTGTAAGGTTTGAGAAAAATTTGGGTGAGTCACACAGACTCAGTGCATAGTTATTACACATGTCCCCACATATGGGCTTGGCCCAATTCCACACAGTCCACATACATAAATATGCAAAATGAAGCCCAACCCAACCTAGTGTCCATCCGTTACACCTACCTTAGCAGACTCCCTGCCCAAGGCCGTGGCTAATCCACCGATCAAATAATGATCCTCATATCTTACCTTGGCAGACTTGCTGCCCAAGGCCGTGGCTAATCCGCCGATCAAATAATGATCCTCATATCTTACCTTGGCAGACTTGCTGCCCAAGTCCGTGGCTAAGCCACCGATCACATAGTGATCCACATATCTGTATCCACGAGGTGCTCAAGGTCATCCTCAATCTACGGTGATGCACACAGCTATCATCCGCCGAGATGGGCACCTAGCCAACACCTCCCTTGATGAAGCACATAGCCACCATCAAGCGCCAATGTAGCACAAGGCTAACATCAGACCACATACATAAAGTACACCCTTTCCTTCGATAGTCACATCCCAAGTCCCATGCATATATATGTGTATCATGGAAACATATCACTTGAACAATAATGCATCACATGCCATCACATTTCATATATTCATCAATGATCATATAATATCATAATTCACTGACCTGAGTATTGGATCACCCACCACGGGTATTCACAAACTTAGCCCTTAATTCAGCTACCATTAACATCATATCACATATACATAAATATAACACATACACACAATCAAGAGACAGTGCGATAACTACGTACCTTTTTGGCACAGTCGGCTAAATCCCGAGATCACACGTTTGCACTTAAAAGTCTATCGAAATCCCTAAATGGAACCATATTAGTTTCGGCCTCTATACCAAAAAGCATTAGAAAGTGGCCTTTGCCCTCAAGAAAACGACATAGAAAAGAGAAAGGAAATACGGCCATGAACACTTACCTATCTTCCAAAACCGATTGAAGAAAACCAAATGAAGACCTACCCTTATTGATATTCGGCCAAGACAACACAAAAAGAGTATGGGAGGTTTTGGCAATATGGTTGATTTGTAACAACAAAAAGGATTCGGCTAGAGTGGAGAAAGAGAAAGGAAAAGAAAAGTGAAAGAAATAGGAGAAGGATGATTCGACAACAGAAGAAAGAAGAGAATGGAGAGAAGAAAATAAAATGGGAGAGGGATGTTTTCGACTTTGAGCAAATGTGGAAGAAAGAAAAAGAGAAATAGAGGGAAGGAAGGTTCGGCTAACCACTAAAGATGAAGAAAGAGATGAAGGGAAATGAGTTGGTTTTAGGCTTCAAAGAAAATAAAATATGAGAGAGACTCAAATGAATATTTGGCCAAATGCCTAAAAGAAAATTCGACAAACCACAATGGTCCTTTCGGCTTTGACACTAAACAAGAAAACAATGCCAAAACTAAAACAAAAATTGTACCAAATGCCCAAGACACAATCGGCTAAGGAGGAAGATTTTGGAGAGGAAAAGTAAAATGCAAAAGATGCACAAAATGTTAGAATTGACCAACTAAACCCTCCCAAATTCCTATCAACATTCGGCCAACCCCCCTAGACACCCATACCGTCCACATTCATGTCAAACTTTCTACACAAAACTTTCCATAGCATATCACCTTACAACATGCCTTATGTTCTCACATCAACCTTTAATCAAATGATTTCTTTCCCAAACATCAAGCTTACCTAAACTATCATTCAACTTAGCATAAAAATATAAAGTCCAACCTACCAATGGCTCCAACAAAAACGGTCAACCCTCCCCCTAGACCAAAATGCCGTCCACATACATGGACTAATGGCCATAGAAGAGTTTCCAAAACATCACCCCATACTTCAAGCCTTATGTCCCCTTTATCTTACCATAACTCCTTGATTCCATACCAAAGTTCAAGCTTTCCTAAATTACTATTCAACTTGCCATAAAAATTAAAAGTCCAACTTAGTCCAACTTACCTTAATTAGAGTTGACCGACACTTAATGCTAGGATACATAAAATAAAGTCTTCAAAATGCTCTCCAAGCAACTCGAACCACTTCCCTCAAGCAACTCTTCCTACGTCCTAACCATCTTGCCACTAGCTCATCATGTGCTAAAATTTAACACTTAAATTAACTTAAGTGTCAAGCTCATCTAATCTACTTCTCTAAATTTTTAATACTAATAATTATTCTAACTTCATAAATAAAATCAAGCCTTCACAAGACTATGCTAAACACACAAACAATCCTACCCGAGCTAACACAAGTAACTAGATAACACACAAATTTTCCTAAAGCTCATGGCCCAATCGGCCCAATCCTATTAAGCCCAATTTTGGGATGTTACACCAGGGGTAAACCACCTCGAAGTGCTAGAATTATGATTAGTAGTAGAGGAACAACAAAGGACTCCGCTATAAGATCTGAGGCCAGAGCACCTGCTAGAGCTTACGCTATTCGCGCTTGGGAAGATGCGTTGTCACCCAATGTTATCACCGATACATTTTCTCTCCATGACAGTAATGTAATTGCGTTGATTGATCTTGGATCAACTCATTCATATATTTGTATGAATTTGGTTTCTAGGAAGAGTTTTCCTGTTAAGTCTACTGAGTTTGTGATTAAAGTATCGAACCCCTAGGCAAATATGATGCTTTTACCGTTTGAAGAGTTCGATGTAATTCTGGGTATGGATTGGTGGACGTTGCATGATGCTGTTGTGAATTGTAGACAAAAAACTATTGAATTGAAATGCCAGAATAGTGAAATCATTCGAATTGAATTAGATGAGTCGAGTGAATTACCTGTTGTGATTTCGTCTATGTCAGCTCAGAGATATGTGAGAAATGGTTGTGAAGCTTATCTTGCTTATGTTTTAGATACAACAGTGCCTGAATCGAAAATTAAATCAATGCCAGTTTTCTGTGAGTATCTGAATGTGTTTCCAAAAGAGTTACCGGGGTTACCACCGATTAAAGAGGTCGAGTTTGCTATTGAATTAGTACCAGGAACATCACCGATATCTATATCTCTGTACAGAATGGCTCTAACCGAATTGAAAGAGTTGAAAGCTTAGTTGCAAGAGTTAACAAATAGAGGTTTTACACGACCTAATTTTTCGCCCTGGGGTGCACCAGTGTTGTTCGTAAAGAAGAAAGATGGATCAATAAGACTAGGTATTGATTATTGTCACCTCAACAAGGTTACGATAAATAACAAGCATCCTTTGCCGAGAATCAATGATTTGTTCGATCAGTTGAAAGGGGCAACAATGTTCTCGAATATTGATTTGCGGTCTGGTTATTATCAATTGAGAGTAAAAGATTTGGATGTGCCAAAAACTGCATTCAGAACGAGGTATGGGCATTATGAATTTCTTGTTATGCCTTTCAGATTAACTAATGCTCCTGCAATTTTGATGGATTAGATGAATCAAATTTTTAGATCGTATTTAGACAGATTTGTGGTTGTATTCATTGACGACATTCTAATTTATTCACGAGATGAGTCTGAGCATGCCGAACATTTGAGGATTGTGCTAAAAAACTTCGGGAGATAAGCAACTGTTCGCTAAATTCAGTAAATATGAGTTTTGGCTTCGAGAAGTTGGATTTTTGGGACATGTTGTTTCAGTTGAAGGCATACAAGTTGATCTGAGCAAGATTTCTGCAATTGTTGATTGGAAAGCATCGAAAAATGCATTCGAAGTTAGAAGCTTTCTAGAATTAGCTGGTTACTATTAGCGTTTTGTCAAAGGATTTTCGATGATTACTACACCAATGACTAGATTGCTACAAAAAGATGTGAAATCTGAGTGGTCTGAGAAATGTCAACAGAGTTTTGAATAATTGAAAGCACTGTTAACTGAGGAACCAGTTCTAGTTCAACCTGAGTTGGGAAAAGAGTTTGTGATTTTTAACGATGCGTTATTGAACAATTTGGGTTTTGTTTTGATGCAAGAGGGAAAAGTAATAGCTTATGACTCCAGACAGTTGAAGCCACATGAAAAGAATTATCTGACACGATTTAGAATTGGCCACTATTGTGTTTGGGTTAAAAATTTAGCGACATCATTTATACAGTGAAAATGCCATATCTTTACTCAGAAAGATTTGAATTTGCGACAACGAAGATGGCTCGAGTTGCTGAAAGACTACGAGTTAGTGATTGATTACCATCTGAGGAAAGTGAACGTAGTCACAGATGCTTTGAGTAGAAAATCTTTATTTACTTTGTAAGCGATGATTACACAGTTATCTTTGTCTGATGATGGTTCGATTCTAGCAGAGTTAAAACCTAAACCAATATTTCTTCATGAAATTTGTGAAGCTCAAAAGTGTGATAACGAGTTGCAAAGAATGTAATATGAATCGACTAGTGATTCAGACTATCTAATGTAATTCGATGATTTTTTAATGTTTCGAGGTAGAATTTGCGTACAAAAAAATTCTAAGCTTATTCAGAAAATTCTACACGAAGCATACAATGGTTGTTTATCTGTTCACCCGAGAACTGCCAAAATGTATAATGATTTGAAATAGTTGTATTGGTGTTCGGGCATGAAACGAGGCATTTCAGAGTTTGTGTCGAGATGTTTGGTTTGTCAGCAAGTCAAAGCTGAACATCAAGTGCCTTTGGGATTACTACAACCAGTTGATATGATCTCGTCTCATGAGTTGATTTCGAGTCGTAGTGTTACCTGATTGTAAAATAGAGAAGTTTTATTCAATTTGGAGTTGAGTAAATTCGGATCAGTGTAGGCTAAAACAAATATGGTTTTTAAGTGATTTAGAATTGTCTAAGTGAATGTTTCAGTTAAAGAAAGTAAAATTAGATAACTTTGAAAGGAATAATTTGGATGGATGGAAAAAGGCTTAAGGTCGAAGAAAGAACCAATACTATAAGGAGTATTGACCTGAATCTTCTATTGACTCTTAAGGTGGAAAGGTTTATAGTTAAAAGGAACTTGACCCACTATCTATGAGGAGATAGGAACCAAAAGTATCGGGGTTGAACGCCACACTCAAAGAGTAATAAGTTCACAAAGAAAACAAGTTGGACGCCACTAGCAATGCTAGATAAGTCGACTTGAGTCTTAGAAGAACAATGAGAGTTGAATTAAACTTACAAAGATGTAAAAATTCATAAAAGTATCAAAAGTTTTCTAACAAAATAACGTATTCTTACAATCTATTTATAGACACTATTATGACTATTCGAATGCCTATTTGTGACCTTTCACCTTCAGCAATTAACTAAGGTTATTACAAGCTTTAATTTCATTTTAAACTCATGTAGGAAATCTAATGGTCATGTCTCTTCATTTGATCTTGATGTAGATGAAAAGGCATGACTCTATCCATTAATGAAGACTTAATGTGTTCTTATTGTGCTTAGTTGATGTCCCTTCAACTCCCTTGTAACTGAATCATTAAGCTTATGTAACATCCTCTTAAATGGCACCATAATGAAGACTTAAGACCCCAAAAACGTTCAAGCCTCTTTTGGTTCATTAAACAACCTCCTTAATGTTCTTTTAAAAGCTTTGAAACTGTCCAACTTTAAAGAGTCTTTAATCATATGAAAAGTCACTTGCAAAATAGATATTTAAGATTAAATAATAACTTAAAACACTAATAAAAACAATCTCGAACATATTTAACAACTAGGATGCTTAAATGCATGATCTAAGATGCTAACTAAATGAACAAATGAGTTACTTAATGCATGACTTAATTTAATGATGCAAACTTTAACTACCATGAAAGTTACATAATGCATGGCTTATTAAATGCAAAACACATAGTAATGATGTTCAAACTATGACATAATTAAAAACTTATATTAATGATGTTCAAACTATGACATAATTAAAAACACAAACTAAAATAACTAAAATAGATTGTAATCTTTATTTCCAGCAACAAAATATTGCTAAGTTAAAAATGAGCTGGAGTTGAGCTCAATGGGCTATGAATGAACAAGATAGGCCTGTAAAAGGTTGCAAGGCTTGCTCGGATGACTTGTCCATGTTCGTTCAATGAGCCCAGCAACATTCTCTCCCCATACTCTATCAGTTAGATCCAAAACAAACTCTTTGAATCTTTTGGCTCGAGCTCGAGTTATAGATCCTATGGGCAGCTCCAAAGGTTCCTTGTTAGCCCTTAGTGAGTCTCGGGGCTTGGCAGTATCATCAGTGATGATAACTGAGTGGAAATGGGATATAGTTACAATGGATTTTGTATCAGGTTTGCCCCTATCACCAAAAAAGAAAGATGTTATTTGGGTTGTCGTTGATCGATTAACAAAGTCTACACATTTCATTCCGGTAAGTACAGATTATTCGATTGATAAATTCAATGAATTGTACATTTAAGAGATCGCTAAATTGAACGGGGTACCAATTTTGATTATTTCGAATAGAGATACGAGGTTTACGTCGTAATTTTTGAAGAAATTGCAAGAAGCTCTAGGTACACGGTTGAACTTTAGTATCGTATTTCATCCACAAATTGACGGTCAGTCCGCGAGAGTAATTCAGATTCTTGAAGATATGCTTTGTTGTTGTGTTTTAGTATTTGAAGGAAACTGGGAGAGATATTTGTCATTGGTTGAATTTGCATATAACAACAGTTTTCAATCGAGCATAAAGATGGCACCGTATGAAGCTTTGTATGGTTGCAAATGCTGAACTCCATTTTATTGGACTGAGCTTAGTGAGAAAAAGATTCATGGGGTTGATTTGATCAGAGAGACTAAAGATAAAGTAAAAGTAATTCAAGATAGTTTGAAAGCAGCTTCAGATCGATAGAAATCATATGCGGATTTGAAACGCAAAGATATTGAATTTTAGATTGGCGATAGACTATTCCTGAAAGTATCTCCGTGGAAGAAAATCCTTTATTTTGGTTGCAAAGGCAAATTGAGTCCGCGATTTATTGGGTCGTACGAGATCTTTCAAAGAATAGGACCAGTAGCGTATCAGCTATCTTCACCATCAGAGTTAGAAAAGATTCACAATGTGTACCATGTGTCGATGTTACACCGTCATAGATCAGATCCATCGCATGTAATTTCTCCGACAGAGATTGAAATTCAACCTGATCTGACATATAATGAAGAACCGATTAGGATTTTAGCTCGAGAGGTTAAGGAATTGAGAAATAAAAGCATAGCTTTAGTAATTGTTTTGTGGCAACGACACGATGTCGAAGAGGCTATGTGGGAACCTAAGAAAGCTATGAGAAAACAGTACTCTAACCTCTTTTCTAGTAAGATATTCGGAGACGAAAATTATAATATCCTGATTTTGTGGGTCTGTGCATTTGGTATGTTGCATGGCTAAGTTAATAGGTAAAGGCTTTGAGGTGTGGATTGGGCTCAAGTTTGGGCTTAAAACCTGGGTTGAATTGCTTATAAATAATGTTAGTTTATAATTAAAAGTTAAGTAAGTATGTTTAGTAGCAAGTTGGGCTTGTGGCCCAAAGTTTGGAGGTGCAATAAGTGGGCATATAGGTGGCGTCACAAGGGGAAGGAGTTTGGGCCTAGTGTGGCCGCTTGGGGCCCAAATTAATGGCTCAAAAATTTGGCACTTCAAGGGGGAGGGGGTGGACGGCACATGAGCTACATTTTAAGAGCTTTATTTCTTTTTAATTTAGTAATTAAAAGCTGATAATTAAGAGGGAAGAGTTGGTTCTAAGTTGGCCTCTTCTAAAGATGAGATAGGGATTGGGTTATCATGCAAGATAAGAGCTATTAGGAGGGAGAGAGTTGGCCGAAACTCCAAGTCTGAGTGTGTGCCTGTGTATAGCCGAAATTTGGAAGGAGAATTATCATCTTTTCCATTTGTTTTTCTCACTTTCTCATCTTTTCTCTCAAGCCAAAATTCTTTTCTCTCTTTTCTCTCTTCTAGCCGAAATTCCCTAGCCTTCTTCTCTTCTCCAACATCTTTCTAAAAGCCGAATTCTTCTTACTCATATTCCTCCTCCATAGCCGAATCTACAAGGGAGGTTTCTGTTTCCCGAAGGTGCACCATAAGCTGCATACTCCTTAGTAATCTGGTGAGTTTTGGGATTTTATTCTATTCGATTTCACTCTTTCATTTCATTAAGATCTAACCCGAAACACTTGTTTAAGGCCTGTCGATTTTCCCTCTCTGCTTCTAGTAGCTAAATCTGTCTCATTAAAAGTCTCCTATGCCAATTTGGTGGAAAAGCCGAAGGTAGGTAGTGGCAGGTTCGGCCGAATTGCCTTTCTTGATTTCTTTTATTTGGCCGAATGCCATATGGGCTAGATTGGTGGTGATTTTCGATTTATTTGATATTTTGAGGATGGCTGAATGTAGGTTGGAAGGTGGCGGGTTCGTAAGGACTTTTTGGGATTCGATAATTAGGTAAGAGTTCTTTTAAACGCTATTATTATCTATTAGATCTTATCGATCTGAATGGTTTAGTGACCAAAGGGTTATTATGGCCGCTAATAACAGTCAACCAGTAGGAGGGGTTGGATCTATAAACTCAACACCAAAGTAGCGTAGAAGCAGTAAAAAGCGGTAGTACAAAAATCAGGGTGTAACTCTTATACACTTTCTTACGTAATATGTTTTATGTTATGTATTGTTAAAAAGCTGGAATGACGGCAATGGTTATGAAAATACCCTTGTGGGTAAAAGCGAGGATACCGGGTAAGTTGTTATTCTGTAAATGTGATTTAATATGTTAAGCATAATCATACTGATATTGAATACATGAGTACATGCCATGGGTGATGAGAGGAGGGGGAAGTATGATCTATTAGACTGTCACTAGTGATTTGGTATCACACAGTGGGTTGGCCCCACATATTACAAAATTGTGACTAAGTCTTAGTGGTTTGGCACCACCAGTGGTTTGGTACCACATATGATTATTTTGTAACTTCGGTTACCAGTGGTTTGGTACCACATATGATTATTTTGTAACTTCGGTTACCAGTAGTTTGGCACCACCAGTGGTTTGGTACCACAAGGGGTAGATTTGGGAGACCCGGATGGATACTTAGGTGGGTTGCATGACTTGCATATTATTTTATGAATTTGTGTAAGAGCATAATTTTCTTGGGATGGGGACTTATACACTGAGTCTCGGTGACTCACCCCTTCCTTTACATTTTGCAGATCAGACTTAGATCGTGGATATGGAGCCGGAGTGGACTCGAGGTGGCCATGCTCAGCAGTTGTTTTATTTCAAAGTTTTCTGTTTGAACTTAGTTGTTTTATTTTAATTTTGGTTTACATCGTTGTAATAAGGCCGCCTAACTATTATATTTAGACGTTTTACTTGGATTTTTCCTATAACTTTTGATAAGCAAACCTGATAGATATAAATTGGTTGTTTTTCAAAACCTCAATAAGTACGTGTTTTTTTTTTTTAAATGCTCACTGATTAAATAAATGATAAGGAATAACAATAAAGTGAATAAGTTTCTAAAACAAGTCTTAACACGTTTTAAACTTCACAGACTCATATTCGTTTTCTAAAAATTTTCCAAGGGTTTTCTCCACCAACAAAGTTGACAAACCGATTTTTAAAGCATTTTCTTCCCCGTAGCACGTCAGACTCGGTAGTAGCGTTTAGACCGGGTTTGGGGTGTTACAAAAATTCCTAAGGGGGAGAGTTGTAACAGCCCGTTTTTAGTCAAATCAAAATAGTGGTTTGGGGACCACAAATTTGAAGTCAAAACAATTATTTTATTATTATTTTAATGTCTACAATATGATAATATAGTGCTGAGAAAGTTTTGTTAAGAAATTTCATTGTTTGATTGCTTAATTTGATAAAAAGGACTAAATCGCGTAAAGTGTAAAACTTATGTTTTATTAGTTAAAGGTGTAAAATAGCTATGGAACCTTAAAGTTAAGGTCTTTAAGTAGTAATTATACCATTAATATGTTAGTGGACATTTATGAGATTGGTTTTATTGAAATTATTAATGTTTTAAAAGGGTATATTGGTAAATGGGTAATTAAAAATTAATAAAACAAAACCAAATTTTGTTCATTCTTCTTCAACCTCCACAGAAAATAAGAAAAATAATACACCATTTTGAGCTTTGAAGGTTCAACCATAGTTCCTTATGCATGACTAAGAAAGGTGAAATACGGACTTAGATCGGGGAAAGAAAACAGTTTTGGATTAATAGACTTGTTTCGCCATTTATACATTCGAGGTAAGTTTGTATGAAATAAGTATTGTAATATTTGTGTTTTAAATGCTTTAATATTTCATAAATTATGAATATGACATTGTGGATTTATTCGACAAAGATTCAGTATTGGAAATCCCGGTTGAACCTTAGGAATAGATTAGGATACGAATGTCATGTCATTAGGGGTTATTATTGTTTTGGGTGCTAGTCCGTACGTCTTATTGGTGGATGAGTTATCCAACATGTGTTGTGTAACACCCCAAACCCGGCCCATGCGTTATGAGCGGATTTGGTATGTCACACGAGCAAAACATGTTAAACCATTTTTATTCGTACTAAAATATGTATTGATTTGTTAAAATCAAGGAAAATAATTTTGATTTAAACTACTTGATAAAATATTAATAAATTCAAAGATTGATTGATAAATCGATAAATTTGAAGTAATGATTTTACAAACCGTGACTTTTGAAAACGACATTTGAAAATTCGAAAGAAAATCTTAGTCTTCTGAATATTTCGTTGATAATTGGAAAGACAACTTCCGTGTTAAAAATATTTGTAAAAGTTTATTTTGAAATCCATTTGTTAATTGATTTTGGAAAACCTTTATTTAAATTTTTAGAAAATTCTCATTTAAAACAATTTAAGTAAAATAATAGGTATATCAAACATAAAGCAAATAATATAATACTCCAGAGGCCTTATTACATAAAACCCAAAATAGTAAAGTGAATGAAAACAGAAATCTAAAGTTCCAAAGTAAAACACCATTTCTGAAGTATGGCCTCCACTTGAGTCATCCATGGCCCAAGTCCACGTCACTGAGCATTACCTACAGGGAGTAAGAGAAAAGGGGGGTGAGTTACAAGAACTCAGTGTGAAATCCCCTTACCATTATCCATTGGGCCTGAAACCAAATAGCAATATCTTGGGCCTAAGCCCATTAACAAAATAATAATTGAATGAAATGAATGCAACCCATCCCATCCAGCCAATCTCTCCACTCGTACCAGCCAGTCTCTCTTGTGGGGATCTAGTCAACCCACCCCGCCAGTCTCTCCAATTTGCAGTCAAGCTGCCATTTATAAAATTTGTGGCTGAGCCACCAGATTCATATACGGTAATATAATCGGCACAAAGCCAAAATCACTTTTATAATGGTGCACATAGCCTTAATCACGATGGCACAAAGCCAAATCATGTTTATATTGGCACATAGCCTTTATCGGTATTTGTGGCAATGCCACCGGTCTATACTTCTCTTCATTCATATTTTCCCATCCCATGCAATATGTAAAGATGCAACATACATAATCATAAAACATCCATATAAAAAAAATAACATCCATTATCTTATTGAATCCTTTTTATGAATCAGCCCATTAAAGCAATACGATCATCCGACCCACAGGGCATTTTGGTAAATAGGTCCATAAGGGCATTTTGGTAAATAGGTCCATAAGGACATTTCGATAAATCAGCCCATTAGAACAATCTATCAAAATGGCCCGTTAAGGCAATATAACAATTCAGCCCATTATAACAATCTATCAAATCGGCCCATTAATGCAATATAACAATTCGACCCATTAAGGCAATATTAAAATTCGGCCCATTGGGGCATTTCAGTAAATCGACCCATAAGGGCAATCTCGTAATTCAGTAATTTACCCACTAAGGGTAATTCGATAATTTCGCAATCCAGACTTAACTACTAATTTGGGCATAACAATTTAAAACTGTCCATCTGCATCGTATGGACTAAATTGACTACAACTTGAGTTAGAAATCTTGAAATCTAAATCCGTAAATTTTTCCTGAGACTAGACTCATATATCTTCTTACTACAATTTTTTCGTATTTTTTGGCTTAACCATTTAGTACAGTTTATTCCTTAAAATTTCCCTTGTTTCACTGTCCAACGGTTCTGACCTCTCTTATCCAAAATTCAAATATCTCACTATACAGTTTCCATATGTTGGTCCCACTTGTTTCTAATGAAAATAGACTCACTAAGGAATCTGTACATATAAACTATAACCCATAATTTACTTTGTACCATCTTATACGATTTTTCCAAAACAAATTAGGGAACCACAAAGTCAATCAGAACCAGTCTCACTAAAATTTACATATCTCAGAATATAAAATTTCTTTTCCTTCTCCGTTTCTTCCATATTAAAACTGACACAATAAGCTTTAATTTGATATCTTATTCACTTTCTAATTCCCTTTTCCTATTTTTTGTGATTTTTCAAAAACACATCACTGCTTCTAACTGAAACTATTTTATTACAAAATACGATTAGCACTACGATCATATGCACGCCTGAGTGTTCACGGAAGGTTTTCTTCGGTATTTCGGCAGATTCACAAAATATTTCAAACAAACTTTCAGAGAAGTGTGAGATTACACACCATTTCAAATATGTATTCAGAAGGTATGGGATTACACACCTGATTTTGATTTCCTAACGAACCACTCTTCGATGACCTAGAACAATACCAACCAAAAGTTAGCCTCGAATTTCCAAAAGATTTCGTATCACTTACAGTTGAATCACTTACCACTATATCCGAAGGTAGAATATATCGAGTGTTTTGTCCCTAAAACATATAGTCGATTATTTCAAATTATTACTCCATTAGCAACCAATCGAATATTGAATAATATCAATAATACATAAGAACTCCTTACCTTATTAATATTTGATCCAATTTCTTCGTTCGACTTAAGGCTAGAATGATGTTCGGCTTCCCGTTTGAATACCTACAAAAGGGAAAACAATCTCGATTGAGAAAGTAGAACAAAGTGATGGTCTCGATCAATATGGCCATCCCACACCAAGGCATAGATTCGGCACTAAGAGGAAGAAAAAAAAATAAAATGTAGAAATGAATCACTTACCGATTGATCAAAGTATGAGTAGTAATACGGTTGAGAAGAAAATATGGATGAGATGGAAGATTCAGCTATAAGGGAAAATGAACAATGATATTCGGCTATGTGGTAAAAGCAAACAATAATATTCGGTTATGAAAAATATTGATTTGAGAGAAAGAAGAAAGGTGTTTGGAAAATATTGTAAAAAGAAAAGAGAGCAATATGGCCTCAATGGTTTAGGTACATTCGGCAAGAAGAAAGAAAAAAAGAAACTATGCACACTCAAGGCTTGAAAATTCGGCAAGGAAGAGAAAGTTTGGAGAGAAAAGAAAATATGACACAAAAGTTGCATAAAAGAATTTTGGCCAAATCAATACCAAAATTTTTACCAATTGCCAAAGACAAAATTCGGCTATCCCTCCTAACACACAAAATCGTCCACATTCATGATCAAAATGGTCAAAATTAGCCAACCATACTTTCCATAACATTTCCCTTGAAAAAGGCCACTTGTTCCCCCTACTTGCCTTATTCTCTTGATTCCTTTCCCCAACCTCAACCTTTCCTTATTTCTTAGCCACCTTACCAAAAATAAAGAAGTCAAACTTGCCATATATACCTCTTGGCCGACACTTAAGGAAAGAGTGCAAAAATATTAGTTAAAGTTTGCACACAATGGGATTTGAACCTCTTCCCTCAAAGTCCATCTCTTGATGCCATAACCTCTTTACCAGTAGCTCATTTATGCAAGCACATTACTCATTTATTTCTATAAGTCTTGAAGCTACTTACCATCTCTCCTTAAAGTGCTAAAATACCAAATTTTTCCTAAGGCCCAATTAAACCCGAGACTTCATAGAAACCTCGTAACCTTCCAAATTCACTTAACTAATAAGTCCAATTTGCAATAATGCCATTCTCTTGTTCTCAAAATTTTACACATTCCTACGCCTAAGGCCCATTGGGCCCAATCCTACTAGGCCCAATTTCAGGATGTTACAATTCTACCCTCCTTAAAGAAATTTCGTCCTCGAAATTTCCAACCAACTACTAAATGCACCGTTCAAATCACACCACTATGCTTTCACTACGCACTCTGATCTTAATAACACTAATGTACTTTTAACATAATCTTGAATCCTCTTTCACATAACCAAACGTTTAACCACAGAAGCAAATAGTTATCTACCATTTATACTTAGAATTTTCTACATTCAATCATCACGTCCAACCAAAACATACCTGACTTGATGGTGATAAAACAATTTCGAGCCTTATGCTCCTTAGACCCGCATCTCAAGCATGCTCCTAACCTCCTCCAGCATTCTCTCGAATGACGCCTTCTATAATAATCGCAAGCTGAAAAGTTTGGACGTGTCTTAACACATTTTACGGAATGAGACTGCGACCTAAAAGAACCGCAATCTAATTTCTTCTTACAGTCCACAGACCCAACTCGAAGTGCTTCTACGATTCCTTTTACCTTCTCCAATACTTCCTTAACTATCTGAGTCAGCTCATTAACCCCAGCTCGATCATGAGATCTCGTCTCAGCCACTGGCGATGCCAACGTCTCCCTTTTGGAAACACGCCTCGATGCTGGAGATTTAGTCCTAGCACCTCAACCTCTAGCACGTCCACGTCTATCGCGTCACATCTTCTAGCGTTCATGTTCACTAAGATGATTTAATCTTGATTATGAGTTTTATGAATCAGTATACTATTCGATGTTTATTAAACGATGTTTTATGGAGTATGAGTAGAAAAGTTGTTTTTGAGTGTCAAATTCGCATCCTAGAGTCTCAATCTCTACAGTTTCAACTCCTAAAGCTAATAGGTCTAGAGTATTCTATTTCATAGAATTTTAGTACCACAGTAATAACACAATAATCATAAAATGAAAACAAATACTTACTTGACTTGATGCCGGATACTCGTGGTGCCATACTTCCTTTAGAACATATATTTATAAATCAAAATTCTAAACAACTTTGGAAAACGCTTTCGAACCCAAACCACGATCGAGTTTTGCAACTGGGCTCTGATACCATAAAATGTAACACCCCAAACCCGGCCCATGCGTTATGAGCGGATTTGGTATGTCACACGAGCAAAACATGTTCAACCCTTTTTTATTCGTACTAAAATACGTATTGATTTGTTAAAATCAAGGAAAATAATTTTGATTTAAATTATTTGATAAAATATTAATAAATTCGAAGATTGATTGATAAATCGATAAATTTGATGTAATGATTTTACAAACTGTGACTTTTGAAAACGACGTTTGAAAATTCGAAAGAAAATCTAAGTCATTTGAATATTTCGTTGATAATTCGAAAGACAATTTTCGTGTTAAAAATATTTGTAAAAGTTTATTTTAAAATCTATTTGTTAATCGATTTTGGAAAACCTTTATTTAAATTTTTAGAAAATTCTCATTTAAAACAATTTAAGTAAAATAATAGGTATATCAAACATAAAGCAAATAATAAAATACTCCAGAGGTCTTATTACAACATAAAACCCAAAATAGTAAAGTGAACGAAAATAGAAATCTAAAGTTCCAAAGTAAAACACCATTTCTGAAGTATGGCCTCCACCCGAGTCATCCATGGACCAAGTCCACGTCACTGAGCATTACCTATAGGGAGTAAGAGAAAAGGGGGGTGAGTTACAAGAACTCAGTGTGAAATCCCCTTACCATTATCCATTGGGCCTGAACCCAAATAGCAATATCTTGGGCCTAAGCCCATTAACAAAATAATAATTGAATGAAATGAATGCAACCCATCCCATCCAGCCAATCTCTCCACCCGTACCAGTCAGTCTCTCCTGTGGGGATCTAGTCAACCCACCCCGCCAGTCTCTCTAATTTGCAGTCAAGCTGCCATTTATAAAATTTGTGGCTGAGCCACCAGATTCATATACGGTAATATAATTGGCACACAACCTTAATCACAATGGCACAAAGCCAAAATCACGTTTATATTGGCACATAGCCTTAATCATGATGGCACAAAGCCAAATCACGTTTATATTGGCACATAGCCTTTATCGGTATTTGTGGCAATGCCACCGGTCTATACTTCTCTTCATTCATATTTTCCCATCCCATGCAATATGTAAAGATGCAACATACATAATCATAAAACATCCATATAAAAAAATAACATCCATTATCTTATTGAATACTTTTTATGAATCAGCCTATTAAAGCAATACGATCATTCGGCCCATAGAGCATTTCGATAAATAGGTCCATAAGGACATTTCAGTAAATCGGCCCATTATAACAATCTATCAAAATGGCCCGTTAAGGTAATATAACAATTCAGCCCATTATAACAATCTATCAAATCGTCCCATTAAGGCAATATAACAATTCGGCCCATTAAGGCAATATGACAATTCGGGCCATTGGGGCATTTCGGTAAATCGGCCCGTAAGGGCAATTTCGTAATTCGGTAATTTACCCACTAAGGGTAATTCGGTATTTTCGCAATCCAGACTTAACTACTAATTTGGGCATAACAATTTAAAACTGTCCATCTGCATCATACGGGCTAAATTGACTATAACTTGAGTTAGAAATCTTGAAATCTAAATCCGTAACTTTTCCTTGAAACTAGACTCATATATCTTCCTATACAATTTTTCCATAATTTTTGGCTTAACAATTTAGTACAGTTTATTCCTTAAAGTTTCCCTTGTTTCACTGTCCAACGGTTCTGACCTCTCTTATCCAAAATTCAAATATCTCACTGTACAGTTTCCATATGTTGCTCCCACTTGTTTCTAATGAAAATAGACTCACTAAGGAATCTGTAATATAAACTATAACCCATAATTTACTTTGTACCATTTTTTATGATTTTTCCAAAATAAATTAGGGAACGACGAAGTCAATCAAAACCAGTCTCACTAAAATTAACATATCTCAGAATATAAAATTCCTTTTCCTTCTCAGTTTCTTCCATATTAAAATTGACACAGTAAGCTTTAATTGGATATCTTATTCACTTTCTAATTCCCTTATTCCTATTTTTTGTGATTTTTCAAATACACATCACTGCTTCTAATCGAAATTGTTTTATTACAAAATACGATTACCACTACGATCATACGCACGCCCGAGTGATCACGGATGCCGGTTTTTGGTTTTCTTCGGTATTTTGACCGATTCACAGAATATTTCATACAAACTTTCAGAGAAGTGTGAGATTACACACCATTTCAAATATGTATTCGGAAGGTACGGGATTACACACCTGATTTCGATTTCCTAACGAACCACTCGTCGATGACCTAGAACAATACCAACCAAAAGTTAGCCTCAGATTTCCAAAAGATTTCGTATCACTTACACTTGAATCAATGACCACTATGTTCGAAGGTAGAATATATCGAGTGATGATTCCCTAAAACATATAGTTGATTATTTCAAATTATTACTCCGTTAGCAACCAATCGAATATTGAATAATATCAATAACCCATAAGAACTCCTTACCTTATTAATATGGGATCCGATTTCTCCGTTCAACTTAAGGCTAGAATGATGTTCGGCTTCCCATTAGAATACTACAAAAGGGAAAAATAATCTCGATTGAGAAAGTAGAACAAAGTGATGGTCTCGATCAATATGGCCATCCCACACCAAGGCATAGATTCAGCACTAAGAGGAAGAAAAATAATAAAATGTTGAAATGAATCACTTACCAATTGATCAAAGTATGAGTAGTAATACAATTGAGAAGAAAGTATGGATGAGATGGAAGATTTGGCTATAAGGGAAAATGAACAATGATATTCAGCTATGGGGTAAAAACAAACAATAATATTCGGTTATGAAAAATATTGATTTGAAAGGAAGAAGAAATGTGTTTGGAAAATTTTGTAAAAAGAAAAGAGAGCAATATGGTCTCAATGGCTTAGGTACATTCGGCAAGAAGAAAGACAGAAAGAAAATATGCACACTCAAGGCTTGAAAATTCGGCAAGGAGGAGAAAGTTTGGAGAGAAAAGAAAATATGACACAAAAGTTGCATAAAAGAATTTTGGCCAAAACAATACAAACTTTTTTACCAATTTCCAAAGACAAAATTTGGCTATCCCTCCTAACACACAAAACCGTCCACATTCATGATCAAAATGGTCAAAATTAGCCAACCATACTTTCCATAACATTTCCCTTGAAAAAGGCCACTTGTTCCCCCTACTTGCCTTATTCTTTTGATTCCTTTCCCCAACCTCAACCTTTCCTTATTTCTTAGCCACCTTTCCAAAAATAAAGAAGTCAAACTTGCCATATATACCTCTTGGCCAACACTTAAGGAAAGAGTGCAAAAAATATTAGTTAAAGTTTGCACACAATGGGATTTGAACCTCTTCCATCAAAGTCCATAACTTGATGCCATAACCTCTTTACCAGTAGCTCATTTATGCAAGCACATTACTCATTTATTTCTATAAGTCTTGAAGCTACTTACCATCTCTCCTTAAAGTGCTAAAATACCAAATTTTTCCTAAGGCCCAATTAAACCCGAGACTTCATAGAAACCTCGTAACCTTCCAAATTCACTTAACTAATAAGTCCAATTTACAATAATGCCATTCTTTTGTTCTCAAAATTTTACGCATTCCTACGCCCAAGGCCCATTGGGCTCAATCCTACTAGGCCCAATTTCGGGATGTTACATGTTGTGGATTCTCGTCAACTTGTGTGAGTAGCACCGTGTAGCTACATCATAATCGTCAGCTTGTGTAAGCAGATCCATTGATAGCTCGAGAGTGAGAATTATTGAGATATGATATTGAGATTGCTTCGGCTATGTATTGGCACTTCGATGCAAGATTTATTGAGATAGCTTTGACTATATATATTGGCATTTAGGGTGCGAGATTCCCAAGTATCCTGAATTATTCCAAATGGTTCAACAGGTATATCGAAGATATGAAATGGTGAGAAATAGATATGTATCAATACAAGTATGTATGAAAACTGAATATGCCTCGAACATATGAAAGAATTGAGTTCATGGTTAAATAGATGATTGAATATATGTTAACATTATGGTTATATATATTTTGTAGTATGTTGTATGCATATTTTGAATGGTAATGAAATGGTGAGTTTTTCTTATTATTAATTCATACGAGCTTACTAAGCTTTATAGCTTACATTATTTACTTTTCCGTGTTTAGTGATTTCAAATCTAGCTCAGATTCGGGATTGTTGGAGACTTCATCACATTATCCAACTATCACTTGGTACTTTTGAATTTAAGTATTTTGAGTATATGACATTTATATGGATTTTGGGTCATTTTGGTGTATGTGTTGTTAATGAATTTAATCATTTGAAATGGCTTGTAAATATTAAGAGTTTGGTTTTGTATATAGCCATGTGAGTTGGCTTAATTCGTTGGTTTGGTTATGTATATATATGTGTGTATGGATTATGTTGTGAGTTTCTTTTGATAGATATATGATGATTGTGGATTATAGATATGGTGGATGTGAAATGGTTAATATTAGAGAGGATATATGCTTATGAGTTTGAGTATAATGATGCATGTTTGAAAGTGTTTAATTAGTTCAATTATATAAGTGAAATTGGTATAAATGGAATGGCCTATTTTGTGACTTGTGTGTATTGTGGAAAATAGTATTGAGTTAGCATGAGTTATGCTTGATTATGTTTGGTTGAGGCTATTAGAATGCTTATTTTTATTCCATGAATTGTGCCATTTGTGTTCGGGGTAGGTATTTAAAAATTAGGTAGCAAATTGGCTTGGTAAATAACCTATTTTTGTCCATACGGGTAGAGACACGGGTGTGTGTTTCAGCCATGTTTGACATACGGTCAGATTACACGACCGTGTGTCCCTTGGTGTTGAATTAAAAATCAAGTCAGTATGCTCCACACAGCCCAAAACACGACCGTGTGACTTGGCTGTGTGGCATAAGTCAGTATACCCTACAGGTTTGGCACGGGCTAGCACACGGCTTGACACACGGGTGTGTGTGTTGGCTGTGTAACCTAAGTCAGAGATTTACATCAAGTTGGACACGGGCTGGGACACAACCATGTGATCCCATTTCGAATGTCTGCATTGCCTACGACACAGGCGTGTCTTTGGCCATGTGAGGCACACGGGCGTGTGTCCCCTGTATATTGAAAAGTTTTCTAAAAATTTCTTAAGCTATCAGTTTAGTCCCAAACCACTTCCAAAGCATGTTTAGGGCCTCGTAGGCTCGTATTAGGGTCAATGTGATTGAGTTTTTATGATGATTGTATGAAATTTTAAAATATATGTGAAATGAATGTTCAATTGTTTTATAAGTCTGGTAATGCTCCGTAACCCTATTTCGGCGTTGAATACGGGTGAGGGGTGTTACAACACATATAAGCATTCCTGATATATGGCTCAAGAGAGTGCTTCTTGATTATGTACTCTAATGAGTACCCCTGATTATGAATTGATGGATTTCTGATTTGTACACTTCGAGTGTACTACCTGGTATCCATCGATATTTCAAATAAATTCAACGGGAAAAATCCTGACATGAAAAATATGAACACGAAATGAATTATTACATGTATCCGCCTGAAATACATGAAAATGATGATACATGATATATGTGGAAGTATGAGATGGTGATATATGAACATGGAACTTGTTTGATGAATATGTTCATCTATGATTATAGATTTGTACACTTTGAGTGTATTTTCTCGAGTTTTCATTGATATTTCCATTGATTTAATGAGCAAAATTCTGATATGAAATAATCTGAACTTGAGATGAAATATTATGAAAATGTAGTTGAAAATACATGGGTATGATTTGTATATGTTATATCAATCCATGATGTGGAAAGTATATGTATGTAGGAATTTGGTTATTATTGAGCCTATACATGTTTCTTGATGTTTATATGAGATAGTATGACTTAGAAACGAACTATTACTCGTGCGTACATGAAGTACATGGAAATGATATTACCTGATATAATGATGCATGAATTGGTTATTACTGGAATGTGAAACTTGCTTGATGACTTTGTTCATCCATGATTGCTTGATGACTTTGTTCATCCATGATTAAGGACTATTATATGTGATTACTTGGCTAACATGATGAGGATATGTGTTTAGGGCTTGTGACCAAATTGGTTGATAGTGCCTTGCATGATTATTTTGAACATAAATTTATGGTAAGTTATTTACCATGTTATACGAACTTACTAAGCATTTCATGCTTACTCTGTTTTATTTTCTCGTTTCTTATAGTAATCTGAAAGCTCGTTGGATTGGAAGCACCAGCGGAGATTACTCACACTATCCATTGGCCCATATTGGTATATATGGTAAATTAATTATAGTTATAATGACATGTATAGGTTAGCTAGCCAATGTTGGCATGTAAACTTCTGTAACAGCTCATTTTTCTAGTCAAATTGGAACGATGGTTTCAAGACCACAAATTTGAGGTCAAAATATTTATTTTATTAATATTTTAATGTCTACAACATGATAGTATGATTGTGTGAAAATTTCGTTAAGAAATTTTATCGTTTGAATGCTCAATTTGATAAAAATGACTAAATCACGTAAAGTGAAAAAGTGGTGTTCTAATAACTAAAGGTGTCTAATAGCTATGGAACCTTAAAGTGGAGGTCCTTGTGTGGTAATTAGGCCATTAGTGTGTTAGTGTATGATAATGGTTTGTCAATTTTGAAATTTGTGATAATTTTTAAGGTTAGTTTTGTAATTTAGTAATTAAAGTTAAAATTAATAAAAGAAAATCAAATTCCTTTCATTCATCTTTAACATCCACCAAAAATTTGAGGTTAGAACACCATTTTTAGGGTTCAAGGGTTTAGCAAGTTCATCCTTGTGCGTGTAAGTGATTTTGACTCGGTTTTTAATGATTTCTATGTTTTTGGAGTTGTTTTAACTTAATCTAGCTAGCCCAGGGACTAATTTGCAAAACTGTTAAAGGCTTAGGGTTTTACCATTGATTAATATGTATGTATTTTGATGTTTGATGATAAAAATGAAAGGTTGTTGTTAGATAAAAAACATTTGTTAAAGTGATTTTGGGTGAAATTGCAATTTAGGGGTTTATTTGTGAAATATGAAAATTTTGTGGTAGAAATGTGAAATAATGAAAAAATATGGGTTGTTATGATAATAAGGGAAATTTGGATAGCATGGGTAGGGACCTAATTGCATGAATTTATATTTTTTTGAACTAGGGACTAAATTGTAAAGATGTTGAAATGTTAGGGGCAAAAGTGTAATTTTGCCATAATATGCTTTTTGGGCTAAATTGAATAGAATGATAATTGAATAAGTCAAATTTGATATTATATAGATCAAGAAAAACGATGTTCGGATCTAGACCGGGGGAAAATTAAAGTATTGGACTAGTCGATCCTATTCTGACGTTTTTATAATCGAGGTAAGTTCGTATGGTAATAAGCATTAATATAATTGTGTTTTAAATGATTTATTACTGAATTCATTGTGAATACAACCTTACGGATATGTTCAATGAAGATTCGGCAATGTGAAATCCCGGTTGAACGTTAGGAATAGATTAGGATACAAATGACATGTCATTAAGGGTTATGTGTTTGGGTGCTGGCCTATAAGTCCTACCGGTGGCTGAGTTATCCGACATGTGTTGCGGATTCTCATTAGCTTGTGTGAGCAGCACCGTGTAATTATGTCTTGACCGTAAGCTTGTGTGAGAAGACCCGTTGATAGCTCGAGAGCGAGTATTATATGAGATATGAGATTGAGATAGCATCGGCTATGTATTGGCACTTAGGGTGCGAGATTCCCGAGTATCCAATATTATTCCAAATGGTTCAACGAGTATATCAAAGATATGAAATGGTGAGAGATAGATAAGTATCAGTACAGGTATCTACGGAAATCATATGAGCATTGAATTCATGAAATTGTGAGTTCATGGTTAATTATGTGAAAGAATATATGTTAACCTTGTGATTTAATGATTTCAGTATATTATGTTTATTTTACTTGAATGGTGAATGAATGGTGAGTTTTACTTATTAATTTATGAGCTTACTAAGCTTTATAGCTTACTTTGTTTACTTTTCCATGTTTTATAGTTATTATCAAAGCTTGCTAGGATTTGGGAGTCGTCAGAGATCTCATCACACTATTCACTGTCATTTTGGTACTTTTGAACTTATATATTTGATTATACGGCATGTATAGGAGTTGTGGTTGGTATGATATATATGTTAGTAAAGGATTAGCCATTTGAATTGACTTCTAAATGATGTGTGTTTTGGCTAAGTGTATAGCCATTGATTTGGATTATTTTGGCATGCTTTGTGATCTATATTTATATATGTGTAAATGGCCTATTTTATGTGATTGGTAATTGCTAGATGAACGAATGTTGTGAATTGGTATGTGAATACCAAATGGCTGAAATTTTGAGATATGGCATGTTTGTGATTTTAGTCAATGAATACCAAATGGCTAAAATTTTGAGATATGGCATGTTTGTGGTTTTAGTCAAGATAATGTATATATGAAGTTAACCAATTAGGTGATTTGTGAATGTGAAATTGGTATGTTTTGAATAGGTAAATTATGATGTTATGAACATTGTAGTTCTTGGTATGGAATTAACATGAGTTAGGCTTAGTTGAGATTAGTTTGAATGCCTATTTATGTCATGTTATGTGCCATTTGGTTTGTGTAGGTAAATGCAAGATTGGGTGAGAAAGATGGCTTGGGAAATAGCCTATTTTTTGTCCACACGGGTAGAGACACGAGTGTGTGTCTCAGCCGTGTGTGATACACAGTCAGGTGACACGGCCATATGTCCCCTAGTGTTTAATTAGAAACCAAGCCAGTATGCTCCACAAGGCCCATCACACGGGCGTTTGACTTAGCCGTGTGGCATAAGTAAGTATACCATATAGTTTTGGCATGGCCTAGCACACGACCTGACACACGGGCATGTGAGGCCATTTCCAAGGGCACACGAGTGCGTGGTTGGCCGTGGACCCAAGTCAGAGAGTTACACGGGCTAGGAAACAGGCTAGAACTCAGCCATGTGATCCCATTTCGAATGTCCACACGACCTGTGACACGGGCGTGTATCCCCTGTATTTTGAAAAATTTTCTAGTTTTCCAAAAATTTCCTGAGTTATCGGTTTCGTCCCGAACCACTTCTAATGCATGTTTTAGGCCTTGAGGGTTCGTATTGGGGACTATATGATTGATTGTGAATGACTTTTATTTGGAAATGATAAATGTAACACCCCTAACCCGTAACCGTCGCCGGACTAGGGTTAAGAGGCGTTACTAAACATTTCTGAACATTTCAAAATATATCACATCCATTTATCAACACATAGTTAATCATCAATCAAACATATTCAATTATAATCATATAGTCCCTTATTGAGGTCTACAAGACCTTAAACATGTGTTAGAAAGAGGTCGGCACTAAACTGAACACTTACAAAAATTTTTAGAAATTTAAAGATTTTTCAACACTGCAGAGGTCACACGCCCGTCTTGGTCGGGCGCGTGCCTCACACGGCTACCGGATACGCCCATGTGTCCCGGCCGTGCCAAAACAGGGCATACATACTGACTTGTCCACACGGCCACCAGACGCGCCCGTGTGCCATGGCCGCGTGAAATTAAGCTAGCTACTGACTTGGTCACACGGTCACCAGGCACGCCCGTGTGCCACAGCCGTGTAACCTGCCCAGGCACAATTCGAAGTGGCCCTTGAGCCACACGGCAGAGACACACGCCCATGTCCCTTGGCCGTGTATGCAAAATAGACCATTTGCAAGGCCAAATTGCCACCCACACTTGAGTTATACCTACAAGCACATACAAGCCTATTTTCACACACAATTTGGCAACCCAATACATGTTAAATGATCAACATATCACCCTATCCATTCTCATTTCTAATCACGTCATCTTATATACCAAATTGCACATCTAAAACACATGCAAAACCAAGCATGATTCATCCACAATATCACTAGATTACAATGGCATCAATCCATCACTAAGCTTACCATTCATAAGACATTTTCATTGCCATCAAGCTATACAAAAACATACTTCATAAACCATAATCATTCATGCAAATTACCAACATTTATCTAGCCACATCACATGGCTATTTACACATCTCAAACATGTTTCAAAACAACTAGCCTATACATGCCATATTCAAATATACATATCTTCAAAAGTACCAAAACAAATTGCCAATAGTGTGATAGAGATGCTGACGATCCCTAGATCCGAGCTAGCTTTACTGAAACTGTAAAACAAAGAAACAAATCACGCAGTAAGCTTTCAAAAGCTTAGTAAGTTCGTAATGCAATACATATTACTCAACAATACCACATCAAATTATATATATACCATCACATAGATAAAGGCACAACTAGGCACATTACAATCTCAACCGCATACTCAAATATCTATTCATTCAACTCTTAAAACTATCATCAACCGCATAGGTTCAAACGTACCTTGATCAATACATAGTCACTCACCATACATGCTACTCAATTGCTCGATATTACATCTCGTTCAACTTTTGCTATTCTTTTGATTTATTCGCACACTTAGTGCTAGTTTTATGATCGAAACATAATCGTTATCGCACACTTAGTGTCAATATGTTAAACCGAACTTATATCGGTAACGCACACACAGTGCCTAATCAATAAGCCAGAGCTTCTATCTTTTTGCACACACAGTGCTAATCATCTCTGTCTCGTTTCTAATTTCGCACCCTTAGTGCCATCTATTTCAATTCCGCACATAGCATTTCTAATCTCATAATTATGTATATATTCATTCAATTCACATCACATAGATATAATTTAACAACTAGTATTATATCCGAACTTACCTCGAACGTTGAATTGCCAAAACGGTCGATTAATCGAGCACTTTGTCTTTACCTCGATCTCGATCCTAACTTCTCTTTTCTTGGTCTATCCACATTTAAATTCAACTGATTCAATCACCAATTCATTCAATTTAGTCCACTCACACATATTTAGGGCATTTTGCAAAATAGCCCTCACACTTTCACATTCGACACTTTAGTCCCTAATTCACAAAATCACATAATACACAAAATTTCACTTCACCCATGCCTAGACGAGTTCTTCCCATGCTAATACAAGTCCACACATTTCATTTATTTCACATTTTAGTCCTTCAATTTACACTTTTCTCAATTACTACCAAATTGCTCAAATTCATCAAAACTCCAAAGACAAACTATATTAATCAAACACATATCTTTCATTTTCCATCATCAAACATCCAAGAACTCACATGTTCATCAATGGCACATTTCAAAAACATCATCAATTCACAAAATTAAGACATGGGTTAGCTAGAGCACGAAGCAACGATCACAAAAACGTAGAAATTATCAAAAACCAATCAAAAACTAACCTTGAATCAAGCCTAACCCTAGCCGAATATTCAAAGCTTTTATTCCTCCTTTTTCTTTTCTATTTTTGACACCAAGAAGATGAACATGGCTTCATCTTTATTTTTGTTTTATTAAACTAAACATAATTATCAAATTCCCTTTTTACCCTTAATGAATTTATAATAAAACCATATATAAACTATGTCCAAAACCGTCCATTAGCCATCCACTATCTTACAAATGGTTTAATTACCTCATAAGGCCTCCACATTAAAAAGACAACAACAATTAGGTACTTATAAATCAGCACACATCTTTTACATTTTACCCGATTATGTCCTTTTTGCTAATTAAGCACTCAAACATTAAAATTTTCATACAGAAATTTCACACAGACTTAATCACATATTATGAACAAAGAAAATAATATTAAAATATTTTTCTGACCTTGAATTTGTGGTCTCGCAACCACTATTTCGACTAGGGTCTAAACCGAGCTGTTATAATAAATGTATGAGAAGTGTACGTTCGTGTATGTAATAAGTCTGGTAATGCTCCGTATCCCATATTCTGGTAATGAATATGGGTCAAGGGTGTTACAATTACTAACCATTGGAATGGCTTGTGGTGAACATGTTTTGTTATGAATAAATAAGGCTATAACATGTTTAGTGTGTGCTTAAATGATTGATTGACATAAATCATGTTGGCATATTGATGATTAGTTTTAGCATATTTGGTAAAGTGTCATTTTAGGTGCTTAAGAGCACATTGGTTGTATGTGATGATATGTCCTGTATGAGACTCGGTTTTAACTTAAATTAATTGTTTTAAAATGGCTTGCGAATATGTTAAAGTATTGGTGTAAAAGGAAGACCATTTGTGTGAGAAATGTGGCTTGGAAAATAGCCTATTTTTGTCCACACGGGCAGAGACATGGGCATGTGTCTCAGCCGTGTGTGACACAAGGCCTAGCACATGGACATGTGATCAGGCCGTGTGTCTCTTGTATCTTTAAAATATCAAAACAGAATGTTCAGAATTGATCACACGACCTAGCACATGGGCTTGGTCGTGTGGCTTGGCTGTGTGACCCTTGCACCTACACATGGTCTAGGCTGACCATGTGACTCAAGTCAAAGAGTTGCACGACTTGAGACACGGGCGTGTCCCTGGCCGTGTGAACCACACGGCCTGACCACACAGGCGTGTGACCTCTGCACCTAGGAAAAATATTGAGATTTTGTGAAAAATTCTCTGAGTACCCGGTTTAGTCCCGACATGTGTGACATTGATTAATTTCTGACATGAATAAGAAACGATATGAAATATCTGTATTTGATCTGTAAATTCTGGTAATACTCTGTAACCCTGTTCCGGTGATGGGTTCGGGTTAATGGTGTTACATTTTTAGTATTAACAGTAATGCCACTTAAAAGAGTAAACATGAACGTGAATCATGTTAATAGAGCTGCTAATCCTTCAGCGGGTGACAGCACTTTAACGCCACCAGTGTGACCTCGTAGGGAAAATGTTATGGATAAGAGTGTCAAACCATTGGTACAAGTTGTAGTGCCCTAAACCTGACCCGATTCTCTAGGTTTGGATCTCGGGTGTTACTACACAAAATACTTAACTGAATTATTGAAATATTTGACAAATACTCCTTACTAAAAACGTTTTTCTTATTTATTTAACTAAGAGACTGAATAACTAAGAACAAAGGAAAGTATTTAAACTAAAATAAAATAAAATATTACCACAGGCTTGTTACATTCATTACAATATAAAAGATTGTTAAAGACAGACTTGTAGGGCATAACTCTAAATTACGCCATTACCCCATATACACAAAATAATGATAACTGGGATTCCATATGTTTTCAGAAGAAGACATTATATAACTCAAATATAGTAGATTCCTGATAACTCAGATTCAACCATTACCTAACTCATACAAACTTGAATTGACAATTTCTTATGTCTTTCTTAAACATGAGTACGCCCATTTTCAAAATTAACAGATTACCATGGTGGATACCCTTTTTAACATACAAATACGCACTTCTTTTTGGAACTTCCTTTATCTAATTCAACTAAACTAACCTTATCATAAAAATATCTATCATAAAACAACTAGAATTTACCTAAAACTTACTAGACGAGTGGATAAACATAACTTAACATACATACTTAGTAGAGTACACCACATGGGCCAAACAAAATATGCCATAAAGGCATCATACAGATTCATGTGTTTACTGTCTCGACGGACTTTCACAGAAGGTGTCATAGGTGTCTCACTTATGGGCTTATACATAATTTCATGTATTTCAGTTTACACATTATCGAAGGCTACACCATGAACATACATACAAACATGTCTTCGCATGGGTCGTAGCCACATGGACTTATACACATTCATGTATCATAACCTACCAATCCAGTTTTCAACTTACTAGAGGCTACACTATGAGTGTTCTTATATTTTACAATGGTATGAGTCTTAACCTCATGGTCTTACACTTAATTTCAGATAGTGATCTACCAATCTGGTTAGCAATATAACTGTCATACTAGAGAGTTTACAAAGCAACGTTTGCTAAACATTTACTTACCCAAATTTATTCGCATTCCAGATTGAACTCATACTTTCTGTTTATCAAACTTTACCTGTACTCTTAGCCTTCAACATTCTTTTTTAACAGAACTTTATACATATTATCATAAGCCATATCACCTCTTTACTATACCCATGCACTTATCAATTTTTATAGATACCATCTCCTATATATATACTTCTACTTGAACAATTTGCATAAGAGAGTTAGGATAGAGACTCACTTGATACTTACCTACTGTAGTTCTAAGCTCCAGACTTAGACATCCTTCTCGAGCCAGCAATAACAATTACTTATAGAACATAGGATCACCATTAACATTCATTTACATACAATTTACTATCATCTCAAAATTTGATAACCCCTATGCAAAGCCTTATACTTACAACTTATTGTTCACATACCACATATAGACCTACTCGTTCAAAACATCTAACATGCAGAGCTATAATACTTACCCTAAGATGGAATGATCATTAATTAAACCAAAAATCATTAACTTTCAACTTAATAAGGAAAAGATACCATTGGATTTAAATAAAAAGAATTAGAAAGTAACATTGAAGGAAGAAAAAGAACCTTCTTCAGACCCCTTTTCGCTTAACACCATATTTTCCTTTAAATAAAAGAATGTCCTGAAATAAAATCTTCACCTACTTACACAATGGTTACTATACGCCCACACCTATACACTAAAAGAAACATATAGGTGGATTACACTTCGACAAATAGATTATTTTGCCACTATATGCCAAAATCTTAGATCCGCCAAACTTGAGGTGTGACAACTCTCCTCCTCTTAACAAAATTTTGTTTTCGAAATTGTTCTAACTTTGAAAAATTCCAATATATAACTGAAAACTAACCATTGGCACGCAGTTTGGCGAACTTTCTTTATTACTCGTAACAACTTTTTTTCAGATACTCACACCTTAGATATCTCTACTAAGAAGAATGCCATCAGTTTGCTTCTTTGGGAAAATTTAGAATTTTGCGGTTACCCATGCAAATTCTAGTGTTACACTCTTGCATTTTTTACAAATGTCAAATTTGCATTAGAGAACCTGAACACTTTCCACAAAATAAACTTCTTGTACACATTTCTTTATATAAAATGGATATTCAAACACCCCTTCAAACACTTTTGCTAAATCAATCGAAACCTTAACTTTTCTCTGCTTAACCTTTCTTCCTTCTTTATATTCAGTATCAGTTTTCTCAAAGGTAACATTTTCTTTCCTTTCTCTTTTACATATGAAAATGGTTAAGACTAACACCAAAGGGAGGGCTCGAGGATAAAATAATTGAAACGAAATTCCCAGAAATCCCTTCTCCTTCAGACCTCAAAGTCCCAACGGCATTCCATCATCCATGGAAGCTCCTTCATATGAATGTAGCACTACTCAAAATGAGATATGCTGAGGGATAAGAACTTTGCCTACGAATTCAGACGACCACCAATGTGTCGTCTGGTTGACAACACCTAAGGTTTTATTCTTCCCTTAGTTCTATTAGAGACTAGTTTTCATCTACCACTACATCCATTCCTTTGCTCGGTATTAAATGAGTTTGGTATTGCACCTGGACAATTATCAGCCTTGTTCTGGTGGACTTTCGTGGCATACTTCATAAATTGTTGCATGTGTAATGAGCCAACATTTTTGGGCGTATTCCAAAAACTTTATTAGCTTGAGATAAAAAGATAGGGGACTGCTATTGGGAATGCCCATTTCATCATACGTCAAGGTTGTAAGCCAATAATTCAAAATTCTATGTCAAACCTACACCTAAGGATGAATAAATTCATAAGAGTCATCTGTAGACTTGAAAGTTGATTTGGCATTCCCACACGTCGGTCCCTTCCTCGGGAATCTGTTTATGCTTACTATCAGTCAGTTGATTCAGAAGTGGCCTTAAAGTAGTATAAAAGACTTAAAAAAAGGGCGTACACTTGAGTTGGTAGATATTGGTATAGTTAGGAATGTCATCCAGTATTGCCTACAATACTTGAATCTAAACGGTTTTTGAGCAACTGATCATACAAACTAGTTGGACAACTTTAATATCCCTTCGGCTTTAGAAGCATGGCCTCAGAATGCCATTAGCAATTTAGCACAAATCTTGACTGGGCGTATAGGGGAACCTCATTTCTTTTTCTATGAAGTTTTTAGATTTATTTTCGCATTTGACTAATCACTCCTCCTGGTACTCTTTCTTCTTCTTCTTCTTCTTCTTCTTCTTCTTCTTCTTCTTCGAGTCGAGCTAATTCTCCTATTAATGGTGCAGGATCTTTTTCAAACTCTCACACTACGCCCAAACAAGCACCAGTTATGGATATTACGGCTCTCTTCGATGAGGCTCGTGTAAAGGAGAGAGCTATTACTATCTCATCGAAGAAATCATCAACGTATAAAATTAGAAAAGACCTAGAGCAGAGGGGATGTAACACCCCCACCCATATTCAATGCTGAAACAGGGTACGAGGCATTACCGAGCTTACAACACAAGCATTTACACAATTCCGAGTCATAAATTTGCATCCAAATTAAAATCATTCATAATCGATCATAAAATCCCTAATATGAGCCTACGAGGACCAAAACATGCATTGGAAGTGGTTTGGGACTAAACCAAGAACTCAGGAAATTTTTACAAAACCTGGAAATTTTTTACTAACTACAGGGCTCACACGCCCCTGCGGTCCAAGGGACACGCCCCTGTGACCCTGGGACATGCCTGTGCTTTAGGCTTTGTTCAATTTAGGGTGCTCTCTGACTTGTGCCACACGCCCATGTGTCTCTGCCCGTGTGCTCAATTCTGGACATTCTATTTTGTAAAAATTAAGGTGCAGGGGACATACGAATGAAACACATGCCCGCGGGGCAGACCGTGTATCACACACGGCCTAGACACATGCACGTGTGTCTACCCGTGTGGACAAAAATAAGGCTATTTACCAAGCTATTTGCCACCCTCATTTACACCTACGCTTACACCAATTCAATGACACAATTCATAGCATACTTTGGCAATGAAAACATCCATAACAAATGTATCGACATCACATCCACATGCTAACATCTAACATGCTTCTACATCTTAATTTATCGACACAATTCATGCAAGATTCCATTGTAACAGCCCGATTTTGGGGCTAGTCAGAACAGTGGTTTTGGAACACTAATCCGAGGTCAGAGAAATTATTTTTAATATTATTTTATGTGTTATAGCATGATTATATGAGTTCATGAAAATTTTGGTGAATTAATTTTAGTGATTTCATGCTTATTTCTGAAAAAGGACTAAATCGCATAAAGTGCGAAAGTTTTGTTCTACAAGCTAAAGGTGTTAAATAGCTAGAGAACCTTATATTAGAGGTCCTTAATGTGAAAATAGGTCTTTAAGAGGGTGATGGTTGGCCATAGAGACAAGGAAATGAAATTTGTCAAAGGTTAGGTGAGGTTTTGGTGACTAATTTGACTAGAAATAAAATAAAATAAAGAGAAAAAGATATCACCTTTTCATCTTCCTCCTCTCCACCAAAAAAATCAGCAAAAATAGGGGTTTTAGAAGCTTGAAATTTCAGCAACTCTTCACCCTGCAAGTAAGTGATTTTGATGGTCATTCTTGATTATTTTTTTGTATTTGTGTGACCCTTGTAGCTTAAGCTAACTAATGGAAGGATTATTTTGCAAAATGGTTGAGAGTTTAGGGTTTTACCATATTTACTGAAATTTTATCAAATAAAATGAAACTTGGTTGTTTAATAAACAACTTTGGGAAAGGAGTTTTCATTAAAAACCTAAAAGGGACCTTCTTGTAAAAGTTATAAAATGGGTAGTAAATGTGTGAAATAATTGGATTTGTGAGTTTCTATAAGCTTAAAATAGATTCGGCTAGGCTTTGTTAATGAGGAAATTTGATTAAAATCATTTTACGAGCCTAGGAGCAAAAATCATAATTATATGAAAGTCTAAGGGCAAAACGGTAATTTTTCCAAAGTAGGAATTTTGAAATGTCTTGATTATTGTGGTGATTAAATGAGTGAATTTTATTATTATAGATCAAGAAACACGGAATTCGGACCTAGACCAGGGGAAAACCAAGCTAGTAGACTAATTCAATCTATTCGCCCACTTTTGGATAAAGAGGTAAGTTGTACATAAATAATACAACTCTATTGTTATTATGCATTAAACAATGGATATTGCATAAAATGTTTGATTATTTTTATGAATATGCATGACGAAATTTGATGTGGTATACTCCCGGTTGAACCTTACGAATAGATTGGATATCCATGCCATGACATTTGGGTGATATGTGTGCTAGTGTAAGACCATGTCTGGGACATGGCATCGGCCACATTATGAGAGCCAGTGTAAGACCATGTCTGGGACATGGCATCGGAATTGAGATGAAAGCTAGTGTAAGACCATGTCTGGGACATGGCGTCGGCATTGTACCTTCTTGTGTGAGGCTTGTCGGGTATTCTTTGGTATTCCAACTGGTTCAACGGGTAATTTAAAGCTTGGGTCAAAAGTGAGAAAAGTTACGACTATGTTGTAAGTGATACAGGTACCTACATGAAATTCATGAGAAATGAGCTTTATTTATGTTGTATGAATATTAAGGATGAAAATGAGTAAGTTATGCCTTTAATCATTAAAGAATTATGTGCAAGTTTATAATAAGTCATGAGTATGATAATGCATGGTAATTATTGCCAATTATTTACATGCGACTTACTAAGCTTTATGCTTACTCCCTCTCTTTTCCATTTTCTTATAGTATAGCCAAGCTAGCTCAGGGATCAAAGGATGTCAGAGGCTCGATCACACTATCAATCTAAACATTTGGTATAGTTAGACTTATCATTTTGAGTATGGCATGTCTAGGGACTTGGTCTTTTGACAAGTGTCATATTGTTTTGGCCAAATGTGTTGGCTTGTCTTGAAGATTGATTCATTTTATATAAGGCCATAGATGATGGCTAATACTTGTTATTGATATATGTGAATGATGAGGTTTTTCATGAAATATGCAGCTTACATGGTGGAATATGTGGTGTGTTAATGCATGAATGAGTAAGTCACATGATTGGATTGATAAAGTAGGTGATAAGTTTTGCATGTGAATGGAGTGTAGTGGCCTTGATGTGGCAAGGGCTTGATAAATAGCCTTGTTTTTGTCCACACGGGTAGACACACGGGCGTGTGTCTAGGCCATGTGTGACACATAAGTGTGTGTCCATGGGTGTGTAGTTCAGTCGTGTGCCCCTTGCACCCTAAGTTGGCAAAATAGAATGCCCAGTAGTAACCACATGGGCTGAGACACGGCCATAGGACATGGGCATGTGCCCAGGCCGTGTGAAGTCTGCACCTTAAATGTGAAATTAAATTCGCCACATGGCCTAGCACATAGGCGTGTGACCCTAAAATGTTGCTGATGTCAGAAACAGAATGTTAAGGTTTTAACACACGGGCTGAGACACGGCCATGTCATGGCTGTGTGAGGGACACAGGCCATGGACACGGGCGTGTGCCATGCCATGTGACATCTTGAATTTTCATGAAACACAAGGTAGGCTCGTACACGGGCTAAGGAAATGGTCATGCCAACCACACGGCCGTGCCCCAAGTCCACACGGGCGTGTGCCCTATTGTCAATGAAATTTTATAAAGTTTCTAAGGTTCCCGGTTTAGTCGTGAACTGCTTTTAATGTTTGTTTTGGACCTCGTAGGCTTATATTAAGGACTTTAAGATGAAGATTGAAAAGTTTTAAATTTGAACGAAATTTCATAACCCGAAAATGTTTGTATCCATGTTTTTAAGTAAGGTAACACCTCGTACCCTGTACCGGCGTCAGATACGGACGGGTAAGGGGTGTTACATCCATAATCATGAATTGTATCGACATATGAATATACTCATAACCAACATTAGCCAACGTACATGGCCATATACAAAAATGGAATCATTAACCAATATAAGCCAATACATTTGGCCACATTACCAATGACACATATAACAAAATGATCAAGTCCCTATACATGTCATACATTTAAAATGCTAAGACCATTAATACCCAAAATGAGAGTTTGATAGTGTGATCCGAATCTCCGACGATCTCCTAGTTCGAGTTAGCTTGGCGACACTATAAAAACATGGAAAATAAACGAAGTAAGCTATATAGCTTAGTAAGCTCGTCTGCAAGAAATTAGTATCCTTTCCATGCATATAACATCCAATTATTATAACATAATTGAATTTAGACTTACTATGGTTTCATGGTTATAATCTATTCCATCATAAAAACTTACCTCATAATCATCATTTCACATATTTATTAAACATGAGCTTTATGTACATACCTGAGCTATCTCGAAATGAACTTACACAGATTCTCATCTTTGACATACCTGTAAACCACTCAGAATAACAATGTCGGATACTTGGGAAAATTTGCACACTAAGTGCCACATATATAGCCAAAGCTACTTAAGTCTCATATCACATAATCGCTCGCTCTCGAGCTATCGACGGGCTTGCTCACACAAGCTGTCAGTCAAGACATAGCTACACGGTGCTATTCACACAAGCTGTCAAGTATCCAGTAACATATCTTTGGTATACTCATCCACCGTAGGACGCGTACAAGACCAAAGACCCGATCACATAATCACATAACACATAATGACCCTAGTGACATGTCACTTGTATCCTAACCTATTCCTAAGATTCAAACGAGATTTCTTACTTGTCGATTCATCTTCGGACTCATTTGTAGGATTGTACTCATTCACAAAATTAAACATACAATTCACATAATATTAAAGTATTTAAATACAATTATTCTAAAGCTTATTTTTAACATACGAACTTACCTCGGTACAAAATGGATAATTGTTCAATTTAGTCCACAATCTTGTTTTTTCTCCGGTCTAGGTCAGAACCTCGTCTTTCTTGATCTATAATATCAAATTTAGCTTATTCAATTATCACACTATTCAATTTAATCCCAAAAAAACCTTATGGCAAAAATTACATTTTTACCACTTTCTTTCCAACTTTTTACATTTTAGTCCCTAGGCCCGTAAAATGATTTTCATTCAATTTCATTACACCCAAGCCTAGAAGAACCTATTTCATGCTCATAAAAGCCCACATTTTTCATTTATTCACATTTTCACACACATTTTACAACTAACATTTTCATAAAAAATCACTTAGTAAATGTTGTGTATCCAACATCAAACTTGCATAATCTACCATTAGACATCAAAATACACAAAAATCTAACGTGGGTGAAATTTTAGACTTTGACATCTCTTCAAATTAGTCCTTGAAATAGCTAGATTAGGTTGAGACAACTTCAAAAACATAAAAATCATGAAAAACGAGGCAAGAATGGACTTACAATCGAGCTTGAAAGCTTGGCCAAAACCCCAATTATGGTGACCCTTGAAATTCGGCTAAGGGGGATGAAATTAGAAAGATGCATATCTTTTATTTATTTTATTTAGTCTTTATTTACCAAATGACCAAAATGCCCTTAATGCCTAACTTCAAAATTTCACCTAACCATGTCTAGTTTTGTCCATACTAAAGTATAATAGTCCAATTACCATCTAAGGACCTCTGATTTAAGATCTCATAGCAATTGGACACCTTTAACATATAGAACTCAATTTTTGCATGTAACACCCCAAACCCGGCCTTGACGTTACGACCGAATCTGGCGTGTGATACTTTTAGAAATACTTTATCACCAACTTGGAACTCAATTTCTTTTCTTTTCAAATCCGCATACGATTTCTTTCTATCCAAAGCTACTTTCAAACAATCACGAATTACTTTCACTTTTTCTTTGGTTTCACTAACCAAATAAACCTCGTGAATCTATCTCTCACTCAGCTCGATCCAGTATAATAGAGTTCGACACTTGCGGCCATACAGTGCCTTATACGATGCCATCTTTAAACTCAACTGAAAACTGTTGTTATAAGCAAATTCAACTAAAGGTAGATATTTTTCCTAACTACCTTCGAACTCTAATACACAACTGCGAAGCATATCTTCAAGTACCTGGATCGTTCTCTCAGATTGACTGTTGGTTTACGGGTGAAATACTGTGCTGAAATTCAACTTTGTACCCAAAGCTTCTTGCAAAATTTTCCAAAATCAAGACGTAAATCTCGGATCTCTATCCAAAATAATAGAAATAGGCACCCCGTGCAATCTAACAATCTCAGCAATGTACAATTCAGCTAGCTTATCAAGTGAATAGTCTGTGCGTACCGGAATAAGATGAGCCGATTTTGTCAATCTATCAACAACAACCGAAACATCATCTTTCTTTTTCAGAGTCAGAGGCAAACCCATTACGAAATCCATCGTAATTTTATCCTCTTTCCACTTGGGTACCATTACTGGTTGAAGGAAACCCGAAGGTACTTGGTGTTCAGCTTTTACTTGTAGACAAATCAAACATTTCGATACAAATTCAAAGATATCTTGTTTCATACTTGATCTCCAATACAGTTTCTTCAAATCATCATACATCTTCGTACTTCCCGGATGAACAGATAGACAACCATTTATGCACCTCATAAAGAATTTTCTGAATAATCTCATCATTTTCTGGTACACATACTCTATCTTGGAACATTAAGCAATCATTTGAGCCGATCTGAAAGTCTGAATCACTACCTGATTCACACTGAGCTCTTTTGGCTTGTAATTCACTATCACTTTTCTGAGCTTTACGAATTTGCTGAAGGAATATGAGTCTAGCTCTCAACTCAGCTCTTAAGGCAAACAAGGACTTTCTGCTCAAAGTGTCTACAACTACATTCACCTTTCCAGGATGGTAGTCAATTACAATCTCATAATCTTTTAGTAGCTCAAGCCATCTCCGTTGTCGCAAATTTAAATCCTTTTGAGTCATCAAGTACTTTAAACTTTTATGATCTGAAAAGACATGACATTTCTCACCATTTAAATGATGTCTCCAAATCTTCAAAGCAAACACTATGGTAGCCAATTCTAGATAGTGCGTCGGATAATTCTTCTTATGCGGTTTCAACTGTCTCGAGGCGTAGGCTATCACCTTGCCCTCTTGCATCAACACACATCCTAATCCATTCAGTGACGCATCGCTATCAATCACAAATTCTTTTCCCGGTTCAGGTTGCACTAAAACCGCCGCCTCAGGCAATAATGCTTTCAACTGCTCAAAATTTTGTTGACATTTTTCGGACCATTCAAACTTAATTTCTTTTTGCAACAGCTTAGTGTTTGAGTGAGAGAAAATAATCAAAAGAAATGAAAAAGAGGAGGAGAGGAAATAATCGATAACATACGAAAGTTTTCTAAGTGAACGGACCACTTCTAAAGCATTTTCTAAGTGTTTGCAACAGTCGAAAGAAATGAAAAAGAGGAGGAGAGGAAATAATCGGCCAAAGCAAAATGTTTGAGTGAGAGGGAAAAGTGAAGTCACCAAAACTCGAGAGTGAGGGAGAAAAGAAGAGAGAGTCGGCCCAAAAGAAACTCTAGATGCAAGGAGAGGAAAAGAATTGCCAAAATCGAACGACACTTGAAGTCTCTCACAAATTTCGGTGCAAAGGAAAAAGAAATCGGTTACCAAAGAATAAACAGAAAGGGTCCTAAAATGCAAAAACCCAAACACACCTTTACCACAATCGGCCTTCAAGCAGACAAAACCAAAACCAAATAGGTAAAAATGAAAAGAGGAGACAATCATAGCCGAATTCATGAGCCTCCAATTACCCATTCAGCAGTATTCTACTCCCCTTCAAACTCCTCTTTTTCCTCCCTTAATCTCTCTCAACATCCCTTCACAAATCTCTCCACAAATCACTAAGCCATCCAATTTGAACTACATTCAAATTCCTGCATAATCCTCTCCACCAACTTCTCATTGACCAATTCAAATCCCAACTTTGCAGAGTTTTAGTCAAAGTCCACTTCTCATACGGCAAGGAAGTAAAATAAATACTCCCTTGCGTAACAGGAGACTCGAACTCAAGCTCCCTTGCCACCTTAATCACGCCACTGCCACTGGACTACAAGCTCATCTTGTGTAATAATTTAACTACAACAATTTAAAAGCCCTCTATCTATATCCTAAGGAATTTATACTCTAAAAATAAAAATTTTGCTAAAGCCCAGGTTTGAACCCAAGACTTCTCAAACACTCCCAAACACTGCTAAATCACTTAATCACTGAAGCAGACAGTCAATTGCATTATTTTCTTGCACGCATAAACTTTTATGTGTTCCTACGCTCAAGGCCTATTTCTTTTAAGCCCAAATTCGGGGCATTACATTGCAAAAAACCTATTTTTGTCCACATGGGCAGAGACACGAGTGTATGTCTCAACCGTGTGTGACACAAGGTTATGTACACAGTCGTGTGTCCCCTGGTGTTGAAATTAAAACCAAGTCAGTATGCTCAACACAGCCTCACACACGGGCGTGTGACTTGGCCGTGTGGCATAAGTCAGTTTGCCCTACAGGTTTGACACGACCTGGCACACGGGCTAGCCACACGGGCGTGTGTGTTGGCCGTGTGACCCAAGTCAAAGAATTACACGGGGTCAGACACGGGTTGGGACACGGCCATGTGTTTCCATTTCGGATGTCCACACGGCCCGTAACACGAGCGTGTCTGTTGGCCGTGTGCGACACACGCCTGGGCCACACGGGCATGTGTCCCCTGTCTTTAAGAAAATTCTCTAAATGTTCAAAAAGTTTCTGACATTTTTGGTTTAGTCCCGGACCACTCCTAATGTATGTTTAAGGCCTCGTAGGCTTGTATTAGGGACGATATGAATGTGTTGATTGATATTTGAATGAAATTTGGAAATGTATGAGTAAATGTATGTGTAATTGTGTTGTAAGTCCGGTAATGCTCTGAAACCCTATTCTGGTGTAGAATACGGGTGAGGGGTGTTACAAAATGGGGTGTCCAGACGTGTAGTCGTAACCTTGAACTCTTCCTATCCTATGGCATTCCAACTATATCTAACTCTGCCCGAATAGTTAATAGGGTAACAATTTCTCAATTTCATTACATAATTTCATGAAGCAATCATTTATTCTCAAATATGATAGCATATCACATAACAATACTGATTTAATTTCACATTATAATAGAAATTATACTTTCACACATATTCAATTCAGTCTTATCACTATCAACCAGTCTAAATCGAATCAATTCAGCTTATTTCATCATATCATTACTCTAACAGCCCGATTTTTGGTGGTGTCAAAAACAGTGGTTTCGAGGCCACCAAATTTGACGAATAAGTTCGTGAATATTATTATTTAATATTTATGAGTTAATTGTGACTTTGAAAAGGTTTTTGATATAGTGATTTTTGTTTTATAAGTGATTTATTAAGTTCAAGTGATCGGGACCTCATTTCTATAAATCGAGCCATAAATATTTTTATAAATATTTACGAAGTGTTATTAAGGTGGTATTAAAATTTTGTTGAAAAATTTTAATGTTTCGATAGTTAATTACGCAAAAAGTAGTAAATTGAAAAAAGTTGTAAAATTTAATGGCTATTAAAAATTTGTGCTAAATGATTATTTAAACATAAAGTAAGGGTTTTAAATGGTAATTATACCATTTTTATATGGTGGGTCAATTAATAAGTAAATTATACACATTTTTGCTTATTAAATTATATGTTATTATAATAATAAAATGAATAAAGCTTAATAAAATAAAATATTCATCTTCCAAAAACCAATTCCCACCGAAATTGAAAGAAAAAAAAACTTCATTGAAGGGTTCAAGTTTTAGCCATGCTTTGGATGATGCATGTAAGTCCGATTTGGCCCTATTTTTAATAATTTTTTTTTATTTTTGAGATTGTTGCAACTAGTTCTTGCTAATCCATACCATCGATTTTGAAACTGTTAAATATACCAAAAGTTGCCATTGATGAACCTTGTGATTTTTTATGTTAAATGATGAATTTGAAATATTGGTTGATATTTAAAAGTTTTTTATTAAGTGATTTTTGATTAATTTTCTAATTATGGACTAAATTGTTAAAATAGTAAAAGTACAATGAGTTGATGTGAAATTGTTGCAATAATGGGCTATATTGGATGCCATAAGTATTTGGCTAGGCTCAATTTTGGGTAAAAATGGTTAATTTGCATGTTTTAGGCTTAAGGACTAAATTGAATAAAAGTAATACTTTAGGGGCAATTTTGTAAAAATGATAAAAATGACTAAATTGCATAAAATACATTTTTTACTGTCTAACTTAATAGATTGAATGAAATTATTAATGTAGATCAAGATCAGGTGGAAAATCGAGGAGAATGGAAAATTACCAAAATGCCCCTATACTTTAACATTTCTGCAATTTAGCCAGGTAAGTTCGTAGGTATGGAATTGTACATACCTATATATATAAATAATTTTATTGCTAATTTATGAATGTATACATTTATATATGATGTTTAAAACGTGAGTTGGAACTCAAAAATGTGAGTTGAATATTTATGAATTATGAGATGTGCGATTTCAGCATGATTATGAATTGTTACAGCATGTGTATCGAGAAATAATAGATGATGATAATCTTTGTTATGGTACACTGACAATATGAATATAAGTATTGATATTATATCATGTGTACGGAAACGATGAAGTGCCCCTGAATGAAAAATATGTTTAAAGGAAATGGATTACATGAAATGCCCAGTTGGACGTAGTAATCACTAGGATACGATTGGCATGCCAATATGGTTAGAATGCGCGCTTGTACGAGATTTGCACTTCGGTGCCCCTATTTGCATTACGATGCCCCTATTTTCACTTCAGTGCCCTTGTATACAGTTTCGTGACTCTATTCGCACTACAGTGCCCCTGTTTGCACATTTGTGCCCTTATCTGCACTTTGTTGCTCCTGTTATTCATCTATAATGCCTGTAACACCCCAAACCCGGCCTAGAAGTTAGGCCCAAATCTGGCATGTCACATTGAAGAGTTATTCAAAAACCATGCTTTCATTAGAAACCCTTCATACAACTTAAAACTTTCTGCTATTCAAAACCTTCGATTTCATTTGCTTATTTTCAAAACGTGATTTATTAGAAATCATTCCAAAAAAAAATCATTAATATCTTTAAAACCTTGTTTGTTGCAGAAAGCTTAATTTAAAATAGTTGCGAAACGTGATATTTTGATAAACAATAGTTATTTCTAATAAATCGTGTTCTACTTCTAGCAATTATAAAACAATCAATAAAATCCCAAAACTTAAAGTTTAGAAATCTGAAGGCCTTATTACAAAATTTATAACCCAACAAATTAAACTAAAATAAAAATAGGACATGTACTTTAAAGCCAATCGGACGTGTGGTCACCTCCGAGTCGCTCACAGCTCCGATCCATCTAAGGTTGAGGATTACCTGCACGGTTAAAAACGGGGTGAGTTTATGAAAACTCAGTGTGTAATCCCCTTACCAGAGTAACAGCCAGTATACAAAAGTAGAAACCTAAAGAGTCTGGGCTGAAGCCCTTTCAACAGTAACAGTATAGTATAGATCAGAGCATACCTGGGTCAAAAGCCATTACGAAATTATTTGGGTCGTAGCCTATAACAGTATCAATCGGGCCTAGCCCAAACCAATAACAGAACAAGTGGCCTAAGCCCAGTACAACGACAGATCTTATAAACAGATATGCAACATTATGGGGATGCATCCCAACCCAGTCCAACCAACACACCACCCGTACTAACCCTACACTCCTGTGGGGATCAAGCCAACCCACCCAGCCCTACACACCAAGAACGTAGCCGAGCTGCCAATATCAACGCAGCAAAGCTGCCAGTAATAGTATACGTGGCTGAGCCACTAAAATCAGTATATCATGGCAGAGCCACTGAATCAGTATAACGTGGCATAGCCACCAGTACAGTACTTCCTCCAAATACATATCCCAACCCCATGCAATATGTCGTGTATGTCACGCTCACTCATTACACATGTATGCAAAATGGCCATGCTCAGTAACAGTTATCTCAACATATATTAACAGCATATCAGTCACACGCCCACAGTCAAGTCAGTTAAACTCATAGTTATGCAATCACAGTCAAAGCAGTCAAATTCACAGTCTAAATCAGTCATTTACCTACAAGGGAAAATAGTCATTTTACCCTATAAGGGTATACCGGTAATCTTACCCTACAGGGGTAATTCAGTAATTCTACCTACAGGGGGTATTTTGGTAATTTCACAAAATGGGGTGTTTCGATAATTTCATAAACTAGGGGTATTTTGGTAATTTTGCAAACTGATGGCATTTTGGTAATTATATAAAATAGGGGTATTTCGATAATTTTACAAACCAAGGGCATTTCGATAATTTCATATACTAGGGGTATTTTGGTAATTTTAAAAATCAAGGGCATATCGGCAATTACATAAACTAGGGGTATTTCGATAATTTTACAAACCGAGGGCATTTTGATAATTTTACAAGTCGAGGGTATTTCTGTAATTTTGTAAACCAGAGGTATTTCAATAAATTTGCAAACTAAGGGTATTTCAGTAATGTTATAAATCGAGGGTATTTTAGTAATTTTGTAAACCAAGGGTATTTCAGTAATTTTGTAAATAGAGGGTATTTCAGTAATTTTGTAACCCAAGGGTATTTCAGTAATTTTGTAAATCGAGGGTATTTCAATAATTTTGTAAACTAAGGGTATTTCAGTAATTTTGTAAACCATGGGTATTTCAGTAATTTTTTAAATCGAGGGTATTTTAGTAATTTTGTAAACCAAGGGTATTTCAATAATTTTGTAAATAGATGGTATTTCAGTAATTTTGCAAACTAAGGAATTCTAAACAGAGATAACGATGCGAATGGGCCTAGCGCCAATTCTTGGACCAAAATGGCCCACACGTTCGTGTGGCCCATTTAGCCCAAATCTAGCCACAAATATGAGATTCATATAGACCAGTCCAATATCTACTACACAATCATACATTTTATTCATATGGGCCCATTGGCCTATTAGCCCCACATGGCCCCTTTGGGCCCATCGAGGCCCAAACAGCCTAACCCACAAGAACACTCATGTTGGCCTCAACTATCGCGTCGAAGCCTCTACATGTGCGCTCACATGCTCGTGTGGCTACCATTGACGTATGACTGGCATTTCGGCATTTGCCGCTCTACGGCTAGAGTAGTGCGGAATACACACCTGATAGGAATCTGAAGCTGCTAATCCGCGCTCCGAGCACTCCTATGCCCAAACGCCCACCAAGGTATCCTTACTCTCCTCATAGATTGCTCTATTTAAAGCTAGCTTCTCACCTTCCCTCATGCTAGCTTTCTGATGTGGGATCCTACCTTCAGCAGAGTTTAATTCCATCTCAAACACTTTCTGGCCCAACTTAGCAAAATAAATATCTCCTTTTTGCTTGTAATGAGATTCGAACTCAAGCTCCCCTGTAACATAATGCATGCCGCTAGCCAGTTTACCAACTAGCTCCTTGTTGTCTTAAAACATGTGCAACTAAATATAAGTCTATGGCCAAAGTCTAAGTTCCTTTTAAAAAAAAATCAAAATGAAATGCAAGCGCCAAGACTTGAACCTTGGACCCCTTGCTTCCTTGTGGTGTCATTCCCTTTTCTTTTATGTCGCTTCATTTGCCACTAGACCACAACCCCTTTTGTGTCATTTTTCTCCATATTTTATTATTAAAGCATACTTACAAACTCCCAGGGTTTTACTCACCTAGAACCAAAATTTTCCTAAAGCCCAAGTTTGATCCCGGGACTTCATAGAAGCCCCATAACCTTCCAAAATCACGAACCTAATAGGTCCAACTTGCATTAGTGCCGTTCTCTCGTTCTCAAAAATTTAAAACGCTCCCACGCCCTAGGCTAAATGGGCCCAATTCTACTAGGCCCAAATTCGAGGCGTTAGAAATCTACCCCCTTAAAGAAATTTCATCCTCGAAATTTCCAACTATATAATAGCCACACAACATAGGTTACACCCCCACTCTACCGCTGCGCACTCTGATTCTAATATCCCTATCACTTTTTAACTAGAATTTGAAATTCCCTACACATACTTAAAACACCTATCCATTAAAGCAGATAGATATCTTATACACAACCAATTTCTATATCCAAACATCATATCCAAGCCAAACAAACACAGAATAAATATAAAAAATTTAGTCCAATACTTAAAGAAATAACCGTATTTCTAACTCACTGTATTTAAATTGCAAAATAGACAAAAGTATTCAGATTACTTACGGATTTGGCGCCGGAGACTCGGTGTACCACACTTTTAGAAAATGGTCAACATAACATTTCAGAACTTCAAATCTTTTCAAGACTTTTTGAAACAACACTTTTAAAAATTCAATTTTGAAAACCCAATCTACAGTCGAGTTTTGCAACCAGGCTCTGATACCATTAAATGTAACACCCCAAACTCGGCCTAGAAGTTAGGCCCAAATCTGGCGTGTCACATTGAAGAGTTTTTCGAAAACCATGCTTTCATTAGAAACCCTTCATACAACTTAAAACTTTCTACTATTCAAAACCTCAGATTTCGTTTTCTTATTTTCAAAACGTGGTTTATTAGAAATCATTCCTAAAAAAAGAGACATTAATATCTTTAAAACCTTGTTTGTTATGGAAAGCTTAATTTAAAATAGTTGTGGAACGGGATATTTTGATAAACAGTAGTTATTTCCGATAAATCGTGTTCTACTTTTAACAATTATAAAAAAGTCAATAAAATCCCAAAACTTAAAGTTTAGAAATCTTAAGGCCTTATTACAAAATTTATAACCCAACAAATTAAACTAAAATAAAAATAGGACATGTACTTTAAAGCCAATCGGACGTGTGGTCACCTCCGAGTCGCTCACAGCTCAGATCTGTCTAAGGCCGATGATTACTTGCACAGTTAAAAACGGGGTGAGTTTATGAAAACTCAATGTGTAATCCCCTTACCAGAGTAACAGACAGTATACAGAAGCAGAAACCTAAAGAGTCTGGGCCAAAGCCCTTTCAACAGTAACAGTACAGTACAGATTAGAGCATACGTGGGTCAAAGCCGACTACGAAATTGTTTGGGTCATAGCCCATAACAATATCAATCGGGCCTAGCCTAAACCAATAACAGAACAAGTGGCCTAAGCCCAGTACAGTGACATATCTCATAAACAGATATGCAATAGTATGAGGATGCATCCTAACCCAGTCTAACCAACACACCACCCGTACTAGCCCTACACTCTTGTGGGGACCAAGTCAACCCACCCAGCCCTACACACCAAGAACGCAGCCGAGCTGCCAGTATCAACGCAGCAAAGTTGTCAGTAACAGTATACGTGGCTAAGCCACTAAAATCAATATATCGTGGCAGAGCCACTGAAAACGTGGCATAGCCACCAGTACAGTACTTCATTAGAAAACCATTAAATTTAACACCCCAAACCCGGCCTAGAAGTTAGGCCCAAATATGGCGTGTCACATTGAAGAGTTTTTCGAAAACCATGCTTTCATTAGAAACCCTTCATACAACTTAAAACTTTCTACTATTCAAAACCCCAGATTTCGTTTTCTTATTTTCAAAACGTGGTTTATTAGAAATCATTCCTAAAAAAAGACACATTAATATCTTTAAAACCTTGTTTGTTATGGAAAGCTTAATTTAAAATAGTTGTGGAACAGGATATTTTGATAAACAGTAGTTATTTCCGATAAATCGTGTTCTACTTTTAACAATTATTGAAAAGTCAATAAAATCCCAAAACTTAAAGTTTAGAAATCTTAAGGCCTTATTACAAAATTTATAACCCAACAAATTAAACTAAAATAAAAATAGGACATGTACTTTAAAGCCAATCGGACGTGTGGTCACCTCCGAGTCGCTCACAGCTCAGATCTGTCTAAGGCCGATGATTACTTGCACAGCTAAAAACGGGGTGAGTTTATGAAAACTCAATGTGTAATCCCCTTACCAGAGTAATAGACAGTATACAGAAGCAGAAACCTAAAGAGTCCGGGCCGAAGCCCTTTCAACAGTAACAGTACAGTACAGATTAGAGCATACGTGGGTCAAAGCCGACTACGAAATTGTTTGGGTCATAGCCCATAACAATATCAATCGGGCCTAGCCTAAACCAATAACAGAACAAGTGGCCTAAGCCCAGTACAGTGACATATCTCATAAACAGATATGCAATAGTATGAGGATGCATCCCAACCCAGTCCAACCAACACACCACCCGTACTAGCCCTACACTCTTGTGGGGACCAAGTCAACCCACCCAGCCCTACACACCAAGAACGCAAATGAGCCGCCGAGATATCAAGCGACAAAGTCATCGATAGACAGATATCGTGGCTAAGCCACTAAAATCAATATATCGTGGCAGAGCCACTGAAAACGTGGCATAGCCACCAGTACAGTACTTCCTCCAAATACATATCCCAACCCCATGCAATATGTCGTGTATGTCATGCTCACTCATTACACATGTATGCAAAATGGCCATGCTCAGTAACAGTCATCTAAACTTATATTAACCGCATATCAGTCACACGCCCACAGTCAAGTCAGTTAAACTCATAGTTATACAATCACAGTCAAAGCAGTCAAATTCACAGTCTAAATCAGTCATTTACGTACATGGGCAAAATAGTCATTTTACCCTATAAAGGTATTTCGGTAATCCTACCCTACATGGGTAATTCAGTAATTCTACCCTACAGGGGTATTTCGCTAATTTCGCAAATTGAGGTGTTTCTGTAATTTCACAAACCAGGGGTATTTCGCTAATTTTGAAAATCAAGGGCATTTTTGTATTTTCATAAACTAGGGGTATTTTGATAATTTTGTAAATCGAGGGCATTTTGATAATTTCATATACTAGGGGTATATCAGTAATTTTGAAAACCAAGGGCATTTCGATAATTTCATAAACTAGGGGTATTTCAGTAATTTTGCAAACTGAGGCATTTCGATAATTTTACAAGTCGAGGGTATTTCAGTAATTTTGTAAACTAGAGGTATTTCAGTAAATTTGTAAACTGAGGGTATTTCAGTAATTTTGTAAATCGAGGGTATTTTAGTAATTTTGTAAACCAAGGGTATTTCAGTAAATTTTGTAAATCGAGGGTATTTAACTAATTTTGTAAACCGAGGGTATTTAACTAATTTTGTAAAGCGAAGGTATTTCAGTAATTTTATAAACCGAGGGTATTTTAGTAATTTGGTAGACCAAGGGTATTTCAGTAATTTTGTAGATTAATGGTATTTCAGTAATTTTGTAAATCGATGGTATTTTAGTAATTTTGCAAACTAAGGAATTCTAAATAGAGGTAACGATGCGAATGGGCCTAGGGCCCATTCTCGACCCAAATGGGCCCATACGCTCGTGTGGCCCATTTAGCCCAAATTTAGCCACAGATATGAGATTCAGATAGACCATTCCAATATCTACTACACAATCATACATTTTATTCATTTAGGCCCACGGGCCCATTGGCCCCACATGGTCCTTTTGGGCCCATCGAGGCCCAAACAACCTAACCCACAAGAACACTCATGTTAGCCTCAACTATCGTGTCGAAGCCCACACACGTGTGCTCGCACGCTCGTGTAGCTACCATTGCCGTATGACCGGCATTTCGGCATTTGCCACTCTACAACTAGAGTAGTGCGGAATACACACCTAATAGGAATTTGAAGCTGCTAATCTGCGCTCCGAGCACTCCTATGCCAAACGCCCACCAAGGTATCCTTACTCTCCTCATAGATTGCTCTATTTAAAGCTAGCTTCTCACCTTACCTCATGCTAGCTTTCCGATGTGGGATCCTACCTTCAGCAAAGTTTAATTCCATCTCAAACACTTGCTGGCCCAACTTAGCAAAATAAATATCTCCTTTTTGCTTGCAATGGGATTCGAACTCAGGCTCCCTTGTAACATAATCCACGCCACTACCCACTTTATCAACTGGCTCCTTGTTGTCTTAAAACATATGCAACTAAATATAAGTCTATGGCCAAAGTCTAAGTTCTTTTTAAAAAAGAAATCAAAATGAAATGCAAGCGCCAAGACTTAAACCTTGGACCCCTTGCTTCCTTGTGGCATCATTCCCATGTCTCTTATGTAGCGTCATTTGCCACTAGACCACGACCCCTTTTGTGTCATTTTTCTCCATATTTTATTCTTAAAGCATACTTACTAACTCTCATGGTTTTACTCACCTAAAACCAAAATTTTCCTAAAGCCCAGGTTTTATCTCAGGACTTCATAGAAGCCCCCTAACCTTCCAAAATCACTCACCTAATAGGTCCAACTTGCATTAGTACCGTTCTCTCGTTCTCAAAAATTTTAAACGCTCCCATGCCCAAGGCCCAATGGGCCCAATTCTACTAGGCCCAAATTCGAGGCGTTACAATGCCTTTGGTGTGGTGTAGTTACCCAAGTATCCAAGTCAAGTTACTAGTTGGCAGGGCTAACAGTGAATGGAATTTATAAAATCATTTTAATGTTAAAGGCTATTCTATAGTCAAGATATTAGTAAATGTTAAATGTTAAATGTTCAATGAATTACTTGATCATATGTGAGTATCATTATATTGATGATTATTCGGTTAAAGATATAGGTATATATACATATATAAATGAGTTTGGGTTGAATTATTATAGTACAGGAAGCATACGATGAATCATTTTCAATACTAAGCCTATAAGTGCTTCGTAAATGTATAACAAGTATGAATAATTTATTCATTTAGCTTTAATCTTGTTCAGTGAAGGTAAGTGATTCCAAAATTTCATGTTTGTAGGAAAGTTTGAGACGAATGATGAACTAGAATGATTATTAGTTAAATGTGAAAGAGTTATGTTTAAATGCACTAGGTTGTGGTTATGGTTGATGTTTATGCCTATGGCTCGTGAGTTATGCAAATGAAATAGGTGAGAATATGTATATTGATTCGTAAATTGATACGTAATTAAGCTTATGCTAAGTAAATGGAATGGTAAGTAAGTGAATTAAATGGTTCACGGTTTTAAGAAAAGGTTGATGATTATGTAATTAAGCTTATAAGACCTTATTATGGTAAAAATGGAAAGTATTCGAGATGTTAATGAACCTATTCATTTGTGAGTTGATAGTTATATAGTTTGATAGGTCTTGAAGCATTGGTATAGGTTTATTTATGACTTATAAGGTTCATTTTTAAAATGAAAATGTTATGTTTAAAATTTGTACGAGCTTACTAAGCATTTATTGCCAATGTGGTTGTCTTTCTTTTACATTACATATTATCGGAAGCTCGATCGATTTGGAAGCTTGTCAGAGATTTATCACACTATCCAACCATTATATCAGTAGAATTTGTTGTTTTGATCATGGTTATAATGGCATGTATAGGTGGACTTATGTTTAAGGTTTAGACATGTTTATGACTTGTAATGTTGTTTTGAAGTGCAGAATTAATGGTATTTTCATTCGTTGATGGTTGGCATGTTTGTGGTACTTTGATGCTAAATGGTTGATGATTATTTGGTAAAGTTGATGCAATGTTTTATGACCAAACTTGGTATGTGATGATGAGGTTTCATTATGGTCATTTGAGGTAAGTCTTGGTATGGAAATAGGTTAGATATAAATGTCAAATGAATGATCAATTATGCATATGTTTTAGGTGAATTTGTGGAATTGTGTTTGAGGTACCTTAATGGCATATTGAAAGTGGTCTTATTATGCATATTTTGGTACATTTTGGTGCTTTATTCATAGATGCTTTTGGCTTTTAGGTTCAAGGTTGATTTGGACGAAAGGAATGGCTTGAAATTTGACTATTTCTTGTCCACACGGCCTAAGACACGGGCATATGTCTCAGCAGTGTGTCACGCGACACGGCCGTGTGTCCCCTGTAGGTTTTTTAAAGATTACATTTCAAGAGTTACACGGTCTGGCACACGGGTGTGTGGCTTGGCCATGTGACCCAAGTCAGAGAGTTACATAAGCACAGACACGGGATGGGACACGACCGTATGTCCCTATTTTGAATGTTACATTGCTTGAGACATGGGTGTGTGTCTCAGCCATGTGAGTCACACGGCCGTGTGACCCCTGCAGTTTAAATTTTCTAATTGTTTTTCTTCAATGTTTCAAATGTTTCTGATTTAGTCTTAAACTATTTCTAAATTGTTTCTAGAGCCTCAAAAGCTCGATTAAGAGACGATATGCATGTATACGAATGAACTTTGATATGTTTAATGAAATGTTTAGAAATGTATGATTTTATGTTTTGGTTTTACGATAATGCTCCGTATTCTGGTGACAGATACGGGTTAGGGGTGTTACAATTACATAACAGATCCTATTTCAGTCCAATTTAAAGTCAATTCCATAATTATTTCAATTTGTAATTCATCGTATTAAATTTAATCTTATATCTCACTTTTTTGTACCAAATCGTAAACAATTAAAATTTCAATTAAACATAATTACAATTATAATTCTAAGTGCATAAATATTTAACACAAAAATACCATTTAAACTTATCTAGTCAAGAAAGCAAACAAACAACTCTCTAAGTACTAATCAGCATCCCGCTTGGTGAAACCCTAGTGTTCGAACGATGTCTATGGAAGTGAGGAATAAATAGTAAGTTTTGAGTGTTTGTAAAGTATAATAATTTAACTAAGTATAAGAATTCTTTGAACAAGCCTATAACGCCTCGATTTTGACAGGAACAAAGTTTGACATAATCTTTGAAAAGTGCGGGACACAATTGGGGTGGGACACAATTGTGTGTTTAAGATGTTGAGAGTTCTATACCAGATAATTGTTATTTGATAGAAGGGTGATGTGGCCAGGTAAATAGATATTTAAGGTATGAGCCCACGTCAGAAGTAGTACACCCTTTTTTCCCCATGATACTGTATAGGTAAAGTTATAAGGTAAGTTGGTTAGGAACTAACTCAAAGAGAACCCGGATAGTTAAAAGAGAAAGGGGAAAGTACTTAATTAGTTTCCTCAAAAGTTGTAGACCCTTGATAAGACAAGTTAGTAGTAATGTGACATTTGTTAAGTTCCAATAAAGACTTGGACTATTTTAATAATTCTTCAAGTTGAAATAAAGGGAGTTCTCTTCTTCTCTTTTGAAATTATTGAAATCTAAGGCTGGAGGAAATGAGAAGCATTTTTCTTTAAACTAGAACCGAAACTCTGTATTCTTCTAGAAATTTCTCCATGTCGAGGTGAGTTTTATGGCTCTGAAAAGTATATCTACATGAGTGCCTGAAGAATTAAGGCTTTGTTTATGGGATATTTGTGTTTAAGATGACGAAAACGACATCCAAATGGATTTTTATGGTGTTATTTATTTGAAGAGGCACTGGTTGCTCCAACTCCTAGATGGATTTTGAATCTGGAGCTCAAGCTACTATACATTCTTGTCAAGTGAGTCCCTAAGTCGACTCTCATATGTAATGTAATATCCTGATTTGGTGGGTCTATGCATTTGATATGTTGAGTGGCTAAATTGGTAGGTTGAGGCTTTGAGGTATGTACTGGGCTCAGGTTTGGACTTAAATCTAGGTTAAGTTGCTTAAAAATAGTGTTAGTTTATAAATTAAGTTAAGTAAGTATGTTTAGTAGCAAGTTGGGCTTGTGGCCTAAAGTTTGGAGGTGCAATAAGTGGGCATGTAGGTGGCGTCACAAGGGGGAGGAGTTTGGGCCTAGTGTGGCCGCTTGGGGCCCAAATTAATGGGTCAAAATTCGACACTCCTAGGGGAAGGGGGAGGACGACACATGAGCTACATTTTAGGAGCTTTAATTCTTTTATTTTAGAGATAAAATGTTGATAATAAGGAAGGGAAGAGTTGGTTTTAAAGTGGCCTCATCTAAAGAAAGGATAATGGATGTGATAATAGATGGATAAAAGTTATCAGGAGAGAGAGAGTTGGCCGAAACTCTAACTCTAAAGGTGTGTGTGTGTAGCCAAAATTAGTAGCCAATTGTCCATCTTTTCTTTCATTTGTTTTCATCTTTTCTTTCTTTTCTCATACTTTTCTCTCTTATAGCCGAAATCCCCTAGCCTTATTTCCCTTTCCAAAATTCTTCTAAAAGCAAATCCCCTCTGTTCATACTCCTTCTCCCATAGCCGAATCTACAAGGGTGGTTTCATTTTCCCGAAGGTGCACCATAGCCGAATAGTCTTCAAAAGAGATTGTTGAGTTTTCGAGATTTCTCTTCTCTGCGATTTCTCTATTTTTCATCAAGTTTCTAATCCGAATCATTTGTTCTAAGGCTCTATCGGTTTCACTCTCTGCTCTTGAAAGCCGAATCCTGTCTTGCTGAGATCTGAAGTGCCGAGTTGTGGAAAAGCCGAAGGTGAGTTGATGTAGGCTCGGCCGAATGGCCTTTCTTGTTCACTATTCTTTTGGCCGAATATCATAATGTGTTTAATGGGTTACGATTAAAGGGTTGGTTTAATATATGGGTGTTGGCCGAATGTAGGTAGGGTGGTGAAGCTTTCTTAAAGACTTTCGGGATTCGACAAATTAGGTAAGGGTTCGTTTTAAGTGTTATAATTATTTAGTTATTTGGATCTCATCATTTTATTGGTTTAGTGACCAAGGAGTTGTTATGGACACTATTAACAGTCAAGCAGTAGAGGTTGGATCTGTAAACCCAACGCTAAAATACAAGAAACGGTCTGTGTCAGGGGTGCGAGATAGGTCATCTGGGTGCGGGCCAACATCAGAAGTAAATCGTAGGCCGATAGTCGTAGTCTCAAGTGACAGTAGCGTAGAAACAGTAATAACGTTAGTACGAGAACCAGGTGTGTAACTCTTACACACATTCTTTTCTTATTATGTTAAATGTTATGTGTTGTTAAAAGCCGAAATGGCAGAAATGGTTACCAAATTACCCTTGTGGGTAAAAGGCGAGGATGCCAGGTAAGTTGTTATGTTTCTCGCGTTGGTTGTGATCTATGAGAGCATGATATTCTGTATACATAATTATGAATGTTAAGCATGATCATACTGATATTGTTAGCATAACTTTGTGTAATGGGTGATGAGAGGAGGGGAAGTATGATCTATCAGACTGTCACCAGTGATTTGGCATCACAATAGTGGGTTGGCCCCACATATTATAATCTTGTGACTAAGTCTCAGTGGTTTGGGACCACCAGTGGTTTGGTACCACATATGTTTAATTTTGTAACTTCGGTTACCAGTGGTTTGGTACCACCAGTGGCTTGGTTCCACAAGGGGTAGATTTGGGAGACATGGATGGATACTTAGGTTGACGGGCTGCATGACATGCATATGTGTAAATGAATTTGTGTAAGAGCATAACTTCTCTTGGGATGGGGATTTATACATTGAGTCTCGGTGACTCACCCCTTCCTTTACATTTTGCAGATCAGACTTAGATCGTGGATATAGAGCTGGTGTGAACTCGAGGTGGCCATGCTCAGCATTTGTTTTGTATAAAAGTTTTCTATTTGGACTTAGCTGTTTTATTTAAATTTTGGGTTTTCATCGTTGTAATAAGGCCGCCTAACTTTTATTTTTGTGATGCTTTATTTGGTTGTTTTATTTTATAACTTTTGATAAGCATTCTTGGTAAATACGAATTGGTTATTTTTAAAACCTCGATAAGAATGTGTTTTCTGATATGTTCACTGATTAAGTAATAAGTAAGGAGTAACAATTAAGCAACTAAGTTTTTCTAAAACAAGATTTAACACGTTTTGAATACCACAAGATTCAAATTTGTTTCCTCTAAAAATTACTCAATAGTTTTCTCCTTAAACAAATTGACCAGTTGATTTTCAAACATTTTCTTTCCCGTAGCACGCCAGACTCGGTCTTAGTGGTTAGACCGGGTTTAGGGTGTTACATTTTGGTATCAAAGCCAGGTTCAAAAGCTCGGTTGTGGGTTTAAGGCCCAAAATATGCTTTTAGGGGTGTAAAATGATTTTTAAGGAGATGAATATCTCGAAAAGCATGGCACCTGAGTCTCTGGCACCGATCCACCCGGGTAAGTACCTTAACCTTTGATTTAATGTTTATGTGTGGGCTTTGGGGGCTTTAGATGTAGTTGAGCATGGTAGAACTGATGGACCATAGGGTTACTTTACACAACTTCTTAATTGCATAAGACTTAAGCCAAATCAAACAAAATTGTGAGTAAGTCGCCGAGTTAGGGTGTGGTAACAGCCATGCGCATGTTTAGGATTGGATTCAAGAAGAGCTTGGTATTTATGCAGTACTAGTGACTCACCTCCTCTTCGCTCGAACCCTACTGGTGCGTAGTTATTGTTCACTCTGACCTTGAGGACTTGTTCACAGGCTAAACCCGATAATTAAAACCCGAAAAGGACCAGCCACACTGTTTTGTAAAAACCCTAGTTTTGAAATTATCAAATTACCCATTGATTTGTGAAAACTACCTTGAATTTGGAAAAAAACCAAAGTACCCCTGGTTTGTAAATTACCAAACTACCCCTGATTTACAAAATTACCAAGATACCCCCGAGTTGCAAAATTACCAAAATACCTCTACTTCACGAAATTACCAAAATACCCTTAATTTGCAAAACCACCCGAAACTTTATTTTGGAAAAATTACAAAAATACCCCCGGGTAGTGAAGATGATGAAAATACCCTTACACGTTGAATGTGGTCTGTGGATCTTGTTTGTGTGATGAATGCACTTAAAATTAGGAGATAAGCCTGAAACTGAAACTATAGATAGATTCGACTTCGAAAGAATCACTTTTAAAACTATTTTCCATAAAATTACTCGTGGATAAACAGTGAATAGAAGTAATAATACATAAAATCTCAACCAGATAAACGCGAACGGGAAGAATGAGTATACGAGGTTGTGGACGTCAGCCGCATGGCCGGGGTAGGGGTAGATGACCTTGTCAGAGCCAGCAGGGTCTGGCCATAGGTTTGGGAATATGTTGCCAGATCTGCCGGCGAGGAGGAAGTCGAAGTTTCAGGATCGACCGTGGTATCGATGTAATATCCCGTGCAATCTTGTGAGTTTTGAGAGAGTTTCCAGGGCAGGCGCGGGATAGGAGCCCGAAAATCAGTGGCTGAGCGACTCCGAGCTAATGGAGCAGAGGTGTTTAGGAGGGTGTCCGGTGTAGCTTCCAACACTGCTGAGTACTGGTTAGAGGCAACAGAGCGTATAATGGATGACTTAGACTTCTCGGCTGAAGAGAAGTTGAAGGGGATAGTGTCTCTTCTCCGGATGGGTCGTATCAGTGGTGGCTCACGGTCAGGGATGGTGTAGTGGCCGATGATATCACCTGGGATTATTTTAAGACAGCCTATCAGAGGAAGTATGTGGGAGCTGGTTATACTGATGCGCAACGTAGGGCATTCCTGAATTTGGTTCAGGGGAGTAAGTCGGTACCTGAGTACGAGGCGAAATTCTTGAGGTTGAGTAGGTATGCTCGGGGTATGGCAGTTACGGAACATGAGCGCTGTGTTAGGTTTGAGGATGGGCTAAGGGATGAGCTGCGGGTGTTGATTGAACCTCAGCGAGAAAGGGAATTCACCGTTCTTGTGGAAAGACTAAAATAGTTGAGGAGGTGAAGCGAATCGAGAAACGGAATTAGGATAGAGGCAGGGATAAAAGGAGTTTTGGGCCATCAGGGTCTGGTGGAAGTACTCAAAAAAGGGCTAGATTTGATGGACCGGATCGAGCCGCAAAGCCTGCTGCCGCTCAGTGGCCACCTCAGTGCGCTAGATGTGGGAAGTCTCATTCGGAAGAGTGTTGGGCTGGTAATAGAGGATGCTTTGAGTGTGGGTCAATGGAGCACCCGGTAAGGGATTGTCTATGGAAGTTAGCCAGGACTCAAGCCGAGGGTCAAGGACATGGTCAATTCAGGAGGGACGGTCAACAACCATAGAGGGGTCGAGGTGTAGCTAGGGGTGGTAATGGAAACGGGCGAGGCCGAGGAGCACCTGGCCGAGGTGCTGGAGGTACAGATGTTAGACAGCCTAGGTTGGTCTATGTAGCCAAACGTCAAGAGGAGGGCGACGCACCGGACGTTATAACCGGTACATTTTTATTTTCTGGGTTGCCTTATACTGTTTTGATTGACGTTGGTTCAACACACTCATATGTAGCTAGTAGCGTAGTGGGAACTCTAAACTTAGCCTATGAGATTTCTGCTAGGAAGATGACAGTAGTTACCCCTCTAGGACACTCTGTTGTAGCAGACAAACTGTATAGGGATGTACCCTTAGAACTTCAAGGGGTCGTGTTTCAAGCAGATTTGATGGAACTACCCTTCGGGGAGTTTGATTTAATCTTAGGAATGGATTGGTTGGTTAAGTACCGGGCAGAACTGGACTATGCGGCTAAGCGCATGGTGCTAAAATTGGCCGAGGGTGAAGAGGTGGTGATGATAGGTGAGAGAAGGAATTAACTATCTAGTGTGGTGTCCGAGCTGAAGGCAGAAAAGATGGTAAGGAAAGGATGTGAGGCATTTGTGGCTTATGTTTGTGCCTTGGAAGTTAAGGATTTGGCTGTAGGAGGTGTTCGAATGGTGAAGGACTTTATCAATGTCTTTCCGGAGGAGCTTCCGAGTTTGCCACTGGATCGGGAGGTGGAGTTTGGTATTGACCTTCTACCGGGAACAGCGCCAGTGTCTATTGCTCCGTATAGGATGGCGCCAAAGGAATTGGTGGAGTTGAAAGAACAGATTCAGGAGTTATTCGATCGGGGTTTTATTCGGCCAAGTGTATCACCTTGGGGAGCGCCTTGCTCTTTGTTATGATAAAGGACAGGTCAATGCGAATGTGCATAGACTACCATCAGTTGAATAAATTAACAATTAAGAACAAGTATCCGTTGCCTACGATAGATGACCTGTTCGACCAGCTTAAGGGAGCATCGGTCTTTTCCAAGATAGATTTGAGGTCGGGGTATCAGCAACTTAAGGTAAAGGAGGCGGATATCCATAAGACGGCATTTCGTACTCGATACAGGCACTATAAATTTCTGGTAATGCCGTTCAGGTTAACGAACGTACCGACAGCATTTATGGATATGATGAACTGGGTGTTTCTAGGATCGGTTTATCGTAGTATTTATAGATGATATTCTGGTATACTCGAGGTCGGAAGAGGAACACGACACGCATTTTAAGGGAAAAACAATTATACGCCAAGTTTAGTAAGTGTGAGTTTTGGTTGAAGGAAGTTACTTTTCTGGGTCATGTGGTATCTGCGGAAGGGATAAGAGTGGATCCTCGAAAGATTGAGGCAGTATTGGATTGGAAACCACCTAAGTCAGTGGCGGAGATTCGCAGTTTCTTGGGGTTAGCAGGCTATTATAGGAGATTTGTGGAAGGGTTTTCTTCGATAGCGGCACCTTTGACAAAGCTATTGAGGAAGGAGGTACCTTTTGCATGGACGGACAAGCAGCAGGAGAGATTTGAGAAGCTGAAGAGGGTTTTGACTGAGGCTCCGGTCTTAATTCAGCCTGTGGTAGGGAAAGATTTTGTGGTGTATTGTGACACTTCCCATACGGGGTTAGGCTGTATATTGATGCAGGAGGGGAAGGTTGTTGCTTATGCGTCTCAGCAGTTGAGATCGCATGAAGTTAACTATCCGACGCATGATCTGGAGTTGGCTGCAGTGGTCTTCGCTTTAAAGGTGTGGAGGCATTATTTGTACGGGGAGAAGTCGGTGATCTACACGGACCATAAGAGCTTAGTGTATCTGCTGACTCAGAAGGAGCTAAATTTGAGGCAACGAAGGTGGGTGGAATTATTAAAGGATTACGACTGTTCGATTGAATATCACCCGGGGAAGGCAAACGTGGTGGCGGATGCGCTAAGTTGAAAAGTGGTGTCAGATTTGAGGGCGATGTTCGCTCATTTTAGTCTATATGATGACGGAAGCCAATTAGCGAAATTACAAGTGAAGCCATCATGGGTAGATCAGGTTAAGGAGAAACAGCTGCTAGATGAAGTCTTAAGTGCTCGATGCTTGCAAGTGCAGAATGGTGGATTCGAGGGGTATAGTCTGAGCAGCGATGGAGTATTATGTTTTCAGGGGAGAGTGTGTATGCCTAAAGATGTGGAGTTAAGGCAGAAAATTTTGCAAGAGGCACATAGCAGTCCATATGCTATGCATCCAAGAGGTAGTAAGATGTATCGGGATTTGCGGGAGCAATTTTGGTGGTCGGGTCTTAAGCGTGAGGTAATAGAATTTGTGGGTCATTGTCTGACATGTCAGCGAGTCAAGGCTGAACATCAGTTATCGTCTGGTTTGTTGCAACCGGTTAAGATTCCACAGTGGAAGTGGGAAAGGATCACAATGGATTTTGTGAGTGGGTTACCCCTCACACCCACTAAAAAGGATTCAGTTTGGGTGATTGTGGACCGTCTGACGAAGTCTGCTCATTTCATACCTGTACGTATGGATTTCACTCTTCAGAAGCTAGCGAGACTATATATAGCGGAGAATGTAAGGTTGTATGTGGTGTCAATGTCGATTATTTCGGATAGAGACCCTAGATTTACGTCAAGGTTCTGAAAGGCTTTGCATCAGGCATTGGGTACAAGGTTGGATTTCAGTACGGCATTCCATCCCCAGTCAGATGGACAGTCGGAGAGGGTGATTCAAGTCTTGAAAGATATGCTAAGGGGTTGTGTCGTGGATTTCGAAGGCAGTTGGGAAGAATTCTTACCGTTGGCGGAATTCGCGTACAACAATAGCTACCAGGCAAGTATTAAAATGGCACCATACGAGGCGTTATATGGTCGGAAGTGTCGTACCCCTACGTGTTGGACGGAGTTGGGGGAGCGGCAATTATTGGGTCCGGAGTTAGTTGCTAAGATAGAAGATAAGGTGAAAGTGGTTAGAACTCAGTTGAAAGAAGCTTCGAACAGGCAGAAGTCTTATGCCGACCTTAAACGGAAGGATATAGAGTTTGCAGAAGGTGACAAGGTCTTCTTGAAGGTGTCGCCATGGAAGAAGATTCTGAGGTTCGGTAGGAAAGGCAAGTTGAGCCCTAGGTTTATTGGGCCTTATCGGGTATTGAAGCGAGTAGGACCAGTGGCTTACCAGCTCGAGTTGCCACCCGAGTTGAGTCAAATCCACAATGTGTTTCATGTTTCCATGCTTAGATGCTATCGCTCAGATTAGTCACATGTGGTGCCAGTGGAGGAGATTAAGTTGAGCCCAGACTTGTCTTTTGAGGAGGAACCAGTACAGATCCTGGATCGGGATGTTAAGGTTTTGCGTAGGAAATCGGTCCCTTTGGTAAAGGTATTATAGCGGAACCATGGATTAGAGGAAGCAACATGGGAGCCGGAGGATATCATGCGACAGCAATATCCTCAACTCTTCTGACCAGGTAAATTTCGAGGTCGAAATTTATTTTAAGGGGGGTAGAACTGTAATATCCTGATTTGGTGGGTCTGTGCATTTGATATGTTGAGTGGCTAAATTGGTAGGTTGAGGCTTTGAGGTATGTATTGGGCTCAGGTTTGGACTTAAATCTGGGTTAAGTTGCTTAAAAATAGTGTTAGTTTATAAATTAAGTTAAGTAAGCATGTTTAGTAGCAAGTTGGACTTGTGGCCCAAAGTTTGGAGGTGCAATAAGTGGGCATGTAGGTGGCGTCACAAGGGGGAGGAGTTTGGGCCTAGTGTGGTCGCTTGGGGCCTAAATTAATAGGTCAAAATTCAGCACTCCTAGGGGAAGGGGGAGGACGGCACATGAGCTACATTTTAGGAGCTTTAATTCTTTTATTTTAGAGATAAAATGCTGATAATAAGGAAGGGAAGAGTTGGTTTTAAAGTGGTCTCATTTAAAGAAAGGATAATGGATGTGATAATAGATGGATAAAAGTTATCAGGAGAGGGGAGAGTTGGCCGAAACCCCAACTCTGAAGGTGTGTATGTGTAGCCGAAATTAGTAGACAGTTGTCCATCTTTTCTTTCATTTGTTTTCTTCTTTTCTTTCTTTTCTCATACTTTTCTCTCGTATAGCTGAAATACCCTAGCCTAATTTCCCTTTCAAAAATTCTTCTAAAAGCTGAATCCCCTCTGTTCATACTCCTTGTCCCATAGCCGAATCTACAAGGGTGGTTTCATTTTCCCGAAGGTGCACCATAGCCGAATAGTCTTCAAGAAAGATTGGTGAGTTTTCGAGATTTCTATTCTCTGCGATTTCTCTATTTTTCATCAAGTTTCTAATCCGAATCATTTGTTCTAAGGCTCTATCAGTTTCACTCTCTGCTCTTGAAAGCCGAATCCTGTCTTGCTGAGATCTGAAGTGCCGAGTTGTGGAAAAGCCGAAGGTGAGTTGATGTAGGCTCGGCCGAATGGCCTTTCCTGTTCACTATTCTTTTGGCCAAATATCATAATGTGTTTAATGGGTTGCGATTAAAGGGTTGGTTTAATATATGGGTGTTGGCCGAATGTAGGTAGGGTGGTGAAGCTTTCTTAAAGACTTTCGGGATTCGACAAATTAGGTAAGGGTTCGTTTTAAGTGTTATAATTATTTAGTTATTTGGATCTCATCGTTTTATTGGTTTAGTGACCAAGGAGTTGTTATGGACACTATTAATGAATAAGCGATGAGGTTGGATCTGTAAACCCAACGCTAAAATACAAGAAACGGTCTATGTCAGGGGTGCGAGATTGGCCATCTGGGTGCGGGCCAACATCGAAAGTAAATCGTAGGCCGATAGTCGTAGTCTCGAGTGACAGTAGCGTAGAAACAGTAAAAGCGTTAGTACGAGAACCAGGTGTGTAACTCTTACACACTTTCTTTACTTATTATGTTAAATGTTATGTGTTGTTAAAAGCCGGAATGACGGCAATGGTTACCAAATTACCCTTGTGGGTAAAAGGCGAGGATGCCGGGTAAGTTGTTATGTTTCTCACGTTGATTGTGATCTATGAGAGCATGATATTCTGTAGACATAATTATGAATGTTAAGCATGATCATACTGATATTATTAGCATAACTTTGTGTTATGGGTGACGAGAGGAGGGGGAAGTATGATCTATCAGACTGTCACCAGTGATTTGGCATCACAATAGTGGGTTGGCCCCACATATTATAATCTTGTGACTAAGTCTCAGTGGTTTGGGACCACCAGTGGTTTGGTACCACATATGTTTAATTTTGTAACTTCGGTTACCAGTGGTTTGGTACCACCAGTGGCTTGGTGCCACAAGGGGTAGATTTGGGAGACATGGATGGATACTTAGGTTGACGGGTTGCATGACATGCATATGTGTAAATGAATTTGTGTAAGAGCATAACTTCTCTTGGGATGGGGATTTATACACTGAGTCTCGGTGACTCACACCTTCCTTTACATTTTGCAGATCAGACTTAGATCGTGGATATGGAGACGGAGTGAACTCGAGGTGGCCATGCTCAGCATTTGTTTTGTATAAAAGTTTTCTGTTTGGACTTAGCTGTTTTATTTAAATTTTGGGTTTTCATCGTTGTAATAAGGCCGCCTAACTTTTATTTTTGTGATGCTTTATTTGGTTGTTTTATTTTATAACTTTCGATAAGCATTCTTGGTAAATACGAATTGGTTGTTTCTAAAACCTCGATAAGAATGTGTTTTCTGATATGCTCACTGATTAAGTAATAAGTAAGGAGTAACAATTAAGCAATTAAGTTTTTCTAAAACAAGATTTAACACGTTTTGAATACCACAAGATTCAAATTTGTTTTCTCTAAAAATTACTCAACAGTTTTCTCCTTAAACAAATTCACAAGTCGATTTTCAAACATTTTCTTTCCCGTAGCACGCCAGACTCGGTCGTAGTGGTTAGACCGGGTTTTGGGTGTTACATGTAATGTAGTAATTACGATGCTTTTAAAGAAAATGGCTAGACTGTGAACAATAAATGTGTCATGCATTTTGTATTTCGTGAGGAATCTAATAGGTTAAACATGAGATGGATGTTCTAATGATGAAATAAGATTGTATGAGTGCTCGTGGAATGCATGAGATGATGTGAAATGAAATGTATGTTAATTTCTGCATGGCGTCAAAGCAAGAAAGACCTATTAAGTGAGTGTGTGTCTGTCTCCACGAAGTCATCTAAAGGAGTCCGTCCGGACTTTAAACACGATTCTCTAAAAGGAAAAGTCCATGGCACCATATTGAGTAAGACCATAACAATTGGGCTATGGCATCATATTGAATGACCATATTGTGTATGACCATAACCGATGGGTTATGGCATCATATGAAAAGAATTAAAGGAAGGTTATTACGTAATGGAGTTATCTGCGTGAACCAAGAAGATGAGGGGAAAACCTCACGTAATGTGAGTCTAGGCAAATCCCTATCGTGAACCCCCAAAAAAAAGGAAGTCATTGTGACAATCTATGAAATGGAAGCATTTGTGACAATCTATGAAATGGAAGTCCTTGTGGCGATATATGGAAAGGAACGCTTTCGTGGCGCATTTTAATGGAAGACCTTTGTGGCAATCATTTGAAGGAAACATTTTTGTGACGGACCCTGAAAGAGAGGAGTGGTAAGTATGGAAAACCCTGAATAATGATATGTATGAATAACTTTGAAGAATGGTAAGTATGAAAAACTTTGAAGAAATGATTTGTGTGGCTAGCTTTGAAAGACTGGTAGGTATGGAGAACTCTGAAGGAATAGTACATATGGCGAACACTAAGAGCAACGATTTCGTAGTAATGTTATTGCGTATCCTGCATAGTCTTAAAATATGTGTAGAGAAAATGGTATGCACCAGGAATTATGGCAAATTCATAGTATGAACAAAGTAGACTATGTAACACCCCAAACCTGGCCTAGACGTTACGACCGGATCTGGCATGTCACATAAAAGGGTTGTTCAAAACTACGCGTTCATTAAAAACTTCGTATTCTTTTTGAAACTCCGAGCTCTATTAATGTGAGAATTCATATTTGCTTTAATGGTTTTCTTAAAAAACGTTGTTATTTTTATTATTATTATTCTTCTTATTATTATTTCCAAAAACTTATTTAAAACAGAAATTAGATTCAATGAATGGTAGGAATATGATATTTTGAAAACAGTTATCGTCGTTTTGAAAATCTAGAGTTTAATCGCTTAAAGTTTGGACATAATGGAAATGAAATCTTAAAATAAAAATTAAAGTCCAGTGGCCTTATTACAAAATATTATACCCAAAAAAAAAAAAAATCTTAAGAGAAGGTAAAACGAAAATTTACTAAGGTTCTGATGTATGGCCACTACAATGTCCTCCGCAGCTCCAAATCCTCAATGCTGGGGATCACCTACAAGGTTAAAGCAGAGGGGTGAGTTACAAGAACTCAGTGTGTAATCCCCTAATCGGTCACTAACTGGGCTCGAGCGCATACGAAAGCAGACTGGGTCAAAGCCCATACAGAAGCAGTTTGGGCCAAAGCCCTATTTGGTAACAATCTAGGCCTTAGCCCTATAACATATTAATGCAAACAGAGTATGCAGCCCAACCTAATAATCCATCCGCTACAAACCCCCGTACCGGCCCTACACACCTGTGGGGACCAAGTCAACCCACCTAGCTCTACACACCAAGAACGTAGCCGAGCTGCCAGAATATAAGCGGCTTAAAGCCATCGGTAGATCCACAGTCATCTCGAGCGACCCGTGCGATCCTAAGAATCAAATCGGTGGGTCCATAGTCATCTCGGGCGACCCATGCGACCCAAACAGATCAATCACTTCCTCCAATTACAAAATCCCAATCCCATGCAGAATGTCATGTATGCAAAGCACATATCAAAATGATGTATGAAATAAATTACCATCATAACCAGCTAAACAGAATACACACAATCATACTAATCAACCTTTAAGGGTATAACAGTCATGTTCACCCCTTTAGGGTATTTCGATAATCCTACCTATCGAGGTCATTTCGGTAATTAGCCCACTAAGGGTAATTCGGCTTTTTACCGATTCACAGAATAATGCATAACCTAACAAGTAAGGGTGTGAGACTACACACCAGATTACTTAGAGTACTAAATAATCACAAGCGCCTTCATCTATACAAAACATAACACACAATTAACACATTCCACACTAGTACTACCACGAGGGTACAACGGTCATTTGTCGTTTAGAGGTAAAACAATAATTACACAATAAGGGTATTTAGGTAACTTTACAAACTGAAGGTATTTCGGTAATTTCACAAATCAAGGGTATTTCGATAATTTTGCAATTTGAAGGTATTTGATAATTTTGCAATCAGGGGTATTTCAGTATTTTTGCAAATCAAGGGTATTTCGGTAATTTTGCAAATTAAGGGTATTTTAGTAATTTTGCAATCTGAAGGTATTTCGATAATTTTGCAATAAGGGGCATTTCAAATTTGCAAACTGAGGGTATTCTAAATAGAGATAATGATGCGAATGGGCCTAAGGCCCATTCTCGACCCAAGTGGGCCTACACGTTCTGTGGCCCATTTACCCCAAATCTAGCCACGGATATGAGATTCACATAGACCAGTCTAATATCTACTACACAATCATACAATTTATTCATATGGGCCCACGGGCCCATTGGCCCCACATGGCCCAAACAGCCTAACCCACAAGAACACTCATGATGGCCTCAACTATCGCGTCGAAGCACCCACACGTGCGCTCACATGCTCGTATGGCTACCATTGCCGTGTGACCGGCGTTTCGGCATTTGCCGCTCTACAGCTAGAGTAGTGCGAAATACACACCTGATAGGAATCTGAAGCTGCTAAACTGCACTCCGAGCACTCCTATGCCCAACGCCAATCAGGTATGTTTACTCTCCTCATAGATTGCTCTATTTAAAGCCAACTTCTCACCTTCCCGCTTGCTAACTTTCCGATGTGGGATCCCTTCTTCAGCAGAGTTTAAATCCAACACAAACTCTGGCCATTCAATCCGCAAAATAAATACTCCCTTACTTGTTATGAGATTCAAACCCAGGCTCACTTGTCACATAATCCACGCCGCTAGCCACTTTACCAACTAGCTCTTTGTTGTCTTAAAGCGAAACTAAATATAAGTCTATGGCCAAATTCTAATTTCATTTAAAAAGAAAGTCAAAATGCAAGCACCAAGACTTGAACCTTCAACCCCTTGTCTCCTTGTGTGACGTCATCTCCTTGTCTCCCATGTGGTGCCATTTGCCACTAAACCACAACTCCTTTTGTGTCATTTTTCTCCATATTTTATTCTTAAAGCCTACTTACTAACTACCAGGGTTTTATTTACTTAAAACCAAAATTTTTCCTAAAGCCAAAGTTTGATCCCGAGACTTCATACAAACCCCGTAACCTTCCAAAATCACTTACCCACTAGATCCAACTTGCAATAAAGTCGTTCTCATATTCTCAAAAATTTTAAAACGCTCCTACGCTTAAGGCCCAATAGGCCCAATTCTCCTAGGCCCAATTTCGGGTCATTACAGACTATAAGAGTAAATCGATCAATAGTGTTTTGTGGGTATGGGATCCAAAATGGGAACAGTTAAGGAAATCACGAAAAGGCTAGGTGAAGAACATAAGTAATGTACTAAAGATGCCAAGGGTTAGGAATGGTCACAAAGCAAGGTATGTCGTATATGGTTTGAAGAAGAAATGTACTCAATAAAGTCAAGTTGAAGAATGAATAACAATGAGATGATAATGAAATTACCAGATGCATTATACTGAGATTATACAGGTAAATGGAGTTCATCTCACTAAGTTCTCATGAATTTACCTTAGTGTTTTATGTCATATGTAAGTTGATTAGAGTCTGCGCTCGGAGGGACGATGCCAGGGCTACACCAAAGGAGTGGTGAAGTAGGCTATTATGCATACAAAGTGGGCTTAGGAAAACAGGGTCGAGTCTATTGTAATAAATAGAAATAATGTAATCGAGTTAAGAGATCCATCCATAAGTCCTGATAACTAGAATCCTTCGTACAATGATTGTAGTTTCCTATTGTATACTAATTTGAAATTTTTATTTAAAAATCATCTCAACTAAGTTGTAAATGTTATATATTTTTATGAATAGTTAAACTGTAAGTTTGTATTAGAGATGTAATGCCTAAGATCTGGATCCGACGGATTAAATCTGGATCCATTTCCCCAATTATCTTCATTTTGGTCCAATTCCTGATCTATTTCATAATTCAATTCAATTTATCAATCCCCTAATTTTTTGCATTTTATTCAATTTAATCCCTAAAACCAAAACTACTATAACTTTCACAAGTGAACCCCGTTTATCATTTTGATTTCAATTATGCCCTTCTACAACCCTCTAAAACCTAAATTTATAGAAATCTCATGACAATTTCATCGACTTTTCATTTTAGTCCCTATATGAAAATTTAACAAAATTTACTTAACAAAATAATCCCATTTCATGTCTAAGCTTCAAAATCTACCATAAGCATTCAAAAATTTCAATTAAAATCAATGGAAACTTTAGAATCTTTAACAATTTTGAAAACAGAGATACAAATTAAATAAACCTAAATGCAATTATCTTAAGAGCATAAAATTACTAAAAAGAGGCTTTAAAGGGCTTACCATGGATAGAATGTTCATGAGAGTTTGAAGCTTTTTGTTTCCCTTAAAAATTGCAAACAATCGGTGGTGAAAGAAAAATGGTGGAAGATGATGACTTATTTTGTTTTTATTTTACTTTAATATAAAATTTTAAAATTATACTTAACATATTTTACTTAAAAATCTTACACCAACCACCACTATCTTTTAAATGCAGTAAATTGCCATATTAACACTTACAAAAATAACATTTAATCCATTTAGCTTTTAAAATCAATAATGATGAACTTTTACGATTTAGTATTTTTTTCCTCAATTAACTATCAAATCACTAAAATGTTTGGACCACACTTCAATTCACCTATATAATAGCTCCGAAAATATTTTTATTAAATATTTACGAGCTCAGTTTATAGAAACGAGGTCCCAAAATCTCATTTTCTAAAACCACTTGACTTTTGGTACGCACCACTCGTACCTTGACTAACTGACCAATTAATAAAATATATTAAATCATGATTCAATATTACACTATATTTAACTCATAAATATTAATTAAATATATCTATGGACTCGCTTGTCTGAATTATGGTCTCGGAACTACTATTTTTGATAACACTAAAAAATGAATTTTTACATTTAATATTCCTCCTAATACATTCATCTAAAATAATCAATTGTTTGGTAAAAAAATTTAACACATCAAATAATAAATTTTAAGTCACACAACTTTTTTCACTAACTCAAGAAAAAAAAGTTACCTCCTTTGAGTAGTTTTTATGTGTGCTTTTCCTTTACATTTTTCCTAGTGTGTCCTTCATAAAATAACCAAATTTAAAAAATAACATGATTATATTTTTAGATATTTTTCTTTTCACTCTCGTTATCATTTGAGTTCTTGCATCTAGTTATGTGATTTCTCAACTTTCCCATCATTTTTAAGGTTTTATTTCTAGAACTATTTTTTTATTATGAAATAAAAAATTATCTTGCTTACTTAAAAATTACATCTCAAGAGATTAGTACTCTCATCTCTCATTTTGGGTTCTTTCTCCTTCTCTTCTTTCACTTATTATTCATCAATTTTATTCTTAATAAATGATTTTTTTTTTGTTATTCTAGATTTTCATTTTATATTTAGAATTTTAATCATGTTAGATATATATTCTAAAATAGATAAGTTATAAGGTACAAGGTTATTAGTGAGTCGTATACCTTCAACACTATCACTAAAATGTTATTTTCAATATCATGCTAGGAAAAGAAAGTTGCAAGAAGGTAAGAGAATCAGTCATCAACCCAAGAAAACCAACTTTAATAGCATTCAAAATTCGACTTTAAGATCAATTAGCAATAAAAAATCAACTCTAATAACACATGTTAATATAAGTCATTGAGCATTGGTTTTGAAAAAAAAAAATCAACCCCTTAAGTATTGACTTTAAGTATTAGCTTACTCACAAATTTTGGTATTTGAAACCTATGTTTGATATGAACATTTTGGAGCAATTGAGAGATAAATTTATACCCAAATTGAAAATAGATATGCTGAAAAATATGCAAAGGGTGATTGAGTTCTTGAGGGAGTGCCCCAGACCACTAAAGTTGTTTAATACAATTTTCATATTTATGTTGTTGGAAATTTATTAAACCATGTTTATGGGATATGCTGATTATGTGGATGATATGGAGCCATCAATGAAGATCATATCACTTAGAGTGCCCACTCCCTTAACCACTCATTCCAAGCACATAACTTATATCTCAGCAACTATTTTAAAGTTTTAATTGGTATCAGAGCTAACCACTTAAAGTAATTAGTGAAGATCTCTGATGTTGCTAAATTCAAGCTAAGAAAGGTTCATTTACTTCAAGACCCTCTATGCTAGAGGTTGGAAATTATGCATAATAGAAAGTACTCATAGAGGTATACATTAAGTCCATTGATAAGAAAACATGGAGAGTTATGCTGACTAGATGAAAGCCATCTAAAACAGATACTAAATGTGGAAGAGTTGTTAACTTAGAAGTTTGAAGGACTATTGAGGAAGAAAAATTGGCCAATGGAAACTCCAAAGCCTTGTATGTCATATTTTATGGAGTTGACCTAGAGGAGTTAAAAGGATTGTTAAATGCATTATTGCTAAGAATGCTTGGGATATCTTGGAGACTACTAATGAAGGAACATGTATGTCAAACAATAAAAGATGTAAATGTTGACTTCAAGGTTTGAAAACCTATGAATGTATGAAACAGATACTATTGAAGAGTTTTATGCAAAGTTCTGTGTTCTGTCAAACCAAGATTTGGCTCTAGAAGAAGAATATTCAAATACCAAGCCAGTTAAAAAATGTTAAGTATCTTCTAGAGAGGTTTTCTATCAAGATCATAACTATTGAAGAGGTTGAGGATCTTGAAATGTAACACCCCAAACCCGGTCTATGCATTAAGACCAAATTTGACATGTCACACGGAAGGAATATACATCTAGTCTTTTAAAGATTTAAAGAAATCGGATTTTCAAAACATCTTGACGTGGAGTTTATTGAAAACTAAGGTTTGTTGATAAATCAACCAATTTGAGACGTAAGAATTTTTAAATTGAAACTAAAAAAAATTAAATTAATATTTCGAGAAAATTTAAAAGAGTTCGAAAATAATTTTGAAAACAAAATTTTGAAGAATGCTGTTAACAGAAAATTTTCCGAGTTAAAATATTTAAGAATGAAAACCCTTTTTGCATGTTCATTTTGAGAAAAACATTTATTTAAATTTTTAGAAAAATCCCACTTAAAGTATTCAAGCAAATTATAAAATCCATCAAACGTAAAACAACATTAAAAATTTATCTAGAGGCCTTATTACAACTTACCTTAAAATAGCAAAATAATAAAAAGTACTTAAAAGAAATCCAAAAGTTAAATAACCCATTATTCATAGTATGGCCTCTACCGAGTCATCCACAGCCCAAGTCTCCGTCACTGATCATTACCTGAGAAGAGTAAGGAAAACGGGGTGAGTTACTTAGAACTCAGTGTGTAACTCACTTACCCTTGTCCACTGGGCCAAAATCCAATTAAGCATTTATTGGGCCAAAGCCCATTTACAAATATGACAAAATAACACGTGTAAAATGAATGTGATATGCAATTCCCAAACCAAACCTAAACCCGTACCAACCAGCACACCTGTGGGGAGCTTTAGTCACCCATCCCGCCAACACACCAAAATAGGCATTAAGCCATTTATATCAATTTGTGGGCAAGCCACCAGATTTACATAGTTTACATGGCATTTGCCAATTTTCAGATTTGTGGCAGAGCCACCAGAATTTTGTAGCAAAGCTAACAGAACTTCTCTTCGTCAATATCCCAACCCATGCAAATCATGTATATAATATGCATATTCATTTACAACAATCCATTCATATAATTATTACGAACAATATGGCCCATTATAAAAAATTTCCACAGTCTGGCCCATATCACCTTTTGGCCCATATATCAAATATCACTGTAACATCCTGAGTTAATGGGTCTATGCGTTTAGTGTAAGGATATGTTTAATATGTTAATTTAAGTGATAGGGGTCCAAATTGGGCTCAGGACTAGGCAAAGGCCTTGGTTAAATTATCTGATTGGGCATTATAGAGTTAAAAGGAGGTAATTGTGTTTAAAATACCAACGTGGGCTTGTGGCCCAACAATAGGTGGACTGTAAGGGAATTTGAAGGTGGCGTCATTAACAATTAAAACGGCCCAAGTTTTGGCCGCAAGGAGCCCATATTTCTGGGCCATTTTTGGCACTTTAAAGGGAGCAAGGGGTGACGCCATACACAAGGAGTTAGGGGCCCAAAATTTAAGTTTTATGGAGCCCAAATATTTTAATTTAAGTTAGCTAAATTTGGCATTAGGGTTAGGAGAAGTGAACAGCAACAAGGCTCAAAAATAGGAGGATTTATATGGATTTTGTAATTGATAATATAAATGATAAAAAGGAGAAAAGATAGGAGCTATCTGCAAGGCAAGGTGATGGCTGAAAATCCACCACCTAGACGACTAAAGAATTCGGCTACTTCATGGCTAAGGGGTGCCGAATTTTCCCTTTTCATTAGCTTGACTTTTAGTTATCAGGAAGGGCACTTTTGGTTTTAAATTATAGGTGCCGAAATTTCTATAAATAGGGGGGATATCTCATTGATTCTGGCATTTAAACCCTAATTTCCTCTTCATTCTTGTGCCGAAATTTTGAAGCCTCTCTTTTATTTTCTTTTCTCATCTTCTTCCTCTCAAAAGCTGAAAACCATCACATTCTTCACCCTTTCTTCCTCTCTGAAGTTTCCTGGTTACCCGAATCTTCTAACCTCTATTGTTATTCTTCTTCTAATCTCTAAAAGCCGAAACTACATCTCTATTACTCTATTCTTCTCCTTAATATTCATTGGCTGAATCTCTCTTAGCCATCTCTTCAATTCTTGAATCTTCTAAAAGCCGAAAATGCATCAGTTCATCTTTTCCAGGATTTCCGTAAAAGCTGAAATCCTTAGATCTCACCTCCTGTGTTTGCCGAATTCTCTCTGGAGTATTTGCTTGTGCCGAATCCTGAAGAAAACTAAAGGTACGTGTTGATTTGTAAGATTTCAATTCCTGCTTTTTAGGGGCTCTAGCCAAATGGCTATAAGGGAACTAACCTTAAGTTTTTCTCTTATTTTCGGCATTCCAGGATCTGAAGAGGAGTCAATTGCGTAGATCTTTAAGTTATAGTTCAGTAACACTCGAATAGTGTTACTTTCGGGATTTCAAGGTAAGGAGATCTATTGATTTTTAACATGTAAATTTGGGTATTTATTAACCCTTGGTCGAATGTAGGGGAGGTCAAATATTCGTGATTTTCTGGCTTTTGTTGAACCAAGTTATAAATCCGGATAGCAAGGATACCGACTAAGAGTTTAGTACTACGTGATATTAGGTGTGTAACTTCTCACACCATTAGATTGAATGTTAATATATATATATATATATATATATATAAGTAATAAATCTGCTACACTCTATTAAATGCTGAAATCCTGGTATAACGTTTGAAAACCCGAGAAGGGTAAAGGCTAAATATCAAGTTAGTATTTTCTGCCATTCCTCAGTGAATGTTTTTGTTAAAAACGATATGTTTTATACGTCAATTTCTATGTATGCTTGGGGTTGGGTGATTGATGAAAAGGGGAAGTGATCTGTTCTGGCGGCTTATGCCATTTCAACCTGGTGACTCTGTCACAACTCTATTTCTGGTGGCTTTTGCCATTTCAGCCTGGTGACTCTGTTACAACTCTGTTTCTGGTGGCTTTTGCCATTTCAGCCTGGTAACTTTGTCCCAACTTGACGATGAGCAGCTAACTGCAGCATGACTGCCATCGATGGTGTGTAGTGGTGTGGGTTGATTGTAGAAATCCCTAATGGTGTGATTGGCAGGTAAAGGTGGTGTGTAGCGGATGGAAACCTAGGATTGGGTTGGGTTTTATGTATGTTATCTACTATATTATGTTTTATCTTCTGATCTGTGGGCTAAGGCCCAGTCTGATGGTGCACGAGTGTTACACACTAAGTTTCGCGACTCACCTTATTATTTCAACAATTTCAGGTAGCACTTAGTGCATCGGACCGGGCTGGAGAGGAAAGCAGGTGACCATGCAAAAGAACATTTGGATTCAACAAAAAGACTTTAGATTACTATTTTATATTTTTATTTAATGGGTTTTAAATCACGTTGTAATAAGGCCATGGGCCACTAGACTATTATTCATGTTTTGGGTCTTATGTTGGGCTTTTACTAATAGACATTTAAATTTTATGTTTCAAATTAGTTAAGACATGAATCAAATTTAGTTTTCTAATAAAAATTTACCAAGGCATTTTATAAAATTTACATTTTATATGAATTATTAAATTGTATAGTTTTCGGTAAAAATATTTAAACCTGATAATTGTTTTTCTATTCAAAGTGCTATATTTTTTTGTAAAATCACATGAGTGACATACCAGATCCAGTTGTAATGTTTGGGCCGGGTTTGGGGTGTCACAATCACATTTGGCCCATATATCAAATATCACATTTGACCCATATATCAATATCACATTTGGCCCATATATCAATTATCACATTTGGCCCATATATCAAATATCACATTTGGCCCATATAATCACTTTTATTGATTTGGCCCATTAAGGGTAATCTCATAATTTCACAGTCTTAATACCGATTTCATAGTCTTTACCAATATAGTGATAATTCTGCCATTTTACCCGATGTCACTAACATGCGATTTAATCCAACGATTAACACGATATAATTATCTAACCCATGGAATACACTGTGAGATTACACACCTGATTACGGTAAGCACTACACTTTCCTGATCGTCAACACCTGAAAATACTTTTAATGCTCGATTAGAACATGTACAATTATAGTAAATCTACTCTAAGATAAACGGTCTAGGTTTTTACCCTTGGAATCGCGAATAACTACTATTTATCGGTTCTCCCCACTTGACAGTCCACAACTTGGTGGAAAATCCCGAATCGTTGATGCCTCACAATTGCGAACAACTTCAAATAGTTGATTCTCACCGGATAAGGGTCCACAACCCGGTGGAAAGTCTCGAATCACCGAAACAGCCCTTCGTTTGAATTTAGGAGTAGGGATCGTAAATCTGTTCCTTTTTTGATCACCAATCACTACCCCTTATGATTCGATCTTGATTGCCTCCATTGAAAATAGATATTAGTCCCAACTAATAGTATGATGTTATAAACGATTGATCGTAGGAGTGAAGTCGGCTTACCACAAAAATCCGTACGATCTCAAGATGAAAATCGAGCGATAAAGTCCCTATAATATTATCGATTAAACAATACTATCTTTAACGAATAAAAAGTAATAAAGAATCCTCGAAGAATCCTTACCTTGAATGATGAAATTCCTTTTTCACACGATCTTCCTATGGCTAGAGTCGATTAAGCGATCTAGAAACAATCAGCACTCCACTATACCACTACAAAGAAGAAAGGGTTTTGTTTGAAAGAGAAAAGATGATGATTTCGGTAAAAAAAAAAACCTTCTCAAGCCAACATATGAATTCAGCAATAGAAGGAAAAATAAGAGAATTGAAGAGAGCATTCTCACCGATTGATCAAAGTGTGAGTAGAAAAATGGTTGAGACGAAAATATGTATTAAGTGGAAGATTCGACTATAGGGAGATGTTCAATGATATTCGGCCATGGTGAAAATATTAGGGAAGGAGTGATGTTTGAGAGTTTTTGCAAGAAGAAAAGAAGAAGAAAAAGAAATAGGAGATAGGGTGTTTATGTTTCAGTTTTCAAGGATGAAAAATGAACAAAGAAAAAGTCTTGAGGTTGGTGTGCATTCGACAAAGAGAAGAAAAGAAAAGAAATGAAAATGCCCCTTCAAGGTTGTATGGTTTTGGCACAAGGAAGAAAAGAGCTTGGGAAAGAATGGAAGATAATACCAAAATGGTCAAAAAGAATTGGCCAAAACAAAACAAAAGTTTACCTATTGCACATGACACATTCGGCTAGGGAGAAAAGTTTTGGAGAGAAAAGTTTGATACACCCAATTGCTAATGAAAAAAAAAAACCAAAACTAGCACCTAACCCTTACCAAAATGCTTTCAAAAATTTGGCCATCCCCTTTAACCCTAAAAACTGTCCAAATGCATAGCCATTTGGTCAAAAGCTTGGCCACCCAAACTTTCCAAAACATCACCCTTGTAATAAGCCTTATGTTCCCCCTACATGCCCTTTCCATTTGATTCCTTTCCCTAAGTTTAATCTTGCCTTTTCTCTTAAACATCTTGCCATAAAAATAAAAGTCCAACTTACCATAAAATCAATGCCTGGCCCACACTATAAGGAAAGAAAGCAAAAAAATAAAATTCACACATGCACACAAAGGGACTCGAACTCCTTCCCTCAAGGTAACACATATGGCGCCATATCCCCTTTACTATTTGTTCATTTATGCTAGCTTGTTACCACTTTATTACCTTAAGCTTTAAGGTCACTTATTCCATTTCCTTAAAGTACTAAATGCCAAAAATTATTCCAAACCCAAATAAATCCCGAGCCTTCTCAGGACTATTTAAACACACACATTGGATAATTTAACTAGCTGAGCGCCAAAATAATGCAACATAGAAGCTTCACCTGAAGTTTGGCTAGAAGACTACCATCTTCATACAGACTGAGGTGAGCAAACATCACTCTCAAATCCGATATCACCTTACGACTCAACGCATCTGCCACCACGTTAGCCTTTCTGAAATGATACTCGATTGAGAAGTCATAATCCTTCAACAGCTCTGTCCATCTCCGCTGTCTTAAGTTCAACTCCTTTTAGGTAAGGAGGTATTTCAGACTTTTATGATCCATATAAATGATCGACTTCTCACCGTACACGTACTGCCTTTAAATCTTCAAAGCAAAAACCACCGCTGTAACATCCTGAATTTATGGGTTTGTGTATCTTGGGTAATGTAGGCATAAATATGTTAAATTGAGAATTAGAGGTTCAGTTGGGCTCAAGAATGGGCTGAGGCCTTGATGAAATATTCTGCTAGGCACTCTAGGACTTGAAATTAAGTAATGGTAGTTTAATTGGCCTAATGGGCTTGTGGCCCAGTAGCAAAGGGCGCAGCAAGAGAAGCTGTTTGAGTGGCGCCTTGGACTGATGTGTTGGCCCAAATTTGGCCGCATGGGCCCAAGAATTGGGGTCAAAAATTTGGCAGCCTAGGAGAGCTAGGTGGGACGACACAAGGCTATAATTTAGGATTAAATTATAAGGATAATAAGCAGATAAAGGGGGAAAGAGTTGGTGATAATTAAGGCTATTTTTGAGGAGTTCATAGATTAAGACAAGGGATAGAATGATAAGAGTGATCCCTTAGTTGTAGAGTTGGCTGAAAATCAAACTCAGAGAGGGGGAAAGAATCGGCTCAGTATAGGCAGTAGGCTGTGCTGAATTTTTCATTTAGAACAGTCTCTAGTTTTTCTCTTTTTCAAAGCATCTCTTCTTCTTTTGTTTTTCTGTCAGAAACCGAAACTTTTGAGTCTTATCAATTACTGAAATCCTGCAATCACTTTCTCTTTTCCTTAATATTCATTGGTCAAATCTCTCTTGGCCATCTCTTCAATTCTTAGTTCTTTCAAAAGCTGAAAACACATTAGATCATCTTTTCGGGATTTTTCCTAAAAGAGACGAAACTCCTAGATCTCTAATCCTATACAGTTGCCGAATCTTTCTACAAGGGATAGCCGAAATCTTCTGTAGGGTAAGTAACAGTCTGGGTTTTCTTTTGATTCTTTTTCGGCTTTTGGAGGCCATAGCTAAATGGCTATATGGAACTAATATTTTGTTTCCTTTTGCGGCATTTCGGGATTTGAAGGGGGATTCATTTGCTTAGATCTCTAAGTCAGAGTTCAGTAACACTCGAATCGTGTTACTTTCAAGATTTCAAGGTAAGGAGATCTATTGTTTTTAACGTGTAAAATTTAGGATTTGCTAACCCTTGGCCGAATGTAGGGGAGGCCAAATCTTCGTGTTCTTCCAGCTTTTGAGCAAGGTTTTGGACAAAGGGTAATAGATCCAGATAGCAAGGATATTGACTAGGGGAGTAGAACTACGCGATATCAGGTGTGTAACACTCCCACACCATTTAGATTGCCTGTTAAAATTTTGTTTACAAATCTGTTATATGTTGATAAATGCCAAAATCCAGGCATAATGGTTGAAACCCGAGGAGGGTAAAAGCAAAACACCAGGTCAGTGATATCTGTCATTCCTCAGTGAATGTTCCTGTTAAGATGATATGTGTGATAAGTATGCCAATTTCTGTGATTGTATGGGGTTGGGTTTATTAAAAGGAGAAGTGTTCTGTTGTAGCGGCTTTTGACATGACCTGTTGTAGCGGCTATTACCGTGACCTGTTGTAGTGGCTACGGCCATGATCTGACGATGAGCAGCTAGCTGTAGCATGACTGCCATCAATGGTGTGTAGTGGTGTAGGTTGATTGTAGAAATCCCCAATGGTCTGACTGGCAGGTAAGGGTGGTGTGTAGCAGATGGAAACCTAGGATTTGTGTTGGGCTTTGCATATTTACTAATATATTATATTCTGTTATATGTTCTGTGGGGTTAAGGCCCAAATCTAATAGTGCACGAGGGTTGCACACTAAGTCTCGTGACTCAACCTATTATTTAACCTTTTCAGGTAGCACCTAGTGCATCGGACTAGGCTGGAGAGGAGTTCGAGGTGGCCATGTGAGAGAGTATTTATTCCAGCAAAAGGCTTTACTTAGAAGTTTTATTTTTATATATATTTAATCAATGGGTTTTAAATTTCGTTGTAATAAGGCCATGGGCCATTAGCTCTATTTTATTCCGATTTTATTTTGGGCTATTATTATTATTAGACGTTTATAATTTTCCTTTAATTAAGGCATGTAACAAATTTAGTTTGTTTTTTATTTACCAAGGCATACTTATAAAATTTACATTTTATATGAATTAGTAAATTATTAAGTTTTCCGGCACAAATGTTTAAACCTGATAAATTGTTTCCCAAAAAGTGACATGTTTTATAAAATCTCCTTAGTGACATACAGATCCGGTTGTAGTGCTTGGGCTGAGTTTGGGGTGTTACAAATTGGTATCAGAGCCCGGTTCAAAACTCAGCTTTGGGGGTTTTGGGCTCAAAACGTTTTCTAAAAATAGTTTTTTGAAACATATATATTTATAAATCATACAAGAGGGTTTTCTCAGCATGGCACCTACGTCTCCGGCCCAAGTCTGCCAGGTAAGTATTCTGGACTCACTGTGTGATTATAAGTATATGGGCTTGATGGGTTTTATGGGACGTAGACTATCTAGATTAGAACTTGATGGACTTGAGGCCTAGCTCAAACAACTTTCTAAATCTCATAAGATTTAATTTCACTAAACAAACCCGTAAACATGTCGCAAGACTAGGGTGTGGCAACAGGCATGCGCATGTCTAGGATTGGATCCGGAAGAGCCTGGTACTTAAGTAGTCCTAGTGACTCACCTCCTCTTCGTTGGAATCCTACCTGGTACATAGTGACTGTTCACCCTAGCTGCGAGGATTTGTTGACGGGCCAAAATCCATAACTAAAACTCGAAAGGGACCAGCCACCCTATTTTCACAAAATTGCTAAAATATCCTTATTTTGAAAATTACCAAGATACCAATGATTTGCAAATATACCCCCAGATTTACGGAAATACCCCGATTTACAAAGTCAACGATTTTTTTTAAAAGAAAAAAAAACATACAACACACAACATCAATCAAAATTATTCTTTTAAAATCAAATTCTCTAAGACACCCCTGTTTAAAAAAAAATACCCCTTAGTTCTGTAAAATTTTTGAAAATACCCTTGATTTGTAAAAATTTTCCAAAATACCCCTGATTTGAAAAGTGACCAAAGTACCTCTGGTTTGTAAAATTACCAAATTGCCCCTGATTTGTAAAATGACTAAAACACCCTAATTTATAAAATTACCAAAATACCCCTACTTCACAAAATTACCAAAATACCCTTATTTCACAAAATCACCAAAAAACCCTATTTTGGAAAATTACGAAAATACCCTTGTAGGATAAATTATGAAAATACCCCTGGGTTGTGAAAAGACAAAAATAACCCTGGGTAGTGAAAAGACAAAAATACCCCTACAGGATAAACGTAAGTTCGTGAATGCTACTTGTATGTAGTGGTTGATGATTGAATGTGTGTGCTTCCTAGAACTAGGAGATGTGAACTTGAGACTGAATTGTAGTTATAGTTGCGAATTCGAAAGAACTACCCTTAAAACTACTATTCATGAAAATTTTTAATCAGATAAACGTCAATAAGAAGAATGGGTATAAGGGGTCAAGGACGTCCACCGCGTGGTCGTGGTAGGGGTAGGAGGACCGTGTCAGAGCCAGTAGGGTCTGGCCACGGGTTAGGAAACGAGATGCCAGACCCGCCGGCTGTAGAGGGAGAATTTTAAGATGAGGCGCCCGGAGATGATGCAGTATCCCAAGCGATGTTGTGGGTCCTCGAAAGAGTTGCTGGGGTAGGCACGGGTTCAGGAGCCCAAAAATCTATGTCGAAACGACTCCGAGTCAACAGAGCAGAGATGTTTAGGGGTGTTTCTGGCGTAGCCTCTAACACTGCTAAGTACTGGATAGAAGCGACTGAGCGCATAATGGAGGATCTAGACTTTACAGTGGAGGAGAAGTTGAAAGGGGTCGTGTCTCTTCTTCAAGACGAGGCCTACCAGTGGTGGCTCACGGTGAAGGAGGGTACTGTCACAGATCGGATTGATTGGGATTTCTTTAAGGGATCCTTTTAGGGGAAGTATGTTGGGGCCAGCTATGTGGATGCACAGAGGAAGGCATTTCTGAATTTGGTACAGAGAAGTAAGTCTGTGGCTGAATATGAGGCGGAGTAAGTCTGTGGCTGAGTATGTTGGGGGCCAGTTTTTGCGCTTGAGCTGCTATGCTCGGGGAATGGTAGCAACCGAATATGAACGTTATGTACGGTTCGAGGATGGACTGCGGAATAAGTTAATGGTTTTGATAGCACCACAGCGAGAGAGAGATTTTGCTGTTCTGGTTGAGAAGGTTAAGATAGCTGAGGAGGTAAAGCGGACTGAGAGACAAGAAAGGGATAAGGATCGTGGTAAGAATAAGAGAAGTTTTGGACCATCAGAGTCATCTGGGAATTTTCAGAAAAGGCCTAGGTCTGATGGGCCAGCTCGTGCTCCGACGGGCCAGAATCGATTGTGTCCTACTTGTGGGAAGGCGCATTATGGTGAGTGCAGAAGGAAAACCAGTGGATGCTTTAGGTGTGGATCCACGGAACATCTGATTAAGGATTGTCCGCAGGTGGATCAGATACAGCCAACGGGCTGAGGTTCTGATCAGACTAGGAGAGGTTATCAGTCAGGACCAAGGGGTTGTGGCGCAGCCAGATGAGGAAATGGATTTGGTCGTGGTCGTGGAGCACCTGGTAGGGGTACAGGTAATGTAGATGTGAGGCAGCGGGGTCTAGTTTATGCAGCTCGCCGACGGGAGGATGGTGACGCAACGGATGTTATAACTGGTATGTTTCTTATTATTGATAAACCCTTTCTTGCCTTAATTGATATTGGGTTATCCCACTCCTATGTTGCATGTTCGGTATCTGAGACCCTAAGTATAGGTTCTGAAACAACTACTAGGAAGATGACTATGGTTAGTCCCCTAGGACAATCTAGGGTAGTGGACAAACTATTTAAGGATGTACCTTTAGAAACTCAAGGGGTAGTGTTCCCGGTAGATTTAATGGAATTACCGTTTGGAGAGTTTGACCTGATCTTAGGAATGGATTGGTTCACTAAGCATCGTGCTAAGTTGGATTGTAGGATTAAGCGCATGGTGTTGAGTACCCGGGAAGGCGGGGAGGTGGTTGTGTCAGGAGAGAGGAGGAATTATCTGTCCAACGTAGTGTCGGTATTGAAAGCTGTTAAGATGATTTGGAAGGGATGTAACGCATTTCTAGCTTTTATCAGTGCGTTGGATGCTAAGGAGGTGACTGTCAATGAGGTTCAAACAGTCAAGGATTTCACGGATGTTTTTCCGGAGTAGTTGCCAAGATTACCCCTGGATCGCGAAGTGGAGTTTGGAATAAAGCTATTAACGGGTACAGCTCTGGGGTCCATCGCTCCTTATAGAATGGCGCCGAAGAAGTTGGTGGAGCTCAAAGCTCAGATCCAGGAACTGTTGGATCAAGGGTTTATTCGACCGAGTGTGTCTCCATGGGAAGCGCCGGTCTTATTCGTGAAGAAGAAGGATGGATCCATGCGTATGTGTGTGGACTATCGTCAACTAAATAAGTTAACGATTAAGAACAAGTACCCACTACCAAGAATTGATGATCTGTTCGATCAGCTCAAAGGAGCTTCAATTTTCTCTAAGATTGATTTAAGGTCGGGTTATCATCAGTTAAAGGTGAAGGAAGGGGACATTCATAAGACGGCATTCCGAACTCGCTATAGTCACTATGAGTTCTTGGTGATACCGTTCGAGTTAACGAATGTGCCAGCAGTATTCATGGATATGATGAACCGGGTATTTCAACCATATCTTGATCAGTTTGTCATGATGTTCATCAACGATATCTTGGTTTATTCCAAGTCAGAAGAGGAACATGATGAACATCTTTGTGTTGTGTTGCGAACTTTGAGGGAGAAGCAGTTGTTCGTAAAGTTCAGTAAGTGTGAGTTCTGGCTAAGAGAAGTAACTTTCTTAGGACATGTGGTTTCTACAGAGGGAATTAAGGTGAACCCTCGGAAGAGAGAAGTCGTATTGGATTGGAAACCGCCAAAGTCTATGGTGGAGATTTGAAGTTTCTTGGGATTGGCCGGGTATTACAGAAGGTTCGTTGAAGGGTTCTAAGTAATAGCGGCACCTTTAACTAAGTTGTTAAGGAAGGGAGTACCGTTTGTTTGGTCTGACAAATAGCAGGAGAGCTTTGAGAAGCTGAAGAAGATTCTGACAGAACCATCGTTGTTAATTCAGCAGAGGAAGGAAAAGAATTTACTGTCTATTATGATGCGTCACACACAGGTTTAGGTTATGTGTTGATGCAAGATGGAAAGGTGGTTGCATATGCGTCCCGACAGTTAAGACCACATGAGTTGAACTACCCTACGCATGATTTGGAGTTGGCGGGGGTAGTGTTCGCTATGAAGATTTGGAGGCACTACCTGTATGGGGAGAAGTTAGTTATTTATACGGACCATAAGAGCCTGAAGTATATCCTTACCCAGAAGGAGTTGAACCTAAGACAGAGAAGGTGGATCGAGCTGTTAAAAGACTATGACTGCTCGATTGAGTACCACTCGGATAAGGCTAACGTGGTGGCAGATGAGTTGATTCATAAGGTGATAGCGGATTTAAGGGCGATGTTCGCTCATCTTAGCTTGTATGAGGATGGCAGTCTGGTAGCCGAACTTTAAGTAAGACCCATGTGGACAAGTCAAATCAAGGAAAAGCAACTTCTGGATGATGTCTTGAGTACTCGAATTCGACAAGTACAAAATGGTGAAGTAGAGGACTATAGCTTGAACAGTGATGGAGTTTTGTGTTTTCGAGGGAGAGTCTGCATGCCTAAGGATGTGGAGTTAAGACAGATGATTTTGCAAGAGGGGCATAGTAGTTCATATGCAATGCATCCTGGAGGAGTTAAGATGTATCGAGATTTACGGGAGAAATTTTGGTGGCCAGGTCTGAAGCGAGAGGTAACGGAATTCGTGGGTAAGTGCTTAAAGTGCCAACAGGTGAAAGCGAAACACCAGTTGCCTTCAGGGTTGTTGCAATCGGTGAAGATTCCGCATTAGAAATGGGAGAGAATCACGATGGACTTTGTTAGTGGGTTACCCCTTACGCCCACTAAGGAGGATTCAATTTGGGTGATTGTGGATTGACTCACAAAGTCTGCTCACTTCATGCCGGTTCCTGTTGACTATTCTCTGCAGAAGTTGGCTAAGTTGTACGTGGCTGAGGTCGTGAGACTACATGGTGTATCGGTGTCGATCATATCAGATAGGGACCTTAGATTCACGTCACATTTCTGGAAGGCTCTTCATCAAGCAATGGGAACAAGGTTAGACTTTAATATCGCTTTTCACCCACGTGATGAGATGGTCATGCGAGAGGGGTAATTCAGATCTTGGAGGATATGCTAAGGGGTTGCATCATCGATTTTAGGGGTAGTTGGGAGGAGTATCTACCTTTGGCAGAATTCGCATATAATAACAGTTATCAAGCTAGTATTCAGATGGCGCCTTATGAAGCGTTATATGGAAAGAGATGTCGTACCCCAATTTGTTGGACAGAATTGGGTGAACATCAGATGTTGGGTCCAGAGCTAGTTTCGAAAACGGAGGAGAAAGTTAAGTTAATACGGGCTCAGCTGAAGGAAGCGTCTGATCGGCAAAAGTCTTATGCGGATCTAAAGCGGAAGGAGGTGGAATTTGCAGTAGGAGATCAAGTCTTTTTGAAAGTATCTCCATGGAAGAAGGTAATGAGGTTTGGACAGAAGGGTAAGTTAAGTCCTCGGTTTATTGGGCCTTATCGGGAACTGGAACGCATGGGCCCAGTGGCTTATCGATTGGAGTTCCCGGCAGAGTTGGAACAGATACATGACGTGTTCCATGTTTCGATGCTAAGACGTTATCGTTCTGATCCATTGCACGTAGTGCCTGTGGAAGAGATTGAAGTAATGCTAGATTTATCCTTTGAGGAAGAACTAGTGCAAATCTTGGATCGAGACGTGAAAGTGTTGAGAAAGAAGTCTGTCCCTTTAGTCAAGATTTTGTGGCAAAATCACGGCGCAAAAAAGGCTACGTGGGAGCCAAAGGATGTTATGCGACAGCAGTATCCCCATCTCTTTTGACTAGGTAAATTTCGAGGCCGAAATTTATTTTAAGGGGGGTAGAACTGTAACATCCTGAATTTATGGGCTTGTGTATCTTGGGTAATGTAGGCATAAATAAGTTAAATTGAGAATTAGAGGTTCAGTTGGGTTCAAGAATGGGCTGAGGCCTTGATGAAATATTCTGCTAGGCCCTCTAGGACTTGAAATTAAGTAATGGTAGTTTAATTGGCCTAATGGGCTTGTGGCCCAGTAGCAAAGGGCGCAGCAAGAGAAGCTGTTTGAGTGGCGCCTTGGACTGATGTGTTGGCCCAAATTTGGCCGCATGGGGCCCAAGAATTGGGGTCAAAAATTTGGCAGCCTAGGAGAGCTAGGTGGGACGGCACAAGGCTATAATTTAGGATTAAATTATGAGGATAATAAGCAGATAAAGGGGGAAAGAGTTGGTGATAATTAAGGCTAGTTTTAAGGAGTTCATAGATTAAGTAATGGTAGTTTAATTGGCCTAATGGGCTTGTGGCCCAGTAGCAAGTGGCGCAGCAAGAGAAGCTATTTGAGTGGCGCCTTGGACTGATGTGTAGGCCCAAATTTGGCCGCATGGGGCACAAGAAATGGGGTCAAAAATTCGGCAGCCAAGGAAAGCTAGGTGGGCCGGCACAAGGCTATAATTTAGGATTAAATTACGAAGATAATAAGCAGATAAAAGGGGAAGGAGTTAGTGATAATTAAGGCTATTTTTAAGGAGTTCATAGATTAAGACAAGGGATAGAATGATAAGAGTGATCCCTTAGTTGTAGAGTTGGCCGAAAATCAATTCAGAGAGGGGGAAAGAATCGGCTCAATATAGGCGGTCGGGTGTGCTGAATTTTTCATTTAGAACAGTCTCTAGTTTTTCTCTTTTTCGAAGCATCTCTTCTTCTTTTATTTTTCTATCAGAAATTGAAACTTCTGAGGTCTCATCAATTGCCGAAATCCTGAAATCACTTTCTCTTTTCCTTAATATTCATTGGCCGAATCTCTCTTGGCCATCTCTTCAATTCTTAGTTCTTTCAAAAGCCAAAAACACGTCAGATCATCTTTCCAGGATTTTTCCTTAAAGAGCCGAAACTCCTAGATCTCTAATCCTCTACAGTTGCCGAATCTTTCTACAAGGGATAGCCAAAATCTTCTGTAGGGTAAGTAACAATCTAAGTTTTCTTTTGATTCTTTTTCGACTTTTGGAGGCCATAGTCGATTGGCTATATGGAACTAATATTTTGTTTCCTTTTACGACATTTCGGGATTTGGAGGGGGATTCATTTGCTTAGATCTCTAAGTCAGAGTTCAGTAACACTCGAATCGTGTTACTTTCGGGATTTCAAGGTAAGGAGATATATTGTTTTTAACGTGTAAAATTCGGGATTTGCTAACCTTTGGCCGAATGTAGGGGAGGCCAAATCTTCGTGTTCTTTCAGCTATTGAGCAAGGTTTTGGACAAAGGGTAGTAGATCCAGATAGCAAGGATATTGACTAGGGGAGTAGAACTATGCGATATCAGGTGTGTAACACCATTTAGATTGCCTGTTAAAATTTTGTTTACAAATCTGTTATATGTTGATAAATGCCGAAATCCTGGCATAATGGTTGAAACCTGAGGAGGGTAAAAGCGAAACACCAGGTCAGTGATCTCTGTCATTCCTAAGTGAATGTTCCTGTTAAGTTGATATGTGTGCTAAGTATGCCGATTTCTGTGATTGCATAGGGTTGGGTTTATTAAAAGGGGATGTGTTCTATTGTAGCGGCTTTTGCAGTGACCTGTTGTAGCGGCTATTGTCGTAACCTGTTGTAGTGGCTTTTGCCATGACCTGTTGTAGTGGCTACGGCCATGATCTGACGATGAGCAGCTATCTGCAGCATGACTGCCATCGATGGTGTGTAGCAGTGTAGGTTGATCCTAGAAATCCCCAATGGTGTGACTGATAGGTAAGGGTGTTGTGTAGTGGATGGAAACCTAGGATTTGGGTTGGGCTTTGCATATTTACTAATATATTATATTCTGTTATATGTTCTGTGGGGTTAAGGCCCAAATCTAATGGTGCACGAGGGTTGCACACTGAGTCTCGCGGCTCAACCTATTATTTAACCTTTTCAGGTAGTGCATCGGACCAGGCTAGAGAGGAGCGCGAGGTGGCCATGCGAGAGAGTATTTATTCCAGCAGAAGGCTTTACTTATAAGTTTATTTTTATATATATTTAATCAATGGGTTTTAAATTTCGTTGTAATAAGGCCATAGGCTATTAGCTTTATTTTTATTCCGGTTTTATTTTGGGCTTTTATTATTATTAGACGTTTACAATTTTCCTTTAATTAAGGCATGTAACAAATTCAATTTTTTTTTATTTACCAAGGCATACTTATAAAATTTACATCTTATATGAATTAGTAAATTATCAAGTTTTCCGGCATAAATGTTTAAACCTTATAAATTGTTTCCCAAAAGGCGACATGTTTTATAAAATCTCCTTAGTGACATACCAGATCCGGTTGTAGTGTTTGGGCTGGGCTTGAGGTGTTACAACTGCAGCCAACTCCAAATCATGAGTAGGATAATTGACTTCGTGCGGCCTTAACTGTCGAGATGCATAAGCCACCACTTTTCCACCTTGCATTAACACACATCCCAAGCCCGTGTGTGACGCATCGCAATACACAACAAACTCTTTTCCAGCCTCCGATTGAATCAGTACGGGTGCTTCGGTCAAAATCTTCTTCAATTTCTCAAAACTCTCTTGCTACTGATCTGACCACACAAATGGTACTCCATTGCGCAACAGTTTAGTTAGAGGTGCAGCAATCAATGAAAACCCCTCAACAAAACGCTTGTAGTAACCAGCCAACCTTAGAAAACTCCAAATTTCAGCCACTGACTTCGATGGTTTCCAATCCAACACAGCCTCTACTTTCCGGGGTCCAACTCTAATTCCTTCGGCTGACACAACATGCCCCAAGAAAGTCACTTCCCTCAGCCAAAATTCACACTTACTGAACTTGGCATAAAGTTGCTTTTCCCTCAATATTTGCAATACTATACGCTGATGTGAATCATGCTCTTCTTCATTCTTCGAGTATACCAAGATGTCATCTATCAACACCACTACAAACCGGTCTAAATAGGGTTGGAAGACTCGGTTCATCATGTCCATAAATGCAAATGGTGCATTGGTCAACCCAAACGGCATCACCAAAAACGCATAATGTCCATAACGAGTTCGAAATATCGTCTTATGAATATCTGCCTCCTTAACCTTGAGTTGGTGATAACCCGATCTCAAATCTGTCTTAGAGAAAACTGAAGCTCCTCGTAATTGATCAAACAGGTCATCGATTCTCGGTAATGGATACCTATTCTTGATCGTCAACTTATTCAACTGCCTATAATCAATGCATATACGCATCGACCCATTCTTCTTCTTGACGAACAAGACCGGTGCTCCCCATAGAGACACACTCGGTCGAATAAATCCCCGATCCAACAACTCCTAAATTTGAGCTTTAAGTTCCGCCAGCTCCTACGGCGCCATTCTATAAGGAGCAATGGACACTGGAGCCGTTCCGGGCAAAAGCTCAATGCCAAACTCTACTTTCCGGTTTGGAGGTAAACCCAGAAGTTCCTCGAGAAAAACATCTGAAAATTCTTTCACTGTTCTAACACCTTCCACCGATAATTCCTTGACATCCAAAGCACAAATCAAGGTTAGGAATGCTTCACACCCTTTTCGCACCAACTTTTCTGCCTTTAAAGCAGATATCACATTTGCTAAATAATTTCTCCGCTCTCCTATCATCATAACTTCCTTATCTTCCAAAGTCCTTATCGACATCCGCCAAGCAGCACAATCTGAGTGCAGACGGTGATTTACCAAACAATCCATGCCCAAAATAAGGTCGAACTCGCCGAAAGGCAGTTCCATCAAATCCGCCAAAAATATTTCTCTTTGAATTTCTAAGGGTACGTCTCTAAATAGTTTATTCACTATCACAGATTGTCCTAAGGGACTAATTACCGTCATCTCTCTATCAGTAATCTCAGATCTAATATTCAGATTTCCAGATATAGTGCTAGCAATATACGAATGGGTAGATCCGATATCTATCAAAGCAGTAACAGGTACATCAAAGATGAAGAACGTACTGGTTATCCCATCAGGTGCATCGCCGTCCTCTCGGCGTCTGACCGCATAAACTAACCCTGGCTGCCTCGCCTCCGCGTTACCTCTGAAGCCATTACCTCTACCCGGTGCACCTTGACCTTGACCTGCGCCATTACCACCTCGACCTGGTCCACGGCCCCTCGGTGGCTGCTGAGCGCCTCTAGCTGGCTGTGCATCATGATTACGAGCTTCTTGAGTCGAAGTAGTCCGTCGAGGAGAATTCTTAAGCTGATGATCTTTAGAACCACATTTGAAACACCCACCAGTTCCCTTCCAGCATTCACCAGGGTGTCTTCTTCCACAGTCAGCACATGGTTGAATCTGATTGGTAGCAGCAGGTGCTCTAGCTTGAGTTGGCTTATCATTCCTGGGTCTCTTTTGGAACCTTTTAGCAGGACCCGAGTACTTAAAGTCCCTCTTGTTCCTGCCTCTATCTCTTTCTTGGTTTTGTCACTCCGAATTCTTAGCCTCCTCAGCTATTTTGGCTTTCTCCACAAGCGTGGCAAAAGTCCTTTCTTGTTGTGGGGCTATCAATACCCGCAACTCATCATTCAATCCGTCCTCAAAACGTAAACAACGTTCATGGTTAGGTGGCACTATAGTCCAAGCATAACGACTCAAACATAGAAATTTTGCTTCATAAGCTGCCACAGTCTTACTTCCTTGAACCAGATTAAGGAATTCCTTCCTTCTGGCATCCACATAGCTAGCCCCGACATACTTTCATTGAAATGAAGTTTTGAAGAAATCCCAAGTAACACAATTGGCCTGGGTGCCCTCCCGAGCAGTAAGCCACCATTGATACGCCTTATCTCTCAACAAGGACACAATTCCTCTCAGTTTTTGCTCGGCGGTGCACTCCAGGTTGTCTATGATCCGCTCCATAGCCTCGAGCCAATACTCTGCGACATTTGGGGCTACTCCCGAGATACCCTTAAAATTTTCAGCACCATTTGATCTGAGTCGCTCCGATATTGACCCACGAGCTACTGGCCCTGATCTAGCCCCAACAACCCTTTCCAAGACTCGTAACATTGCTTGGGACAGAGCAATGTATTCTCTCATATGGTCATGTGATCCATTATCCGACACAGGTGACGCCGATGCATCCATTTTCGGCATATGTCTCGATGCTCAGACACAACTCTAGCACCTCGGCCTCTACCACGGCCACGTCTACCACGTCCACATCCTCTAGCACTCATATTGACTATTTCGATTTAATCTGATTACAAGTTTTATGAATCAGTATACTATTTTAGTGTTTATTAACGATATTTTATGAGATATAATAGGTAGAGTTGTTCTCGTAAACGCATCCTATAGTCTCAATCTCTATAGTTCAACACCTAAAACTAAAAGTTCTAGAGTGTTCCTATGGTCATATCACAATAATAATAATCATTCAATTTGCATACACTTACTTGACTTGGTGCCGGATAATCGTGGTGCCATTCTACCTTTAAAACATACGTTCTATAATTCAAAACAATTTTGAACCATAATTGTTTTTGAACCCAAATCACAGCCGAGTTTTAAACCTGGCTCTGATACCATAAAATGTAACACCCCAAACCCGGTCTATGCGTTAAGACCAAATTTGACATGTCACACGAAAGGAATATACATCTAGTCTTTTAAAGATTTAAAGAAATTGGATTTTCAAAACATCTTGACGTGGAGTTTATTGAAAACTAAGGTTGGTTGATAAATCAACCAATTTGAGACGTAAGAATTTATAAATTGAAACTAAAAAAATTAAATTAATATTTGAGAAAATTTAAAAGAGTTCAAAAATAATTTTGAAAACAAAATTTTGAAGAACGTTGTTAACAGAAAATTTTCCGAGTCAAAATATTTAAGAATGAAAACCCTTTTTGCATGTTCATTTTAAGAAAAACATTTATTTAAATTTTTAGAAAAATCCCACTTAAAGTATTGAAGCAAATTATAAAACCCATCAAACGTAAAACAACATTAAAAATTTATTTAGAGGCCTTATTACAACTTAACTTAAAATAGCAAAATAATAAAAAGTACTTAAAAGAAATCCAAAATTTAAATGACCCATTATTCGTAGTACGGCCTCCACCGAGTCGTCCACAGCCCAAGTCTCCGTCACTGATCATTACCTGAGAAGAGTAAGGAAAACGAGGTGAGTTACTTAGAACTCAGTGTGTAACTCACTTACCCTTGTCCACTGGGCCAAAATCCAATTAAGCATTTATTGGGCCAAAGCCTATTTACAAATATGACAAAATAACACGTGTAAAATGAATGTGATATGCAATTCCGAGACCAAACCTAATTTCCATCCGCTACACACCACCCGTACCAACCAGCACACCTGTGGGGAGCTTTAGTCACCCACTCTGCCAACACACCAAAATAGGCATTAAGCCTTTTATATCAATTTCTGGGCAAGCCACCAGATTTACAGAGTTTACATGGCATTTGCCATTTTTTCAGATTTGTGGCAGAGCCACCAGAATTTTGTAGCAAAGCTACCAGAACTTCTCTTCATCAATATCCCAACCCATGCAAATCATGTATATAATATGCATATTCATTTACAACAATCCATTCATATAATTATTACGAACAATATGGCCCATTATAAAAAACTTTCCACAATCTGGCCCATATCACCTTTTGGCCCATATATCAAATATCACATTTGGCCCATATATCAAATATCACATTTGGCCCATATATCAATTATCACATTTGGCCCATATATCAAATATCACATTTGGCCCATATATCAAATATCACATTTGGCCCATATATAAATTATCACATTTGGCCCATATATCAAATATCACATTTGGCCCATATAATCACTTTTATTGATTTGGCCTATTAAGGGTAATCTCATAATTTTCACAGTCTTAAAACCGATTCATAGTCTTTACCAATATAGTGATAATTATGCCATTTTATCCAATGTCACTAACATGCGATTTAATCCAACGGTTAACACGATATAATTATCTAACCCATGGAATACGGTGTGAGATTACACACCTAATTACGGTAAGCACTACACTTTTCTGATTGTCGACACCTAAAAATATTTTTAACGCTCAATTAGAACATGTACACTTATAGTAAATCTACTCTAAGATAAACGGTCTAGGTTTTTTACCCTCGAAATTGTGAATAACTACTATTTGCCGGTTCTCCCCGGTTGAAAGTCCACAACCCAGTGGAAAATCCCAAATCGTTGATGTCTCACAATTGCGAACAACTTCGAATAGTTGATTCTCAACGGATGAGGGTCCACAACCTGGTGGAAAGTCTCGAATAGCCGAAACAGCCCTTCGTTTGAATTTAGGAGTAGGGATCGTAAATCTGTTCCTTTTTTGATCACCAATCACTACCCCTTTTGATTCGATCTTGATTGCCTCCATTGAAAATAGATATTAGTCCCAACTAATAGTACGTTGTTATAAACAATTGATCGTAGGAGTGAAGTCAGCTTACCACAAAAATCCGTACGATCTCAAGATGAAAATCGAGCGATAAAGTCCCTATAATTTATCGATTAAACAACACTATTTTTAACAAATAAAAAGTAATAAAGAATCCTCAAAGAATCCTTACCTTGAACGATGAAATTCCTTTTTCACGCGATCTTCCTATGGCTAGAGTCGATTAAGCGATGTAGAAACAATCGACACTCCACTATACCACTACAAAGAAGAAAGGGTTTTGTTTGAAAGAAAAAAGATGATGATTTCGGTCAAAAAAAAACCCTCTCAAGCCAACATATGAATTCAGCAATAGAAGGAAAAATAAGAGAATTGAAGAGAGTGTTCTTACCGATTGATCAAAGTGTGAGTAGAAAAATGGTTGAGACGAAAATATGTGTGAAGTGGAAGATTCGGCTATGGGGAGATGTTCAATGGTATTCGGCCATGGTGAAAATATTAGGGAGGGAGTGATGCTTGAGAGTTTTTGCAAGAAGAAAAGAAGAAGAAAAAGAAAAAGGAGATAGGGTGTTTATGTTTCGGTTTTCAAGGATGAAAAATGAACAAAGAAAAAGTCTTGAGGTTGGTGTGCATTTGGCAAAGAGAAAAAAAGAAAAGAAATGAAAATGCCCCTTCAAGGTTGTATGGTTTTGGCACAAGGAAGAAAAGAGCTTGGGGAAGAATGGAAGATAATACCAAAATGGTTAAAAAGAATTGGCCAAAACAAAACAAAAGTTTACCTATTGCTCATGACACATTTGGCTAGGGAGAAAAGTTTTGGAGAGAAAAGTTTGATACACTCAATTGCTAATGAAAACAAATGAGCAAAACTAGCACCTAACCCTTACCAAAATGCTTTAAAAAATTCGGCCATCCCTCTTAGCCCCAAAAACCGTCCAAATGCATAGCCATTTGGTCAAAAGTTTGGCCACCCAAACTTTCCAAAACATCACCCTTGTAATAAGTATTATGTTCCCCCTACATGCCTTTTCCATTTGATTCCTTTCCCTAAGTTTAATCTTGCCTTTTCTCTTAGACATCTTGCCTTAAAAATAAAAGTCCAACTTACCATAAAATCAATGCTTGGCCGACACTACAAGGAAAGAAAGCAAAAAACTAAAATTCACACATGCACACAAAGGGATTCGAACTCCTTCCCTCAAGGTAACACATATGGCGCCATATCCCCTTTACTATTTGTTCATTTATACTAGCTTTTTACCACTTTATTACCTTAAGCTTTAAGGTCACTTATTCCATTCCCTTAAAGTACTAAATGCCAAAAATTATTCCAAATCCAAATAAATCTCGAGCCTTCTCAAGACTATTTAAACACACACATTGGATAATTTAACTAGCTGAGCACCAAATTAATGCAACATATAAAAATTCAAATTTTAGGATGTTACATGAAAGGTTGAATATTGATAAACTCATTGGATCCTTACAGACCTTTAAGATGAACTTTTATAAGGCTAAAAGAAGCAGAGCAAAATGAGACAAAAATATTGTTCTTCAAGTAAATAAGGAAGTGAAAACTCCTAGAAAGCTACTATGAAGATCTTCAGAAGTAGATTGCCTTGATAACAAAGAATTTTAGTAAGGTTTTCAAGAAATAGGCAAGGAGATTCAAAAATTTTGAACTCAGTGATAATATTCCCAAGATCAAGTCAAAGGTAATTTTCATCAATGAGGAACTTGGAATGTCAATAAAAAAAAGGAGTATGCAATGCTATGAGTGTCAAGGTTATTTTCATATCAAATCTAAGTGTGCCAACACTTTGAAGAAGAAGAAGAAGAAGAAAAAGCCATTTTTTGTAACTTAGAGTGATGAGGATTCATCCAATGGATTTGATTTAGAGGAAGATCATCACAATTGTATTGTTTTTGTTGTTAGTACTGTTTATGATGGAGATTCTGAGGAGGATTCTAATCTTGGCTTAGATGAAAAATTTCTGAAAACTTATAAAGAGATGTTAGACAAATGGGGATAGGTCTATGAAATCAGAACTCAACTATCAGAATAAAAAATAAGAGATTAAAATATGAAAATGTTATTTTGATTAAGCAAGCGACAACAAAAGAATCTTTCCTAGAAGATGAGTTAGACAATCTTGTTAAAGTTAAGAAAGAACTTGTAGCTAAGCTTATGCTCGAGATCCAGGTAGAGAAGGAAAAGTTTAGTTGATGAAGGTAAAGTTCTTATGTCTAGTCCCACAGTCTTTGTTGATGAAACTAGTTCAAAAGGAGTTGGTGAAAGTTCTAAATCATTCCTAATGCCATACGAGAAGATTGTTCATCCCATAGGGTTACTTTTCAATATTTTGTATCCCTAGTCATATAAGACCATATTGCTTCAAGATGCTGCATGATTTAAGATGGAGGAAGTTACTGCCTAAGGCAATGTCCACTCCTCGTAGCACTCTAATAAAGAAAGTGCAGAAAAGAGTATGGGTAAAGAAAAAAACTAATTGCCTACTTGTTGCTCATCATTCTTTGAAGTCTATTGTTCATGGAATTTGGTATTTTGATTTGACAGTGGCTTTTCATGACACATGATAGGTAACTAGACATAACTTAAGAATTTTCAAGATTGTTCTATTGGAAGGGTGACCTTTAGTGATGGGAAAAAAAGTCAGACACTTGGTAAAAGGACCTTGAATGTTTCTGACATCCTTCAATTGATGAATGTTTTTATTGTAGATGAACCCTGGTAAACAGACGCAGATACACAGGTAACTACACCACACCAGTTGCTCGTTTTAGCTAAGAACATTTATATGTGTATGGTTACTCGTTCAGGCTAAACCAATATCATGACATATCAGGTTGCTCGTCTGAGCTAAACCTGTGTCACATAATTCCTGAGAATCCTCAATGAATGTTGGATCCCCTTAACAATTTTAATAACTCTTGTACAAGCATGCACAAAACCCCATTGACATGCTAGTCATATCTGAAACCTTTACCAAGCTCAGATGGGTATCCTTTACACAAATAACGTCACATTTCAATTCAGTCCAATTCTAGCCTGTCATTCCAATTTACAACTAGTCATCCATAATCAAACATACATATATAATTATAGAATATGAAATCAAACACATAACAACCTAAATAATAAATGTCATATGAGCTAACCTGTTCAAAAACCAAACAAGTTCACTCTTCATTGACTAATCAACAATTTTTTCTTTTCCTCGATTAACCCCACTTTGATCCATTTCTTGATCTATACAATTAATTAGTACAAATTGTTTTTCATATTATGAAATGATATGAATAAACTCATATGAATTCATTTTTTTCAATACCCTAAAATATTATATTTCATTCAATTTAGTCCTTGAATTTGAAATAGCCATAGCTTCAAATTTTTCATCTCTGTTTAAAATCTGATTTCACATATATTAATTAGGGACCTTTTATGTAACAGCCCATGTAATATCCTAGATTTTGGGCTTATGCATTTGTGCTTAAATATATGTGAAAGCATGCCATTGTGTGTTATGAATGTGTTGTATGAATTTTGTGAACTTTAGAAAATAGGAGAGTGTTTTAGAAATTATCAGATTTTAAGTTCAAAGAGGGAGCTAGGCCTGATAGGCCTTAAGAGAAAATGTAGGGGAAATATGACATACAAATGGGCTTGTTAAAGTGGCAAGGAGGCACCACTTAAAGCCCAGTAACTGATGCCACAAGGAGTGTCAGAGGGGCTTGTGTTCGAGTTGCAAGGGAAGCAAATAAAAGAGTTTTTATTTTGCTGCAAGATGGAGCAGTAGTGGACGACAATGGGGCACTAAGGGATGAGTTCACTCCTTTCTAAAATTCAGCTGAGATAAGGGATAAATGATGGATTATTTTTATTTTTAAATGAAGGGATAAAGAAAAAAATAAAGGATTAGATAAGGGATGAAGAGTTGGCCGAATATGGGGCACAGGGGGATGGTATTTTCAGTTTAATGATAGCAAGGTAAGTGTGCCGAAAATTCTTCTCTTCTCATCTTTTCAGTTGTGCCGAAATTCTCAAAAAGATCAGATTGTGTCCCTTTTCTTTTCTTCCTTTTTGCTACTCATTTCCATAAGCCGAAATTTATCAAGCCACACTCTTCTTCTTTTCATCAAAGGCCGAATACCCTCCTCTCAAAATCCCACCATAGCCGATTCTCTCTAAGCCTCATACTCTTTCTTTTCTTTCCCTTGTTAGTGTTCATCAAAAGCCGAAATCAATTGATCAGCATCTAGGCCATAGCTGAATAGCTCTGTGGTTTCAAGTAAAGGTGTTGCCGATTTCAGTACTAAAGGTAAAGATCAATTATTATTCAATCTTCAATCTTTTTCTTTTAGCCGAAACTTAAGGACTAATCCATTAATGTTCTTGGCCAAAACTCTGAAGGAGGGTTTCGGGATTCTGTTAGTGTCGACTACAAGGGAGGAGATCATTTGGGATTTCAGATTTAAGGCAAGTAAGGTGTGATATTCGGCCATAGGCCATTTTAATAGATCTTGTGCGAAAGGCTGATTTTAACTTATATCTATAGGGATCTTGATATCATCAAGAGCAAGTAGCACTTTTCGGGATTTAAGATTCACAAGGTAAGTGAATCTGACATTCAGCCAAGGCCATGTTTAGTGACTAGATCTGTTTCTTACTTATTCAAAAGCTGAAAACTAGCTAGTTAAGTGATGTAGTAGTGGGCCGATTGCAAAAGGGAGCATCACAAGGTTTTGGGATTTGATTTGTAATCAAATCGGCAGCAAGGTAAGGGTTTTGGTTACAGTGATCGTTTGGGATTTGGTTTTATAGCTGAATAGGCTTTTCTTAAAATATTAAGTGTTGGCCGAATGTAGGGACTAAGATCTAGAGCATTAAATTGGGATTCTTTGGGATTTCAGTGAACTCGTTAAGTATACTAGGTGTGTAGCCCTTCCCTAAGTCTTAATAGATTTACGGCATTAAATTTAATATATGTGTTTATAATAATGTGCAAAGTGGGCTAAGGTACCATGCTATGGTACAAAGTACTTAGGTACGTTTACCTACTCCTACTATGAGTATAATATGATCTGTACAGCACATATGTGAAATAATAAGAATGTGAATAAGAAATATGACATGGTTTATGCATATTTGTATGACATGAGGCATATGGGTTATATGGAAAGGGGAAGTGATCTGGTGATTTATACCACAAATATCTGAATATGGTGACTTCGGTCACATAATCTGAATGTGGTGACTCATGTCACAAAATTTTATCTGGTGGAAATGCCACAATATATATAAGGGAGATGAGCACGTCGTCTGCAGCGACTGCCTTCGATGATGTGTAGCAGATGGAGGGTTGACTTAGTAGTCCCCACGGTGTGATGGTTGGTATGGGTGATGTGTAGCGGATGGTACCTAGGTTTGGGTTCAGGAATGCATCATTATTTGTAAATTGTGATATGTATATGTATGATCTGATCTGCCTAAATCATTAGGACTTAGAGTGGTTGTTATACACTGAGTCTATTTGACTCACCCCTTTGTGGGATATGTTTTCAGGTGACGCTCAGTAATGGACCGGGTCGGTAGGAGCTTAGTGGTGGCCATGCTCAGCTTAGAGATTATTTTTAATTTGGACTTTCTACTTTCGTTTTCATATTTGGATTTATTCGGGTTTTGTTTTGATGTAATAGGGCCATAGTATGAACTGTTTACAAATTTTATTTAATTAACGCTTAAGTAATCTTTCTTAAAATAAACCTTCAAATGTTTTGACATCTAAATACAAATGATTTCCAATTTAAAGATAAATCTTTAACAAATTCGGCATGTCTTCTGATTTAAAAACAAGGTTTTTAATAAATCCCTGATTTCAAAAATAACAATGTTTTCAATTGAACCCAACACTAATCAAACTTTCTTCAAAACTACCCAAGTTTTCCAAAATAACAAACGAATTTGAAAATGTTTTACTCCCGGAACATACCAGATTCGGTCGAGAATCATGGGCCGGGTTTGGGGTGTTTCAGCTTGGTATCAGAGCCTAGTTTTAAACTCCCAGCCTTGGGTTTAAAGCCCATAACGTTTTAAAAATAAGGCCCAAACAAGTTTTGTGAACAATTTTGTGAATAAGCAGGTTTTTCTGGCATGACACCTAAGTCTCCGACCCGAAGTCCACCAGGTAAGTACCCCTAACTGTTGTGTGAATTATGGTATGAATTGTATAAGGTTAGAATGGGAACGTAGATTAGTATATGAAGTACTTGAACCCTAGGATTAGTCATAAAACTTAAAGCCTAATTAAACAAACCTGTGACTAAGTCACCGAGTTAGAGTGTGGCAACCATTGTGCGCATGTCTAGGATTGGATTCAGGAAGAGCCTGGTATTTAAGCAGTCCTCGTGACTCACCTCCTCTTCGCTCGAATCCTACCTGGTGCGTAGTGATGCTTCACCCTAACCAAGAGGACTCATTCACGGGCGAAACTCAATGACTAAAACCCGAAAGGGACTAGCCATATTTTTATGAAAACCCTAGTTTTAAAAATCGACAAACTACCCTCTTGAATTGAGAAAATTATTTTTTGAAAATTTTCCAAAATATTCCCAATTTACAAAATTACCTAAATACCCCTGGTTGTAAAATTACTAAAATGCCCTTGGTTTGAAAAATCTTAAATTACCATACTACCCTCGATTTTTACTAAGATTTGCTTACCTTACAACAATATCCAAAAACCCTATTTTGTAATATATCAAAATACCTTGATTTGGGAAAATTTACTAAAATACCCCTGACTTACAAATTACCAAAATAGCCCCGATTTCCAAAATTTCTGCAAAGTCATCGATTTGGAAAACAAATTCTCAAAAATAACCCCAAGTTTTACAAATTTTGAAATACCTTTGATTTATAGAGATTTTTCAAATTGACCTTGGTTTATTACCAAAATACCATTGTAGGACAAATTACTAAAATACCCTGTGGTAGGAATGCATAAACAATGTTTGAATGATGAATGTATGTGGTAGATGCTACTGAATGGATGTACTTCTCTGAATTAGGATAGAAGACTTGAAACTCTGAATGATCGAAAGAACTACCATTAAACTTCTTTTCATAAAGTTATTCACGGATAATCAGTGGAACAAAGGCTAATACATAAAACTTTGTAATCAGATTAAAGCGCGGTCATAGAAATGAGCTCTAGGGGACGTGGTCACAATGTGCGAGGACGTGGTAGAGGCAGGATGACCGTGTCGGAACCCGTTAGGTCGGGTTAAGGGTCCAAAAATGAGGTACCACCACCCCCACCACCAGCTGTTGGTGTTGAGCAGCAAGATCATACGGGGGATGATTTAGTATCACATGCGGTACTGCGAGTTCTTGAGATGGTGGCTGGAGCAGGTGGAAATATGGGAGCTCGAAAATCTGTACCCGAGCGACTCCGAGCCAACGGAGCTGAGGTATTCCGTGGCGAATCGGGCGTGGCACCCAGTGTGGCTGAGTATTGGTTGGAGGCGACAGAGCGAATTATGGATGAGCTGGATCTGACCCCTGAGGAGAAACTGAAAGGAATGGTGGCACTACTATGCGATGAAGCATATCAATGGTGGCTCACAGTTCGGGATGGTGCCACAGCTGAGGATCTTACTTGGGAGTATGTTAAGGTGGCGTATCAGAAGAAGTATGTCGGCACGTGTTATATTGATGCGCAGAGGAAGGCATTTTTGGGGCTGGTTCGAGGGAATAAATCCGTAGCAGAGTACGAAGCTGAATTCCTAAGGTTAAGCCGGTATGCTCGAGGAGTACTGGCTACGGAGCATGAGCGATGTGTCCGGTTTGAGGACGGACTAAGGGATGACCTGAGGTTGTTAATAGCCCCACATCAGGAGCAGGAGTTTGCTGCGTTGGTAGAGAAGGCTAAGGTAGCTGAAGGAATTAAGGACTTTGTAAGGCAGAACACTGATCGGAACAGGCAGAAAAGAGGTTTTGGATCGTCAGGGTCGTCTGGGAATGTGCAGAAGAGGCCTAGAGTTGATGGGCCGCGAGGTCAGCAGGCTAGCACAGGAGGGCAATATCGTACTTGTACCCAGTTTGGGAAGATGCATCTAGGAGAGTGTTGGAAGAAGATGAGAGAATGTTTTAAGTGTGGATCTAAGGATCACATGATTAAGGACTGTCCTATTAAGATAGACTGGAGCCGTCTGACAGGTTAGGGTGTTAATCCGGCTGGTAGAGGTGGATAGCAGCCTCAGTGAGGTCGTGGTCCAAATGGTAGAGGTAACGATGCTGGAAGAGGATGGGGAGCACCTGGCAGAGGTGTTGGTAATACAGAGGCAAGACAGCCGGGTCTGGTTTATGCAGTTCGCTGGAGGAAGGATGGAGACGCGTCGGACCTCATAACCGGTACGTTCCTTATAGCGAACAAGCCTTATTTTGCTTTGATTGATGTGGGCTCGACCCATTCTTATGTTGCATGTAGTGTAGTTGAAACACTAGGCATAGCCTCTAAACTATCTGATAGGGAGATGACTGTAGTGAGCCCATTAGGCCAAACTGTAGTGGTGAATAAGATCTTTTGAAGTGTACCCCTAGAGATTCAGGGAGTGACATTTTCTGCCGACTTAATGGAACTACCCATCGGAGAATTTGATCTTATACTTGGTATGAACTGGCTAGTGGAGCATCAGGCTGTATTGGATTGTGCAGCTAAGCAAATGGAGTTAAGGACCCCGGAGGATGAGGTGATAATTGTGATATGAGAAAGAAGAAACTACTTCTCTAATGTAGTTTCAGCATGAAAGCTGATAAGATGGTTCGAAAAGGGTACAAGGCCTTCTTGACTTTTGTTAGTGCGTGGGATGCAAAAGAAGGGGGAGTTAGTGAAGTTAGAACCGTAAAGGAATTTGTGGATGTTTTTCCGGAGGAATTACCTGGAATACCCCCGGATATGGAGGTGGAGTTTGGAATTGATTTGCTGCCTGGAACAGTTCCTGTGTCAATTGCCCCATACAGAATGGCACCAAAGGAGTTGGTGGAGCTCAAGGCTCAGATCCAAGAATTGCTTGATCGTGGGTTCAGTGTGTCTCCATGGGGAGCACCGGTCTTGTTTGTGAAGAAGAAGGACAGAACTATGCGTATGTGCATAGATTATAGTCAGTTGAATAAGCTGACCATCAAGAACAAGTATCCGTTGCCAAGGATAGACGACTTGTTCGATCAGCTGAAGAGGGCAGCAGTATTCTCGAAGATAGATCTAAGGTCTGGATATCATCGGCTTAAGGTAAAGGAAGTAGATATCCATAAGACAGCTTTCCGGACAAGATACGGGCATTATGAGTTCTTGGTAATGCCGTTTGGGTTGACGAACACCCCAGCCGCGTTCATGGATATAATGAATCGGGTTTTTCAACCTTACTTGGATAGGTTCGTCGTTGTGTTCATAGATGACATCCTTGTATACTCCAAGTCTGAAGAGGAGCATGATGAGCATCTCTGGGTTGTGTTGCAAGTGTTGAGGGAGAAGAAGCTTTATGCCAAATTTAGCAAGTGTGAATTTTGGCTTAAGGAGGTTGCATTCTTAGGGCATGTGGTGTCTGCAGAAGGAATAAGGGTGGATCCTCGAAAGATTGAGGCAGTGTTAGATTGGAAACCACCTAGGTCGATGGCTGAGGTTCACAGTTTCTTGGGATTGGCAGGCTACTACAGAAGGTTTGTAGAAGGGTTCTCATCGATAGCCGCACCTTTGACAAAGTTGTTGAGGAAGGAGCTACCTTTCGTATGGACAGATAAGCAACAAGAGAGCTTTGAGAAGCTTCAGAGGGTTTTGACTGAAGCTCCGGTCTTGATTCAGCCGGAGGCAGGAAAGGATTTCGTGGTGTATTGTGACGCTTCTCATACAGGATTGGAATGCGTATTGATGCAAGACGGGAAAGTAGTCGCTTATGCGTCTCGGCAACTAAGGCCACATGAGGTTAACTACCCGATGCATGATTTGTAATTGGCGGCAGTAGTCTTTGCTCTTAAGGTATGGAGGCATTATCTTTATGGGGAGAAGTCAGTGATCTACACAGACCACAAGAGTCTTATGTATCTGTTGACTCAGAAGGAGTTGAATCTGAGACAGCGAAGGTGGGTGGAATTATTGAAAGACTATGATTGTTCCATAGAGTATCCCCCGGGCAAGGCGAATGTAGTGGCAGATGCCCTAAGTCTAAAAGTCGTGTCATATCTGAGAGCGATGTTTGCGCATCTAAGCTTGTATGACGACGTTTGGGCATCTAAGCTTGTATGACGACGAAAGTTTGTTAGCAGAGTTGCAAGTCAAGCCAACATGGTTGAATGAGGTAAAAGAAAGTCAGTTGGTGGATGAGGATTTAAGTGTTAAGTTATAGCAAGTGCAGAATGGAGAGTTGGAAAATTATGGTTTTAATGACGAGGGACTATTGTGTTTCAAGGGTAAAGTTTGTATGCCGAAGAATGAGGATTTAAGGCAGAAGATTCTTCAGGAATCGCATAGTAGCCCTTATGCTATGCATCCTGGAGGTACTAAGTTGTATAGAGATCTAAGGGAACAGTTTTGGTGGGCTAGTCTTAAGAGGGAAGTTATAGAGTTTGTGGGGAAATGCTTGACCTGTCAGCAAGTCAAGGCTGAACATCAAGTTCTGTCAGGATTGCTTCAGCCGATAATGATTCCGCAGTGGAAGTGGGAGAGAATTACCATAGACTTCGTTAGTGGGCTTCCCCTTACGCCTACCAAGAAGGACTCGGTATGGGTGATAGTGGATTGGTTGACCAAGTCTGCGCATTTCATTCCAGTGCGAGTTGACTACTCTTTGCAGAAGTTGGCAAGGTTGTATGTGGCGGAGATTGTGAGGTTGTATGGAGTGCCGGTATCGGTTATCTCAGATAGGGATCCAAGGTTTACGTCTCAGTTTTGGAAAGATCTACATCAGGCTTTAGGCACTAGATTGGATTTCACTACGGCTTTTTCATCCACAACCGGACGGTCAATCTGAACGAGGAATCCAAGTGTTAGAGGATATGCTGAGGGGATGTGTAATAGACTTCAGAGGAAGTTGGGAAAAGTATTTGCCTTTAACGGAATTTGCATACAACAATAGCTATCAAGCCAGTATTCGGATGGCACCGTATGAAGTGTTGTATGGACGGAAGTGTCGCACTCCTACATGTTGGACGGAATTAGGGAACGTCGAGTTTTGGGTCCGTAGATTGTGCGCGTAATGAGAGAAAGGTTGAGGTAATTCGAGCACGGTTAAAGGAGGCATCTGACAGGCAGAAGTCATATGCAGATCTTAAGCAAAAGGAAATAGAATTCGATGTAGGAGATCAAGTATTTCTAAAAGTCTCGCCTTGGAAGAAGGTGCTGAGATTTGGTCGCAAAGGGAAGTTTAGTCCCAGGTTTATAGGACCTTATCGGGTATTGAAGCGAGTTGGACCAGTGGCATACCAGTTACAGTTGCCTTCGGAATTGAGAAAGATGCACGATGTATTCCATGTTTCTATGCTACGTCGTTATCGATCGGATCCATCTCATGTGGTACCAGTTGAAGAGGTGGAGTTAAGGCCGAATTTGTCCTACGAGAAAGAGCCAATTCAGATTTTGGAACGAGATGTGAAAGTGCTACGAAGGAAATCAATTCCTTTAGTCAAAGTGTTATGGCGTAATCATTGATCGGAGGAGGCTTCGTGGGAGCCGGAAGAAGCAATGTGACAGCAATACCCTCACTTATTTTAGCCAGGTAATTTCGAGGTCAAAATTATTTTTAAGGGGGGTAGAACTGTAATATCCTGTATTTTGGGCTTATGCATTTGTGCTTAAATATATGTGAAAGCATGCCATTGTGTGTTATGAATGTGTTGTATGAATTTTGTGAACTTTAGAAAATAGGAGAGTGTTTTAGAAATCATCAGATTTTAAGTTCAAAGAGGGAGCTAGGCCTGATAGGCCTTAAGAGAAAATGTAGGGGAAATATGACATATAAATGGGCTTGTTAAAGTGGCAAGGAGGCGCCACGTAAAGCCCAGTAAGTGACGCCACAAGGAGTGTCAGAGGGGCTTGTGTTCGAGTTGCAAGGGAAGCAAATAGAAGAGTTTTTATTTTGCTGCAAGATGGAGCAGTAGTAGACAGCAATGGGGCACTAAGGGATGAGTTCAATCTTTTCTAAAATTCGGCTGAGATAAGGGATAAATGATGGATTATTTTTATTTTTAAATGAAAGGATAAAGAGAAAAATAAGGGATTAGATAAGGGATGAGGAGTTGGCCGAATATGGGGCACAGGGGGATGGTATTTTCGGTTTTATGATAGCAAGGTAAGTGTGCCGAAAATTCTTCTCTTCTCATCTTTTTAGCTGTGCCGAAATTCTCAAAAAGATCAGCTTGTGTCCCTTTTCTTTTCTTCCTTTTTGCTACTCATTTCCATAAGCCGAAATTTATCAAGCCACACTCTCTTCTTCTTTTCATCAAAGGCTAAATACCCTCATCTCAAAATCCCACCATAGCCGATTCTCTCTAAGCCTCATACTCTTTCTTTTCTTTCCATTGTTAGTGTTCATCAAAAGCCGAAATCAATTGATCAGCATCTAGGCCATAGCCGAATAGGTCTGTGGGTTCAAGTAAAGGTGTTGTCAATTTCAATATTAAGGGTAAAGATCAATTATTATTCAATCTTTAATCTTTTTCTGTTAGCCGAAACTTAAGGACTAATCCATTAATGTTCTTGGTCGAAACTCTGAAGGAGGGTTTCGGGATTCTGTTAGTGTCGACTATAAGGGAGGAGATCATTCGAGATTTCAGATCTAAGGCAAGTAAGGTGTGATATTCGGCCATAGGCCATTTTAAAAGATCTTGTGCGAAAGGCTGATTTTAACTTATATCTATAGGGATCTCGACATCATCAAGAGCAAATAGCACTTTTTGGTATTTAAGATTCACAAGGTAAGTGAATCTGACATTCGGCCAAGGCCATGTTTAGTGACTAGATCTGTTTCTTACTTATTCAAAAGCCGAAAACTAACTAGTTAAGTGAGTAGTAGTGGGCCGATTGCAAAAGGGAGCATCACAAGGTTTCGGGATTTGATTAGTAATCAAATTGGCAGCAAGGTAAGGGTTTTGGTTACAGTGATCCTTCGGAATTTGGTTTATAGCCGAATAGGCTTTTGTTAAAATATTAAGTGTTGGCCGAATGTAGGGACTAAGATCTAGAGCATTAAATCGAGATTCTTCGGGATTTCAGTGAACTCGTTAAGTATACTAGGTGTGTAGCCCTTCCCTAAGTCTTAATAGATTTACGGCATTAAATTTAATATATGTGTTTATAATAATGTGCAAAGTGGGCTAAGGTACCATCCTATGGTACAAAGTACTCAGGTACGTTTACCTACTCCTACTATGAGTATAATATGATCTGTACAGCACATATGTGAAATAATAAAAATGTGAATAAGAAATATGACATGGTTTATGCATATTTGTATGACATGGGGCATATGGGTTATATGAAAAGGGGAAGTGATCTGGTGGTTTATACCACAAATATCTGAATGTGGTGACTTCGGTCACATAATCTGAATGTGGCGACCCATGTCACAGAATTTTATCTGGTGGCAATGCCACAATATATATAAGGGCGATGAGCACGTCGTCTGTAGCGACTGCCTTCGATGATGTGTAGCGGATGGAGGGTTGACTTAGTAGTCCCCACGGTGTGATGGTTGGTACGGGTGATATGTAGCGGATGATACCTAGGTTTGGGTTCGGGAATGCATCATTATTTGTAAATTGTGATATGTATATGTATGATCTGATCTGCCTGAATCATTAGGACTAAGAGTGGTTGTTATACACTGAGTCTGTTTGACTCACCCCTTTGTGGGATATGTTTTCAGTGACGCTCAGTAATGGACCGGGTCGGCAGGAGCTTAGTGGTGGCCATGCTCAGCTCAGAGTTTATTTTTAATTTGGACTTTCTACTTTCTTTTTCGTATTTGGATTTATTCGGGTTTTGTTTTGATGTAATAGGGCCATAGTATGAACTGTTTACGCTTGCATTTTAATTATTTTGGTACGATACAAATTTTATTTAATTAACGCTTAAGTAATCTTTCTTAAAATAAACCTTCAAATGTTTTGACATCTAAATACAAATGATTTCCAATTTAAAGATAAATCTTTAACAAATTCGGCATGTCTTCTGATTTAAAAACAAGGTTTTTAAGAAATCGCTGATTTCAAAAATAACAATGTTTTCAATTGAACCCAACACGAATAAAACTTTCTTCAAAACTACCCAAGTTTTCCAAAATAACAAATGAATTTGAAAATGTTTTACTCCCGGAACATACCAGATTCGGTCGAGACTCGTGGGCCGGGTTTGGGGTGTTTCAGCCCATTTTCAATAGTGTCAAAAACAGTGGTTTCGAGACCACAAATCCTACAAGTGAGTTCGAAAATATTTTTATTTAATATTGACGAATCAAATATAATATTATATTAAATTTTGATTTGATAAATTTTGTTAATTGGACGAATAGTTAAGTTCAAGTGGTTTGTCCTTAAAGTCAAATGGTTTTGGAAAATAAAGTATCGGGACCTCGTTTCTATAAATCGAGCTCAAATATTTACAGAGTTGCTATATAGGTGTATTGAAAATCGGTTGGAAAATTTTAATGTATGGATAGTTAATTAAGTAAAAATTGAAAAATTCACTCACTATTGATTTTTATTAATTAAATGGCTTATTTAGTTAATGGGAGAGGACTTATATGGTAATTAAAACATAATGATAGAGTATGTACAATTAGTGGAAGAATTGAATTAAAAATTATATGTTTTATATATTATTATTAAATTAAACAAAAGATAAAATAATAAAACAAAAAAGAAACATTTATCATCTTCATCATTTGGCCTTTCTTCCATTGAACTTCCATGGTCATCAAGTTTGAAGTTTCGACCTTGTTTACGTATATGCATGTAAGTATAATCATCTATTTTTCACGATTTTATGTTTTTGAGATCGTTGTAGCTTAATCTAGTTAACCCGGGGACTAATTCGTAAAACCATTAAATATTTTAAATTTTCTTTTGAAAATATTGTTAATAATTCGAAAAACAATTTCCAAGTTAAATTATTTGTACAAGTTTGTTATGAAATCCATTTGTTAATCAATCTTGGAAAACCGTTATTTATGATTTTAGAAAATTCCCATTTGAAACAATTCAAGTAAGATATTAAGTACAGCTAAACATAAAACCAAATAAAAATATCCCAGAGGCCTTATTAAAACTTTAAAACCTGAAATAGTAAAAGCAACGAAATAAGACGAAAAAAAAGTTTACTAAAGTTCGAAAATATAATTTCCAAAAGTATGGCCTCCACCGAGTCATCCATGGCCCCAAGTCCTCGTCACTAAGCATTACCTGCAAGGATTAAGAAAGAAAGGGGGTGAGTTACAAGAACTTAGTGCGTAATCCCCTTACCGTTATCCACAATGCCTGAACCCGTATAGCATTATCTTGGACTGAAGCCCATCTACAAAACATTATTAAATGAGGTAAATGTACGCAACCTAACCCATCCATCCATCACACCCCTGACCAGCCAATCACACATGTGGGGATCAAGTCAACCCACCCCGCCGCTCACACCAAAATTTGCAGTCAAGCTGCTATCATATAGTATTTTTGTGGTCAAGCCACCAAAATTATAATTAAGCACAATAATCAATAAATTATGGCTATGCCACCAGGCTACACTACTCTCCATACGATTTTCCCATCCCATGCAATATGTAGAAATGCAACATACATAATAAGATAAAAAAAAATATCCACATATTTATAGCAACCATAAATCTAGTGAATTGTTTCGGTGAATCGACCCATTATAGCACAATGGTAATTCGGCCCACTAAGGCATTCTAGCAATTCGGCCCATAGGGGCATTTTCATAAATCGGCACTTTAAAGGCATTTAAGCAATTCGGCCCATTAAGGCATTTTGATAAAAACGGCCCATTGAGGGTATATTCGTAATTCGACCTAGAAGGGCATTTCAGTAATTTTAACAATTTTGTACCGATTTTAACAGATTTTAGACATAATGTTGTTTAAGCCAATTATTCGATTCATGCTATATTACCGTTATTAGACTTGTAAAATAAAAACGATCTATTCGTCCAATCATAATAGTGAATCATGAATCTATGGGATTTCGGTGTGAGATTACACACCTGATTACAGTAAGGACTAAACCTTCTTGATCGTCGGCACCTAAATCACCATTACACTCGATTAACTGACAAACGAGATTTTATTAATCCAAATCTAAATCAGACTATCTAATGAAACGCTTACGCTTAGTATCGTGTACGACCACGATTTGCCTATTCTCACCGGATGATGGTCCACAACCCAGTGGAAAATCCTGAACTGCTGATATCGCCCTACGTTTGAACTTAGGAGTAGGATTTGTAAATCCACTCCCTTTTTCTACTCCAATCGCTTTTCCTTTAAAATCGCTACCACTTGCCTCCATTGGAAAAAAAAGTCTCGGTTAGAAAATACTATGATGAGTGCAAGTAGTTGTTTAGGGATAGGATTCGGCTTACCACTCCTTTCGAAGGATCAACGAATAGAGAAGAACGAGCGATATAGTCTCTATAATAACCGGTTAGTCAAATCCATCATTCTGTTCAGCAAACTAATTGAGCAATGAGCGAGATCGAAATAATCCATAAAGAAACTTCTTACCTTAGCGATAATAGATCTAACTTCCACCGATTGACTTAAGACTAGAGATGAATCAGCAATGATGTGATATTCAGCCACCCAATAGAACATTACGAAAAAGAAGAGATGATCACGATCTGAGATAGTAGGAAAAAAAGATATTTCGGTTTAGAAACAGAATAGAACAACCAAATAGTAATGGACACACATTCGGCTAGAGAAAAGAAAATAAAAAAAGAAGCAAGAAACCACTTATCGATTCGATCAAAGAAGAGAGTGCCAAAGTAAGAAAACCGAAGCTCCTCGCAACTGATCCAACAATCATCGATCCTCGGTAACAGATACTTGTTCTTGATCGTCAACTTATTCAATTATCTATAATCGATGCACATACGCATCGACCCATCATTTTTCTTAACGAATAAAACCGGCGCTCCCCACGGTGACACACTTGGTTGAATAAATACGCGATCCAACAACTTCAGAATTTGAGCTTTAAGTTCCACAAGCTTCTTCGGTGCTATTCTATAAGGAGCAATGGACACTGGAGCTGTTCCTGGCAACAGCTCAATACCAAATTCCACTTCCCAATCCGAAGGCAATCCTAGAAGCTCCTTGGGAAAGACGTCTGAAAACTCTTTCACCATTCTAGCACTCTTTACCGATAACTCTTTGGCATCCAAAGCACTAATAAAGGCTAAGAATGCTCCACACCCCTTTCGCACCAACTTTTCTGCCTTTAAAGTAGATACCACATTAGACAGATAGTTTCTTCTTTCACCTATCATCATCACTTCTTTATCCTCTGAAGTTCTTAATACCATCTACTTTGCAGCACAGTCCAAGTTCGCACGATGCTTAACCAGTGAGTCCATGCCCAAAATAAGATCGAACTCGTCAAATGGCAGTTCCATCAAATCAGCCAGAAATACTTCCCCCTAGACTTCTAAGGGCACATCCCTATACAACTTATTTACTACCACTGACTGTCCTAAAGGGCTAATCACAGTTGTTTCTCTAGCAGTAATCTCAAATCTAATATTCAAAGTTTCAGACACAGCACAAGCAACATACGAATGGGTGGATCCAATGTCTATCAAAGTGGTAAAAGGTACATCAGATATGAAGAACGTACCGGTTATGACATCTAGTTCATCACCATCCTCTCGACGTCTGACCGCATAAACCAAACCTGGCTGTCTTGCCTCCGTGTTACCCGTATTACTAGTACCTCTACTCGGTGCACCCTGACCTCGTCCTACGCCATTACCACCTCGACCTGGCCCACAGCCTCCCTGCGGCTGCTGAGCGCATCTAGCTGACTGCGCAAATTTGTTACAAACCACCTGAGTTTGAGCAGGCTCTCGAGGGCAGTCCTTAAACCGATGATCTTTGGATCCACATCTGAAACAACCACCAGTTCTCTTCCAGCATTCATCCGAGTGAAGTTTCCCACAATCAACACAAGGCTGTAACTGATTTGTAGCAGTTGGAGCACCCACTCAAACTGGCCCCTCATTTCTAGGCCTTTTCTGAAAACTTCTAGCAGGACCTGAATACCCAGAGTCTCTCTTGTTCTTGCCCATATCCTTGTCTCAATTTTGCCATTTCGAGTGTTTAACCTCTTCAGCTATCTTAGCTTTTTCCACAAGTGTCGCAATTAGCATCACGCAACTCGTCCTCAAAAAGCACACAGCATTTATAATCAGTCGGCACTATTCCCCGGGCATGCCGACTCAAATGTAGAAATTTTGCCTCGTATACTACCATAGATTTACCTTATTGGACCAGATTCAGGAATTCCTTCCTTCGGGCATCCACATGGCTAGCCTCGACATATTTTCCTTGAAATGCGGTCTTGAAGAATTCCCAGGTAATACGATCAGCCTGAGTACCTTCCCAAATAGTGAGCCACCATTGATACGCCTCGTCTCTCAGCAACGTCACAACCTCTTTTTGTTTCTGCTCAGCTATGCAATCCAGGTCATCCATAATCCGCTCCACAGCCTCAAGTCAGTACTCTGCTACACTAGGGACTACACCCGAAATACCCCTAAAACTTTAGCCCCATTCGATCTGAGTCGCTCCGATATCGACCCACGAGCTGCCGACCTAGTTCTTGCCCCAGCAACCCTTTCTAGTACCAGCAACATCGCTTGGGACAGAGCTTCGTCCTCTCTCGTTCGATCATGTAACCCAGCTTCAGTCACTGGTGATGCAGGGGCATCCATTTCTGGCATATGTCCCGATGCCGCAGATACAACTCTAGAACTTCGGCCTCTACCACGGCCACGTCTACCGCGTCCACGTCCTCTAGCGCTCATGTTTGCTAAATCCATTTAATCTTATTACAAGTCTTATGAATCAGTATACTATTTAATGTTTATTAAACAATGTTTTATGGAGTATAGGAAGTAAAGCCGTTTTCGCAAAACGTATCCTAAAGTCTCAATCTCTATAGTTTCAGCTCCAAAACTAAAAGTTCTAGAGTATTTCTATTTTGGGAAGTTTTCTAACCACAGTCATAACACAATAATCATAAAATGAAAACAAATACTTACTAACTTGGTGCCAGATACCTGTGGTGCCATACTTCCTCTAAAACATGCATTCATAAATTAAAATTCAACAGCTTTGGAAAACGCTTTTGAACCCAAACCACAGCCGAGTTTTGCAACCAAGCTCTGATACCATAAAATGTAACACCCAATCCCGGCCCATGCGGTATGACTGGATTTGACATGTCACATGAAGAAAACCTATAAAGAACATGTGATTTTTACTAAAGTAGGCGTTATTTGGAGATGGTTAAGAAAACAAGTTTGTATAAAAATACTACTAATTTCAAGAGGTTGATTGATAAATCAAAAATCGACTAGTGATCTTTTTAGAACCGTGACTTTTGAAAATATTGTTGATAATTCGAAAGAAAATTTTCAAGTTAAATTATTTGTACAAGTTTGTTATGAAATCCATTTGTTAATCAATCTTGGAAAACCGTTATTTATGATTTTAGAAAATTCCCATTTAAAATAATTCAAGTAAGATATTAAGTAAACATAAAACCAAATAAAAATATCCCAGAGGCCTTATTAAAACTTTAAAACCCGAAATAGTAAAAGCAATAAAATAATACGGAAAAAGAGTTTACTAAAGTTCGAAAATATCATTTCCAAAAGTATGGCCTCCACTGAGTCATCCATGGCCCCAAGTCCTCGTCACTGAGCATTACTTGCAAGGATTAAGAAAGAAAGGGGTGAGTTACAAGAACTCAGTACGTAATCCCCTTACCGTCATCCACTAGGCCTGAACCCGTATAGCATTATCTTAGACCAAAGCCCATTTACAAAACATTATTAAAAAGAGGTAAATGTATGCAACCCAACCCATCCATCCATCACACCTCCGACCAGCCAATCACACCTGTGGGGATCAAGTCAACCCACCCCGCCGCTCACACCAAAATTTGCAGTCAAGCTGCTATCATATAGTATTTTTATGGTCAAGCCACCAAAATTAAAATTAAGTACAATAATCAATAAATTGTGGCTATGCCACCAGGCTACACTACTCTCTATACAATTTTCCCATCCCATGCAATATGTAGAAATGCAACATACATAATAAGATAAAAAAATATCCACATATTTATAACAACCATAAATCTAGTGAATTGTTTCGATGAATCGACCCATTATAGCACATTGGTAATTCGACCCACTAAGGCATTCTAGAAATTCGGCCTATAGGGGCATTTTCGCAAATCGACCAATAGGGGAATTTTCATAAATCGGCACTTTAAAGGCATTTAAGCAATTCGGCTCGTTAAGTCATTTTGATAAAAACGTCCCATTGAGGTTATATTCATAATTCAGCCTATAAGGGCATTTTGGTAATTTTAACAAATTTGTATCGATTTTAACAGATTTTAGACATAATGTTGTTTAAGCCAATTATTTGATTCATGCTATAATACGGTTATTAGACTTGTAAAACAACAACGATCTATTCATCCAATCATAATAGTGAATCACGAATCTACGGGATTTCGGTGTGAGATTACACACCTGATTACGGTAAGGACTAAACCATCTTGATCATCGGCACCTAAATCACCATTACACTCGATTAACTGACAAGCGAGATTTTATAAATCCAAATCTAAGTCAGACTATCTAATGAAACGCTTACGCTTAGTGTCGTGTACGACCACGATTTGTCTATTCTCACCGGATGATGGTCCACAACCCAGTGGGAAATCCTGAACTGTCGATACCGCCCTACGTTTGAACTTAGGAGTAGGAATTGCAAATCCACTCCCTTTTTGTACTCCAATCGCTTTTCCTTTAAAATTGCTACCACTTGCCTCCATTGGAAAAAAGTCTCGGTTAGAAAATACTATGATGAGTGCAACTAGTTGTTTAGGGATACGATTCGGCTTACCACTCCTTCCGAAGGATCAATGAATAGAGAAGAACGAGGGATATAGTCCCTATAATAACCGATTAGTCAAATCCATCATTCCGTTTAGCAAACTAATCGAGCAATGAGCGAGATCAAAATAATCCATAAAGAAACTTCTTACCTTAATGATAATAGATTCGACTTCCACCGATTGACTTAAGACTAGAGATGAATCGGTAATGATGTGATATTCGGCCATCCACTAGAACACTACGAAAAAGAATAGATGATCACGATTTGAGAGAGTAGGAGAAAATGATATTTCGGTTTAGAAATAGGATAGAACAACCAAATAGTGATGGACACACATTTGGCTAGAGAAAAGAAAATGAAAAAAGAAGAAAGAAACTACTTATCGATTCGATCAAAGAAGAGTGTGCCAACACGAAAGAAAAAGAAATAATGAAGAAGAGACTAAGGGTTAAAAGGTTCGGCTGTGGAGAGAAATGAACAAGAAGATTTGGCTACTTTGAAAGAAAGAAATAAGGAAGATTCGTCCTCCAAAATGGTCGACTTAAGAAAGAAGAGAGAAAGATAGGAGGAACGATGAGAAAATAAGAAAAGAAGAGCAAAGTGGCTTGAAAGTTTCGGTAAAACAAAGGAAAAGGTGAACAACTTCGGCTTTAGAGTTTCGACAAGTGAGGGAAGAAATTGAGAAAGAAAACACCAGAAATTGCAAAAAGGAAAACAAGCCTTACATGCACCAAAATTGCAAAATGATTATGGGAAATTCGGCTCCCCCTTTTCTCCCTTACCAAAACCGTGTATCATCTTTACCAAAAAGATGAGTGTTGACCAAAGTTCTTTCCCTTCGGCAACTCCTAATATTCGGCCAACATGTCCCCCCTCCCGTATCCCTTTCCTTCTTTTTCCGTTGCTTTCCTCCTTACCTTATTTTCTTAGTCTTCTTTCCAACATTAGAAAAGTCTTCCTTTCCTTCTTTGATGCCATGGCCGACACTTACCATACAACACTTGAGATGCTCAAAAATTTAAACCCCAAAAGTTGCAATAGATGGGATTCGAACCCCTTCCCTCAATGTTCTCCACTTGACGCCACACCACTCCACCATGTGCTCCACTTGTGCTAGCAAAATACACACTTATTTCCTTAAGTCTTGATGCTACTTGCCTTCTCCCCTTAAGTGCTTAAACACAAAAATTTTGTTAAGGCCCAACTCAACCCCAAGCCTTATTAGGACCCCTAAACATACACAATTAATACTCTCAACTAGTCTAACGCATGATGTAATGCAAAACATAAAATTCTGAATTTTAGAATGTTACATTTAACTTATAAAACCCTAATTTTACACCTTACGCGATTTAGTCCTTTTTACTGAATTAAGCATTCAAAAAATAAAACTTCTTAACGAAAATGTAAGAGCCCGATTTTGGGCCTAGTCAGAACGGAGGTTTCGGGACTACAAATCCGACGAGGAAAAAAACATTTTTATTACATTTTTATGGTCTACGATTTCACGAAATGATTTTGTGATAATTTTGTTCGAAAATTTCAATGTTTGGGCTCTCAATTTAGTTAAAAGGACTAAATTGTAAAAGTGGAAAAGTTGAGTTATACATGTTAGAGGTGTCCAATTGTTGTGAAATTTTAAATTTGAGGTCCTTAAATGGTAATTAGACCATTGGATAATTTGTTGGACAAAAATCGATATGAAATAAGTGAAATAGATTATTTTTAAGTTAGGGGGATTTTGGTCATTTAGTGATTAAATGACATAATAAACAAAATAAAAGCCAAATTTTTGTCCATCTTCAGCCCATGGCCGAAACTTGCATGGAGAACCATGGCTAGGGTTTTTCAAGCTTCCAAGCTCGATTGTAAGTCCGTTCTAGCCCCATTTTTAATGATTTTTACGTTTTTGAAATCCTCGTAACAAGATCTATCTATTTCTACCACTAATTTGAGATATGGTTAAAGTCTAGGGTTTTGACTCATGATGAATATGTGTGTATTTTTTATGTTTAATGGTAGAATATGAATGCTCGGTGTGTAATAAATGACTTTTACTAAGTGATTTTTGGTGAAATTATAAAAAAGGACTAGTTTGTAAAAATGTTGTAAAATGTCTGTAAGCATGTGAATAAATGGAAATTTTGGACTGTTATAGTTATGAAAATGATTTGTCTAGGGTTAAAATACAAGGAAGTTGAATAAAAAATCATTTTACGAGCCTAGGGGAAAAAGTTTAAATATGATAAAGTTTAGGGGCAAAAATATAATTTTGCCAAAATGTGAATTTAGGCTAATTTGAGTAGTAGGATGAATAAATGAGCTAAATTTGTTGTTATAGATCAAAGAAAATGAGGTTCGGACCTAAACGGAGGAAAACAAAAAATATGACGAATAAATCATTTTCACCGATTGTGCTACTGAGGTAAGTTTGTATGTAAATAATGCATCGTTTTTACTTACATTTTCCTATTTTGATAAATGGTATGAATTGTGGCTGAATATTTGATGTAATTGACAAAATATGGACAAGTGAGAAATTACCCAGTTGAACCTTAGGAATAAAAATGGATACGAGTGACACGTTCACTAGAAACCTATGTGAAATCTAAGTGAAATAAGTGATTTGAGTGCTGGTCCGTACGTTCTACCAGTGGCTGGGTAATCCGGCATATGTTGCGGATACCTGACAGCTTGTGTTAGCAGCACTGAGTAGTTACGTATGACCGATAACTTGTATGAGCAGACCCGTGAATGTGATTAGCTCGAGAGTGAGCCTATGTGAAAAGTGTGAGATGAAGTATCTTTAGCTATAAGTGTGGCACTTTTGTGCAAATTTCTATGTATTCGTTATTATTCCAATGCGTTCAACGGGGAAATGAGTAAGTATAAACAAATATGACTAAGTGATGAATAAGTGCAGGTATGTGTGTTTCAATTTATGAGCAATGTGCTCGATAGATGATCGAACTTTGGTAAGTTTGATATGGGGTAAGTGTTACTATGAAAGCTAATACAAAGAAATTATGAAAGAGTAAAATTTGCAATAAAATAGTTTCGGGACAGCAGCAGTTATGTGTCTTTGAAAAATCACCAAAAATGGTGAAAATTGAATTATAAGTTGAATAAGATATGAAATTAAATCTTATAGAGTCTATTTTTTCATAAAAGAAACAGTTTAAGCGAAAGAATTTCATATTCTAAGATATTTGAATTTTTGTAAGACAGGGTCAGAATGATTTCGGAATCCCCTGTTCCGAATTTGGAAAATAACTAAAAATTGTATAAAAATAATTATGGTTTATAATTTATATTATTAAATTTATTAATGAGTCTAGCTTCAATAGAAACAAATAAGAACATCATCTGAATCCCATACGAAGAGATAATTAAATTTTAATGAAGAAGGGTCAAAACAGTCAGACAGCAGAACAGGGGAGAATTTAATGAATAAAATGTACTTATTGTCTAAACCAAAAATTCTGAAACTTTTATGGCAAGAATATATGTGAGTCTAGTTTCAGGGAAAATTATTATATCTTAATTTGGAGTTCCGTAACTCAAGATATAAATAATTGAGTGACTGTGACTCATGTAGACAACTTAAGATGAACATGAGTAAATGGTGGAACTATGTGCAATTATGATTGTATTATCTTGAGAACATATTGTGAGGATTGATAAAAACATATTAATTAATTTCTTATTATTTACACGCTAACTTACTAAGCTAGATAGCTTACACCACTTCCTTTCTTTTTCCTATAGTGTCACAGATGCTAGCTCGAGTTGGAGGTCGTCGGATATTCTATCACACTAAAGAGCTATGGATTGGTATCGATGAATTTTATTCTAGCTTTTTAAGTCTATGGCATGTATAGAGACTTGGTCATTTGTGTACATGTTATTATGAGTTGGCCTAGAATATTGGCCTATGCTAATTGAAGGTCATTATTGTTTAAGGCCATGTAATGTGGCCAATAGTTGTTATGTTATAAGTCTATCATGAAGCATTACATGGATGTGCATGCTTGTTTGGGTTAGATGAGTGAATGTGTGATAATTATGTGTGGAAAATACTAAATGTGAATGGTTGAGTAAGTTATATGCTATGATTAGTTAAGTGTGTGTGTGGTTATGCATGATGAATGTGATTTATAAATGGTGTGTGAATGCCATGATGGGGTTATTGGGAGGCCTAAAAAAATGCCATGTGTATGTTGATAGACTTGGTATAAGTGTGCAAGATTTTTTGTATGGAAAAAGGCTTGGTAAATAGCCTAACTTTCATCCACAAGGATGGCCACACGGCCTAGCACACGGGCGTGTGACTTGGTCGTGCGATCCTAAATGGTTAATGAAGTCATAAATGGAGAGTTACACGTGTCGAGGACACGGGCGTGTCCCAAGCCACACGGGCGTGTGGCCTTGTTTTGTGGTAAAATTTTCTTGCATTTTAAAGTTCTTGGTTTAGTCTCGGGCCACTTCCAAAGTATGTTTTGGGCCTCGTAGGCCCATAATAGGGACAATATGATTATGAATGAAAAGTTTTAAATTTGAATGGAAATTTGTGACTCGGAAATGATCGGTTATATGTGATTAAGTCTAGTAATGCCTCGTACCCTATTCCGGTGATGGATATGGGTAAGGGGTGTTACAGAAAATTTCACACGAACATATTATCATGCTGTAGACATTAAAATAATAATAAAATAATTACTTTGACCTCAAATTTTTGGTCTCAAAACCACTGTTACGATTTGACCAAAAAAGGACTGTTACAACTCTCCCCCCTTAGGGATTTCGTCCCCGAAAATCTTACCAGTGAATAGGTTAGGGTAATATTTTCTCATAGCTTCCTCAAGTTTCCATGTAGACTCTTCGACACCGTGTCATTTCCAAAGTACTTTCACAAGATCTATACTTTTATTTCTCAATTGTTTAACTTCACGAGCTAAAATTCTAATCGGTTCTTTGTTATACGTCATATCGGATTTAATTTTGATCTCTGTCAAAGAAATCACATGTGATGGATGAGATCTATATCGGTGTAATATCGACACATGGAATACATTATGAATCTTTTCTAATTTGAAGTTAAAATTTTTATTTTATTATTTTAATAAGGTCTACAGCATGATCTTATAATTACATGAAAGTTTCATAAATAAATTTTACCGTTTAAATGCTTAATTTGGTAAAAATGACTAAATCGCGTAAAATGCAAAAGTGTTGTTCTAAAGGTATTAAATAGCTATATAATCTTAAAGTAAAGGTCCTTAAGTGGTAATTAACCCATTTGGAAGTTAATGGATGATACTGGAGTGGTATTTGGTGTAGTTATCAAATATTTTTAAGGTTAAAAGTGATATTTAGTAATTAAAGTATAGTAAAATAAAAATAAAATAATTATTTGTTTCCATCTTCACCTTCTAGTCGATTTTACTAGGGTAAAACACCATTTAAGCTTGCTAGGTTTGGCCATGGTGTCCTTGGGTGTGCGGTGAGTATTTTTTATCCGTTTTTAATGATTTTTACGTTTTTTATATTGTTGCAGCTTAATCTAGCTAGATCGTATCTCCGATTTCAAAACTATTAAAGTATTTGAATGCTGCCATTATTGAATGCATGAGTCTTTTGTTAGTTAATGATGGAAAATAAATCATTGTTGTTAGATGTACAAGTTTTGTAAAGTGAACTTTGGTAAAAATGTCAATTTTTGGATTAAATTGTGAAATATGAAAATTTGGTGGTTGAATTTTAAAATCGATGGAAAATATGGGCTGGTATGAGAATGTGTAATATTCGGCCAGCATGAATTTTGTTTAAATTGAATGAGTTGTGATTTTATGTGATAAGGACTAAATTGCAAAAATATGAAATAATAGGGAAAAAAATGTAATTTTCCCAAAATGTGTAAATTTGGCTAAATTGAATGAAATGATGATTAAATAAGTACATTTTGATATTATATAGATTGAGATAAACAAGATTTGGATCTAGAACGGGGGAAAACAAAGTATCGGATTAGTCGACCTAATTTGTTGTTACAACGAACGAGGTAAGTTTGTATGTTATAAATTCATTTCAAATGTATTTTATATGCATCGATATAGCATGAATTGTGTTTATGTGATTACGTACGAGTTCAGAAATGATTCGATAAAGATTTGACAATTGGAAACCCAATTGAACCTTAGGAATAGTTTAGGATGCTAGTGACATGTCATTAGGTATACTTGAGTTGGTTTCGGGCCATGATTTAGCACTATGTGTGTGAGATAAACCGATTTGGGTTTGGGCCATGCATATCGGCTGATTTGGCTTTGGGCTATGATATTAGAATTTTGGATAAGTTATCTTGACTTGGCTACGGGCCATGGTATAGGTACTTAACGAGTGAGAGCTTGAGTATCTGACTTCTATTCCGAATGGTTCAACGGGTAAAAGAAGGATGTGGTTGATTATGATATTGGTACGATATGGTACAGGTACGTACGAAAATGAATTGAGTATTGAAAACTATGAAATTGATGAGTTTCTTGGTAAGCTATATGAATGATCATATGATGGCTTGAGATTTAATAGATTTGTTGCAAATTATTTTCTATTATATAAATGATTTATAAATGATGATAATTACTCAATTTTAACATATGAGCTTACTAAGCTATATAGCTTACTTTGTGTATTTTTCCATGTTTTATAGTGATTTTAAAGCTAACTCAGTTTCGGGGATAATCAGAGATCGCTTCACACTATCCACCTATATCTTGGTATCAATAAACTTTGGTAATTTGAGTA